>OU426982.1:61632347-62369847 GCA_911387785.2 Aelia acuminata | reverse complement strand
TTCAGCGGAAATACACGTTTTGGGGTCCCCTGAGTTGAAATGACCAAGTCCCGCGAAATGGTCTGTGTGTGTGTGTGAACAGACTAGCTCAAAAACTATAAACCGTGCGATCCTGAAATTGGGTATTTAGTGTAGGTATATGCCCGCGATGTGATAGCATAAATTTCATCAAAATTACTTAAAGGGAAGGGGTACTTTACTTAATAACTTTTTAGATTTTTTTCGATTTTCTCAAAAGCGGCTCTAACGATTTTGATTAAACTGAGTATTTAATGTATTAATATGCCCGAGATATGACTGTAAAAATTTCATCAAAATTGATTAACTGGACGGGGGACTTTACTTAATAAATTTTGTAACATTTTCACGTTTTTTTTTTATTTACTCTAAATCGGCTTTAAAGATTTTGATCAAACTGGGTATTTGATGTATGTATATGCCCGAGATATGACTTAAAATTTCATCAAAATTGATTAACCGGAGGGGGGACTTTACTTAATAAATTTTGTATCATTTTCACATGTTTTTTTTATTTACTCAAAGCGGCTTTAAAGATTTTGATCAAACTGGGTATTTGATGTATGTATATGCCAAATATGTGATAGCCAACATTTCATCAAAATTGATCAACCAAATGGGGGACTTTACTTAGTAAATTTTGTATCATTTTCAGGGGTTTTTTATTTACTCAAAAACGGCTTTAACGATTAACAAAAATAAGATATGAATGTAGAAAAATGTGTGACTTTGGGAAATGATATTTAGCAAAACACGTCAATTTCTAATCTAAGTAAGTTGGTAAGTGAAAGTTGTGTGTTGCGCGCACGCACCAGATTTTTAATCTAATAACGATGTTAATGAAAGCTTATTCATATATTTTTGAGGAGGAAAAATGTACTAGTCGAATATACTTCCATCGATCAAAATAAATCATGATCAGACGGCAATATTAATTTATTTGATACTTTTATACAATAATTTATTTATTTTTTTACATATTATTGAAACACGTCAATTTCTAATCTAAGTAAGTTCGTTAGTGAAAGTTGTGTGTTGTGCGCATCGCACCAGATTTTTCATGATATCTTCATAACAAAATAATCATTTCTAATCTTTTACAAATCTTATTATTTTAAGTATCTACATTCATAATTAAAATTTTTAAATCAATCACTTTCATGAAGTAAGAGAAACTTTAATTAAGTTACTCTTAATCTCATTCTCATGAGGTTCTAATTCATATCAGTAAATAGTACCTATAATCCAATGGTTTAACATCTCTTAGGGCCGCTTTCTCCAAGTTAGTTTAAACCGAGTTTAAATTTAATCCGGATTATCTCTTGGTTTAAACCAGATGTGAGTTTCTTCAAGTCGGTTTAACCTCTAAACTTGGTTTAAACTTAGATTAAGTTAATCCTTCATTTTTCCCGGTTTAAACTCTGAATTAGGTTTAAACTGCAAAATATAAACAAACATACTCGCTCTTGTTACTCAAGAATTATTGTTTTGCACTTGACTGAATACAAAAATGGAAAATATACATAATTGAAATTTTAAATGACATGGAAGAAGAAGATTATGATGTGTTTTTGTTGCCAAAGAGACGCATCAATAGACGCCATCAGTTAATCCATGAATATCTTCAGAATATGTTAAATCAGTGAAGTAGAATTGAGATGAGAAAAAAATGTTTCTTAACGTGCAATTTTTTTTTTTTGTAATTGGTTCATAATTAATATCAAGGTTATGTCGTAAATTATGTTTTACTTGAATATCTCATAATGTTGTAATTTTATTGTTATTAAGCTATAATAATTATATATCGCTCAACTAAGATCATTTATTATTTAAACAAAATGATAATAATAATAAAAAGGTTCAACATTATTTGAAAAAAATTTATGAAATGTAATAGAGGTTATTATTATTCTTGGCATAATAATATCATATTATAAAGAACATTTTATTAACATACAAATTAAATCTCTGAAAACAGCACCGCTCGTTTCATTGAATTTATTCGCCGATTTCTTCCATTCATCCTCCTTCTCTTTGACAGTGACGAAATCTGTTTATTTGGTTTCAAAAATGTCTCTCTTCTCTTCCACAAGAGCCAGAAGAACATTAATTTTACACTGATAAAAGTTTTTCTTCTTTTTGATCCAGTTTTATGGAATACTTTCACCTTGTTCACTTTTTTGGTAAAAACTAAATAATATATATAAATAATCTTTCCATAACCCTTACATTACCTTCTCTTTTCATAGAAGTTTCAACAAGGAAATGTAAACAAATATGTACCAACCTTTTAAAAAACATAATAACCTTCACATGATTAGGTTTAAACCGAGCTTAAACTAAACTAAGGCTGTAGAAAGTGAATCAGAGTTTAAACCTCGGATTAAAGATAATCCGGTTTAAGTTAATCTAAGTTTAAACTATATTGCAGAAAGCGGGCCTTAAAGTTAAAAAATTAAAATCTGTTGCTTAATTGCAATTTTTGTGTTTTCAACTAGTAGTTTATCTTTATTTAATTTTCATCTACATTAAACAATGTTATATTAAGTAAATAATAATATTGGGCATTATGCACAATCTTTTGGCAAAAAATGCTATTGAAATTTCATGGGATCAAACTTCTTGACTCATAATCACATAACTTCATAACTTCTTGAACCAACATAGTTTTTATGACTGAAAAAACTGGAGATATAAAAAGTTTTAAATTGATATGAAATCTTTTTCGATTTTCTAATGTTCCATGGAAAGATTGATAAAAAGATATCGAAAATGGGGGTGAAAGTAAAGTTTTAAAAATAATCATTGTTCTGACAACACTCAAAACATGTTGACAACTTATTTGCATGCGCTGTACACGTTCAGTAACAGTCAATTGTTAATTAGTAAAGACTTACTGCCTATGCAAAAGAGTTGTCAACTTGTTTTAAGTGCTTGTGGAAACATTCCTATTTAACGCAACTATTTGTTCCATGGTAACAAAATATTATTCTTAACAACAAATTAGAGTTACAAAATCAGATGTCCTGGAGAATCAGGTTATGAGTTTGTTGTGTAAAGGAGTGTTATTGCCATACTGTCACAGATAAAAATAAAAACTTATTTAGTGTTCTTTAGAGAAAACAGGTAATGCTCAGATTATTTCAAGCAGTTTTTTTGTTGAAAAACACATGGTAAAAGATAATCTTTAATAATTATATTTTAGCTTACAAACTTTAGTTCCATAACAGATTTCTGAATTAAATATTAGGTGGTTTTTACTGGAACTATAATCGTTCTGGTTTCCGGAAAGGCAATTGAGAAAAAATTAAGCTGCAATTCACTTATACCGATTCCCCATACATGATATATTTACAAAAATGGTATAAAAACTAGACTATTCATGCAATTACGATTTCTTTTAGGTCCCTTGAAAAAAAAATAATAATAATAATGATTGAAAAGTACTGAGGGTTTTCAAGTTTTGCAATAATTATGATACTGAATACTATTAATCTATACCTTGTGGAATATAGCAAACAAAAAGAAGTAAATAAATGTGAAAAAAGGTATTTTCTGTAAAGTTGCCAAATGGCATTTACAAATTTATCAAAACACGTCAATTTCTACTCTAAGCATTGCACCAGATTTTTTCAATATAACTTTTAGAATGTCAGCTTTCAGAGCTTTGTACAGAAAACTATCTATCTAAAAAATATATTTTTTTAAAACTGTACCTCATCCCTGTTTTTTGGCAGTTTTTTATTTGTCTTACAATGAATTGTTAAAATTAGAAAAAACATTATATAATCTTGAAGCTTAATTTAAAGAAAATGTAGTGCTCTTATACATCAAAAAAACCAACTACCTGTTGAAAATTAATGAAAACTGTGATTAATCGGAAAGAGAGGTAAATAGGCCATGCATTTATAGAACTTTTTTGTTGGAAATATGATTTAGTTTTGTTGATTTTTTTTTAATTTAATCTATTTATTATTTTCTGTAAGCAATTTTTTTTTTCTAGCTTCATTGTGTAGCTCATGTTATTTTACTAGTTTGCTTAATTTGTCCTAAAATATATTTGTTTAGTAACTTATATTGTCATAAATAGTTTTGTAGTGTTATTCCTTGAATGTGATTATAATTTTTTCACCATACTATTGTATTTGTAAGTGAACAAATAATTATTTTTCCTTACTTATTGTATTTAAAATATTTATCTGCTGAATAATTACTGTACTGTTTAAATTTTAATGTTATTCATATTACCTACTTAAGTTCAGTGCTTATATCAATTGATTAGAAGAGATTTTAGAAGCTTATAATAATTAACAGATATATATGAGAAAAAAATTTACCTTTAATTATTATACATTTAATGCTATGCATGCTTGTTTATTCAGCATAAGTACCTAATAAAGAATTTTCTAATATCTAATAACTTCTAATGTTTTTTTTTTTTTTTTAATGAGTAGACATGGCTCTTTTCATTTTTTTCCTCAGCCTCTTCTTCTCTCACATTAAGAGAAGATAAAAAACTGGAAAGAATCGTTGGACATTTTACCTCCTATCCTTTCCCCGATTCTCTTACTCCCAACTCTGCATTTTTGTTTTTCATCCAATGATTATTTTTGTTGGTTTACAACTAGATTTATCAAACACATAATGAAGAATCATTTTTGGCTTACCATTCTGCCTTAATTCTCATAGCATGAAACAATCATGATTTTTTTTTTCTATTTAAGACCTGTATAATTACATCTAATGTAGAAGTACACAGTGTGTAGTCTTGCACAAATCACTCTTATTTAATACCAGCACTCTCAGTCCCAATGTCAGAAAAATCTTTTATGTCTCGTCTTAAGTATGTCTTAAGAAAATTTTTTTATGTCTTAAGTACTTTTTTTATAAGGTCATTGATTAAAATGGTTGTAAAACTTAGTAAGTGCGGGTACTGCGCGTTGCTAATTTGTCTGATCTCAAGTGCAAAAGACCCCATGGAAGTTTATTAATCCCCTTAGAGCAAGCAAAGGGAGCAGAAGTCAAAAGTTGAATCAAAACAAAGCAAATCAAGGCCTTTTCTAACTGAAAAGGACACGATCGACTATATGAAATCTTATAACGAGAAGTTCGATTATATCAGGCACGTAACCTTTAAAAATTGGCCAAATAGTGAAATGTTAACCTATTTTATCACCAATCTTTATAAACTTTATATACATCTTAAATGGTTAAAGAGGTTTACAAATTTTCATTTACAATAGGTTTTCTTATGGTCTGATATGATTATTTTAAGGTCTATGTTGTGCTGATATATCCTATTAATAACATATTTGATACTAGATTTATTTTCTCCAAATCTACTAACTCTGAAAATGTGCTGAAAGTGATTTCATTGTAGTTATCGAAGCTACTTTTTTTCCTATATCCTCCCTTCCCCCCCCCCCCCACTAAGAAATCTTTTCTGTATGGATTCAATGAATGCATATCTTTTTTTTTTTTTTTCATTTCTGTAGCAGGGTAAAGAATTACCATTTATTTACCCCTCATTTTATATCAGAAATCCTCTTCTAACTTTTGTTAAGAAAAAAATTAATCAATATTTCAACTGCTAATGTTATATATTTAATATACGAATAATTCAGTAATGGTTTGCTATGTTTCCGGCTTCCCACTTTTCTAAGGCGGGTGGGGGTTACCAGAAACGGCTTATATCAAGTTAATATATGAAATTAATATAATAATATGTATCAATTGTATATTGGATACATTTCCAAAGGTGACGTGTTTACCAATTCTATTTTATTTTAATAAACCTGTGGCATAGGGTAAATGATAATAAAGAAACAAATCTAAATTGGACTATAACTTTAATTTTATTGATCAATAATGTATATAAATCATTTTATATACATTATTGATTTGATAAATATAAATGATTTACATACATCATCAATATGTATGTAAATCATTTATACCCCCTTTAATATATCCTATAAAAATATTTTACTGTCACAAATTAGTTAATAGATGCTGACTGGCAATTTAACATTATTTAATAAATACTGACCACACAATATTACAACTAGTACTGTATATGTATTAACCTTATCTGGTGGGCACTCTCTGGCCTATCTGCTGGATCAGTCCCTGCCATCTCTGACAATCTCTCAGACTCAGCACAGTATCCCCTCTCAGCCTGTCTGGCTATCTGGACTCTGCCCTCGCTCTCTCACTGGACCTCCGCACTCCTCGTACTTCACTCTCCCCGAACTCTCTTCACCTTCGAACTCCCTCTCCTCCAAACTTCCTCCGAACTCTGTCCACCTTCGAACTCTCTTCAGACTTCTTCTGATTGGCTGGCTGCAGACTTCTCCTGATTGGTTGGTTCCAGACTTCTTCTGATTGGCTGGCTGTCTAAAATTTCCCTTCCTTTCTATATTTAACGTGTTTCCCAGCGGCCTCTTTGCCGGGGTAAAACCAGGATTTATGGCCACAAATTTCTCTAACAATCTTCTTAGGTATTTCCCTGGATGTTTGTCAGCAGCATTGTCGGTCTTAGGCTTTGCTTATTCTGAATTTCTAACTGAAGGTTTATGGCCCCAATAACTTACAAGGCGGTATTTCCAAGACCTAGGGCACTCTCTGCTGACCGACCAACGGTTTGACCATACACATATTTTGATATTAAATTATTAATTCAATTTTCTTTTCCTATCATGACAGCACCCACAATACACAGCAGTTTATCAAACCATTAATGGTAAAATCTTTATACATAATCATTTGTATTAATCTATATAAATAAAGATGAAATTCTGTTTGTTTGTTTGTTAGTTTGTTCTTTATAGAAATCCATACCTTTTGTTCTAAATTCTCCAAATTTCGCTCAGTGGTTCTTTGATACCAGGTGCGAACACCTGTCCATATTAAAATTGCATAACTTCAGCCAATCTCTGGGTAAATTCTTTATTGTTATAAAAATCGTTTTGATCTCGCTTTATAGATTTTATAGATTTAAAAAATGAAATTCTCCGAGTGAAACCGGTATATACAGCTAGTTAAGAATAAAATAGTTCATTAGAAATAATGGTTCTATAGATTTAATGGGATAAATTTTAGTATATGACCTTGGTATTTTATCGATCGAGTTCTGAATCGACTTACATTAGTGTTTTAAACATGAAACAATTCTATTATGCACTTTGAGTACAAAGCGTGTTTCATTTAGAATGGATAATCCTTAAAATTCATTGTAATGGATAGGTCCAGTGGTGTGAAATTGAATCAGAACCATTAATTGCAACTTGGGACTGTAGAAATTAGTCTATTTTGCATGCAAGTTAGTTAAGAGGACTGCAATCCTACTAACAAAGAAAATTGAATTTGATTCCTCTGTTATTTATGAAGTTAACATTCATCCGATTTTAATTACAGATTATGAGCCATTCAGCAGGCTCAAAAATCACAGTGCTGAAAAAGGTAAGTACATAATTTACTGAAAAAAAAATGTAGCCTAACCAACGAACCTTTAACCATAGTTGTAAGAACTTAGAAAAAATATATATAAACAAATAATGCTTTAAATATTTTAAAATTACTTTTTTCTACCTAAAATATTTGTTTTATTACAACTTGTGCTATGTTCTAGTCCTAACCCTCTGCAAATGCTCAGAGGTATCATGAATCATAAACTTGTTTCAACCAGCAGTTTTAGATGTTTAACCCTCTGCAAATGCTCAGAGGTTTCATGAATCATAAACTTGTTTCAACCAGCAGTTTTAGATGTTTAACCCTCTGCAAATGCTCAGAGGTTTCATGAATCATAAACTTGTTTCAACCAGCAGTTTTAGATGGTCTTATAAACTCAAGGGCAATCACTGAGGGTAGCTGGTATCAACTTAGATTACCCATGTTTTTCTCATGGTCAGCTTTAGGTTGCATGCTCTAGAGTAGGTTCATCTAAGGACCTAATTATATAGGCCCCAGAGGGTGAAACTAAAAATATAGTATATCCTAAAACTTTGGAATAATAATCTATTTGTGTTATTTTTGTTGTATTTTTTGTTTATAGAATTGTTCACGTTTATTAGAAAAATAAAATTCCCCGGGTGAAACTGGGATATACAGCTAGTAATCAAATAAAAGAGAAAAAATATTTGGTTTTCTAAAACAATAATTTCAATTTCCTGTAATATGAGTAGTAATATGTAAGGTTGATATATTCTTAGCAAGCTTAGAACTTAAGAAATAACACTATGTAGTTTTGGGTCACAGAAACAAAATATTGAGATAGCTAAAAATAATATTTCCTAATTTCAGTCCCATGAATAAGTGAGGCTAGCTTCTCTTGATACATTACTGTATGAAGTGCTGAGGACAGTACCTACTTTCCAATAGAATAAACAAAAACAATTGTCATTGAGGATATAATGTCTGTGTTCTCTTTCTGGTAGCACTTAAGTACACTGTTTTCAAAAATCTTGCCTATTTTTAGTCAAAGAAAGAATGGACTGTGAAAATTGTGTGATGCTCGCACCACACCAGATTTTTTTTCAATATAGCTTTCAGGATGTCAGCATTCAGAGTTTTTTGGATAAATCATCTATTGTAGGGATTCAGACACTCTAAGTTCATTTCATTGTTTCTCAGTAATTTATTAAAATCCATAATGATTTTTATCAACTTATACCGTTGTTTATAAGTTGAAAATTTTTTTTAATATTTTATTTTATTTGTTGCATGTGCCATGGCATATTTTTTTTCCCTTTGAAATCCCAGCTCAAAATATTTATCCAGGACTCATTTAACCTTAAAAACTCTTTATATAGGAATGAACTGAATTTTAAGTAAAAATCAAATTAAAAATGTTGTCTTGTTTCAAATAAGCCCACTCGGTAACACTGATTTTTTTCAATTTAAAACAGGATATTCCCCTACCATCAGTTATAAATTTTGTTCGTTGAATGAAATGGGACCCGATCTCAACTGAAAAGGACACGGTGGAAGTTTTTTATCCTTTAAAGAGTGAGGCTAGCTAGTGGGAGCCAAAAGATGGGATCTAATAGAGCTGATCAAACTCCCTTTTAACTGAAAAGGATGCGATGGGAGTTTGTTTATATTACGGTCACGTAACCTCCTGAAACAGGCCATGCTCAGAAGCAACATAGGGAAGCTTTACCGAATTTTTTTTTAAAACCAAAAAAGGTATGTGTCCTGGTCCTTGTGAATATATCATTTATTTTATTTTATTTTATTTTTTAAATAAAGTTTATATTGTTTCTTTATTTATAAATAATTGTCATATAGAATTTTCTATTTGAAATTGAGTCTTTACATTAGATACATAAAAAAAAAATTCAGTGTTACTTTGTGGCCTTATTCGAAACAAGACCCACAATTTTATTTTGATGTGTTAATTCTTAGAATTGTTTTATATTGGTTTCAGATTCATACTTGATTTTTAATAATGTCAGTTTTTTTTATATTTCAATGGTATGGTAATTGTAGGGAGCTGTTGGTGGCTTCGACCCAAGTTCACCGCCTCGACCAGAAGACCCTCCACTTTTGCCTGGAGAACATTTACAAGGAGGCGCGAGAGATGTGACCTACCTCTGCCCTTACTCGGGACCAACTCGGGGATTTTTATCAGTGACTAATTACAAGTTGCATTTTAGAAGTGTTGATAGGGACCCACCTTACATACTTGAAGTTCCCCTTGGTGTAGTTAGTATATTAAAACAGGCTATTCATATTTAAGAAATCATAAATAATATTTTTTAACTTAATTTTTTATTTTCTATTTAGATTAGTAGAGTAGAAAAAGTTGGAGGTCAGTCCAGCAGGGGTGAGAATTCTTATGGAATTGAAATATTCTGCAAAGACATGAGAAATCTTCGTTTTGGCCATAAGCAGGTGAGCTGTTATCTGTTATTTGTTGATTTAATAAGATAAGTCTTTGCTGTTTCCCGTTGATAGTATATTTATGGTATATTTAATGTAGCTTTCTTAACTTAAATTTTGTAACTTTCTTACTAATTAATTTGGGAATTCCTGATGTCTCTGTGAACTTTTTTGAATTTTTTCATAGTAAAAAAATTTGATTTAGGCTTTACTCCCCAACCAGACAAGAATAAATAAAATAATTTCGTTAAGTTAAAGGTTTGAAGTTTAAGTAACAATGTGAGATAGGTTTTTTAGGTTTAGGCAAAGTATATCTCTGCATAACAATGTTTCACCTCTTAGTAGACCTTGTCTCACCCTACCTGTTGAATGACCAACTTTTTCATAACATGAGAATAACCAGATATTAATTAATTTAAAATTTTTTATTCCTTCTATTTAATTTACTTTCCCTATCATTATGTTTCATATTATGTATTATATACTTAATTATTGTTTTTCCTTATAAAATAAATTTGTTTTTAATACTCATGCTGAAGTCCTGATGCAGGAAGTTGCGGGTACGCATAATTTTAATATCAATAATCAAAATGATTTTTATGATGCTAATACTTATTTTTATCTTAATCTTTTTTTATTTTTTGTTTGAATAATTACTTATAAAGTTGATATTTATTTATTAATCATGTATTCATCAAATCTGCTGTGCATTAAGTTTTTGCTGGGAATACAATGGATAAAGTATTTTATGTGGATGACCCTTTTTTAATAATTGTCTAAAACAAAAATTTAATTAGGAAATTATTACTAGTTTAAATGTTTGCTTATATTAATCAGGCTTAATTAAATATATGCAACTCATTTCTTAAAAATGTTAATGCAGGAAAACCATTCCAGAAGGAACGTGTTTGAAAAGCTTCAGCAATATGCGTTCCCATTATCCCATAAACTCCCACTTTTTGCGTTTGAGTACAGTGAAACGTTCCCAGAGAATGGTTGGACAGTTTATGAAGTTATTGCTGAATTTAAGAGAATGGTAAGTATGATGATTGGTTTCCTATTTGTAAGGCAAAGATTAATTTTTGTCACTCATTTAAAAATTATAGCATTTTGAAAAATGTATTAGATCAGCATTGTGTAATATTTTTTTTTTAGCAACTGGATTTTGAATCACTGAATTCAATGATAAACTGAGCGAATTGTTTTATACTCACTCCTATTTGATATTCGATGTTTAAAACCTTACACATTGATAAGACCTTTTTGTTGTTTGTATTCAAAATTGAAATACCTTTAATAAAATTAATAAACTAAACTAAACTAAACTAAAGAAATGAAATTATAATAAAACACTTCTATTCATTATATTATTTTTTATTTTATTCAACTGAATAAATGTTCTGCTTAAAAGGACCTGTTATTGTCGCCCTTATCTATACTGAAAAGGATCCATTGGGGATTTGGCGTATGTTTAGAGTGGGCGGATGTCGAAAGTTGAGGTTTAATAAAGCTTATTAAGACCCTTTTAAATTTGCAAGGTTTTCATTTAAAAGGGGCCATAATTGGCATTATGAAATCTCTGCTTTTAACTTCCCCTTGGTACGCTTGCTCATAAGGAATAAATAAAAACCTTTGGACCCTTTTCAGTGGAACTCAGGGCCTCACTAACAGGTCCTTTGCATCGGAAAAGAGTTCAAATTTACGCTGAGATTCAGTGAATGAAAGAAATTGAATTAAAACACAATTTGATGAATGTTGACCTACAAACAAAAATGAATTTACAAAAGTTGAAAAGATAATATGCAATGAGGTAAGTAAGAGTAACAAAATAACACACAGATAACAGAGGATAGGTTAAAGTTTTTTTACGTTCTACTGTTCTGAAATATCCCATATTATTTCATTTCCTACTGTAAGAAAGCAGTTTATTTTTCAAGTCAGGAAGTTTTTCTCAAACTAGAAACTGATGGGGAATAATACTTATTTCCATGCTAAAAAATGTTTCTATTCAGAATAATACTTACCAAGATCAAGGAAGTTATTGATATGAGACTTACACAAAGGAGCAGGCTGGTTTTTGAAAGCACTGAAGCGCTGTTAACCTTATAACACTGAGGTTCATTGTGAAGCATAATGGTGAGTGGTCCTCCTTAAGACATAACATAAGCCTTCTTAGACTTCAACAGGGCTTTTGATTCTGTGAACAGAGGTACTTGCTCTGGAGAACTATGGTGTTCCCATGAAAATCATTAGAGTTGTGAATGGTTCTGCATGAAGGGAAACTTTCGGACTCTATCAAGATAGATTTAGATTTTTCGTTGCTCTTGACACCATAATGGGTTGTGGTGAGACACAACGGAAGCAGAATATCCTATGAACACTAAGTCAGAGGCTGGAGGACTAAGCAAGAAGCAGGACAGGAGAGAACAAAAAGAAAAAAACCCTTTCAAAAACAAAAAGAAGATGAAGGATTAACCTCAGTGTCGAAGACAGTCTCCAGCTTGGTGAAGGAACTCTTACCTTTGTGGCATTGTCTAAGAGACGAAGGTTCTACCCAAAGATCATAATACCTGCTCAGAAACTTGGAAGGTCACAAGGGTATCACCATGGAGCTGCATGTCATTACCAAGTGCTGTCTCCTCTGTATCGTCAACATCAGATGGCCTTAAAAAATCTCAAATCAAGAGCTTTGGTGCAGAGCAGGGTGTAGCAAGATATAAAAAGCTAGATAGGATTTGGATAAAATCTTAAAGCAAAAAAAAATATATAAAAAGAACATAGGTGAACTGGATTGTCCCAAAAGTCCTAGAGGACCTGGCTATACTTTAAAAATAAATGTACTTTATTCAGAGTGAAATACTATAAACAATTTTTTTTTCCACATTTTGAAAGTTTTAGTGATTCAGTAAGACGTAAATCATTTTAATTAAATTATAGAAGATAATCTATTGATGTTTTTTCAGGGAGTACCAAACGACATGTGGCGCCTAACAAAGATTAATGACACATATGAGATTTGTGATTCTTACCCAGCGATTTGGGCAATTCCTGTCACTGCAACTGAAGAGGATTTAAGAGCAGTTGCTGCATTCAGGTTAGCAATGCTAATATGAAATAAATTGAAACCTTAATAATTAATGCTTAATTTTTGATCCTATCTTATTTGGTTGATATTATTACAAATGGTTTTTTGTTTTGTCAATTAATTACTTATTTTTACAAATTTTCTTACAATCATTTAGATCAAGAGGAAGGTTACCAATCTTATCATGGATTCATCCAGAATCTCAAGCAACCCTAACTAGATCGTCACAACCTCTGGTAGGTGTCTCTGGAAAGCGAAGTAGAGATGATGAAAAATACATTCAGCTCATCATGGATGCCAATGCTCAAAGTCATAAAATGTTTATATGTGATGCTCGTCCAAGGTATTATATTTTAATATATTATCTTGTTTTCATATTTTAAGAGATTAATTTATTTATAATAATTCAGCTCATCTTCTTTGGTAACAGGAAGATACTTTTGAAAAAAAAAAAAATTATTGAAAAGCTGGCTTAAAAATATAGTTGCATGCAATGAAAAAATGCTTGCTTGTGGCACTCTGTCTAGTAATATCATTTAACATTTTTAATTGCTCACCTGCAACTGATTTTAAATAGTTATATTTCATTAGGACTGCTCACCTTATGGCCATGAATCCTCGACACTAAATAAAATAAGCCTACCTTTAAAACAAACTGCTGTGTCATTTATATATTTGGTAGAAAATAGGTCTATTAACTCACTTATAAATTATATATTTATTGATGTAGAAGGGACTTTCAGAAATTCAGTATGTCTTGTTCTGTTAATTTTACAGATCTAAAACAATTATCTATACAATAACTTTATTTTTCAGCACTAATGCTATTGCTAATAAAGCAAAAGGAGGGGGATATGAAGCTGAAGAAGCCTATCCCAATGCAGAAATCACATTCCTTGATATTCACAACATTCATGTAATGAGGGAGTCTTTAAGGAAATTGAAAGGCATGTTGGTTTTGAATTTGAATAATAAACTATTAACATATTACTTCTGCTTTTTATTAAAAATAATGTTGTTTTTTTTCAGAGTTATGTTTTCCAAACATAGATGAAGCAAAATGGTTATCTGGCCTTGAATCGACATACTGGTTAAAACATATCAAATGTATCCTTGCTGCAGCTTGCAGGATAGTGGATAAGATTGAAATTCATAAAACTTCTGTACTAGTTCATTGCTCTGATGGTTGGGATAGAACTGCCCAGGTTCTTATAAAATTATAAATTTTTATCATGCATTAGGGATTAATTAAACTTTGTTCCTTTTTTTTTTTGATAATTTTATTTACAATAATTTATCGAATGAATCTAATGTTTTATGAATAGTTTATAATGGTGATCATCCCCCTACTACTTCACGTCTTTAGTTGGCCATCTTTATTAGAACAATACTTCTTTTTTCAGCTGCTTTTTACAAGTATTTCCAAAAGACTTAACAAACTAGGACGTATGAACTACAGCCTTGGCCAAAAGTATAAGGCTACTACATATTTTCTTTAAAAAAAGTAAAGAGGGAGAAAAGAACATCTAGTATCATAATATAATTTATTCAAAGGTAAAAAAAGGCCAATTTAATATTTGATCATCAAGCCATTGGCTTTTATTGCCTCACTTTTCCTTTTTGTCATAGTATTCACAAGTTTTGAACAAACGTCTTTTTCTAATTTTTCCCACTCTTCTTTTAAATACAAAAATAAGTTGTCTTTTTTTGTAGGGTTAAGTTTACCAAGTGAAATTTTCAATTTAGTAAATTTAATAAATCCTTATGTCCTCAGTTGAATTAAGTTCTGTGGACTGAGGAGGCCAGTCAAGCACCTTAATGTTGTTTTTTTAAACTATTCTCTACTTTTGAGTGAAACATGGCATGGAGCATTAGCCTGTTGAAAAACAATGTTTTTTCTGTCATATGGTATAAATATTTTTCCAAACGAAGGCTTCAAAATTTGGTTTAACATGGAAATATAGGTATCGCTATTCATTCTTCCTTCTCATACAAACATTTCTCTAACCCCTGAAGCCCCAAATCATTATATTTCCTCCACCACGTTTCACAGTAGGGACAACACAATCTGGATGATAGGGTTCGCCCTCCCTTCTTCGTATGAAAACAGCACCAGGAGTTCCAAAAGTCCGTATCAAATTTGATATTTTTATGTATTTTTAAAAATAACTATGTTCCTATATTCTACATTGATTTTAGGAAATTTTGGCAATTTTTAATTTCAATTTACAAAAATTTATTTACCTGAAAGTTGCTTTCATCGGACCAAACCACCTTTGCCCAGTCTTGAGCAGTCCAGTTTTGGTGAAATTTTGCCCAGGTAAAGCCTCTTCTTGCGATTCGCTTCACTAAGCCAGAGTTTCTTTGTAGCCTTACTGCCTTTCGGACCATTCTCTCCCAGTCTTCTTCTTGCTTTCCGAGCAAAAATGTCAACAGAACACAAGGTTTTCATCTCTTCAGCCATCTGTTCCGATGTTTTCTTGCTATTCTGAAGAGTTTTTCTCGCCAAAAACTTATCCTCACGCGTTCCTGTTATTTATTTGTTCCTGTTCTAGGTAGAGAGGAAAATGCGTTCTGCGTCCGATGTCGAAGAAGAGTATATTAACAGCACAACAAGAGTAGTTCATAGTTTTTGCTATCTCGGAATGGCTATACCTTTCCGACGAGATAAAAAACAGTTTTTGCCCGTTTGATCTCACTTAGTTCTTTTACTTTGACCATTTTTACTTTCACTTACCTATATATGAAATATATAGTAAGAGGAAGTATTGCGATCGTGAAAAATTTCGACTTCCGGTTTTCAACGGAAATACACGTTTTGGGACCCCCTGAGTCGAAATAACCAAGTCCCGCTAAATGGTGTGTGTGTGTGCGTGTGTGTGTGTGTGTGTGTGTGTGTGTGTGTGTGTGTGAACAGACTAGTTCAAAAACTATAAATCGTGGGAACCTGAAATTGGGTATTTAGAGTAGGTATATGCCCGCGATGTGACAGCAAAAATTTCATCAAAATTGCTCAAAGGGAGGGGGTACTTTATTTAATAACATTTTACGTTTTTTTCGATTTTCTCAAATACGGCTCTAACGATTTTAATTAAACTGAGTATTTGATCTATTTATATGCCCGAAATATGACCGGATTGGGGGGGACTTTGACTCTTTGATTAACCGGAGGGGGGACTTTACTTAATAAATTTTTTATCATTTTCACGTGTTTTTTTTATTTACTCAAAAACGGCTTTAACGATTTTGATCAAACTGGGTATATGATGTACGTATATGCCCGAGATACGACTGTAAAAATTTCATCAAAATTGATCAACCGGAGGGGGGACTTTACTTAATAAATTTTGTACCAATTTCACAGTGGCGTAGGGAAGTAGCGACCCCATCGCCCAGTCATCAGACTGCAATCAGCTACTGGTCCTCCAGGTTGGGGGAACAAAAACTCTAACGCTCAGACAGTACACAACATACAGCACACCGCAAGCACCCCCACATTACAGACAAAGGTCAACTACACTACACACCCTAGGGTCACCTCCCCTAGGTAGCCGCCCCGGACGGGGAAGCTTGTCAGGAAGCTCTGAGGAGGCAATCCCTCCACCTGACTCGGGGGTAGTGGGCTGATACCCCACTCTCCTTAAATCAACAGTAATTACTAACAATGGAAGAAATAGAGCTGGACTGATTTTACGGAATCCGACACGGCGTGGAAAACGGTTTATCCGACTTGCAACCTGGAACGTACGTGGCTTGAACGGAAAGGAATATGAACTGGTGGAAGAAATAAAGAAGGCAAAGGTAGACATCCTTGCAATTACGGAAACAAAGAAGAAAGGCAAGGGTGAAATCAAAATACAAGATTACACTCTTCTGTTCTCGGGTGTCAGTGAAGGCGAGAGGGCGGCCAGTGGAGTAGGATTTCTGTACCATAACGACTTATGCTTGTCTATCAGAGGGATGAAATTTGTGAATGACAGATTGATGATTATGGATATCCAGGAGGGTGAGAAGATACATTCACTCATAGTAGCATATGGTCCCAATGATAATGCTAGGCAGGATGAAAAAGAAAAGTTCTTTGACGAACTCCAGAGAGAGGTTGATGATTGTGAAGGCACCCCAATAATTTTTGGAGATTTAAATGGCAGGGTAGGCTGTGAAAAGGAAAAGTGGGATGGAGTTGTTGGAAAGTTCGGTGAAAGTGAGATCAACAATAATGGAGAAAGAATCCTCAGTTTCTGCGTAGGAAACGAATTAAGAATCGCGAACACTCTCTTTCCGCATAAAGAAATCCATAGATTCACCAGAGAGGAGCCAGGAAAACGTGAAAAATCTATAATAGATTATTTCTTGATACGAAAAGAAAATGTTGGTGAAGTCATGGATGCTAGAGTCAAACGAGGATATGAGATCGGAAGCGATCACTACCTCTTAACACTGGACAAACTATGGAATGAAGAAACTCCTCGGAAAAGGCATAAAAAGAGTACAAAGAAGACAATAAAATCCTACAGGCTAAAAGAAGAAGAAATGGCCCGATACTTTCAAGAAGAAATAAACAGGATGGCACGTGATTCTGATCTCCCATGGGATAGTGATGACTTAGAACAGAGTTGGTCATCATTCAAGAAAATAATCATCAATGCTGCTAGATTGGTATGCGGAGAGAAAAGGGCTGGATCAGGGTTTAAAAGAAGTCCGTGGTGGACCGATGAGGTGAAGAAGAAGGTTCAAGAGAAGAAGAAAGCATGGAGGGACTTCCTTAGCCAGAGAACACCTGCAGCCTATGAAAGGTACAAGGAAAGAAGGAATGAGGCCAAGATGAAAGTTCTTCAAGCCAAACAAAAATCCTGGGAAGATTTTGGTCACAAAATGGAGAAAAATGCAAAGGAGAACCAGAAGATCTTTTACAAAGTCATAAAAGGGATGAGGAAGGAAAGACCGAATTCACTCAAAGGAATCAAGGACAAAGAAGGAAGGATTCTATGGCAGGAAGAAGATATAATGGAAAGATGGAGGGAGCACTTCATGGAGCTGCTGAAAGGAAGAGACGTCACTCCTGATGAGACATGCAACGCAGAGATGGAGTATTCGGAAGAAGATGATTACATCAGCGAGGAAGAAATGCAAGAAGCTATCTCGAAGATGAGGCTGGGCAAGTCGGCGGGGCTGGATGAAATAACGCCAGAAATGATGCGGCATATGGGTAGCAAAGGGGAAGAAATGTTTCTTCATCTTTTAAATCTGATATGGAAAAAGAAAAAGGTACCGAAGGACTGGGAGATCGCTGTGGTTGTACCTATCTACAAGAAAGGAGACAATAGAGTATGTAATAACCATAGAGGCATATCTCTGCTCAGTGTGCCAAGCAAACTCTATTCAAGAATCCTAGAAGCAAGAATTAGAAGAGTGGTCGACTGCCAAATCGGAGAGGAGCAGTATGGATTCAGAAACTCGAGGAGTACACAGGACTTGATTTTCACTTTGAGACAGGTCATAGAGAAGTCCATCGAGAAAGGGAAAGAGTTTTCTGTTTGCTTCGTGGACCTAGTAAAAGCTTTTGACAGGGTCAAAAAGGAGGATATAGAGCGAGCTCTGTCAGAAAGGCACGTTGATATCGGCACGATTCTGGCAGTTACAAGCCTTTATAAAAAGAATAAAAATATTATAAGGACCGGCAACCACATCTCCAAGGAATTTGAGACGACGCAGGGAATACGCCAGGGGTGCAGCCTAAGCCCTCTACTTTTCGTATTAGTGCTGGATCAGGCGTTAAGGAGAGCAAAACCCAGATTGCGACGTTTTCAACTAGGACATAGGAACCTACAGCCTACAGTCTACACCCACCTCGCTTTTGCTGATGACCTCGTCATATTTGCTGCAGATGACCGGGACCTACAATACAACTTGAACATCATGCAAGAAGAGCTGTCTAGCATTAACATGGATATTAATCCAGATAAGACTAAATGCATGAGAATAGGAAGACGTCCCCGCCATGTTATGAGAGTACTGAGGCTGAAAGGACAAATCTTAGAGCGGGTGCATGATTTTAAGTATTTGGGTGCCTGGATAAACGCAAGTGGCTATATCGATGGGGAGATATCACAAAGACTGGGAGCAGCTGGAAGAATGTTCCAATCAATCCGGAAAGGCTTCCTCAACAAAAGAGAAGTGACGAAGAAGACAAAGATATCGGTCTACAAGTCAACGTTCCTGCCCATCCTATCTTACTCCTCCGAATCATGGACCCTCACCTCAAAACACAAAAGTCAGATCCAGACAATGGAGATGAGATACTTGAGGAAGGTTGAAGGAAAGACAAGGAGAGATAGGATCCGCAATACAACTATAAGATCGAACCTCGAGGTACAGCCGGTAGAAACTATTCTAGAAGAAAATAAACTGAGATGGTTTGGGCACCTCCAAAGGATGAACATCGAAAGAACGGCAAGGATTACGTATGAGACGAGAGTTGACGGAAGAAGGCCAAGAGGAAGACCACGGATCACCTGGGAAGAAAGTGTACGGGAAGCGTTCAGGAAGCGAGGACTGGACTGGAACAAGAGGAGAGAACTGGTACAAGAGAGGGATACCTGGGTCAAGCTCTATAGAGGGCATCCCCACACTGCACAGCGGTAGAAGGGGAAGGAATATGATGATGATGACCAATTTCACGTGTACATATTTTTTATTTACTCAAAAACGGCTTTAACGATTTTGAAGAAACTGGGTATTTGATGTATGTATATACCAAATATGTAAAAGCCAACATTTCATTAAAATTGGTCCAACTGAGGGGGCACTTTATTTCATGACTTTTTTTCTAATTTTTATCTTTTTTTCGATTATCTCAAAAACGGCTCTAACGATTTTTATCAAATTCGTCCTGTTTAATGAAAATTAGGTTTTCTTTAATATCAGGTAAGCTTTATCATTATTAAAATGTTCTGAGGGGGCTTTTTTGGGGGGGGGCCTTTTTTATTTGTTTGTTTCTTTCTAATTAAGTACCTTTGTTTTTGTTTACATGGAGAAATTAACTGTCTCTCGTTACGCCTAAAAATAAGAAATGGCTAAATATGAGATATGATAAAAATAAAGAAAACATAAAGAACTCTTGCGAAAAGAGGAGAAAAAAAAAAAAATATTCAGTCAACTCATAAAACTCTTTGAGCCCACGCATGTCATAATTAAAGCCGTTCTGTTCATTTGAGAGGTGGCATTAACAAAACGCATTAATTTCTATCTAAGTAAGTTGGTAAGTGAAAGTTGTGTGTTGCGAGCACGCACCAGATTTTTAATCATAAACAAAAAGAAAATTTAATTTTTTTTATAATTAAATAAAACAAAATCCCAACTGCTACCTATGAGAGAGCTAACATTGTACTGGGAATTTTGGTTTACATTTCATTATGTTTTTCTAGAGTATTAATGAGGAATTGGGAATTGAAAATATTGCATTTAAGGGGTCCATTTTTGTCAACACAATAAGTTTTGTGAGCCTCACTTTATATTAAATAAAGTGAAATAGATAATTTCGCAAGGTGCCTAATACTTTTGGCCAAGGCTGTAGCTATAATTGTAAGATTCCTGATTGGGTCTGAGATGGCAGTGATTGAAAACATGTCTCTTTTACGTTGTTTTTTATTTTTATAAAGATGAATTGCTTTTTTACATTAAAGCTGTAATTTTGAATTTAAAAAACTAAAAACATTGACAAAATTTTTGTACTAAGTTTTGTGATGTTAAACAAAAACAATAAAGACATACGGTTTAGAATAGTTCTAGACCTTCTGTTGAAATAAACTTACAGTTAAAACAAACTGTCATAGCACATGTTTGTGACTACGATGTTCTAGTACCATGTTCTGCATCGGCCCAGAAGGTTCTAGACTGTTCTCCTGACGACTTTATATAAGGAGCGACAGACTGGAGAGTTGGTCTTAGTTCTGAAACTCAAGTCATGTGGTTGTTTCTGTGTTACAAATTGATAATTTTTGTAATCTATTGAAATATTTGTGTGTTCATAATTTGTGTGGTCGAATCTTATTTCTTCTACTTAAATTGTTTAAAAATTATAACTTAATTATTTAACCAACGACCATGAATAAATAACATAATTTGTGTGGCTTTGAAAATTGTTATTTTCTTTGAAAAAAGTTGTTTAACCCACGTAAGTGTTACAGTATTTTTTTTAAATGTTGGACACATTTTATGAGCATTTGCTTTGTTATTATGTTTTTAGCTCTGGATAATAGTTTTAAAAAAATAAATAAATGAATGCTTTCTGTCTCTGCCCTTTGCTCACTTATGGTTCATCTGCAATTCTAGAATGTCCATCAATTATTTAGCAACTAAGAATATAAATAAATAAATCCATGCCGAACCCATTATTGGTCTTAGTTGAATCAGTTGTACACTCTTGACATACAAATGTTCTGAACTTAGCCTTATAGGACCAATATTATATTACGGTTGGATGAGATAGGTAAACTTTTTTTTTACATTACTAATTGTTTAAGTTTTGTCTGAAAATTTTGTCAATGGTCATGAAAGATAAAATTTATTAAACTTGCCCTGGTGAAAAGGACCAACAGCCTCTTTAGTTTATTCATAGCTGCTGTAAATTTTCATTGGCTAATATATGTTGGACTAAACTTAAGGATAGAATTTATACAAATAAATTTAAGTATATAAATATATATATATATATATATATATATATATATGTATATATAATTTTTTTTTTTAAGAAGAGAAAAGATTGGCCTTGGCCGGGATTGAATATGATTTCTGTATCACTAGTAAGGCGAGCTTAGCTCTTGTATCACCAAGCACATATCCCAATCCCATTCTCTTCACTGACTCCCCTTTCCCGCCTATCCACAGAGCTTCGAGCATATGGAGTTCCTGGACAAAAATCTTTTGACTATGGAATATTATAATAAATGCTGTGCTGATTATGAATATACCTCATATGCGGGGTCGGAAATAATATTTGACAAAGTTGGAGCTAAAAAAAATAGGCATAAATGCAAGGTTTTGGCAAAATGTGTTAGATTTAAGTGAAATTAGAGAATCATTATCAGTTAGTTGATCAAAATGTATTTTTAATAAGATAATTAACCAAACACAACATATCAAATACAAAAGGTACTTTCTTGATCTCCGATAAAAAAATATTTTTCATAATAAAGTAATTTTTAAAAGTATGTACATAAGAGAAATCTAAATAAAAAAATAAAATAAAAAGCTGAATCTTCTGATATAATCACAACCGTTACCATGTTAAATTTATTTATATAAATTTAGTTAATTTTGAATTATGTTATAATTAATTCAAATTAAACTGAACATTAATTTAATTTTAATAAGAAAATAATAACTAAAAAAATTAATCTGATTCACTTGAATATTCGCTCATTAGATTAACTTCTACGTTCATATCGGTGTACAAATCTAAACTTTTTTCTGTTAGCTTACTGATAATTCATTCACATATTAAATATTGTTCAATTGAAATGTGATTGTGTTTTGATTTTCTCTCTAATGTATTTCTTTTAGTGCATATTTTATATCACAATCTTTAATATCAGACTCCAATTCTAATTTTTGTCTAATAAATTAGACAAAACGGCATCTTTTTAACAGCTGGGAGCCGCTGAAATCCA
This sequence comes from Aelia acuminata, assembly GCA_911387785.2. NCBI lineage: Eukaryota > Metazoa > Arthropoda > Insecta > Hemiptera > Pentatomidae > Aelia > Aelia acuminata. Next base: position 62,347,188 of record OU426982.1, on the reverse strand, counting down.
CTTTTTAAAGAGCTCTCGATTTTTAAGACCTAAAAATATACATATCAATTATGAGCCAATTTCATAAAAAATCAGTTCCAAAATTAAATGAGAGTTGTTTTTAATTGAAAAGTCATATATTACTTTTATAGTGTAATGCAGTTAACACCATTTCCAAACAAAAATTTAAGTATATGTAACTAAGAATCGTAGCTATATTGATTTTTTATATTAGGGTATGATTTCAGACACTGCTTCAAATTATTGATATTGGTCAATTTAATGTAGGAAAAACTAATATTTTCTATGAATTGAGTGTAAACATTTATCTAATTAGAACGGCTAATCTAATTGTTGTAGATGCGAATTGGTTTTCAAGAAAGTGCTGAGTGTCTGATTTCATTTGAAAAAAAATTGTCAAAGTCAAACTGGCAGGTTATTGCAGATGATCTTTGTACATTTTTATTCTACATTAGTTAGATTGCAATTATTAAAAAAATGGAAGGAGTGTTTGGCGGATATTTTGTAATATTTGACTTTAAAGTTAGTAGAACATCAAGTGAGTCACAATTTTTTCATACCCTTGGCCATATTTTCCAAAATAATTTCGACTTTCGCTTAAAATAAAAATCACAGTATACCTCTTCTAAACAGATAGAAGACTAAATGAAAAGATTACGACAAAGCCAATGTTTACATCTAGTATTTACCTTCGATCTAAAATCCCTTCTCGAATGATACGGGCAAGTAAGTGTTCACAAATACTGTTTTTTTCTTAACATTTTAATTTTAATAGCAATCAAGTTAACAAATAATGTAAATATTATAATTAATGATCATTTACATCTTTAGGAACATTTTAAATGTAAATTCAAGAAAAACATAAAAAACTTGATTTTTTTATTTTTGTCCATTGATCGAAGCACCGTGCGATCTCACAATTTTTGTAATTATATAGGGGAGTGGACTATCGTCCAATTTGTAAGGGCTCTTGATCATCATCAATGTTTTAAAAAAACATTTATTCAATTATTTTTCTTATTTTTAATTATGAGGGTCATTAGGGAGAATGGATTGACTTGCTGGGACATGTGGTTGGTGACACAAGTTGCAAGCACGCTGTACTAGTGATACGGAAATTCGGGTTTAAATCCCTGCCAAGACCAATCTTTGCTTTTAACTTTTACTAAAAAGTAATAAAAAAAAGGTTGCCTATATTCTACCTTCTTGTGAATCATGAACAAAACCCTTGGTAAGGTTTTGTTCACGATTCACAAGCAGGTAGAATATAGGTAACCTTTTTTTATAACTTTTAGCTATATTTTCAATGATCAAATTCACTGTATCACTTTGTATATAATGTTTATATTTGCTTTCTTCAGCTTACATCACTTGCAATGTTACTACTCGATCCTTATTATCGCACCATCAAAGGTTTTGAAGTTCTAATTGAAAAGGAATGGATCAGCTTTGGACACAAGTTTCAATTAGTAAGTAATCTGTACTTGCTTGATGTTTCACAGAGTATTACTCCATGTTTTCCAACATGAATTGGCTGATTGAAATATTTATTACCTAAAATTTGATACTACACTCTCATTTTCAATATAGTATATTCTTTATTGTCAAATTATTTTGGATTTTTCAATAATAGATTAGAAAAAATAAATTAAATACTTTCAGAAACTTAATAATTTTATATATATATATATATATATATATATATATATATATATATAATTCATTTAGTTATTTATTTTTATTTCATTGTTGTGTAGAGGGTTGGTCATGGTGACGATAACCATTCCGATGCAGACAGGTCTCCAGTCTTCCTACAATTCATTGACTGCGTATGGCAGGTTATGCAACAGTTTCCAAATGCATTTGAATTTAATGATTACTTTTTGTTGACAATCCTTGACCATCTCTATTCATGCCGATTTGGAACATTTCTCTTTAATTGGTAACCATATTATGAATCAAATTTCATATTATATAATATTTTTGTGTTTAAATTTTTAGCAGTTGGTAGTTTTAATGTTTAAAGGGGTTACTTACCTTGTCATTAAAAAAGTATTTAAATTCACTTTAAAATCATATTCTCACTTATTAAGCACTTATTCGTTATAGTGAAAAAGAGCGACTTGCTGAACAAGTAAAAATGAAAACTGTCTCCCTCTGGTCATACACAAATTGCCAACTTGACCTATATAAGAATCCTTTGTATTACTCTCACCAAGCTCAAGTGCTTCTTCCTGTTGCCAGTATAAGACATATCAAACTTTGGAGGGGTCTTTATAGTAGATGGAATCCAGCAATGAGGCCACAGGTTGGTTTAATATTCAATTTATATCAAGTATAACTTTTATTTTATTGCTATATTTGCTAAGTTTCTTAATAATCAATTTTTTGAGACCTAATAAAGAGGATTATATTTTTTAACAACAATGTTTCTTAGGTACCATCCAAGTAGCTTGAATTATGATGATTTTATAAGATTAATTAATAATAATTTCAGGAACCAGTGTACCAGAGAACTCGAGAATTGCTCGCTTTAAAAGAACAATTAGAAAAATTAGCTGAAGATTCAAGAAAAGAGCTCAAAAGCAGAATGGCACGAAGCATGAATTCACCAACTCGACTCAGCTCACCTATACATAGCTAGTCCAGGTACCCTTACCAATTATGTGATTCTACAATGGTCATTAATTAGCAGTTTAATAGCTTATATTATTAAGATAAGAAAGTTTATAATGTTTGTTTTGTGGAGAAAATTTTTAAATTTTCATTTCTAAAAAATATTGTTTAATGCAGGGCTAGTCTTGTATATTAATCATAATTAGTCAACTTTTAATTTATGATTTTTCTATTATTCCATTTCATAATTTCCTTTCCTGTTATATTTTTTTATTATTATCTTTGAGTTTTATTTATTTAGAAATTACATAGTGGTAACAGCAGTAGAATATACCACAAATCTCCTTCATTTTCATTTAAAACTTCTTTTGAGGGTCGTGGGGAAGAAAAAAATGTCACAGAGATATTTATACTTTAGCTAGGGCAGAAAGTTCTTTATCATTAGAAAAAAGGTATATTAATATATTTTTAAAACATTTAATATTTTTTAATTCTTTATTTTCTGTGATAATGTAAAAATGATTCTTATCTCTCATGATATATCGTAATTTTTAAAAAAAGTAGGAATAAAATTTTAGTTATTACTCTAGCCTTTATTAATAACCTTTTAAAACAAAAGATTTTAAAACTGTTGAAAGTCATTTTTGAAACATAACTAGCTTTCTAATCACTTTTTTGAAAATAAATATCTGCACCATTTGATCCTTATTTAGATTAGTTTAAATTTAAGTTGGTCACTAAATAATGACTTTAAACTTTGAAAAAAAAACATCTTATTGACTTTTGCAATCACATTTAATAATTTATAGTTGTAGGAATAAGTGATAGCTTTGATGCTTAATCTGCATTTTAAATTGTTGCAATATTTTTTTATTTATTAGTTTTACATTGTTTTCATTCTTCCTTTTAGCGCTGTAATTAAAATTTTTCTTTGATTTCTGTAATGACTGTTTAATTTTAGCAATTCATCAAATGATAACAAAAATAGGTAAACTATTAAGCTGTGAGAGAATATAAAATAATATAGGTAGTTGTTAGTTAATTTACTTGAATGTATATTTGAAAAAAGTATTTTTAACTTAAGTCTTTGTCAAGTTAAAAAGTATCTTATAGCCTTGCCTTCCTAGTAGAATCAGTTAACATGATGACCTTCAAATTCCCTGCTATGGCATTCCAATTGTTTACAAGAAATCCTTTTTTTATGTTCTGTCAGAATAATTATCAAACAAGTTTATCGTTAGTTTTCGAACAATGTGAATGTTGGTTAATTTGTCCTTACTTATCCTTTAATGAAAAGAATATTTGTAATTTTTATGTATTTTGTAATTGAAACATTTATACTTAGTTACTTATTTAAATGATTAAGTTTCCTCCTAACTTTTATTTATACAAACCCCCATCATTGTTAAAGTTATCTATCTTATCAGCTGTTTGGTTAATCTGAGGCAGTACTTTAATTTATATTGGTTTATGATATGAGGTATAAAGTTATGTTGTAGCAAAAATTATTGTTAAGTTTTTCATGATAGCAGTAAAGAATTATTTATAAATATTAGAATATTTATTTTTAAGATTTATTATTTATTTATTTCTCTTCATATTAAGTAAAATATTAGCTTTACTTTCAAGCAGAAGACTTCAAAAAATTATACATAAAGTAACTCGTATTTTTATAGTTTTATTTAGTATAATAATTAAGATATATATTATTTATCTTTAGAAATCCATGTGAAACTAAGATAAAAAAATGATTAGTAACTATTGTATTTATTTTATTTCATAATATATTTATATTTTTCCAATATTGTAGTTTCATTAACTTTACCTTTATCTATATTTATGATTTAGGGAGACAGGGTACTTACGCTTACACTGCTCTCAACTTAAATTTACTGAAGGAGTCATTAAGCTAGTTCATTAAATGGAATTCAGTTAGCCCTGATGGATGTACATATTTAATTTGTACAATATCAAAATCTTCCTACATCATCTTTCTTTCAATTATTTCAAAATATATTTATTATTATTTAGATCCATGTATGGCTTTAAGAAACCGAGCTGGAATAAATAAAGAAAAGAATATATTTATTTTTTACTTTAAGGTTAATATTATACCTAGCAAACAAAATGATTCCTAACACCTCTGAATATGTGTTCTTAGCTGGTATGAACACAAGCCTTTTTCAGGCTTGCTAGAATTCATTTGGGATATTTATTGATCTGAACTGTGTTGGCTACATGTAAGGAGTTTTTTGTGCATGTTGCAAATCATTCATTTTATATATATTTTAAATATTTAATAAATTCAAAAAACTAAAACCAGAACTCCATGACAAGTTTCAAACAACTTTTCCTTTGCCAAAATTATAAGTATGATTCCTGCTTACATGATGTTGGACAAATAAAAGAAATAAGCAACCCAATTTCTTCTGGTGAAATATTGCTGAGAAAAAAAAAATATAATAATAATTAATCACTTGTTATTTAGTCACTTAGAAGTTATTCTATTTATTTGTTTTAAATATTCTGCATCCATTTGAGCAAGTCGTTAGCGGCATAATTCATAACAGTAATGAAATTTTGATAAAATTAGTAGTTGCATTTTTTACAACACAAAACTTTTACAATTTGTTTGCGTTGATTAAATTTACTCTGAAATTTTGATGTATTTTATAATTATAATTGGAAACTTCAATTGAAAAAAAAAAAAAAAAAAAATATTCTGCACTCTATTTTCTCCTTCTTCTTTTAAAATTTTCTTTTTTAATTAATGTAGGCAAGAAGAAATGCACACTAGCCATTCGTCCTTCGTGTCTTGGATTTTTTAAGATTCTGTATGGAAAATCTATCTACTTTATTAATGTATTTAAATATAATAAAAAGTATGTAACTTTTTTTTATCCTAAATCATGCTTTTTTATTTATAAATTACTGTCTTTTATAACCATGTAAAATATAAAAAGAAAAGTATGAATATGGTATTAAGTATGGTGGTGGGGTAGAGAGGAATATACAAAAAGGATTTGATTAGAAAAATTTGGTTATCTTAAACTGATAATAACTTTTCTTCCTAGTTTTATTTATTTTTTAGGCGGATTAGTATTAAATGGATGCAAATGTACACAAATGTCATTGGAAGTTGAATTTTTTATGTTAACATAGCTTTAGACAAAATTAATTAGACTAATTAAAGGTATTGCTGATTTTATATATATATATATATATATATATGGCTAAAATGTGGGTAATTTTTCTGATTCTTTAATTTTTATTATGTTCCATTTTGAAGAGCATAATTGAGAGTTGAATACTAATGGGTAAACTATCATGGAATAAATAAAAAAAACTTCATAGATATTTTATGTGTTCTTTTTCTATCTATATGCATTAGGTATTTTATTTATTATTATTATTATTAAAAATTATTAAAAAATAATTTGAAAACAAAAGATAATGTAACATCATAAAAGAACAATGCTAATTATTAGACAATCAAATAATAATAATAATAATACTATCAAATAATGAGATTTTATAATAAATAAAATCCAAACTTATGCAGTATTGACATTTAATTTTAATAATTAAAGAAAAATAATAGAACAAAATAAATGTGGATTTTTTAAATATTTTTAACACATTTTTCGTACCCTAGCTTCAGTAATGTCTGAGCCCATTTCAGAATCCTATGTAGCCTATCTACTGTTTGTAATTGTCATTCTTATCATTTCCTATAAGTAATCATTTTGAAATCACCTTCAATCATCTTTTTCTTTTACAGCCCCAAATATAAGTTAATATTTAAATTAAAAAATATTTCTTCTCATTTTAGTCTGCATTTATGTTATGTATTTTAGTTACTTTCTTTTCTATAGACATATTTCACTGTATCATATAGATTTATTCTGTACTGTTTAATAAATTACCTCTGATCAAAGATGTTGTTAAATTACTTCAATTGAAAAAAAAGTTTTTAAAAGTAATTATTGATTGAGATTTATATAAAAAACAAAATAATAAATATTTATTTCAATTTCTTCCCTTATAAAAAATATTTTTACCACTTTAAGTTTTTAAAAATGCAGTCATTTCTATTATTTCATTTTCATTTAGCAATTAAAGATATTAAGTTATAATTTAGAAATATTCGTGTTGGCTGGTTAGAAAATGTAGCAAAGTAATTGTTAGTACTGTAAAGTTGATGCATTGATTAATAATCTTTATTTTTATTTCTTAATTATATCCAAATTTTAAAGAGGATTCGGACCATTGATTATCTTTTATTCATTTAATTATGTTATTAAAAAAAAAATACTAAATATTTTTTTTTGTTTTTTTTTTTTGGCTTCAAGACTTGTCACCCAAGTCCTACGTAGCTATATTTCTAAATTTTTTTAAAGGTATTCTTACTTCTAATATCGCAGGTGATCAATCTTGTATTAGTATGATATATATTTAGAGATATAGAGAGAGAAATTATATATTAAGATTAATTGAATGATTTGTAAATATAGAAGATTGTTTTAATGATAAATATCTTTAAATTTTATAATATCACTTAAATGTAAGTCTAAATTTTGTTATCATTTCATCAGCTGTCATTTCCTAGATATCTTTTGTTGTTTCCCCCCCGCTAATGGTTTTAATCTCCCCGTGCTTGATAGGGACACTAACAATAGATTAGAAAGTATTTAAGTTATAATTTTGAATAAAGGGTAGGCTGTGGGTGCATTATGTAATGGATTCTTGACTTAAGTGGAAGTCTGTTTGCATACAGTGCTGTGGTGCCATCCCCCCTCAGTAAATGTCCTTGGCCCTCATGTTGTGATCAAAGCATATCATTCTAGCTAGCTCACAGTCCTCTGGCTGCATCTCCAGGTCCTTGAAACAACTTTTTTCTTTATCTATTTTTTCGTTACTAATATATTCATGCAAATGAAGTTTGACCGATTTATAAAAAGCAAACGTCGTGAGCATATGATATCGAGCTTAACCGATGTGATAGGCCAGGAGGTCATATAATCTTTTGTTATCAAATTGTTTTGATTGGGCCAATTACTAAATCACATCCAGTGAGTGTAGGATCTATGTGAGGGGAGCTGTGTGGGCTGACAAGTAAGTTTGTAATTACATTAGCTTACAAGAATTTTATCATTTTTATTAATAAAGTAATTACAAATATTTTATATATGGCAGTTAGATTTTTAAAATATTTTTTTAAATTATTTATTGAATTTTCATATACTCAAAATAAAGAAATCAATAATAGAAAATACCATAGGTAATCACATCTTGATATCATTATTTCAGTTTAGCTGTAATAAAATTCTTGAAGTATTCACACATAACCGTTTCAATCTATATAAATTAATTTTAATTGAAAATATATATATGTTCAGTTAATTCTGTATTTTAATTAAAAGGCAATAGTGAAAATTTAATGCTTCATAATTTGTATGTTAAGATAATTTATTATATGTTTTCTTTCTTACAGACTCAACAAGTAGTATTGTTGAGTCTGTTTAATTTTTTCAATTTCATTATTATTATGATTTCAATTTAATTTTACCATCTTCTTTTAATTTGTAAATAATGGTAATACAAATAAAATCGAAATTTTGATTAAATGAAAAAAAAAAAGTGATTATAAGTAATAAACTTAAAAGATATTTTGTAAATTTTTTTGTCTGAAAGAATTCATTTACTGTTCTAACGTATGAATGATGATTTTTAAAATAGAAACAAGTTTAATAAGTTTCTAGCCTAAAGAAATTATCAATGGTCTACAATAAAAAAAATTAATGGGACAGTTATTGAGCCAAAATGAATAATATCAGTGTTTGAATGAAGATGAGCTGAACCAAAGAAAATGCACAATTACAAGAGGCTTTAAAGTAAAATAGCAGATTATGAAATTTTAACCTTACACTGTTTTGAGGTATTTACTTAAACCTAATTGGTATATAAATCATTGACTTTTCTTTAAGTAAAATCCTATTGTGGATCACGGCAAAGAACCATAAATAATAAATAATATTTTTATAAATAATATTTTCCTTTTATATAATCCTGTTCTTTTCTCCACTCTCTTCAATATTCTGAAGACTTAATTTTATTTAAAGCTCAAAGTAAAAGGTTACCATGAAAAAAGAAAGCAAAAAAAAAGAGATTTAACAGATAAAGATTAGATCTCTTTATCTCCCTCTTTTCTTCTTCTTTCCTGTTGACTAGATAGTTTTCTAGCTAAAAATTTAAAAGCTGTCTACCATATTTTGAATTTTCAAAAACCGTATAGGCATTGTGTTTTTGTTTTTGTCTGATCTTCTTTTCCCCAGTAATAAAAGTCAATTGAGTAGAAGGGCTGTTTTTTGCCTCCTTGATGAGCTCACAATTAATCATTTAATTTTCCTGTGTACATGTATTTAAATTACTTATTATTTTATATGGCTATTCCTTGGTTTATTTAAATTTTTTTTTTTCATTTTATTATTTTCTAAGCTTCTGGCTCTTGTTTGTTGCAGGTATTTAAACAGTAGCCCATATTTAAATTTATATAAATCATGCTGAAGCTCTTAGGATATAAGGTAAATCATTCTAATTAAATTTATATTTTTCAATTTATGCTCAGCATTTAATGGATTATTTCATTTTTGTTGCAATATATTTTTAATAAAAATGTAAATTGGTTACATTTTAGGGTTTTTTGAGGCCTTTGACAACAAGGGACATCTGGCTAAATTTTAAAAATGATGTTTTAAAAACTCAGAAGCATCATCAATCAACTGAAACTCCTGCATTACCAGATTCAGCAGATGTTGTTATCATAGGTTTTATGATTTTATTTTATCTTTAGTTTCAAGTTTGTAAATATATCGCAATATGTTTGCAACTCAAAATATATCAATTTTTATTTTTATTTATCTTCTAATTTAGTAGGAAGATTATATGTTTTTTAATAATAAATTATAGCAATATATCTTCCTTCTAACCACCTTTATTTTCATATACCATGATTTCGTTTACGTTTCGGGGTTGTATCTCTATTTGCAAAACATATATATCAATCATATTGCCATTATAATTACATTATTCCATCCCCCCCTGCCTAGCACTGCCTGACTATTCCCCAGAACCTGGTTTTACAAAAGCCTAGTTTTACAATAAGCCTAGTTTTACAAAAGCCTGGTTTTACAATAAGCCTGATTTTACAAAAGCCTGGTTTTCCTTGGGGATTGATTTTACAAAAGCCCGACGATTTCAAACAAAATTTTCTCACATCTAATATTTAGGACTTGACGGACTTTACGCTGCGAGGACAGATATATATTATGGCACTCATATCATGTGTGTATAAGTAAGGACAAGTATGATTTAATGTAAATAGAATGTAAAATAATGATTTCAAAAAATGTGACACGATTAGGTAATCATATATTATGTAATTACAATGACATTCAATTATTTGATTGAGAAATATATATTTTAAGATTGGGGACACAACCCTGAAACGTTAACAAAATATGGTATAAGAAAATAAAGGAAGTTACTACTAAGATATATTGCTATGATGCATTAGCAATTTTGATTAAGCTTGGAATCAGAATGACGAAACTTATAATGCCACCAGATTATAGTATTAATAATTCCATTCGGGTAAGGCGCAATTTGCCATATTCTTTTATGGAGGGGATGATCTTTTTAATACTGCATTTCTTTGGTGGCAATGTGAATTTAATATAAAATTGAAATTGTTATAGGTGGCGGTAGTGCTGGCTGCAATACTCTCTATCAGTTGTCCAAAAGAGGTGTTAAAGCTGTTCTTTTGGAAAAAGCAAAGGTGACAAATTTAATCTTAATCTTGATACTTGAATCATGTATAAATGAAATGTATTGTAACACTTATGTGGGTTAAAGAATATTTATTAACAGAAATATTCAGTTATCACAATGCCAACGAATTATTAAAACTTAAATATATGAGCAGGTTACAAAATTGATAACTTTATCACACACAATCATATGACTTGTGACATATGATTGAGCAATACAGTCAAGACACAGACTTCAACTCCGACTAACTCACTCAGTCTCTGCCCCTTATATATATCGTAAATAGTGGGGCCTGGAATATTCTAGAACAATGTCGGCAGTTCTCCGCCATCACGGAATGATCTAGACAAAAACAGTTCGTTCCAACCGCTTATTTTGTTCCAACAAGCGGTCCGGGAGGTTACGCCATATGTTTTTTTTATTTGCTTATCGATTTAACGTTACACTGCCCCCTCCTTAGAGACATTCCTCCTGGATGTCTTCTTATCCATGCGTGTCTGCTCCCTAGGTCGAACGAAAGGTCTCTTCCGTTATCCGCTGCACCTGTTCTTCTTCGTGGTTCCTTGCATATGGCGCCAGGCGGATTATAATGGACTATAATGGGGATTATAATGGACGATCATAGGCCTTCCTTTGGGATACTTGGACACCCTGTAGACCAGACCGCTGATGTTCTTCTTAATCACGTATGGTCCCCGCCTTCCTTGTGGGTTGTAGAGCCAAGCAAGTTCTCCTTCTTCGTATCCCCCCTGGTTGGCCCTGCTCCCGCTTTGTCTCCTCATCCGGTCTCTGGCGACAATCTCTTATTGACAGCGATAGGGTGATTTCGATTCTCTTCTCGAGGCAATGACGGATCGACGCCTTCAATCACCCCGTCCTTCTAATTGCATTTCAGCTCGCTCTCCGCAGTCGCCCGCCGAACCAACGAGGTAATCGACGCTGAAGTCTCAACCTCAGTGCCTTTTCGAAGAATACTTGAGCGATTATCCCTCGAAGGAAGTTTTACACTCTGTTCCACGGTGGTTACCTCACCGGCTGGTCCCCGACTCCGTAAGGGCAGCACCTCTCCACTGATCCTGACACTCCTCCGTTCCAGGTCGAGCTGAAAGCCATACGCGCTCATAAGGTCCATCCCGAGGATTACATCTTCTTCAATGTCAGCCACTAGGACCGAGCGTGAGACACGGCTTGAGCCTAACTGTAACTTTACCTCGGTTTCCCCGAATACCTTGGCTTCTTCTCCGATCGCAGTCCTTAGCTGCCATCTGGAGGGCGTCAGTCTTTTCTTGCCAGCCACACTTGAAGAGACTATAGTCTTCGTAGCTCCAGTGTCAATCAGCATCATGTGCCTCTTGCCGTTGACGCTGCCATCCACAAATGCGCTGTTGTCTCGGTGTCCCAAGGAGGTTTTTGTTTATATGGAGAAATTAACTGTCTTCCATTGTGCCAAGGCATAAGAAATGGCTAAATATGAAATATGAAAGAATTTGATAAATGTATAGAGGAGAAATAAGGAAAAGTGTTTCCACAAGAAGAAAATTTCAATTTCCGGTAATGAGTGCAGTAACATATATTTATATAGAATCTCAGGAAGAATAATATTTAGTTTATAAAGTAGTAAAATGCATATATGCTCAAAAAATCTGAATAAATACATTTTATACATAAAAAAATTATTAAGTATGTTCCAACATTACAAGCACTTAAAACTCTTTTTTGCATGCACAGTACTTAATAATAAATTAACAACCAATTCTTAACAAGTAAGACATAATGCGCATGAGAAAGAGCTGTCCAATTGTTCTAAGAGCTTATTTAATGTCTATGTCTATTTAATGGAAAACATTTGTTTCCATAGTAACTAAATCAAGTTTTCCTATCAACTAAATAGAGAAATAAAATTAGATGCATTATGTTTTGTATTGTTGAAGATAAAAATAAACACTGTTTTATTTGTCCTTTAGTGAGTGAATCCATACAAAAGTACATAATACTTAAAATATTTAAAGCTATTTTTTTTAACATCTGGTTCAATATAATCCTTAGTAATCATATTTTAGTTTAAAACTTTAGTTCCATTAGTGGTTTTTGCTTTTCGTCGGTTTCTGGAAAGGCATTAGAGACTAAAATTCGAAAACTAAGTTTGTTTTTTATGAACCGTAAACATCCCTTCTATCGATTTCCATTTACAATACATTATTTCCAAAAAAAAAAAAAAAAAAAATCGACTACTGATAACAAATAAATAAATAATAATGAATCAAAAATTATTGAAGTCTTTAAAGTTTTGCAATATTATTAAGAAAAAAAATAATATTGGAAAACTTTAATAATAAATTAGTAATAAAAAGTTTTGCAATAATTATAATACTCTAGGCCTTATGGAGAATAACAAAAAAGAAAGTAAATAAATGTGGATAAAGTTGTTTTCTGTTAATTTTCTAAATTGAGTTAAAACAATAATCAAAACACTTCGGTTTTTAGATAAAACAGGTTGGTAAGTGAAAATTGTGCATTGCAGTCATTGCATCAAATTTTTTTTTATGATATATTAAAGATTCTGTCAACATTTCTTTTGATTTCATAAGTTATTAAAATGTCCTCATTCAAATTCTAACATGGCACATAAACTTTAAAATTGGTTTAAAAAACTGCCTAATTCTATTACTGTTGATACACTTCTTTTAATTTATTGTATATTTCAACCTGAATACGTCTAAGGAAGATTTATTTTACTTGCCATTCTTGTGTGAAGAAAATAACCCAGTCAGCCAACTCATTTTCTTCAAAAAGAATTTATATGATGTTTCTATATTGTACTAATATTATTTTTATTAGATATTCTGTTTAATTTAAATTTAACTTAAATCATCTTATACTTTACTTAGGTAACTGCTGGTGAAACGTGGCATAGTGCAGGGCTTATACTTCAGATGAGAATGTCCGTCACAGAAATGCAACTGAGATCTGCAACAAGAAATTTATTAGGCATTCTTCAGCAAGAAACAGGGGTTGATCCAAAGTGGGTCAACAACGGAGCTTTATACTTGGCAAGATCAAAGGTTAGCCTTCTTTAATTGCAGTGACCCGCTCTTATTCTTAAGTTAAATTACTCTTATTTTATCTAATATTATATTAATTTTGCTCCCAAAAGTTACAATTCACATGAAAATATATTTTCGAAACTTATAGTTTAAAATTTAGAGAAAAAAAAAAAACATTTCTACATTCAAAGCTTAGTTTAGAATGTATTGAATTAAAATGATGAAATGTTTTCAAATTTCTATTTGTCTAGTTATAGAAATATTAAAAATATTTGGATGTCAAATAAAAATCTTGAAATAGGTTCTCCATTAAACAATAAAATTTTCTTTCTTCAACATTATAACATAAATAAAAATATTTTCACTATAGATGAAAATATTGCTGTGAAAGTCAGAAAATATTACAGTCTTTCTCCTTTCTTGGAAAAAAAAATTATTTACATTCTGTAAAGAGTGTAACTAATTCTTACTAAAATTTTAATTGCTTAAATTTAAATTTATATAATTATAAAAACTGAATGTATTGATACATGTATTATGCCTAGTGCATGGACAAATCAACAAAAAAACAGCTCTTGTACAGGGTTACGGTATGAGGGAAAGAAAGAAAATAAAAATTCTGAAAAGAATTATTTATTTTTTTACTAATATCTTGTTTCAATTTTGTTTTCATTCATTCAGTATACTTTTTGAATATTAAATATCTAAATCTAATTTTCATCATAAAATTATAGGTCTATATCAATTCACACACTTATCTCGTATATTTGTAAACAAAACATATTAAACTAATTTGATTTTAAATATCATTGTTGATCCAACAATTGTTTTAATTATAACAGTTAATTATGACAAACATTTTTTCTCTTTTATAACTTCCTAGTCTGAGAATGTTAGATAATAAGTTCAGTTTTTAATAAATATTTTCTCATTATTTTTGTTTGTCTGAACAATTGCTTATTTTTCTTTTATGACCTTAGAATGCCATATTTTTTCAGCAATTGCGAGTTTTATCTTATGTTTTGTAATAATGAAAAACAAAACAAATATCATTCCTATGACTTACATAATCTTATCGTCCACTCTGGGCTTAATGATAATGTATAAATAATAATGTTTGTGAAGTATACAAACATTCTTTTTTCTATGAATGAATATAATAATAGTAAACACATTTCCTTCCTGAAAGTTCAGAAATATCCTGGACTTACTGTATTTACAAAAATATTTTTTTCAATTATTGAACCATATGTTTATAAATTCAATCTAATGGCTGCAACTAGGTGTTTTATGAGTTCTTTGAACTAAGCTATTGCTCAGTTTTATTTTTACAGTCATTCTTCAAAGATTGCTTTCCATTACTGTTACATGATTTTGCACTATTCCTCTGTCTTATAATTTTATCTAAATGTTCTCCTTATTTATATTCAATAAACTCTTCTATGTGAATATGTGAAAGTTTATATCTACATAGATATGTATGGTTATCATATATATACTCAATTTTCCAATGATTCAAGTAGTGGAATGATCTTAGTCTTAGTAATAATAATGATATCAATGATGGAATAAAAAAAGAATAATATTTCTGGCCAGATTAGGTTGTTTTGTTTTTTAAATGTAATTTTATGTTATTTTTTCTTTGTAATATCCATTTTCTTATTTGCTTCACTTAATTTCAGTGATCAGCATTAAAAAAATAAATAATAACTGAAAAATTGTTAATACATTTTTTTTATACCACTACCTTGCCTTTTCTCAGGAGAAAGGGTTGAGGATTAATGCCAGAGTTGATTGCCTCCAGCTCGAGGACTCAATATTGTAATCTTCAGGCCATTAGATTTTATCTATTATTTGTTTTATATGGCAAAGTCGAAAAGACACACAAACATACCTTAAAAACAGGTGCAAGTGAGGTTCATTTTCTGACTGCAGCCTCTTTGATATCAATAATTTCTGTGGCTGGTATTTCATTTTTCCTTGCAGGCATATCACAAAAAAAAAAAAAAAAATTGAGGTTATTAATGTGCTTAAGTTATAACTCTTTAATGTGAGTCTTAAATGAATTTGAAATTTAAAAAAATTAATTTTCCTAGCCAATGTTGGGTAGAAGTAAGTGTGGCTCTTATGGAAGGGTTAGTTTTATCCTATGAATTAGTAAAATGTTATGTAAAAGACCTTCTATTTTTAATTTTACTATTTAACGATTATTAATAATAATAATGAATTCTGATGATTATATTTTTTGGTTAAATGAAATAGGGTTTTTTTTTTTTTTCTCCAGCATTTCAGTATGTAGTTTGTAATTTTTTCTCCATGCCTTTTAGAAAAATTTGTTTTATTCCTTATGTTTTTGATTTCTGATATTAATTTTAAAGGTCCGAATGGACGAATACAAAAGGATGAGAACATTGGCTAAGAACTTTGATATCGAGACACATCTACTGTCTCCCGCTGAAACAAAAGATGTGTTTCCTCTCCTTGATACGGCTCTGATCCAGGGTGCACTGTACTGCCCTAGTGATGGTGTGGTTGATCCTACTGCTTTTTGCCAAGCTCTCAACACTGCTGCCATCAATGGTGGTGCTGAGGTATATAATTGACATTGGTTTTGAATATATTTATTATACTTCAATACAAATATATTATATATTGAATATATTTATTATACTTAAATACAATATATTATGTATTGTATTTACTGTATGTTTAGGTAATAATTTATTTTTTGTATTTCTCAAGCTCTAAGGTTTTACAGGGGATGAAGTTTTAAGATTATTCAATTAAATTACTGAGCCCTCAAATCGATTAAGAAACAAACTGACATTTTTGAGTTCTGGAAGCTGTACTAATTAATGATTTTTCAAATATTAGCTATTTGTTAATTAGTTTATAATAATTATATAGAGGAACACTATGCATTGGCTTTGATTGAAAACTGATAATTATCAGTATCTCACATTATAAAATAAACCACAAAAATGCTGCCTGGTTACATATTGCAATGATAATAAGATGTCCTAAGGGAATAGTTGTATCTTATTGAATCAGTGGTCATTATGTTTGGTAATGAAAGTACATCTCCTCACTCAGAACTCAATCTAAATTGATTTAGTATTTATTCTTTAATTGAGTAACTTATAGGTTTATCTGAGGACTCTTATTTGTCTGTTATTGAATGGTTAAATGGTCTTAGAAAAAACATTGCATCATGTTGAACAGTTAATATTTTAGTATTTATTAGATTGTTTAGCAATATCTGCATGATCTACTGTTTATCAAATTATATGCCTCATCAAATTCAGCTAGGCTGCACAAATGGTATATTTACTAGGCCAATACATACTTTCTCTTCTATTATTAGTAGTTGAGGAAGTCTACGAGTGATAAATGATAATAATAATTAAACATTTGCCCTTGAAAAAATGATCATCATGTCTAATGTTGCCCCAGACCTCTTATTGTTTTTGTAATGTTTATATATTTTAGACATCTATGATTAGCATGTTATTATTAGTATCTATTTAACTAATAATTAGTGATTGGATTGAATGATTAACTTTTTTATTTTTGGGAAATTGAAAAAATTATTACTCAATTTAATTTCTGAAAAGATTTTTATATTATCGACCTTATTGTTCCAAGACTGTAAAAATGCTTAAAGCTATATACTGTCAGGTTTATTGTTATATGTTGTACATATTAATGGATTCAGTTTGTTCACACTCAACTGTGGAACACTGCACAGTTAATATAATGTTAGAATTTCTTGATATTTTTACTTTACCTTTATGTATTCTCAATGCGAGACTACCTTTACTCAAAAAAATTTATTTTTAACTCATTTAACTCGTCTAAAAAATGGAAAACCGACATATTTTAAAATATAACCTAAATTTAAGATATTTATGGATATTTGTTTAAATTTATTTTTCAGTTTTTAAACATTTAAATGCTTAAGTAAAACATTTTAAACTTAAGTTGTTCAGACAATAATTCTACCAGTTATTGTGATTTCTAAAACTGAAATATTTGCTTTTATAAACTTCAAGAACTTCTTCATGGTGCATTTAAAAGATTAAATGAAACACTAGATATGTCTTTTCTCTGATATAGATTATTTAGAGTTGTTGTAGACTTGCATTGAAGGTGCGATATTATGTTAATATAAAAATTGCCTACTAAAATAATCTACCATAGTTTTAAAATACTAAGAAGTATTTCATTAATTACAGAGTACATAAAATATGATCTGTTATTATTTTCCCCTCCTGGTAAAAGTAACATGTCAGTATGTGATAACTAGAGCTCTTGTGAGTTTAAGATCTTTCTTTCTTTTTTTTTTGTTTAATTTTAGTTCTATCCATTGGTAAAAAAAATTAACCGAATTTATTATATCAGATATTTGAAAACTGCCCTGTCACAAAAATTATTACTGGGAAAAGCCAATTTGGATACAAACAAGTAGAAGGTGTCCAGACTCCATATGGAAGAATAAAGACGAAATGCCTAGTCAACGCAACAGGTAATATTTTATAGCATAAAATATATAATATATCTAAGGTGTTAGGCTTTAAAATCGTAGGTCAAAAATTAGGGTTTATAGATTATACTGTGTTTCGAAAGCCTAAATTGATTTCTTTATTTTGATACTAAAATGATAAGTCAATAACAATTGCAAAGCAATATAATTTTAGTGTGTTCTAAGAGTATTAAATTCTTATCAGTTCTAACAGAAAATTGTTTAATATTACAATACACATGTAATATTCAAGAAATCAAATTGGTCATGAAAAGTTGGAAATTTCTACTTATACTCGTAATGCATATGTTAAATATATTAGAGCTTTGATTGTAATTAATAACTATAAACGTTTTTCCTCTCTTCTCTACCATACAGAATAGATATAGAGCAGTATGCAAAACTGAAGTAAAATAATAATTCATTTAAACATTTATTGTTTTCATATGGTGTGACTAATGGCATAGGAAAATTTTAAAGATTGATAAATTACTAAAAAATATCATTACTTTAAATATTATAACCAAATAAAATATTATGTTATTTACTTATTCGTAGACATATTTCTTTTCTTTATGATCACTATTGTTTTGATTTTTTTTCATTTTAGGGTTTTTATTTTTAAATTATTAGTCACAGAATCATAAATTTCAAATAACTGTTAAATAACCCAAAAATCAGTTAATTTCAATATAATTATTTGAACTTGTCTTAAACTTTGTAGGTGCTTGGGCTGGAAAGCTTTCCCAAATGGCTGGTCTAGATGTACCTGTTGTGCCGTTACTACATTCATATGTTGTCAGTTCTCCTATGCAATCTATTACTCGTGCTTTACCAAATGTGAAGGATTCTGATGGAAGAATCTATTTCAGGGTGAAAGGAGATTCTCTTTGTGTTGGTGGTTTTGAGTACAATCCAATATTTTTAGATCAAGTAATGAAATTTTTAATTCAAATTAACTGAGCCAAAGATCCTTACAGTCTATTAAATTTAAAATTTTTACAGTTATCTGAAGATCACGCATTTGAGTTGTTTGAAATGGATTGGAAAGTTTTTGAAGCGCACATGCAAAATGCTATTGATATATTACCAAATTTTGAAACTGCTGGGATCAAGACTACGGTTTGTGGTACTGAAACGTTCACTCCCGACTTGAAGCCTTTGATAGGTAACATATGATAAATATGAAATGTCTAAATGATCAACTGTAGAATTCTGCAAATATATGATCAAAAAGAAAGTTAAAAATGTTGAAATAAATTGTTTTATTTTAATTTACTCTGATCATCTTCTTCTTGTGTAATAAATATAAATAAAATATTGATTATAGTTATTTATTCAATAATTTAAGTTATTGTCTATGTTAGCTCAGTTTTTGTTATTATTTATTAACAGGAGAGGATCCAAGACTATTAGGGTTCTTTCATATGTGTGGATTCAATGCATCAGGGGTTGTACTGAGTGGTGGGTGTGGTGAGCAGTTAGCTAAATGGATTATACATGGAAGACCAGATTTTCATATGTACAGCTATGATATTAGGTGAGTTTCCTTGACTGTTTATTGAATGTATTTATATATTTGAGGGGCGGCATAGCAAAGTGGCTAGTGCACAATTCCATGTAATGTGAAGATCCCGCACAGCCCCTACTTCCCAATAATGCTGGTGCCTACGGGAAAGCAGACCATACTGCTTAACTGGTGAGGCCACAATTTGAAATACGAGGTGTGGCTATTAAATAACGAGACTGACGCTGTAAAACATTTTATTTTTATTTCATCCATTTTTACTTATTATCACCTTCAATATACACCCCTCCTCTATCCCTACAACGCTCCATGCGAATCTTCCATTGTTCGAAACAGTGCTGGAAGTCTTTTTCTGTCAGCTCCTTCAGGACGCGTGCCGCTTTCTCTTTCACAGCTTCAACAGACTCAAATCTTGTTCCTTTTAATGCAGATTTTACCTTAGGAAACAGATAGAAGTCGCACGGCGCAAGATCCGGCGAATAAGGCGGATGGTCTAACACTGGGATGCTGAATTTGGCTAGAAACCTCTAACAGACAATGGGAATGAGCCGGTGCATTGTCTTGGTGGAGACCCATGATTTGTCCTTCCACAATTCAGGCCATATCAATTTGTACAGTTTCAGCAATCGAATGAATACTTAACCGACGGTCAGATCGAATCAGATTACCGATTTTTTCGATATTGTCATCCGTTTTCGACGTGGAAGGGCGACCCGGGCGTGAATCATCTTGAACGTCTTCTCGGCCATCTTGAAAACGCTTAAACCACTCAAAAACACGTGCACGCGATAAACATTCATTGCCATACACTTCTTTCAATAAATTATAAGTTTCAGTAGCGGTTTTTCCAAGTTTCACATGAAATTTCACAACAATTCGTTGCTCTACTGTTACACTTAACATTTTTCCGGCGAAACAAAAAAACAACTCTAATACGAACGAAGGCTACGGCTGAACTGATTTGTTTACAGAAGCGAGAGGCACTACATTCAAAAGAGAAGGCTTCACGATAACAGCTGTTGGTTGCTGGCGTTTGGCGCATGCGCACTTCTTCTGTAGCAGCGTCAGTCTCGTTATTTAATAGCCACACCTCGTATACTTTGATAAAAAGGCTCGTAACAATAATGTTTGTAAATATTTATGTGTGGTTTTAGGTATATAAAATTTCATATTATATTCTAATTTACATTACAGAACCAGAGGTGATAAGGCAGTAAACATCTGTTTGATTACAGTACAAATCTGATGTAGTTTGTTTTGTAAATCATTTATATCAAATATAATTTTTTTTTTTTTTTTTCACAGGCGATTTACTCCTGAACAACTAGGAAATAAGGCTTGGGCAAAAGAAAGATCTCATGAAAGTTATGTAAATAATTATAAAATTGTGTATCCACATGATGAGCCGTTAGCTGGAAGAAATCTTAAACAGGATCCATTCTATGAAGTCAGTAAATTTACTTAATGTATTACGTATTCGTGCATGTGTTTATGTTAATTTAGTTGTTGCCTCCACATTTATAAGATTGATATTAATAAAAATCCTTTTTTTCTTTACTTAATCACATTGTTCTTTTAGTGTTATTAATTAGAAGATAAAATATTCAGCCACAGCTGGGAATCGAACCCAAGTCCTCTGTCACAGTTGCAGCGCTCTTACCAATGAGCTAACCTTGGAGCCGCTCCCAATTGTGTTTGAATCTTTCTCTTCTGTGATCCCACCCGCCAGGTCTCGCCATTTAAAAATTATAAATTAATTATTTAACAAATAATCAATGATTAAGTAACAATATACAATATATAACTTTGACATACGTCAAATAGATCCCGTTTTAGACCTGGTGGGTGGGATCCTAGAAGAGAAAGATTCAAACACAATTGGGACCGGCCCCACGGTTAGCTCATTGATAAGAGCGCTGCAACTGTGATGCAGAGGACCTGAGATTCTCGACCGTGGTTGATTCTTTTATCTTCTAATTAAATAGTTTAAAAATGTTATAATTTTTATTGTTTGTACCTCAGCCACCTTCTTATCTTACACCTCAAATTCTATGATCAATATCTTAAAAATATCTTGACAAAATTTTATTACTTGAAAATTATCTAGAGAGTAACTAAAACAAATCGGGGCTTAGAATCCATCAGAAAGTTTATCCATAGCTTTGACGAAATTTTTCATAACTCCTAACTTAATATGCAATGGAGGTAAAAATATTTTTTCAGGCTTCACTAAAGGGAAACATGCCACATTTTTCTGGCCAAGGATAAGAGATTCACGTTTTGGCCATGACTTTCTAACGTAGTGAGACTTCTTATCTCTGCTGTCCCACTTGCACAAAAAACAGCAAAATTTGGTGAACCCAAGTTGCAAACCAAGCAATAAAGCAATGACCTTTAAATCACCACAAATATTCCATTCATATTTTCCATATTGTATTTTCTCTAAAACTAGTTTCATATTTTCATATGTCTCTTTCATATCAGCGGCATGCGCTACCGGTATTGATGGAAGTTTATTGCCAATATGTAGCAGCACAGCCTTCAAACTTACTTTAGAGGAGTCTATGAACAATCGCCACTCATCTGGCCGGTGTTGAAGCCCAAGAGTTTCCATAACTGAACAAATATTATTACAAAACACAATACCATTTTCTTCAGAGAAGTATACTTTGAAAACACTATGGGGGCTACGATATCTACTAATTCTTACATCTTTTTGGAGTAGATTCCACCCTTTGAGTCTGGAAGCTAAAACTTCCGCTTGCTGTTTAGACAGATTTAAATCGCGAATCAGGTCACTAAGGTCTTGCTGATTGGGAAAGTATGGTTCTGATGAACAGCTACTGGCTTCATATGTAAGATCATTTTTATTTTAATATGAATCATTTGGTGTTTGGATTATTTATATTAGTTTATTAGCCTTGGCTAAATCATATGCTTTATTGTCATTAATAAATAAGTTGTTGGTGTGTGATATTGTTATGAATTATGTGTTGCTACATATAAAATTAAACATGGCGCAGTCGTGAAATACCCTGGGCATAAACACTACAGAATTGTTCTACAGAGGACTCTAAAGTAACTGTTGCTTACCATGGAGTTTCACAGACCCGAACCTTTAGTTCTGACCGGTAATGTGGCAGAAAATTTCAGAACATTCCGAGAAGATGTTACGAATTATTTTCTGGCTACAGAAACAAACAAGAAATCAAATAGTGTACAAGTTGCACGCTTGAAAAATCTTCTAGGAAGAGAAGGTCTAAAACTATACAAGTCTCACAAATTAGACGAATCACATGAGTCTACTCTAAATATCCTTGATGTTTTGGAGAAAGTATGCATTCCAAAATGCAACATTACTATGCAAATATTCATATTTCTTAATCGGAAGCAACATGAGGGTGAATCATTTGACCATTTTTATACTGACTTAAAGTCTTTGGCCCAATCGTGTGAATTTGAAGGCCATGAAGAAAAGTTACTGAAGGCTCAGATAATTATGGGAATCAATTCCAAAAGTTCACAGGAACGTTTACTGAGAGAAGATCTTTCTTTGGAGAAAACTCTCCATTTTTGTAAATCGGTTGAACTGGCTGAAAATAATTTAAAGGTACTTAACAACAATGATCCCTATCTAATTGAACAGGTAAAATCTAAGAGGGATAGTTCTTTTCAGCAGGCTGCACGAAAAAATCAAACCAGAAAAGGAATCGAAACTGAAACCGGAGTGAAAGCCTGTAGCAAATGTTCTCAAAAACATGAACAAGGTCGCTGCCCAGCTTTTGGACGTACTTGCTGGAACTGCGGAAAGCAAAATCATTTTGCATTTTGTTGCAAATCCAAAAACTAGAGTTTACAACATAAATTCAGAGGATGGCGATTCCTCGGTGAGTATAGATTCTGTTTCATTGGTAGGTTCGTTAAAAGATAGTAACGCCTGGTATAAGATTTTGATAGTTGGAGGAGTGAAATTGAATTTCAAGTTGGATACTGGAAGTGAAGTTGACATTTTACCCTACACTTGGTTGAAAACCAATAAATTGTGTAATAATATAAAAAAATGTTCAACTAAACTTATAGCGTTTGGTGGCTTTGAAATTAAACCATATGGCTCTATTGATTTAGATATTGGAACTAATTCTAATACTTATAGGCAAGTTTTTGAAGGTCTTGGGTGTTTTCCTGATAAATGTAAAATTAAATTAAATAGCAATGCGCAGCCATATATAAGCCCCGCCAGGCGAATTCCATTAAAGATCAGGGACAAATTCAAACAAACTCTAGATTCTTTGGTTCAAAGAGAAATCATAAAACCCGTTGAGGAACCTGTTGAATGGGTCAGCAATGTCGTGATTGTGGAAAAGCCAAATGGCTCGCTTAGGATATGTATTGATCCAACTCATTTAAATAAATATATAGTTCGGGAAATGTATACCATCCCAACAGTAAAAGAATTAGCTCCGGGTTTGGCCCATAAAAAATATTATTCTGTATTAGACATTAAAGATGGTTTCTACCACATAAAGTTGGACGAGGAATCAACCAAGTTATGTTCCATAAGTACTCTGCATGGAACTTACAAATTTATGAGGGCGCCATTTGGTCTGAGCTGTATGCCAGAGATTTTTCAAAGATTGGTTACCAAATATTTTGGAGATATTCCTGGTGTATCTATTTATTTTGATGATCTTTGTATAGCAACAAACACAATTCAGGAAAATGATGAAATAATAAAGAAGGTAATTGAACGTGCAAATAAATTTAATATAAAATTCAATTTCTCCAAATTTCAATATTGCCTAACAGAAGTTAAATATCTAGGATTTATTTTCAGTGAAAAGGGTATGATGCCAGATCCCTCAAAATTAGACTCGATCCAAAACTTCAAGGAACCTCAAAAAGTAAAAGAGCTACAATGCTTGTTGGGCATGGTTAATTATTTGAGAAACTTTATCCCAAATCTAGCACAAATAATTTCTCCATTAAGGGATTTATTAAAAAAGGATGTTACATGGAACTGGTCAGAAACGCATTCATCAGCTGTTACCAAAATAAAAACAATTTTAAACAGTGATATTGTTTTATCATCGTTTGACCCGTCTATTCCAATCGAAATTCAATGCGATGCTTCTAAAGATGCAATTGGTTGTTGTATGCTTCAGGAAGGGAAACCAATAAGTTTCTTCTCAAGGAACCTAAGTTCCGCAGAAACTGAGTATGCTCAAATCGAAAAAGAACTTTTAGCAGTTTGTTTTGCTTGTGACAAATATCATTATTTCATTTACGGCCACTCTGATGTTATTATAAACACAGATCATCTTCCCTTGGTTTCAATCATGAATAAACCACTCTGCAAAATAAAAAACAATAGAATCCGTCGATTAAGAATGAAGTTATTCAACTACCAATTTAAACTAAAACACTTACCTGGGAAAAATATGTATATAGCAGAGTTTTTATCCAGATTTACGAAGAACACTGACACTTTGCCAGAACATATATTAAAAGATGTAGTTCATTGCTTAGGGTCCAGTAGATTGAAATTTAGTGACGCAAGGTTGAAAATATTTCAAGATAAAACAAGAAAAGATGAAGTTTTAAGTAAAGTGATGGAATATTTAAAAGTGGGATGGCCAAAACAACTTTGTGGTGATTTAAACCATTTTCATAAATTAAAGAATGACATGACAATAGAAGACAATTTGATTTATCTTGACGATAGATTGATTATACCAACAGGTCTGAGACGATTTATGTTATCATTATTACATGAAACTCATCTCGGCGTGAATAAAACACTGAAATTTGTTAAAAAGCATTACTATTGGCCAGCAATGCATTCTGACATCCGAAACACAGTGTCTTCTTGTCAGATTTGCCAAAAGTTTCAGCGATCGAAAATTAAAGATCAATTACTACCCCATGATATTCCTGATGTACCTTTTTATAAAATTGGAGTTGACATAGCTGAATTTGCTGGAAAAAGTTATCTAGTAGCAGTCGATTACTACTCCCGTTGGATCGAAGCTTTCAAGCTTACAAACAAAACGTGTTCGGCAATAATACCCAAACTAAAAGAAATGTTTGGAAGATTTGGTATTCCTCAGACTATTATAGCTGATAATATGCCGTTTCAAAGTTTCGAATTCAAACAATTTTCCAAAGAGTGGAATTTTGAAATTATAACAAGCAGCCCTCATTATCCCAGAAGTAATGGACTTGTGGGTATTATAAAAAATATGCTAAAAAAATCATTAAATAGCAACAATGATTTTGAGTTATATTTGTTGAATTACCGAAATTCACCTGTTGCAAATTTAAATTATTCACCATCTCAACTTTTGAATAGCCGAATGCTAAAGACAAAGCTCCCGGTTTCACTGGAAAAATTGAAACCGCTATTGGTTTCCGATGATGTAATTGATCAGTTTAAGAAAAACCAAAATATTGGTAAAACTAATTATGATAAAACTGCGAGAAGAACACCGCAAGATTTTAAAGTAGGGGAAAAGGTTTTAATTCAAGATATGAGAAATGAAGAATGGGTTCGGGGGAGGATTCAGCAGAAGCTACCTGAGCCTAGGTCTTACCTGATAGAGATCCCGGGAAGAAGATCGGTGAGGAGAAACTCCATTCACATAAGGAAGTTTAAAGAAGAGCCTACGACAGCTTCCGAAAAGGGAGGATGAAGAAGAACCATCTCGGGGAGGAAATGTTTGGATTATTTATATTAGTTTATTAGCCTTGGCTAAATCATATGCTTTATTGTCATTAATAAATAAGTTGTTGGTGTGTGCTATTGTTATGAATTATGTGTTGCTACATATAAAATTAAACATTTGGAGTTTCAGTCAGGTCAGAACCAGAGTTATCACTTAAGGTTGTATCTGCATATACTGGTACGGGGAACTCTTCACTGTGTAAGACAGGTCTCATTGCAGATTGCAAATTCGGATACTTAACTGTATATTTTGTTTTAGATGTGATTCCTTTAATATTTGTCAAACAAAAATAACAGTCAGTTAAATGATCCTTCGGTTCCCTCCAAATCATGGGAATTGCAAATGGCATATGATGTGTACCATTTTTCCACCCAGTCAGCAGTCTAACACACGAAACACAGCATGTATTTGGGGCCCAGCTCTTATCAAAATCACCAACTTGACAGCCAAAGTAAAGTTTATAACACTTCTTTACAAGTGGGGTCAAATTTCGCCTCTGAGACTTGAAGGTCAGCTCACCACAAATATAGCAGAAATTATCTGCATGATTTACACAATTTCTTGGCATGATGAAAAAATAAAGCACAGAAATACAACATGCACAACATACACAATACACTTCTAAACAGAAAGGAAGGAAATATTTCACTACTCAACAATCTCACAGTCACCTCAATACTGACACATCACAATGCCAAAGAGGTCTGAACATGTCTAAACAACAACAATAAACAACAATGAACCTGCACAGTCATGTTTTATTGCGCTTCAGCATGACATTGCAAATAATTTCAATAATACAGCTTGAGTAAAATAGCTACATATGAGGTAACGGTTCCTATGACAGGTCAAAGAAGGTGTTTTACAGAAAAACTATGCCTGATGGGAAAATTCTGACTACATATCTGAATTCAGGATGGAAAATGCCACTAGATTTACTATTCAGATCTCTTGTGAAAAAAACCTTGTCGACTAGTGTTACATTTATTCATTATGGTAATGCCTATAAAAAATTATTGTATTTTTATTTAGGAACTATTGGTTGCTGGAGCTGTTTATGAACAGGCACAAGGCTACGAAAGACCAGGTTGGTTTAATCCTCAGGGATACTGTCCTATCCCAACATACGACTGGTACGGCGCCTACGGCACTCCAAGGAATCTTGATAAAAGATACATAACTCTCTTGAAAGGGGACAAGACTTTTGGATTTTCTAAACATCATCTTGCAGTAAGATTATAAATTGAGCTTTAGTGTTTTAATATGAAGGACTTTTTTTCTAAACATTGTTAGAGATTCCTTTTGGTCTTTTATTATTCTAAATTTATATTACAGTGAAAATTCATTCTTCCTTTTTGATATATATATTTTTTAATACATTAAAACATCACAATGTTTTGAGGCTCATTGCCTCATCTTCAGGTGTACAAAACATTTTACCTTAACCAGTAACAGTGAGGTGGCCAAAGTTAGAAGTGCAATCTGACATTATAATTATTTTGACGAGATTTTAAGGAATCGATATACCAGGTCTGCAAGTTTAAAATGTCGTTTATTTCTTAAAATATATACACAGTAATTTAAAAAAAAAGTATAATATATTTTATTCAAAGTACTGGCCCTCGCTTTCTACACATTTTGTCCATCTCTCGGGCAATTTATGGATACCATTCCAAAAGAATGCTTCATCTTTATTTGAAATCCATTCATCGAGCCATTTTCTTACATCCTCCAAATAGTTAAAGTGTTGCTCAGCCAATGAGTGTCCCATCGATGAGAAGAGATGATAATCAGAAGGCGCCAGGTCAGGTGAATACGGCGGGTGGGGTAGGAGTTCCCAACCAAGTGAAGAAATCGTTTCCTTAGTCAATCTGGCTGAATGTGCAGGAGCGTTATCTTGCTGAAGAATGACTTTGGCGTGCCTGTGAGCCCATTCTGGGCGTTTTTCGATCAATGCGTGACTCAAATTGATCATTTGTTGTCGGTAGCGGTCGGTATTGACTGTTTCGCCGGGTTTGAGATTGCAATTCGACGTCCTCAAACTTTTTTGGTCGATTTTCTCGTTTTTTATCAGTAACATCAAAATCACCACGTTTGAAATTTTGAAAACAACGTTCACATGTCTTGACGGTTGGAGCAAGATCGCCATAAGTCTCAACAAGAATTCGATGACATTCAGATGCCTTTTTCTTTTGATTGAATAAGAAAATCATGACATGCCGCAAATGCTCTTTATTTGGCTTAAAATTAGACATTTTTAACACCAAAGAAAGGTATGATACGTCCACGTAAACGACTTAAAAACAACTGACTTTTGCAAACAAATGACTAACAAACAAAATAGCGTTTAGAGATAAGCAAATCCTTCAATAGGCTAAGAGCGCATTCTATTGGAATTAAAACGACATTTTAAACTTGCAGACCTGGTATTGTATAGTTATAACATATATTTTGTACACCTGAAGATGAGGCAATGAGCCTCGAAACGTTGTGATGTTTTAATGTATTAAAAAATATATATATCAAAAAGGAAGAATGAATTTTCACTGTAATATAAATTTAGAATAATAAAAGACCAAAAGGAATTTTAAAAAAAGTCTTCCAGTAAAGTATAAACTATCAATTGTTAGAGATTTTTTGTACTTATGAATTTTTCTTTATTGTTCAAATTTTAGATTGGATCAGAATGCCTAGCTTGTCGTGAGCAGGTTGCAATGATGGACTTTTCTTATTTTTGTAAATTATATATGATTGGTCCTGATACACAGGAAGCAGCCAATTGGCTATTTACTGCTGACACAGATGTCCCATTTGACCAGGTTGTCTACACTTGCCTTCTTAATGATAGTGCTGGCATTGAAGCCGATCTTACTGTCGTTCCTATTAGGCCTGGTACTGGAACAATGGCTAATCCTATTTTTAAGGTAATTTATTTTCAAAATTAATTTTAATTTTATATATCTTTAATAGTTTCATATTTATTGCTTGTTTTTCTATTTCAGGGGCGTGGAATGTACATAGTTGCTGGTGGTGCTTCAGCTTCACAAACTAGAGCACACATTATGTCAGTGATAAAGAAAAAAGGATTTAAAGTAGATATAACAGATTTCTCGTCACAAGTGGGACTGTTAGCTATCCAGGGTCCTGCAAGGTTTGTATTAAGATTGTAAAACTGTTGCAACATGATTAATGACTTGCAACAAACTCAGCTGCATAGGTAAGAAGTTTTGGAAAAGAAAAACTATGGTTCGCATTTGTAGCACATGTTTTAGACTGGCAAAGCATATTTCGCATGAGGCTTAGAGTTAGCTGAGAGTCATAGGTCATCGGAAAACAGACTTTATATAAATAAAGCATTGTGTGTGTATATATATATATATATATACCACTAAAGCAATATCTTATGTTTAAGTGGTGATTTCAATACCATGTCTTTTTTTCAGCCGTGAACTTCTTCAAAATTTAGTTGACTGCGATCTAAGTAATGAGAACTTTCCTTATAAAACTTCACGTGTCATAAAATTGGCTGGAATAGAGGTGACTATGATCAAATTAATTATTATAGAAATTTAAATTGATGATTTTCTGCAAAGGGTCATTCCATATCAAGTGGCCCAAAGTGATTGCTCGATCATTTTAGAAAAAAAATATAATTTTACCACCAATTACGCATGGAATCATTAGTTCAAATAAATTTTTTTAAATTTTTAGGATCAACCATTTCAAAATGGCAGCCATTTTTGTTTCACCTTTTAGGCCGATTTTTGAATTTTTAAGCTCTAACAGAAAATCATTTTCTCAAGACTGGTAAGTCATAGACTAACAATTCAAACACAGTTGTTTCCCTTAAAGTCTGTTCTAAATTTCGTGTTCTCTTTATTATTTGAATATTTTGAAATCCAATACTTGAAAAGTGTTATTGAAAACAACTGCTGTAAATTCTCAAAACACCGTTTTTGAGGGTAATTTTTGGTTATAAGGGCATGTACGCCAAAGCTGATTTTTGGCATGATAATAAACCTAACTAAGTAGCTTTCATTAAAAGTACTCTTAACCCGTATATTCTTTACTTTTTTTTTTTTTATGAATTTTTAAGGTTCACATTTTTTAATTTTTTGTTAACTTTAGGCTCTAATATCTCTGGTGGGCTAGTTGATAAAAATCTCATTTTTAACATGTTATGCTTACATGCAACATAAACCTACTGTAAGAAATATCAACCTGTATATTTGAGTACATTGGTAGCTACGAATTTTTGAAAATGGTCATTTTTGTGCTTATTTAACGATGAAGAAAAACTCATTTTCTCAAGGATGGTAAGTCATAGACTAATAATTCAAACACGGTTATTTTCCTTAAAGTCTGTTCTATATTTCGTATTCCCTTTATTACTTGAATGAATGAATGAATGATTTTATTTACAAAATAATATAAATACAAGAATAATGTAAATACAAGTTTTACAAGTCTTAGCTTTTTTAACTTACAAATTTACCTTTCTCATATATTAAAATAAGCAAGAAAATTACAATAGGGAAAAAAAAAAGAAAAAAAGCCCCACATTCTCGACAGAGTAAAATTAAATCAACTTAAATTAATAATTATAAGATTACTTTGGACGTTATTACAATTTAATCAAAATATAAAAAAGTTACAATTAGTTTAATATACTTGTATACTTGATGATTAAAATAAAAAATTAAAATTAAAAAAAAATAACATTTTGAATTACGATTAAAAATAAATAAGGCTTATACTAGATCAAAAATTATAATTTTAAAGTACCACATGTTTCAGTCGTTTGTGCTTGTGTTTTTTACAACATGAGTTATCATATGTATAACTAACTATTGTTCTTATATGCTCGTGTGGGCTATTGTCACAGGAATTAAAGAAATCCGTTGCTAGTTTTAGGACATATTGCTGGAATATCTAAAACTTCGTGCATGTGCATAATTGGCGTATGTCTAGGAAAGGACCCTATAAATCTCATGCATTTATTTTGTACTACTTGTAACTTTGAGTAGTTAGTAGCACACGAGTTTGACCAAATTGGGCATGCATAGAGAAGAACGGGTCTTATGTATAAATAATAAATTAATCTCCTGTTTATTAGATTTAAACTAGAGTTTCTATTCAATAGAGGGAATAATTTTTGTAGTATCCCGATTGCTTTGTCACATTGGTCTTTTATATGTTTTGTGAAAGTCAATTTTGAATCTAAGGTTAAACCAAGATATTTAACGCTTGATTTCCAATCAATGGGTTGCCCTTTTAATTTAACCTTGCTGCTCATATCAGGCCTTCTTTTTGTGAATAGAATTACTTCAGTTTTATCCTGATTCGGCTTAATTTTCCACCTATTAAAATGTTTAAAAACTTTTACTATTGTCTTGGTGAGATGATTGGCAATAGTGTCTACTCTGTAATTACTTGAATATTTTGAAGTCCAATACTTGAAAAGTGCTATTAAAAAAACTGCTTTAAATTCTCAACACCGTTTTTGAGGGTAAATTTTGGGTATAAGGGCATGTACATCAAAGCTGACTTTGGGCATGACAATAAACCTAACTAAGTAGCTTTCATTAAATGTACTCTTAACCCGTATATTCTTTACTTTATTTTTTTATGAATTTTTAAACTTTACATTTTTTAATGTTTGTTAACTTTAGGCTCTAATATCTCTGGTGGGCTAGTTGATAAAAATCTCATTTTTTAACATGTTATGCTTACATACAACATAAACCAACTGTATGAAATTTTAACCTGTATATTTGAGTACATTGGTAGCTACGAATTTTTGAAAATGATCATTTCCGTGCTCATTTAACAATGCGTAAACTTGATTATACTTCATTAATATTTTATTATTTGTGAATTTTTCACTTTTAATAATCCTTATTAATTGTTTTATTTTTTAATTTTATCTATGTCCAATGCAAAAAAAGAAAACATTGGGTCTAATTATATTAAATTTTTTTTAATGAAAAAGTAATTAAAAATATTTTCCGTTGGACATAGATAAAAAGCTACCAAAGTACTCAAATATACAGGTTAAAATTTCATAAAGTTGGTTTATGTTGCTTGTAAGCATAACATGTTAAAAAATGAGATTTTTATCAACTAGCCCACCCGAGATATTAGAGCCTAAAGTTAACAAAAAATTAAAAAATGTGAACCTTAAAAATTCATAAAAAAAAAAAAAGTAAAGAATATACAGGTTAAGAGTACTTTTAATGAAAGCTACTTAGTTAGGTTTATTATCATGCCAAAAATCAGCTTTGGCGTACATGCCCTTATAACCAAAACTTACCCTCAAAAACGGTGTTTTGAGAATTTAAAGCAGTTGTTTTCAATAGCACTTTTCAAGAATTGGATTTCAAAATATTCAAATAATAAAGAGAACACGAAATATAGAACAGACTTTAAGGAAAACAATTGTGTTTGAATTATTAGTCTATGACTTACCAGTCTTGAGAAAATGAATTTTCTGTGAGAGCTTAAAAACTCAAAAATTGGCCTGAAAGGTGAAACAAAAATGGCTGCCAATTTTGAAACGGTTGATCCTAAAAATGTTTAAAAAATTGATTTGAACTACTGATTCCATACGTAATTGGTGGTAAAATTATAATTATTTTATGAAATGATCGAGCAACCACTTTGGACCACTTGATATGGAATGATCTTTTTTATAGATATTTTTGTTTTGTTATATAGTTTCTGAAAAATTATATAAAGTAAGACTTTTAATATCTTAAACACGTAAGACTTTCCAGCATTTGCCTAAGAGAAACAGATGATCAGTTGTGGATCTTCCTGGCCCAAATCCACTTTGATACTCGTCAATCGTTCCTTTGGCCCTAGTACTCACCCTTCAGCACAATAGAAAACCTGTATGCAAGATCTCAAAGATCCCCTCCACCTTACTTAAGAAGCTCGCTAGGAAGGCCATCAATGCTGGCAGCTTTATTATTTTTGAGCCCCTGATGATTTCAATGGTCTCTTCTCTGTCCAGCGGTACATCAGCATCTTCTATTTCACCTCTCACTGTACCTTCAAGGGTTATCTCACTGGAGAAAGTGCTATTTAATTATTTTTGATAATATTGGGCCCATCTTTCAAGAATTATTTCCTTGTCTGCTAACAGGTTTCCTTCTTCATCCAGGAGATAGTTCGTGTGAGATATGAAACCAGATCTAATGCTCTTTATACTTTTATAGAATTTTCTACTCTCTTCTTGTATGCGTCGCAAATCTCTTCCATCCTTTTGTTTTCAGCAGCTCTCTTTTTCTTTCTATAAAGTTGCTTTGCTATTGCTCCCAGTTTTACATATTCTTCATTTGTCTTTCTGGTCCTTCTCTTCAGCAATTTTTTCCTTGCTTCATTTCTCTTATTAACTGCCATTTCGCAATCATCGTCGAACCAGTCCTTCCTTTTGGTCTCTTTTGTACCAAGTGTTGCTGCAGCTTTTTTCAGAGTTTCCTTCAGAGAACTCCATTTCTTATTGATGCATGTTTTTTCTTCCATGGCAGCTCCTCGGATGTGATTCTTGAGTTTCTCCCAGTACGCCTGCCTAGTCTGATCATTTTTTAACTTCTCCACATCATAAGTCTGTGTCTTCTTTTGGAGCTTTCTCTTCTGGGCTACAGCAAGTTTCTGCTTATTACTGCCAATAACCAGGTAGTGATCACTACTGCATTCTGCTCCACGGTAACTTTGTAATCAATGACATGCGACAAATATGAATGATGAATGCTCATTATAGAAATGTTGAAAAATCATCCTTTGAGTCTTACAGAGCATATACACATATAAATAAAGTAAGAAATTTTAATATATTTACATTTTTTGGGTTGCCATCTTGCCAAATTAAAAGGTAATATGGAAGAATCAAAAAGCTAAATGCTTATTCACTTTTCACAGAAAAATGGCTTTACTTATTCACAACAAACTATATATTGTTGGTATAATGAGCACTTAAAAAGTTTTAAGCACCATTAAATTTTAAAGTTAAATTTTGTTTTCTAATGGCAATTTTATTTAAAAAAAAATATTTCATTAGTATTGGCCTAATATCAAATGAAACCAGTCTTTATATTTTGACAAACATCTTAATTTCACCATGGCCAATCTTAGGCTGATCATCATGAGGGAACTGAAATACATAACATCCTCTATAGTCCATTCCATGTCGAGAGGACAGTAGATTGTGTGCGCTGTTGCCAAATCTTCAAATCTACCCGAGTTTCACATTAAAATTCTGAAAAATCTTCATTTTATTTTTTAACTTTCATAATGTGCAGAATTTGATTCTCTATCAGCCTATCCTAAAAATGAAACACAAAAGATAAACCTACAATCACAATAAATTATTTTTGGTAATTTTTTTACTTAAATATTTTAATGGAATTGCCCATGCTATCAGATATAAAAGCCCTCCTGGTGTTCCACAGGTGACAAAATAGCAAATACAAGAATATTAATTTGTTTTATCTATATTTTGTAATAATAATAAAGTTACCCTACTTTCAAGGCTTAAGTCCATATGATATAAAAACAAATTTTTGAATCAATTAGTATTTTTTACCTTGTCCTTAGACATCTCAAGACAGGGATAGGAATTATAAATAAATTATTATATTTTAAATCACATTAATTTATTAACTTTTTTTTCATGAGGTGAGAGCTATGAGGACTAGTTTCGTTGGAGAACTGGGTTGGGAGATCCATGTGCCTGAGCATGCTTGTATCCCGGTTTACTTAGCCTTATGGGAAGTTGGTAGGAATTATGGCCTGCGGCATGCAGGATACAGAGCACTTTACTCATTATGCTCAGAGAAAGGTAACCATTTTATTTTGCTGTTTCTTTCTAAGAAGATCATTCTTCTTAATTTATTTTTTAAACTTTCATCGTAGCTTGTTAATATGGTAGACAGATAAATCCTCTAAAGAGCTGAACAGCTAAAAAGCCTCACAGCCTCAACTAACTATTAAGATCTAGTTATAGTTTATTTTCTATACTAAATACTTTAAAAACCAGTGTGTCGATAATGTTAAATCTTTGGAGTTGACAAGCATTGTGGCCATCACTGGTTTGTTCCCAAGTTAATTGAGAATAAAATAGAATGCTAATAAAGTGATTTTTTACATTTTTTATGAATTACCAATAACCATTTATTCAAGTTAGATGTTAAAAGAAAATTATTGAAATTCTTTCAGAAACTTTTGATGATTGATTAATTATTTTACAATTTTAATTTATTCTTGAGCAAATAATGTTATGAACTAGTATTTTATAATAATAATAATAATAATAATAATAATAAGTTTATTTGACAAATAAGTATATATAGAAGATATATATAGATGGTATAAACTAAGTAGGCATGGGAAATCTGCTGGAGTTTAGTTACTAACGAAAAGAAAGTTCATTTAACCTGCATATCAATCAGAGAAATTAACATAAAAACATTTGTATTATAAAATTAAAATTATCATAATTACATTCATGAGGTTATCAAATAGAAATTACAGTTAAATTAATTTCCTAGTCGAACTCATTATTTATTTGATTTCTGTATTTCCAAGCAGTTTTGGAGGACTTAATTAAAAGAGGCCAACTTTTAATTAAGCCAAGTAACTGAAGTATACATTCAAAAGATAAAAATCGTAAGTTTTCTCTTCGACTCTATAATTACAAGTCCTGTGTACACGGTATAGAGCTATTGGTATGGCTTATAATTGAAATTTAGTAAATCACCCCTCAGCAGTTTAAACATCAAAAGAATCTCAATGAGACCATTTGTATATTGTTAGATCAGCAGTTAAATCATTGAAGTCCAATAATTTGTAGATATTATGTTGGTGAGATGCTTCCGCTCTTTCAAGTAACTCTTGTTTAAAATCCAGCCTCAACACCTCTGTAGGTCTTTCAAATTTAGATTAAAGCCACTCTCTTTAATCCTCATCAAAACTAATGGAGACACTAATGTTCTCATCCAAAACTTTCCAATTATATGCTAAGAAAACATTTGGTCTAATAATCTCTTCGGCAAGTAATCAAGGGAACCTGGATAAATCCATAGTTAAAACCTTCCATAAATATTTGCTTACTAAAGCAAAGTATAGAAATATATAGGATCAAGGCCAGTTTCAAGGTGCAAGATGTAAAATGGAGTAAACAATGGCAAAACAAACAATTTCCTCAGTGCCTTTTCAACAAGAAAGAGCGTTAAATATTTGAAGTTTAGCTGTTAATGGTATCATGGCTCTTGGCCACATAGCATTTAAGGCGGTTTTAGGCGAGGAAACCTTATCCTTGAAGTGACATTTTAAATATAGCTTTGGCATTAAAGTTATACTCAAATATTTGTAAACGTTAACAGATTCTATATTTTGTGCCTTATACTTAGTATGTTATAATAGTGTTTAAAATATAGAAATATCCGCATTAGGTTACAGATTATGGAATTCAGATGTAAGAGTTGACGACAACCCTGTAGAAGGAGGTCTAGATTATACTTGTAGATCAGAAGGAGATTATTTGGGGAAAAAAGCTTTAGACTTAGCTTTGCAGAATGGTATTAAAAAGCGACATGTCTTCATCACAGTGACAGAGTAAGTTGAGTTTGTTTATAATTTTGAAAAGATGAACGAATACTTTTCTGAAATACCAGTGTCTCCACCAATAATAGATTCTATAGCAATAATTGTAACCTGTGTATTTCTTCCATTTGTGTATTATCTAATGTTTTTTGTTTATTTTTATTGTCTAATGTTAAATCCTGTTTACTAACATTTTTTTATTAATACTGCTATTGCGTATAGTCGTTATATTTATAGTATTTTTTCCTTATGTTTGTGAAGATTTTCTTATTCTAATTTTAAAATTTATAAAAGATGATGCAATTGTGGGAAATTCACTAGACAGGGATTAATGCTGTATCATTCTTACAAGAAAGAGGGATTCTACATCAGAAGAAGTATTGTAAAGAAAGCCACAAAATGAAGTGAAGCTATAAAAAAATAACTCAGATTTGCAATTTGAGAATTTGCACACACCAACTGTCGAAAGAATGTGGGGAAGTGCTAAAATAAAAAAGAAACTAGCAGATGCCATCTAGACTTGTATCTAATCAAACTTATGCTCCGAGGAAAAAATAAAATACAAGGACCAACCTACATAATAAAATATTTTACATTATTGCTTTAAATTGGGCTATAAAAAACACTTAAATACCCTATACTGCATGAAACATGGTGTTGTACTTTCTTGAGTCAAAGCCCCTACATAGAGGCTCTAGTTGTAAAAGGTAAGGTTAAGTAATATTATCAGCGGAATCAGTATTTCAGAACAGTACTAATTTATATTGTCTGTAGTACAACTTTGCAAGATCAAAGGTTGAAATTTTTATTTTATTTTAGTGTATTTCCAAGCCTTTATGTTTGTTTTGAGGTACTCAGTATTCCTGATTATCTATTGAGACTAATAAATAAAGGGAGGACATCAGTACTTACAAAATTAAAATTCTACCCTGACTTATTTTGTACTGTTCACTCAAATTTTAAAGATTCTGAAATCTGCCCTGTTTGTTACAAGGCATTGAAGTATTATATTAGTAAAAGTAACCCCAAAATTGGAGAAAAACATTCAGTACTAGATAAGTTCCTTATCACTGCAGATTTCTTTCAAGTACTTAATACCCTCATTAGATAACAACTTTTGACTTAAGCTCCCTACGCTCGCTAAAAGGCATAATAAACTCCTAACAGATGGGTAAGTTTCAGTAGAGGTCAGACCACATTAAGCAGCTTTTCCTGTTATCAGGAAGTGAGGTTATGTATAATAATTGCTATTGAGCAGCTACTAGACAAGTACCAAACATTGTACTGTGCAATTCACCAAATACATAGTTTCTTCAGAATTAGTTAAGTTGTGTTGCTGCCTACGAGGTACGCTGAAACACCCAATTCGGGCAGTATAGGGCTTCAATGGAGGCCTTTAAAAAAAAAAAAAAAAAAAAAAAAAAAAACCCAAGTTTTCCTTCCCTTGTAAACTTCCTATCCCCTGGTTGGTCTTGAATTGCGTCAAGTAGGCTGACTATCCTAATAACATTGCAGATAAATGTCAAAACTTCCACTAACCGATTGTATACCTCTGAATGCGTACTTAAGTCATGTTAGCAAACCCAACCATGTAGCTTATATTTATATTTATGAACTAATGCTTTATGAAATTCATTTCAGCTCTATACCTCTCTATGGCATGGAAACCATATGGAGAAATGGAGAAATAGTTGGTTACCTCAGGAGAGGAGAATATGGCTTTTCTCTTGGATGTAGCATAGCTCAAGGGTAAAAGTTTTTGACCTTGTAATACTAACTAACATAATTCACTAGTTTTTCCGATGACATTGGGATGCTATATTGTAGTTAAGTCAACCACGTATCTTATTAGATACATGGCCATTTTTTTCTTCAAATAAAATGGCCATACCAATTAATAATTTTTAATAATATTGTAACACTTACGTGGGTTTAAATAGTTTTATTAGAAGAAAATAATAATTTACAATGCCACATAAACAATAAAAACTCAAATAAGGTTACAAAAAGTATCATCTTGTAGCCATATGATTCCATCTTCAGAGCCAGACCAACT
The DNA here is from genome assembly GCA_911387785.2 of Aelia acuminata. NCBI lineage: Eukaryota > Metazoa > Arthropoda > Insecta > Hemiptera > Pentatomidae > Aelia > Aelia acuminata. Next base: position 62,308,265 of record OU426982.1, on the reverse strand, counting down.
CTCCGGCCCATCACTCTTATATTTAGTGTGAAGAAGAACAGTCAAGAACATGTTCCAGAACAGTTTATTCAGTTGTACAATATTCAACAAATAATGTTTAATATGACCATCTGTCAATTAGATCCTAACATTTGGACAATTGTTCAGCCCCTAGTTAGTTCAATGAAATCTGGCAGAATCGTTGAAGAGAGAAGGTTGCATGGCTGAGATAGGGCCCACAGTTATGAGCGCTGCAACAGTGCTGCAGAAACCAGGGTTTGATGCCTGGCTTTGGCCAATATTTTCTTCCCAAATAAAATGTTTTTTTTAAACATAAATTAATGTAACGTTTCGTAAAAACATTTCCTGAATCATTATTATGCAAACATATTTTACAGTATTGTTTGAGAACTAGGACAATGCTGACTATACATACACACACACACACACACACACACACATATATATATATATATATATATATATATATATATATATATATATATATATATTTATATATATAAATATATATTTATTTATTAAAAGTTCAAAATTTTAAACATATACTGTATGACTGCAAATTGTTTGACAGACAACGGTTTAATTTGATAAAAAGTATTATGCTTAAAAACGGAAACTGGCCAGAGACAGAACAAACATTACTTTCTCAATTCAAGACTGACTTGCTTAAATTTATTAGAAGTATCGACTTCGACTCACTTACCAGAGACGGGAAACGTAGGTAATTTCTTGTTGGCTTTTGTTTCCTTATTTTATTTTATCTTTTATTTTTATTTCATTTGTATTTCTTTTTTTCATTTTTCATTATTGTTTTTTGTTTTTGCTATTCTTTTCTTATTATTTGTTTAAATTCATTTCTGAAATTTTGTAAATTTTATAACTAACAATTAAAACTATTGTAATATCATGTAGTATGCCTTTAAGGCATGGAACATGATTGGATGATAAATAAATGGTCCTTATGTGGGGGTACCACGTAAGGAAAAGAATAAAAAAAAAAAAAAATATATATATATATATATTTAGTTTTGAAATTAATGCTATAATGCTATAATGCTAACAAGACGAAATACATAATTTTTTCTCGGAAAAGGACAATACCTGTACTTGACATTAAATTAAATTCTGTTGGACTAATAAAAACTGACGTGATTCGATATCTCGGCATACTATTCGACAGAAAACTGAACTGGAACAGACATACTGACAACGTCTACAATCAGGGATTACAGACAATCAACAGACACGCAATTGCAGCAAGAGCAAGGTGGGGCCTCAGATCTGAGATGCTGAAAGTCATTTATGAAGCCGCTCTATTACCAAAAATTATCTATGGTAGTCATGTTTGGCAATCTGCAGTAAGTCGGAAGAGAAACTTAGATAAGTTGAAAAGGTTACAGCGACTTATTGCAATTAAAATATGCAAAGGCTTCAGTACTCTCTCTTATGAGGCCTCTATTCTTCTTGCTGGGTTGCTACCGATAAATTTAATTATAGACGAGAAGACAGAATTATACAGAATTAAGAAGTTACATTCGAACTACAAACATATACTGCACGACGACATAGAACTACCGCTTTCAACGAACAACTGGATACACCCCACATCATACGCACAGGTACAATCACAAGTGAACTATGACTTGTCATCACAAGACACTGATAGAACAGACATATACACAGAGGGTAGCAAGGATGATGAAAAGGTTGGTTGCTCTTGGGTAGGAAAGGGCAGAATCGGAAATGTATTGGAGTACCAATACAAACTTGCGCCCTGGTGCTCTAACAACCAAGGAGAAAAATTGGCTGTTTTGAAGGCCCTGGAACACATCCTTGCGAACCCATCTGACTTCAACTCACAAATAATCGTGCATACTGACAACATGAACGTCCTACACTCACTTACTAACACAAACATTCACGATCCACTGACAGAAACTATCAGACATCACATAATTCAGCTACTGACGCACCAAAAATACAGTAAAATGGGTAAAGGGGCATTCAGGTATAGAGGGCAACGAAAGAGCTGACCACTTAGCGAAAGAGGCGGCTAACAGCGATGAGTTGTTGCCCACTTATACCAAAGCACCCATATCTCACATAAAAAAAATGATTATTAGGGAATCAGTCATTAAGTGGAACGATATGTGGAGAACATCTCCCAAATCACCCAGTTTACATAAATACATCCCACAAATTACACTTACTAACTTTATACAACTACACAGTACAGAACACACATTGACACAATTTCTCACAGAACACGGAAACACAAAACACTATCTAAAACGTTTTAATATAATAGATACAGACACCTGTGACGAAGACGGACAAGTTCACAACTTCAGACACATACTCTACAATTGCAAACTATATGACAGACAAAGATTTGAACTGATACGAAACATAATACTGAAACGCGGTAACTGGCCAGAAATTGAACACGTACTATTTACTAAATTTAAGACAGACTTAATGAAATTCATAAAACAAATTGACTTTGACAGACTTACAGACAATAGAAGGGCAACCTGATGGTAATATATAGGGCAATCTTGTTGTGCTTGTAGGAGATTTTTAGTTTTTGTTTTATTTTATTTTGTTTATAATTTTTTATTTTTTTTTTACTTTCACTTACCTATATATGAAATATATAGTAAGTGGAAGTATTGCGATCGTGAAAAATTTCGACTTCCGGTTTTCAACGGAAATACACGTTTTGGGGTCCCCTGAGTCCAATTAACCAAGTCCCGCGAAATGGTCTGTGTGTGTGTGTGTGTGTGTGTGTGTGTGTGTGTGTCTGCGTGTCTGTGTGTGAACAGACTAGCTCAAAAACTATAAACCGTGCGTACTTGAAATTGGGTATTTAGTGTATGTATATGCCCGCGATGTGACAGCAAAAATTTCATCAAAATTGCTCAAAGGGAGGGGGTACTTTATTTAATAACTTTTTAAGTATTTTTCGATTTTCTCAAAAACGGCTCTAACGATTTTGATTAAACTGAGTATTTGATCCATTTATATGCCCGAGATACGACTGTAAAAATTTCATCAAAATTGATCAACCGGAGGGGGTACTTTACTTAATAAATTGTGTCCCACTTTTATGTGTTTTTTTTCATTTACCCAATAACGGCTTTTTTGATTTTGATCAAACTTGGTATTTAGTATATGTATGTGCCCGCGATGTGACAGTAAACATTTCATCAAAATTGATCAATTGGAGGGGGCACTTTACTGAATACATGTAGTCTCATTTTCACGTGTTTTTTTTTAAAAATGGTTTTCATGATTTTGATCAACCTGAGTATTTGATGTATTAATATGCCCGAGATATGGCTGTAAAAATTTCATCAACATAGATCAAATGGAGGGGGTACTTTACTTAATAAATTTTGTATCATTTTCACATGTGTTTTCAATTACTCATAAAAGGAAAAAATAAGAAATGAATGTGGAAAGATTTGTGACTTTGTAAAGTGGTAATTAACAAAACACGTCAATTTCGAATCAAAATAAGTTGTGTGTTGCGCGCACGCACCAGATTTTTTTAATTTTGTGTTTGATAATTTTGTTTTTGTGTTTGAATTCATAATTTCTTAAAGTTTTGTATTTAATTGATAGTAAAAAACAAGGAACTTTGTAATATATGTAGCATGCCTCTAAAGGCATGGGACATGTATACAACAATAAATGGTCTCTTTATGGGGTTACCATAAAGGGAAAACAATAAAAAAAAAAAAAAAAAATATATATATATATATATATATATATATATATATATATATATATATATATGTGGACATATATTTATTTTTTTTATCATGTTGGATTCCCTAATGCTTAGTGAACTTATGATGTAATATATTGTTTGATATCTTAATCCTTATCCTTATATATATAAAAATCTCGTGTCGGTATGTTTGTCTCTCTATTTCTCAGAAACTACTCAACCGATTTTAATGAAATTTGGCTCAATTTATATAGTTTTGGCCAACTTACCGGACCGGATAGTTTTTAAATTGATTCGTGATCAAAATAATTCTTATATAGCGAATTACTGCAAATACAGTAGGTCGTGTTATGATTTATTAACATGGCTACAGATGTCGATTTAATAACCTTTTTGTTTACAAGCATGCTATTGTAATACAGGTTATCATTATTATATTGTATTGCGTTATGTGAGTGCAGTTATTTTTCCTATATTATTATTTTCCACAGACAAATAGTAATACAAATTTGTATTTATTGTTAATTTTCATTAAAGAATAAATAAATCAAGAGAAGGTTACAATAAATACTCAAATGTGTAGGTACTTTTTCTTCCTTTTCCTTTTTTATTTGTATTTAAATTAAATTACTAGCTAAGCGTTGAAACGCTTTGCTGGGCCCACCCTGATATCAACTTTTAGTATAGTAAATGCATTTTAATAATTTAAATTAGGCTATTATTTGAAATAATATTCTATAAATGTTGTAACAGCACCTACTGTCATAGGTGTAACCTAATTGAAGCCTGACTTGGGGAGTCAGTGTTGCCAAAAATTAGTGAAAATTAGTCAATTAGCTACACTGCGGGTAACCAGTCGTAAAAACTCCCTCACAAAAAGGGTGTGTTTTGATTAGGTGTTGTGGGATACTTTGTGATTTGCTAAAGAACTGCATAATTAAGACTTTAATATTATATTTTCAGTTAATTTATTTAACAGAAGTTTCTTTATTTTCATTATTCGTTTTGTTATTATTATTTAAATACAGTGTTTTTTTATTTTACCAAACCTTTTTATCATTTTTATCCCGAGATCTAAAATGTAAAATTTAAAAAATGTCAGTGAAGATTTGTAATTCCTCCTTTATCAACAATAATTTAAAGTTGAGAAAATTTAATCCCAATCGAATAGAGGCTGTTACTTCCTAAGTTGTAATTATCTTTAAATGTAAAATTTAAGAAATGTTAGCGAAGATTTTAATCCTTTCTTTAATTTAAATTAGGCTATTATTGGAAATGATATTTACTTATCTTTAAATGATTGTTGATTAAGAAAGGATTACAAATCGCGGCATTTTTTAAATTTTACATTTAATGATTATTACACCTCTACTGAACAGGAATAATTGTTATTTGGGTAACCTCAAGTTTCAGATTTATCCGCCATAAATATGAGAGTACTACTGCAAAATAATCCATCGGCAGATATATTTTTTAAAGAATTGCTCTATATTGGAAACGGTGAAATAGAGCTGCATCGAAATTCAAAATTTATGAAATTACCAGAAAATTTCTGAACTGTTGTAGAGACGAAAAATGAACTGTCTACGAAATATAAAGTGTCTTTCCTGATATTTTGAACAATTATTTGGACTATAAGTGGCTGGGTAGTCGTGCTATGTTGGCAGCAAAAAATGTTGATTTCGATGAAATAAACTTCCAAAATCAATTGACAATGTTCTAAATGTAAACGAAGCCGTAAATTTCCCATCTGAATTTTTTAATTCCCTGGATATACACCCAAACAATCTCCAGTTGAAGATTGGCTCACCGTTCATTCTTCTTCGTAACTTAAATCCACCTCAATTGTGCAACGGTACACGTTTGGTCATTAAAAGGATCACAGGAAATGTTATTGAAGGAAAAATGTTGCCTGGAAGGTTTACAGGAGATATCGCCCTGTTGCCACCTATTCCCCTGGAACCGACAGAATTTTCAATAAAATTTAAAAGGCTTCAATATCCTATTCGTTTGGGTTTTGCCATGACCATAAACAAATCCCAAGGGCAAACAATGTCCATTTGGACTTAAAAAATCCGTGTTTTTCCCTTGGGCAATGGCATAACTCACGTGGGAAATGGGTATCGCCTGCTCACGTGTGTGGAAACCATCAAATCTTTGGTTTGTGTTAAAAAAAAAAAAACAGGTTAACCCAAAACATTTTGAACATATTAGTACTTGAATAAATAAAAATTCTTAATTGTATTATGTAAAAACCTCTTAAAGAAGAGATTTATTATCACTCAAATGTATTGCTAAATTAAAAGCTTCAACACAACACCCTCCTACCGACACTTATTAGCCAAAGGGTCGGGAAATCGAGGTCTCAAAGAAATTGAGAAAAACGCCTATCAAAAGGACATATATGACGCGTTAACCAAGATTGGCATGACCCTGAGCAAAATTAAACCCGTTGTTAAACTAACAATACCAAGTTGAAGTAGTGCTAGGCCAATAATCAATAGATCAATGGCTGAGGTTACCAAACCTTACTTCAGTCATCCTTTTTAAAATTAGTAAAAAAATATAGCCATTTCGAGTTAGTTTATACCAATCCATAAAAAAAGGGCGATAGTGTTGGCAGCTCTGAGTCGTAAACACAACCAGCTCCTTTTTAATCAAACTACATTGAAGTATGAGATGTAAAAAATAAAAACTTTAACTTTCCTATATTCATTACCAAATACTTTTAAATGGTGTAATGCTCTATTCTCAATCACGTTGGATTTTGATTAGCTGAAAGGTTTTCATCTTTATCAATGAATATTGTTGTTACTGTATTTGTTTAAAAATATTAGGATATAACTACTGAGCCACAGCAAAGCGTGGCCGGGTCTGCTAGTAACATTATAAAATTTCTTATACCATATTGTGAAAAATATGCAATTTTTTTTTTTTTAAACTATTGATGTTCAATATTAGAAAAATATAATTTAATATCAGCTGTGGTTTATTGAAGTATACCTTGCATAAAAATTATCATTACTTCTTAATTAATAACAAAATTGTTCCAATTTTTTGTCAGGACTTGCCCTACTGAGATTTAATTTGTTTTTTTCTTGACAAATATGTGTTTGTTTAAAATGTATGCTAATGATGTTTCTTTTTAATTAAAAGATATCATAGTTGTAGTTATTTTAATTAGTAGTATGTTTGGTTGAAATAATATATTCATGGACATGCATAGTAACCTTAAATTTGATCTTTTTTCAATTTGAATGAAACCCTCTCAATGGAAATCCTTTAAATAAGTCTGGAATTACTTGAGAATTATTTATCTATCTATTAGTAATGAATTAATTTGTAGTACAAATTTTACAACAAAACAGAAAATATTCAATAATATAAATTATTTACAAAAAAAAGTGTAATGTAAATATATTAAACATTGCTCCCACTAAATTCATAAAAAAAATTACATCATTATACATTTTTCTATTTTGTTAAATACTAGTCAATTCAGTCTGATGTTTTAAGGTATCACAATAATCCACAAAACATTTTAATTTTTGTTTTGTTTTTAGATATGTCAGGTGTCCAAACGGAGAAAATGTAACCACTGAATTCATAGAATCTGGTGATTATGAAGTGGAAGTGCTTGGAGTTCGTCACAAAGCACAAGTCCATCTCAAGAGTCCCTTTGACCCAGATAACAAAAGACTTCAAGGCATATATGATGATCCTCTTCCAGTGAGGCAGAGCTTTGAGCAATAGCGTATGATCTTAATGTATATAAATCGAACTTCAATATTAAGTGTTGAGTGTAATTGTTCCTAGAATAACAATAATTACCAACAATTCCATAGATGTATAATATAAATAAATATTATTGGTAATCCTTTTATAAAGACTAAACCACATGGCGTGTAAATAATAATTTGTTGTAAATGCTTGTAATTACTGTAGTCTACGTAAGCTCTTGATGCAAGAATTGAATATGATAATGATTGATGAATTTTACTGAACTAAAACCCAATATTTCAGATCATCGATGTTGATGAAAATGTGATTCAACTAAATTTAAATGAGAAAGGAAATATTTTCTTCTTCTTTAAACTTTTTAATGTTTGTCTAATAAAATAATATGTTTATACTGTTTCACTATTTTATTTACCAGTTTAAGTTTTGAGTCCATACTTATGGTCAGAATCATTTGTCATTAACTTTGGTCAGATATAAGTTAATTTTATACAAGTTAACTTTTTTTTTTAACAAAAGTTTCTATTACAATAGCATTAATTCTTTTATGGGACTAGCCATTGAGCCCTTTAAAAAAATACATACAAAAAAAAATAATATACTATTATTTTATGATAACTAATTTCTTAAGAATTCCAAGGTGATAACTTAGTATATATTTAGTTCGATTCAGTCATCTACTGATTGTGCAGTATAATAAAAATATTAAATGTATTAACATTTTAATTTTTTTTTTCTACAGGCCTGTACTGAGTTGGTTTTAGACAAATGCTAATTAATATCAGTTATCCTAAGAAACCAGTCAAAGATTGTCCTAAAAAGCCAAAAATTTTGAATTTCTTTTAGAATTAATTTTATTTGAGGCTTGTATATGGTTAAATCAACATTTTATTTTATTTTTTCCCTTCCATGCCTCACAGGCAATACAGGTATTAGCAGTAGTGGGATGTTACAAATGACCAATGCAAAAGCACATTACTGCTATTAAAACATTTATTTTATTTTCCCTCTTCTTCAGCTGTTCCCCAAGAACTTTATTGGGAGAATACTTCTATTTTAAGGCTATCTTCTTGGCATAGGTCCTCTTCTCCAAGCTTCTTATTATGTTGAAGTGCGCAGGACCCACCGCTGTTTTCCATCCTTGAACTGCGCAAAATTTTCTTTGCTCATCATTTGATTAAAAGGGAATTAAATGAGAGTCTCAAGGACATTATCTCTTGGTAAGGATTGGAACTAGACATAATAGGCGCAGGACAGGCCGATACAGGATTTACGCCATTCTTTATCGAAAATCGGACCTCGGAATCCGACTCTAAAAAACAACATAATTTCAGCTGTTAGCAACATTTTCTGCACTAAAATGCAATAATCTCATTAAAAATTGACTACATTGAGCATTAGAAGTGTTCGGCCTTTCGGACATTTTCATGTGAAAATCAGCTGTGAAGAAGGGAATGTAAGGCATCGGCCCCCGGGGACCGATGCCGCGCCTAACGTGTTCATGAAACATTTTAACTTTCAGCTCTAACAAAAAACAAAAACACGGTTTCATTTGGACTTGTATGGAAATATTTTGATTGAATATTAATAGTTTATTATTTTTTTTAATAATTATTAAATGATTATATCTGAAGAGAAAATATTATTTAAGTATTTTTCTAATTATTGAAATTATTTTCATTATTTATGATATTTATTCTGATTTATTTCTCACAATAAATAAGTAAAATTATGTAAAATCAAATTAATCAAAATGGAAGACAAAAATCACAAAGGTTTGAAGCAGCATAGTTGCTTATTCGAGTATCCTGTACAACAGTTTCACCCCCCCCCCCCCCCCTGTCTAGCAATGCCCAACTCTTCCCCAATTGCCCATTTTCCAAGCTCCCGCGCTGAATACCACAGCCAGGACTCTGAAGCCTTATCACGCGAGCTAGTTAGCTTTCGCGTACAATTGATGTACTGTGTATCCTGTACAACAGTTTAGCAAAAGAAATAACCCTACATAGCATTAATCAGATGCAATCTTCAAGTTGAAGCTTTGGAATTTAAACATATGGTAGTTATGAAGTGTTCCTCTGAAAAATTCCAAGAATTCTAAAATATCATTTATAGTTTTAATATTAGATAGAGAGCCATTTTAAAGGTAAAAATCAACAATAGTTGAATTATGAAAATTGTAATCTGTATTGTCAGACCCCACTCAAATATACAAAAAGGATATTGAAAAAAAAAAAAATATTCGGGAAATTAAGTAGCTATTCAAAGTGATGATCTCAGAAAAAAGTTCCTGCTGATGCACTAGAACATGCCACAAATATAAGAACTGGCAAAAGTAATTAACAAAGTCTCCAACCAGAGTAACTAAGATTCAAAAAGCAGTAGCTACTAATAGTCATGAACTACTACACAAAAAAAAAATGCCCTGATAGATTTTAGTGATATTTATGGAAGCCGCATTATCCATGTTTCAGTACGAAGTTATTGTTATATTGATTGCTCCGATACCATTTGTTGATCATCAAAAGAAGCAGCAAAAGCGATGAACTTTTTTTCATATTTTATATTTAGCCATTTCTTGTTACTAGAGATAATAAGGGGCCATTATTTACTTCAAATAAACAAAGTTAAAGGTACTTAATAGGAAGGATTTTTCCTTTGCCATTTAAGCTCAATAAAATGGTTTTTATGATGATAAAGCCTACCTCATAATAAACAATACTTCATTCTGATTAAACATGTCAACAACTGTAAAAAGCTGCTTTTTGAGAATTTATAAAAAGGTGTTATAAGGAGGTACAAAGTGTCCCCCCCCCCATTTACTAAATTGGATTGATATATATCTGAATATATGATGACACATGTATGATATATAATATATCTCAAATACCAAATTTAAGCTATGTACAATGGTTTTAGAGCTAGTCTGATAACACAAAGACACACACCATTTTGTGGAACTTGGTACTTAAACTCAGTGGACTCCAAAAAAATATTTCTGTTAAAAACCAGAAGTCAACATTTTTCATGATTGCATTACTTTTCCTTACTATATTTCATATTTAGGTAAGTGAAACTAAAAATTGAAAAAATTAAATGCTCCTTTTTTTACAAGCTACAAGAACAGATAGAATCAAGTTTATTGATAGCGAATGTAATGTAAAGTGAAGTGAGGTAAGTGCGTCATATGGAGTACAAAGTACAACTTCAACCAAGCATAAAAAAAAAGCCATTAATGCTAGGCAATAGGTTTTTAAACCTTAAACTCTATTCTATTTAGCAATATAGTTAATTTTTTTATAAACTGAAAATTGAAAAGGTTAAAGGAAAAATGGTTTCAAGTCCCCCATACGCACTTCACATATAAGTAGGAATATAGTATTATAATATTAGGATAAAATATAATATTAGGATATAATGTCACTGGACTAAAAAATAAACTAAGGGATGGAGATTTTTTATTTTTGTTGAAACAATATCATAGTTTCTGTTTATTTGAAACGTTTGTGGTAGAAGATAGTATTAAATTTTTTGAAGATTATTACTCTGATTATACTTTGGTTTGGAAAAAGGCTATAAAGAGCGCGAGGTTTGGTAGGGGAAGTGGGGGAGAGGTACAGTCCTGCAGATCGGATTTGATTGGCAAGGGTTTACTTAGTTTTACGGTGATTAATGGAAAAAATATTATTTGTATAAATTCTAAGAATGGGTCAATTCACTTAGTACCAACTTATCTTAATTGTAACCATTGGTCTGAGCAATTCCAGGAACTTGAGGATTTTTGTGAAAACAATAGCAATTTAAAATGCATAATTTTGGGTGATTGGAACGCGAGATTAGGTAAATGCCAGTTAGGAATTGATATAGATGAGAATATTGGCTATTATAATATATATTCAAATAGAAAAACTAAAGATGTAAAGAGAAACGCAGAAGGTAATAAAGTAATTGATTTTTGTAATAACAATGGATTTATAATATTAAACGGCTTATCGGAAGGTGATAAATAGAGCTCGGATTCCCGTGCAATTGCATCTTTTTATTGGTAAGTCAGAATAAAGCGAATTCAAGTTACTTATCCGAATCAAGCCTAATGGGATGTTTTAATGAAGTTTTATACTGCACGAAATTGCACGTTTTGGGGTTTACTGCACGAAATTGCACGTTTGGGGGTTACTGCACGAAATTGCACGTTTTGAAATTTTATTGCAAGAAAATGCATCATTTGATATTTTGAAGAAAATAAATTAATACAAATTTAAATTTTCTTAAATACACATCAAAAAATTGGTGGAATTATAAATGGGAATTAGGAATAGGAATAAAAAAATAACAGAAAGGAAACATAGGAAAAATATAAAGGGAACTTGGGAGATGTAAACAAACACAAACCTCTAATTTCCAAGAACAAAGGGCTCAGTAGTTCCTGGATGTTTACATTTTGTTTCTTAATTCTTATCGTTCTTTCACTATCAGTCTAGCTTCTGTCGGATATATTGTTACTTAAAATGCCAAAAATTGGAGGTGTCTTCAAAAATTGCGGGATGGATTGAAAAATATCATGATTCAAAAGGGATGTTAGTGTAGTGTTTTGCAAATCTTGTGATAAAAATATTAGATGTGAGAGGAAATCACAAATTGATGCCCACTGCAGCACAAGTAAGTACCTAATTATTTTTAACTATAAAACGGTACCAGGGGTAGTGCGTGTCATCAGAGGGATTTAAAAATAAGCCTACGCACCGGATATTGCATCTAGTGATTCCATAATTTGAGTAGCATCTTTCCTTTATAAGATCTCCCTATTTCCAATATAATTACAGCTCACATGCAAGTGTTTTACTCTTTATTCCAAATCTTGTTACTATTTCAAATAAATATTTTATATTCTGATATATTTTTTTTTTTTTTTAACGGAAAATTTTTCAAATATAGAATTGCAAGAAAATGTGCAATCAATTATCAAATTAAAAACCATTTTGATGAATCCAACCATTCAATCTAATTTGGCATTTATTAGATCGAATTTAGCAGCTTTGCCGGTTGCTCTTACAGAACTAGAGGAGAAAAATCTTTCTCTATATGACCAAATAAAAATAGTTAAGGGCGTTGGAAAATCATTGAAAAAAATCAAGAGCGAAAAAGTAATTATTATTTACGAAAAATTTCGAAAATTTTCATTAAAAAATCCTGAATACAAACTATTAAAAAATTGTAATAATTGCCTGAACGGAAATTCAGTCACTATTGAATTGAATGAGATCTCTAGTTGCTGAGTCGCTTTAACGATTGTAGAAGCTGAGATATATTTTTCTAAATTGAAAGAAAGTTTAAGTGAGAGGAGGCACTGTTTAACAGAAAAAATTTAGAAATGTAGTTAGCTAGAAACTTTGATTAAAAAAATAATGAAGTGTAGTTACATTTCTAATGTATTCCACTAATTTTTCTTTACTAATGAAAAAATCATTATTTAACAAAAATCTATATTAAAACTAATATTTTAAAAATAAAATATTTTACTTTTATTTACTCTCCACTACTTATTTGTTTCAAAATTAGCTATATATTGTTCACATAAATAATTTAATTCATGATTTTCAAGCAATAATTTTTTTTGCATGTTTTTGCACGTTTTAAAGTTTTTATTGCACGGTTTTGCACGTTTTTAAGTTTTTATTGCACGTTTTCAAATTTTTACTGCACGGAATTCCGAGCTTTAGTGATAAAGAAGGAGAGTTCACCTATATTTCGGGCAAGGGTAGTTCAGTTATTGATTTATGCGCGGTAAATATTCAATTATTGGTATTCGTAAAGGACTTTAGAGTAGTGCCGCAACCATTCTCACAACACATGCCTATAGAATTGGTTATAGTTACGGGCTACACTGTGAAACCGGAAGAAACGCTTCCCTTAATTCCTAAGCTAGTTTGGAATAGGCGAGATACAAAATTTTTCCAAATAAACATTACAAGATGTTGCTAATAATTTAATTCTCCAAAATTCCGATGTTAATATAAAAGATTTAGTAGACTTAATTAAACTCTGCAGTGACTGTAGTGGTAATAGTGGGCCGAATAGCGCCAAATTAAATAAAAAGCAACCCTGGTTTGATTGGGAATGTGAAAATTATAGAAAACTCACATTTAAACTTTTGAATGTTTTTAGAAAAAGCAATGCAACTGTGATCAAGAACAAATATTTAAAAATTAATGCAAAATATAAAGAAATTTGTTCAAAAAAGAAAGTTGAGTTCTTAAATAGCCTAACTGCAAAATTTAATAAATGTAAAGATTCTCGTGAATTTTGGGAATTGGTAAATACTTTGAAGGGTAAAAAACGATTGATGAGCCCCTTTATAACTGCTGAGAAATGGACCCAGTATTTTAAAAACTTATATGGTAATGCACCGACCGCGGAAATGAACATCGACACGCCGATAGTCCTTAATTCATACTTAGATGACGAATTTAGCCTTACGGAATTCCGATTTGTTTTAAATAAACTAAAAGCAAATAAAGCACCGGGTATCGATAGAGACCCGAATGAATTTTATAAAGAAGCCCCAGAAAATTTTTTAAGCATACTTTTGAAAATCTTTAAAGTCTATTATCAAACCGGAAAACGAATAAAGGATTTCGGGACCTCCATTTTGTACCCACTGTTTAAGAAGGGCTGTACATCGGATCCAGGCAATTATAGGGCCATATCATTTATAAACGCGGTAGAGAAGCTGTACACAGGACTCCTGACCAAGAGGCTGAATAATTGGGTAGAGGAAAACAAGATATTAGATGAAAGTCAGGCAGGCTTTAGGAGAGGTTATGGAACTTGCGATAATATATTTGTTTTAATTAATTTAGTGCAGCAATCCGTATACGCTAGGAATAAAAAAGTTTATACAATGTTTATTGACCTTAAATCAGCTTTCGACACTATCAATCGTTCAGCATTAATGTACAAGCTTGAGAGAATGGGCGTTTCTTCGAAGTTCCTAACGGCTTTAAAAAATATATATACTGACACAAACGCGGTTATTTGGACACAAAAAGGAATAAATAAACCCTTTTCGACCACTATAGGCCTAAGACAAGGTTGCACACTGAGCCCAATTCTGTTTGCACTATTCATAAATGATTTAGGAAAAGAAATAGGAGGGGGAATAAAAGTTGGCCACACTATAGTAAACGTGTTAATGTTTGCCGATGATATCAGACACACCAAGCAGGCTTGCAGATATGATAGCGAAACTGAAAGGGTATCTAGTTAAATGGGGTTTGATATTAAACATAAACAAAACAAAAATAATGATATTTAAAAAGGCAGAAGGAAAGGCAGACAGGTTTAAATACAAATGGAAATATCAAGGGGAGGAGATTGAGGTTGTGAAGCAATATAAATATTTAGGTATCACACTTACTAATAATCTCTCACTGCAAGATCACTTAAAAGAGAAAGTGCAATCCGCCAAGCTAGCCATCAATAGTGTTTGGTCAGATGTATTTTGCAACAATAAGGTGCCCATTACTGCAAAGTACAATCTCTTTAACTCAGTCGTTCGTTCCTTGTTGTTATATGGGGCGCAAGTCTGGGGGTATCATAACTATCAGGAGCTCGAGGGTCTTCATAGATTTTTTTTAAAAAAGCTATTTCGCCTACCACCTAACACACCTAATTATATGTTGTACTTAGAGACTGGTAGAAATTTACTGTACCACAATTACTTGAAGTTGCATGTAAATTACATTTGTAAAATACTGAGTTATAGCTGTACACGTCTCTTGTATATAATGGCTCTGGAATGTATAAAATCAGATTATAATTTTTGGTTTAAGGAATGGCAAACACTAGCAAATATGTTGGAATGCAATTTAGATATTGTATTTGTATCAGTGGAACGTTGGCGCAACCAAATGTATAATAGAATAGGTAAAGCCCAAGAATTTTTTAGAAAAGAGTTGATGGTATCCGTCTCAGCCGCTGAATATCATTCGCTGTACAAAGAATTAGACTTTAATGTTAGTTACATTAATAATGAGCATAGTATGGACTTAATCCAAACAATATTTAAAACAACAAGACAAGAGGTGAATTGTATAACTTCAATAGTAAACCTTGGTTGGAGGGCATTGTTTATACATGCTCCATGTGAAATTTAAATGAGGATGAAGATACATATCACATAGTAGCCATATGCCCTATCTTCAATTCTTACAGAAATAAATATTTTGGCTCTATTCAGCTAAGTAAGCATCAAATTATAGATTTTTTAAATGGGAAGGATTGGCACAGGCTATATGGATTTATGAAAGGTGTTTTAAGGTACAGAAAATTTTTAATTGCAGAATTTAATTTTAATTAAAATTTAGATTCATAATAGACTAACAGATGTGTAAATATTATTAAGTATCTTTTTTATGTTTATTGAAGGCCTTTATTTTTTATTTAGAGTTTTTTAAATTTGTTTTATTTTTTTATTATTTAATTCTAACCTAAGATGTTTATAGAGGCAACTCCTGGCAGACGGTATTAACCATTGTCATAGTGTGTTTTTATTGTAATATATTACTTTGTATAGCTTTACTATATAATAAAACATGATTATCTATCTATCTATCTATCTATATATATATATATATATATATATATATATATATATATATATATGTCATATATATATATATATACATATATATATATATGTCTATATATATATATATATATATATATATATATATATATATATATATAAATATATATATATATATGTATGTTTATATTATCTTATCTTATCTTTTAATAAATTTGCAAAGATAAATAGAAAAAAAAAGTCCTTTTATAGAAAAATGTTTTGCTCATAATGACAAGCATTTAAAAGAAGGAGATTTATATGTTCTGATATTTAAAATTGGCAAATGTTGACTTGTAATTCGAACACTTAGCTTGAAATGATATTAAATCTATAGATTAAAAACTTCAAGTATAAATATGAAATAGGTTGGAGACATTGCAGAAAAAAACAAATTAATGTTTGTAACAAAAACACCAACAAGGAAAGATGCGCAAATTAGATCACTAAATTTAAGATTACCAAATTTTAATTTTAAAAAATTCATTTTGATACTAGGTACGCTTATAGGTCTTTTTAATTTGAAAATATTTATAATATTTTATTTTATAATATTTATAATATAAAATTTGTGGTCTATTGAAGAGATTAGGGATGTGTAATGTAGAAACCTTATGTTCTTTACATAAAAATTCTTTAATAACAAAAAAATTATTATTACTCTTTATTTCTAAATATTTTGGTAGTATAAAAATATAAATATAAAGAAATGTTGTGAGATAAAAATGCATTAAAAGATACTGATCTTGAAGCAATCATCCCATTTTATCAATTAGCGATAGGGTTTGCATGTATCGTCACACTGTTAATTTTTTTATCCACAAGTGGTCGAAATGTTTTTGGATTAACTTGTAACTTTTCTAATTCATCTAGAACTTCAAAACCATCAATTACCCTAAGACAAAAAATAATAACAATAATACAAAATTAATAATATCAATTATGATAATAAAGAAAAGTATATTTTATATCACTTTTTACAAATAATACCACACTTATATGCTCATTACTATTACTTCTAATGGTGGAGACAAGATAACAAATAAAGACAAGTATCTTTTATACCACATTAAACAAATAATACCACACTTATATGCTTATTCCTATTATTTATAATGGTGGAGACGGTGCTGAGCAAGTTTTGAATTTTAGAAGTTGGTCAGAGGTTTCTTAGGTTTTGGTTTGGGGATGATGTTTAGAATTGTAGAAGTTGCTCAGGGATTTCTTGATTGTGTGCTAGCTAAAGTTTCTGCCAAAGTTTGGCACACAATCAATTAAGATTTCTAATTTGATAGTTATTTAATCAATGGCTGCACTTTACAAGCAACATCTACAACGATCTTATATATTTATCTACAATTATGATCATAACTTTTTAAAGATATTACTATATAAAAAAACTTTGTTGGTTGAGCATCATTATAGCTTTTTTTTCCATCCTTCAAAATATATTTAAGAAGTATAGAAATGATATTGTAACACTTCTGTAGGTTAACAAATATTTATTGAACGAAAATAAACAATTATCAATACCACACAAATTATAACAAAATAAATTTTCGAGCAAGTTACAAAAATTATAACTTATAGCACACAAATCATATGGCTTGACCTTTACAGTCCAGACAAAGACTAAGACTAACTCGTCCCATAGCTTGCCCGTTATATATAGTCGTAAAAGGACCGGTGTAGAAGGTTCCAGACCCCAGTGGAAGGTTCTGGATTGGGTTCAAAAAATCCCATACACGTCAGTCCCATCAAGCCCATACACGTGCTCTGACACTGTGTTCCGACCTGTAGTTCGTTAAAACAAAAGGTCTGGGATTTTAAACCATATGTTTTTATTTGTTGATTTTTTTTTTTTTTTTTTTTTTTTTCGGTTGGCGCATTAGGCCTAATGAGACCTTTGGCCGCGCAGTGCGGTCTTCTTACAGACATTTGTGTTGCTTGTAGGAGCATAGACAGCCAGGAGGGGGTAGCCCAACATCACGTCGCTGCAAGCCATGGTCACCATGGTGCAGCAGCGTGGAGCGCTGGTATGGAGTACCAATCCCATTGTGGCCAATTTGGCAGTGTCCTTTCCACCGATGGCATCAGCTCTCTCGGGTTCAAGGACAGTGACAAACTGGCCCAGGTCCAAGGTATTCGGCCTTTACTAAATTAATATTCTGTTAATTAATAGCATCGGACTAAACTCACTTGATAAAGTAAATTCAATAAATTTGAAGTAAGCAGTAAAACATAACTTTAAGAACAAGATAGATAATAGAATACATAAAAAAAATCATACTTTCCAAAAATAGTGTACTTTAAATCCAAGTGAGGCTGAGCTGCATAGGTAAAGAAAAATTGACTTCCATTTGTATTTGGGCCATTATTAGCCATTGATAACATACCTCTTGTGGAATGCTAAAAATAAATCCACAATTAAATAAAGAAAATAGCCTAAAATAAATATATATATGTTTCATTAGTCATTGACATTCGCCAAAGGGTCAGATCAAACTTTGTTGGGGGTTCATATTATAGAGAGGAATAAACCAGAAATAGAATAAAATTCTGTTGTTTTAAAACACAGCTATGAATTCACAGAAAAAAATCATCTGCAAATTTATATAGATTAGGTTAACTTGATCTAAACCCTGAATTAATCAGCTAAGTAAAAAAATATCTCTCTTGAGCAACCTGAACATTCAAATAAAAAAAATTGAACCCACATAAAAAAACAAAAATATATCACATATTTGTCCCATCTACAGTTTGAGGCTTTTCTGTTGGGATAACTGGCACATTTTTTTAAATGACATAATTTTTTTTGACGACTTCGGGATGATCCTTGGAAGTCTACATAACCACTCCCATTGATAAAACGAAAATACTCATTCCAAGTATTTTTTGAAATTTTTTTAGGTTGATATAAATAACTTTTTAATTTTTTTTTTATTTGTAAAAAATCTTAGGTCATCAACCCCTAGGTTGCATGTTAGTGTTATCTCATTGAGTATAGAATAACATAGAGGAGGCACGGCTACTTTGGCTGTCACCTGAAATTGTGCTCACTTCCCCACACCCCATGAGGTCCCTTAGTCCCACACCTCAAGCTCAATCCAATCACTTTAAAATAGTTATTCGGCTCTGTTTGTGTTTTAAATGAAGTGTGGCAATAATACACTAACAATTAATCTATTACCATTATAAGATTTATTTTTATAACATTAAAAAACATTATGGAAGATTATGCCTGAAGACTACTGGCCTTTCAAATGGATCAATTTAGTCAGTGTATGACGGATTTTTTTTTTTTTCTATTCAATGATTCTTGTCAGAAATCAGTTTTTTTTATTTTTATTTTATTTTCTGAATCCAAGGATAGATGCTCAGAAAAAATGAAAAAGTTCTTGCTTAAACATTGAGCCAGTAATTTGTTGAGTTAGCGATTTTCTGATATGAATTCCTTAAAAATTCGCTCACGATTTGGTTAATTGAAATACAGCTCCACGATTTTTGATGACCAGCAGACTTTTTGTTGTATTTAGTGGCGAATCACTAATTGCCGTCAAGTACTCTTTGCAAGATATTTTAGTTGAGACTTTTTACTAAGAATCCGAAATAGTACACTATTATTAACTTTTGGTTGACCTTATTAAGTTACGGTGTAACTTTTAATTTAAAAGTAATTTTGAAATAAAAAGTTACAAAATTTGAAATAAAAATTACCAGCAATATATTAAACTATATTAACTACTACTTTCGATTGCACATCATGGCTTTCAAAGCTGAAGTCTTCAGATTTCGAAGGTTCTAATATTTAAAAATGACTGAGTAACTTGACCATTAAGTGAGAGGAAAATTAATGAAGATAAGATGAAAGGAATTTAAATTAAGCTATTGGGGATAAAAAAAAATTAAAAATTTAAGTACCTGTGGCTTCATTTTCTTCCACCATGATATTCTTAGGATTTGAGATTTATTTGATCTATTTTGTTCACTTTGCAAACATTTATTCCCAAAATATCGATTTTATCCAATGGGATAGCATTTCCTCCACTTGATGAAAACTCATGAAGCTCTTTTTGTACAATGATTTTTCTAAAAATTTTACAAAACTCAAGAGCCCTAGGGTTATTATTATGTCCTCCCCTATTTCTAATGTAACTAATAATCTCTCCAAGTGGTCTTGCCTTATTTTGTATGAGGGAATATACTTTAAAAGCTTTTCTTGCTCGACCATTCTGCAGTACATACTTTTTAAACTATTAATCCAGACAAGGTAGCCCAAGAATCCTGTTTTCCTAGAACCACTGTTGACCGTTGAAACTTATTTATGCTTTGAATTTTTTAAATAATTTAATCACAGTTTTCCGCGAAATTCAATTTTTTTCCTGGAGATTTTAATATATTTTTCAAGTTGGAAATTTTTCGATAAGGTCTTTTATTCTTCAATTGTTTTTTAGTTAGAATCTATTTTGATTGCGTTTTATTTAATAAATCTAAGTTTTCCACTAATCTTCTTTTTTCTGCCACAAAATCAGGATTTGTTGGTTTCCTTTTTAAACACCTCAGTGGCTATGTGAAAAAAAAATCACGGTATTACATGAAAAATTCAGAAAAGAAATATCAAAAGATACCTTTGGTGAAGCTTGTTTTAGATATTCCGAAGATGCTGGAAAAATTGAAGGGCCTGACTTTTATTCAAGTAAGTTCTAAACGGTTCTATTGAAATCGTCTTCCTTAATATGTTCACTACAAATGAAGCTATTTTTTGGGGGTTCCCAAGTTTCTCACCGGATAGCTTGTACCCATTTGTCATTTACTTAAGTACTAACCGGAAATCTAAAGTACAAGAACAAAGAGTGAAACATAATCGTATCAATTGAGGAAAAAATATAATTAAAAGACCCATGAAAAGTTAATTTAGATGTGTGAGAACCAAATGCTAAGCAGATGCCTCCAATTTTGGACATTTTATAAACTTTAACTATCACAAAAACAAAAAAAAATACTCCATAAGAGCTCTGATAAATAAAAATAAACAATACATGATCAATAATCGAGAGATTACTTTCGGGGTGGTAAAAGGCGGGAGCGCTTTGGGACCTCACGGAGTAGGGGAAGCGGTGCACACTTCTAACCATGCGGTGACTCCCCTATGTTATCCTAGCCTGGTTTTATCATAATTTTCTGTTTAATTTAACATAAACAATAAAAAAGATTATACCTTCAAGTTTTCTTTAAATTCGTCTTTGAATTTTTTCCCCCATATTGAGTTACCACCTTTCCCAGTATTTGCAGGATCTCCAGTTTGAACAATGAAACCTTTAATGTTTCGATGAAAGACACATCCATTGTAATAATCACTTGCACATAAGGCTAAGAAGTTCTAAAAATAAAAAGCATGCAATGAAGTGGTTTGTAAAATGAAAAAAAAAAAAAAAATCTGTGATATATTATGGAAGTAAGAGTTATGAGAATAAAGAAAGAAAGGAGGAAAACAATCTGAATTATAAATAAAAATGTTACTCCATATAGCTTTTGCATCTATTGTAAAGTATTGTTAAATTCAGCCTGATATAGGACTTTTTTAATTTATTATCTGAAAGAAACATCAACAATCTAGTTCTTTAATTAAAAATTAAGAAATTTTTATAGTAATCCAAGTTCACTGAAAATATGAATCAGACACCACAATGGCTTCACATCCAGTAGAGCATTGTCAAATGCTGTAATCAAAAGAGATGCTTAACCCTTTAGCGTCTGAGTGTATAGTGGGCCCTGTGACCTGAGACCTTAGACTGGCTGCCGTGCCTGGTGGTCTCAATACTTTTTGCCACATTCACTGTTCTTATCTCCTTATTCATATTTTTCTTCTAAAGGTGCAGGTAAAATTAATTTGGAAAAACCCGAAAAGAACCCCACGTCAATTAGTTTACAACCCTTGGAAATTTTTGAGTAAACCATAAACCTCGTCACTTGGAAATACCGGACTGGCTGGAAACAGGGTTGGAGAAACACGAATGCCAATTATGTAAAAATAATTTTCATATGTCCCGCACTAGTCCTAAATATGAATAAAAAAATTATGACTATTTTGTCTGCTCGCCATGCTCCTCTAGTATTCATGAAATTAAAAAAAATATGTGTAGGAAAGTACCTAAGTAGACATACTTACATATAATTCTTAGAACTGTTATATGAAATGTTTTATATATCTGTATATTTTATAACATTTTTAAATTATATACTATATCTTTTTTTTATGGGTTGTTACATACGATTTATGAATGATGCATTCCTAAATAATGATACGATAAATCCGAAAGCGAAGAGTAGAACTTCAATTTTTGTTTTGAAAGAAGCCACAAAAACATCTCTTAAGGTGCTGACTACTGGGTTTTTTTTATCCTAGTGCAATAGCAAAATGGAAAGAGTTAAGAAATCGATTAAAATAAGGTCTGCAGTTTCAGTTTTCTAAAGCTGAAGCGGGAGGAACTGATATATCAGTCTACAGGCCCCAGGGACTGCAGGGCTCAAACTGATAAATCAATCTACTGGCGTTAAAGGGTTAATATATAGTAGTCTGGAAAGATATATCTTTCATGGCCAATAATAATTAAAATAATCATATCTTTCCAGACCATAAGACAATAATGCATTTTAAAAAATGCACCATAGATTATAATAGAGAATGTCCCTCAGCCACAACAACTCAGGACAGATAAGGCATGAAGAATAAGATATTGACATACCAACATAAGTAAATTATATTTTAATGATATAAATATTTATGTAAATTCTATTTTACTGACGTAAATATTTAAGTAAATTCTATTTTAGTGACATAAGTAAATTTTATTAGATTCAAAAATAAGATTTTTTATTGTGTGGTTTGAAATAAGTGTATGAAGATAACAATTTTAAATCATACTAAAACTTTTTGAGATATATTACCTCACAAGTTTTTGGACAAGCTTCACAAAATAGTTCAATTTTCACATCACCAACATCGGTATGCAACGTGACTGCCTAAATGGAAAAAAAAATTAGTAAATAGTTATTTTTAACGATGTTTGTGCGGTACTAGTATTAGAGAGGTTTCATACTACTTAACCATTTGATACACAAACCGTTGTCATAACAAACTTTTAACATCTAATGTTTAACCTACTGATGGTAAGGTTATATTTATAAGAAAGGTTATGTTTATAATATCAGTAAAGCAGTGGTATTTTAATTTTCGAGCTGGTATTTTTGAACCTGATAGAATATATTATTCTTTAAAAGAACCTTTAAAAAATATAAATAATTAATCTAACATTTTTAATTTTTCATTTTTTCAAATCTAGTTTCTGCGTTAAGGTATACCCCTTGGGGTGGAAATCATGACCTCAACATATTTCAGTTTACATAAAAACCCAAAAAAATAAAGCACCACATTACTCTTTAAAATTGTAACTATGATTAAAGGCGCCTTTTTATCTAAATTTTTAGTTGAAATTCTTGTATGGGTACTAAATGACGTCATGTATTGATCGAGAAGTGGGAGGAAGAAGAAATGAACGAAACCCGTTGTATCGCCATCTTGTGATAGGTGGTCATTAAGTATCTAGAAGTTAAATTAAAATCTTAAGTCATCCGTCCTGCCATAAGTTGAGGAGGAGAATACTTCTTCTTTTTATTGATTACCCAATCGAACGGACCAAAGTAAGTTTTGATTCATAAATACCTTAGATTATTGTGTTTGGATTTCAGCCCCCTCTGTTAGGTTGGCGATTCTTTGTACTCGGGTAACTGGGGAGTATTCGTTTTGCTCCTTTCTGTTCGAAATATTATTTAACCTGTTTAATAGTTAACTTCGGGCACGGAAATTCTTCAAGATTGTGAATTTATTTGTTTTGTTGGCTTATTTCTTATTTTTATACAAAATTCTTGGGTGTTGTTCTAATATACACTCCTAAAACAGACGCCTTTTTTGAGAGGGGTGTCTTGCCAAGTTTATTGCCCTATGCAGCCTTTGTTTACCTCACTTTTTAAACTCAAGTTTAGTGTTTTTAAATTCCTACAAATTAAAAGGATATAAGGAAACTTTTGATTTAACTTGGTGTCAAAAATAATATATTAATCTTCAGCCTGTAGTGTTGTTTTCTGAAGGTATTTTACTTTCAAATATTTTGTATATATTTACTATCCACTTTTTTTTATTGTATTAAGTTTGTACTGATGTATTGTGTTGAATTTAACTGATGTTATGTTTTTGCCTCAAATCTTTATTAGTTTATATTGTTTTCTAACAGTAATTTGTTTAATTAAATCAGAAATATGAAGTCAAATTGTTTAAACCATATTGGCTTATAGTATCATCCCATAATTGTTTTTTCTTATTATTAAAGTATAACAACATTTTAGTAGTTTAAAAAATCAAATTCATATTTGTGTAGTATATTGAGGTTTTTAGATTGATATATCATAGATTTATTTTAATTATTTTACTCATATGATCTTAGCAACTAGATCTATGTATCTGAATGCTGAGATTTGTGTTTATATTTAACCCACAGTTCAAAGTTCTATTTAGTTTTAACTCTGTGATATTTTTGTTAACAGAAACTGTAAACTACAATTTTTATAATTTTAAAGAAGAAGAAACTTCTATTTCAGAATAAAGGTTCGTTCCAAGGGTCTGTTTAATCTAAATGGTTCCCTGCGGACAGCATGTCTACATTGTCGGGGGTCTCATCCAAGGGGGAGAAAGGAAAGCCAAAGTTCCAATCCCTAGACATAAATAGCTTATATCACAAAACCAGCAAGGTAAGTTTTTAACTTATTCTTTTGAACAAATCAGTGTTTTTTTTTTTCTCATTCCTTATGCCCATTGTTTGTATGTGTGTTACATGCTGGCTACAATTTTTACATGGATTCAATATTTTGTGAATCATATTTGTATATTGAGTCATGTTTGGTATTAAGCTAGTGTTAGGCTCTTGTGATCGGTCGGAAATTTTGTCTTTAAAATCATATTTATTTTAAATAGAGTAGTATAGGGTTATTGTTTTACTCTTGTGTCATCACATTTTTAATAAAATTTATGACAAGTATTAATTTATGAGTATTATCACTTCTTGCTTTTTAAAAATTGTTTACTTATTTTCTGTTAGCCCTAGTAGTTATCTGGTTATTTTATTTGGTTTTTATTTTTATTAGCCATGTTTTAGTCACCAATGTTTGTGAGTTTCCACAATTGTTTGTATTTCAGAAATGTGGATTAAAATGTTCTAATGTTTGTGTTCTTATGGATTACTTTCAGAGATTATAAGTTGATTGTTTGTCCTGATGTTATTTTAGTTTGATAATATAGTTATTGGAAAATAAGAATCAATGCGTTTAAAATTAACTACAAAAATTGTTCATGTTTTTTATTGATGAATTCCGAATTTTTATTTTGATATTCAGTCTCCATGTTTTTATTTCACCCAATATCTTTGTGGTATATTACAATGTAGCTAAATAAAAGCAAGTATGAGTATCATTTGATAGTTTTAGCATTCTTTTAGATAGATGATTTTTTAAACACATTAAAATGTAAATATTAATAGGTTTTAAACTAATTTTGATATATTTTATCTGTGGTAAATTGGAAACAAGTCATGTAGAATGTTTTCTACTTTTTAATTTAATTTTCTGAATGATTTGTTTGTTCTTTTCAAATTTTAAATAGTTATACAATTAACATACACTAAAATTATTTTCTTGTGAATCTACATTATTTGGGTTGGGTCATGGACGGTCATATATTTTAGAATTGTATTTCTCTCTAAAAAATGTATATTTGTCTTTTAATGTACTTTACCATCCCATTTATTTTATTATTATTTAATAATGCATATGTAATTTGTTCATGCACAACTGTTAAATATCAACAAAATTCCTAAATATCCTAGATTGTTATGTATTGTAGATAATGTTGTTGCTATTATAATTTTTTTAAGCAGTTAAATTTTTTGTTTCTTTTTATCCAAGCTGTCTGTTGAATTTGCATAGTTCGGTAGGCATTTGGAAACATGAAAATAATGATTTAAAAGTTTATTGAGGTTTGTTTTCTTACATTTTTCAATTACTTCGAAGTTTAAGCATAACTGTTTGTTCCATTGCTTTGAAGAATAGCAATGCTTTGAACAATTGTGTATCAGTATATTTATCTTTACCTAAGTTTTGTATTTTTTTCATTGTTTTTCTTCTTCATAGGTCATTAAAAGTGTGGTAAATAAAGTTACAATTAATGATTTCATATCATCGAGGGTATCTAGGATCATTAGTAAAATCATGAATGATTTCTTAAATCTGTATTGCAGTTTTCGATTCCTGTTTTCTCTGTTTCATTTCCAGTTGAAGGTAGAAATTTAGGGCATTTAAAATAAATTCACTCCAGTACTGGATCGAATCTGCCGTTAAGAGAACTTGAAGACACACATATTCAGACTCAACTAACCCACCTCCCCCCTTTTTTTTTTTTAAATTTTAATATATGTTTGTTTAGATAAACAACACATTTGTTAAAAACTCACTTCAATTTCCTGCAGCATCCAATTTTTTTATTCCTATTATTTTTAGGTGTCCACAATTGTGTTTAGTACCAGATTCAGTTTTGTTGTACAAAATTTGAGGGTATGGTTATTTAATGATTAAAAGCTATTTTTAAATGAATTTTCTAGAATTTATTGTTCAATAAATTATTAATACTCACTGTTCTAGGCTATGTGCTTCAATCTCAATTTAAAAGTATATATTCTCTAGTATTTAAAAGAAATATGTGAAAACTTAAGAATCTCTTCCTTAATGATTATAACCTACCAGCCTAAGATTAAGATGCAAAAATTTAAAAAATAACATGCCTAACAATTGTTTGTTGAGTAAAGTTAAATGGAATAGTGTGCGTAGCGGGATTTTGCCCGTTCGGTTCGGTGCTTGCACTAGTCTCTCATCAGTTATTCCACCTTAAGTTCTGGCCTTTTTGTTTTTATCATATTTTTTAAATGAGTTATATGGTGGCACATAGACAGTAACATATGATGGCAAACGCAAGAACTATCTGGTCAGCCATGTGCTTTTTGGCCTGTTGGGGGGGGGGGGTCATTTTGTTGTCAACATGCTAAAGTAAGGAATATGCATAGGTTTTTAGTTGCATATTTGTTACTTTTGCATGATAACGACGATTTGTTCAGTGTTATTGAAAACTGACCTTTTGAAGAAAACTTGTGAATTGGCCAATTCTAACCTATTCACTCCTATTTTCCAAATAAGTAATAATTTTAAATATAATTAAAAATAAATAATGATATAATAATAATTTTATATATATAATAAATTAAAAATATCTTCTGTATTGAGTGACAAATAAATTTAATAATTGGTTTGATTTACTGTCCCTTATCTCTGTACAGCATCTTCTACATTGGATTTTTTTAGAATTCATTAGATTCAGGGATATTGATTTTATATTCAGTTTGTCATAAAGGTTCAAACGACTTTTGCATGATCACATTTATCTTACAGCATTTTACTTTCTCTTACCTATATATAAAATATATAGTAAGGGAAAGTATTGCGATCGTGAAAAATTTTGACTTTCGGTTTTCAACCGTGCGTGCATGCGTGTGTGAACAGACTAGCTCAAAAGCTATAAGCAATACGAACCTGAAATTGGGTATTTGATGCATGTTTATGCCCGCGATGTGACAGCAAAAATTTAATCAAAATTGGTTAAACGGAGGTGGCACTTTATTTAATAAATTTTGTCTCATTTTTACGGTTTTTTTTTCTTGTTTTTCTAAAAAATGGCTCTAACGATTCCAATTAAACTGGGCATTTGATGTATGTATATGCCCTCGATATCACAGCCAAAATTTGATGAAACAGAGGGGGCACTTTATTTACTTTTTTCTCCATTTTTGCGTGTTTTTTTTTTCTTCTTTTTCGATTTTCTCAAAAATGGTTTTAACGAATTTGATCAAACTCGTCATGTTTAATGAGAATCAAGTATTCTTTAATATCAGGTAAGCTTTGTCGTTATTAAAATGTTCTGAGGGGGGCTTCAATGGGGAAGGGCTTTTTTTGTTTTACTATTAAGTACCTTTGATTTTGTTTATATGGAAAAATTAACTGTCTCTCGTCACACCTAAAAATAAGAAATGGCTGTATATGAAATATGAAACAATCAAGGAAACATATACAGGAGAAAAAAAGAAAAATATTCCGTCAAAGTTGAGCCCACGCATGCGCAGTACGCCTTTAATGGCAAAACATTGTTTATAATTAAAAATGTTTTTTTCATTTAATGGAAATTATTTGTTTCATGGTAAATAAAATCAGACGCGATGGAGTTTTATGCTTGCAATACTGAATTATCACAGGTAAATATATATAAATAATAAAAAAAATTAGTGTACTTTAGAGAGCAAATAGAAACAAAAATAAGTAAAGGAAAAATGTGTCTTCGTGGAATAGCATTTAACAAAACATGTCAATTTCTTATCTAAGTAAGTCGACAAGTAAAAATTGTGTGTTGTGCACATCGCACCAGATTCTTAATTTACTTAATACCTTTAATATTGAGTTGTTTTTTTTTTCTGAGTGATTTGCGTCTTATGAACAGTTCAATGTATAGTCAATTTCTCTTAAACCTGCCTTCTGATATTATTCTTGTTTTGTTTTTTTAAAAGGGGAATCTTCAGTAAAACACCAGACAAAAAGCACAGTTCCTGGTAAACATGGAATGCAAAGCTTTGCATGATCAAATTTATCTTACAGCTTTTTTAATTTACTGAATACCTTTAATGTTAAAAGTTTTTTTCTAATTAATTTGCGTCTTATGAACATTTCAATGTATAGTTGATTTCTCTTTAACCTGCCTTCTGATATAATTCTTGTTCTGTTTTTTTAAAAGGGGGAATCTTCAGAACAACACCAGACAAAAAGCACAGTTCCTCGTAAACATGGAATGCAAAGCTTGGGCAAAGTACCATCTACACGGCGAGCTCCTGTCAATTTACCAAGTTTAAAATCTGAGCATAGCGGAAGTGATCCGACAGTGAGTCTAGTTCCAACTGGAGGTACAGGATGGGGAAGCAAGGCGTCAGATGCACCTCCTATCACATCAACATCACCGGTAAGAAGATAATTACTATATATTTGTGGGCCATTTTATTCACTCATGAAGTATTGTTTTAAAATTATTAACTATGTATAAGTCCAATCTTAACCCTTTAACCGGGCGGGACGTATAAATGCCTCCTTGAAATATAAGTTGTACCCCTGGAACTGGTGGGAGTTATATTTTCGTACAACAGAGGTATTAGTCAGAGATACATGTATCTATGTTTATATATATATGTAAATAAATAATTATATATACTTATATAAATAATAATAAAAACAACAAATATTTCAGGACGTCTATATACGTCCCGCCCGGTTAAAGGGTTAATTTCAGGGTATATATCATATGGGAAATTTTGATTTTTTGTTCTGAAAATGTAATTTTATTCAACCATTTTCTTAAAATATTTTCAAAATAAATTGTTGCAAGCAGTTGATCCTATTCTGTAACCTCTTTAAAAGATTAAAAGAAAAATTAAAATTGTAACTTTAAGGTACTACATATCACCTTGATTTTTCTATTTAGTGACTTAAACTGATGGCTGGTTTGCGCTATTCTTCAAAATTGGTTTGCAGATAATTTTTTATTAATAAAAAATCCTATCTATTCTAGTTATATAATTACTGCATATGGCTTAGTATTTTTTTTTTCAAAAATTTAAGAAGATATATATTGGAACACTAATTTGGGTCTGATCGACGGGTCGGGAACGAGATCTATCAGAATAATAGATAATTGTTTTGCAAATATGTTAATTTAATAAAAAAAATTTGTATTATGTTGCCTTACAGCACTGAAGATGGCCGAACTGGCCGAAACGTTTGCATAAATAAAGCTCTAACAAAATAATAGTGTTGAGACTTAATTGGTCACCCTAATCCACATTTGTAAATTGGATAGTCTCAAGAAGTAGGGAGAAAACTTAATAACTAATTAATAAATAAATATTATTTAAGGTGACTACTACGAGTGGGCAAACCCCGGGTACAAATGCCCCTGCTGTCGTGGGGACGGCCCCTGTGCCACAGACAAACATCACACCGACACCTCCTCAACCTCCGAAACCAGTAAGTTATCTACCTTCTTTTTTCAATGTTCTAAGCTCTCTCTTGCAGGAAAAAGTGTCAAAACTTTGTGGTTATATAGGTGGTGAGCGTAGGAGGAGACAAGACTTGGAGTTCTGTAATGGTAGGAGGAGAGGGTGGAAGTGGTGGAGTGAGCTTGAGTGGAGGAAGCGGACCATCGTTTCTTGCCCACCAGTCGCCTCAGTTCCAAGCGGAGTTCCCCTCACTACTTGGGGAGGGAGGGGTCCCGGGCCCCCCGCCTCAGGGGGGTGAAGGCGGATATGGCCCTGGTCCGTCTCTTCGCCCTCAGACTGAAGGATCCTGGGCTCATGGTGGAGGATATCAGGCCCCTCCGCCGACACAAGACTCTCAACCCCGGCCTCTCACTCAGTTTCCTCCTCCGGTTTCCACCCCTAATATTGTCCCACAATATAAGGGTGTAGTACCACCTTTTGTAAGTGATTTCAAATTATTTTTCTTCTAATTATTAGATTTTACAAAATAACAAATTTTTATTGTTATTTGAGTAGTTCAAAATAATTCTTTTGCTTTTGCCATATTTTTATTTTATTTTATTTTTTTATTTTTTTGTACTGGCTTTATCTATTTAGAACTTTAGAAATTTTGTATTAATTTGTACTAGATCTGGAAAGTGTTTTCCAATTCTTGTATTTAGTATTGGATGAATGTAGGAATCAAAATCAAAATCTTCAAACATATTGACAATTAACCATTTTTTTTTTTTTTTTTTTTTTTTTTTTTTTTTTTTTTTTTTTTTTTCTCTAGCACTAAAGTTCCTGCCAAGTAATTTTTATTTATTGAAGTAATTTTTTTACAAGCGTTTAAATTGAGTTTAAATGATTTGTGCAAGCTAAGGCTTACAAATATTTCATAAGGCTCTGAACATGCTCATTACAATTATATTTTATAAGAATTTAAAACTGAAAAATATAGAATTCAGAGGAAGACATGAATTTTACTATTTTATAAAAAAAATTGGAGCAATTGAGATTTTAAATTTTTTTTTCAAAGTGAGGTAGATACTGTAAAATTGCTTTATTTTATTTTTGTATTACTGAAAATCATATATCCAATTTGTTTAAAGCATATAACTTAGTAGAAACAAAAAGCACTAGGGCGAGATACTCACTACTTCTAGTTCACAGCTGTTTTCAAAATCACTTTAAACACACTAATAGAATCCTGAGGAATGGTGAAAATTGCCGAGTATTGACAGTAATGTTGATTAGACATTGCCAGATTTCTAATGACAATATTTTTTGCCTGAAATGCACTCTTACAGAAGAAAATAATTTTTTTAAATACTGGTTTATATTGATGTTAGACTGGGCTTGGGGAACCATTATTTTGATATTAATTTCCTAAATATGTGTGAATGTTTTTATGAATAGCCTAATTGCATTTCTGTTATTCTATTTTCTTAATTCATTTTAAAAAAATATAAGAGCTTGATGACGTAGGCTAACATAACCAAATATAACCATTCTGATATAAAATGTTGATGATTAGTTGTTTTAATATCTTCCTTCACAAACTTAGGTTGATTATGGATTCTTTTAAGAGTGTGCTCAAGTGATTCTGAAACTAGTTCCCATCTTGGGAGTACCTTATAAGTATCATAGCTGATAGCTAATAAGTATCAAAGTATTACTTTTTTTTAGTGGTGGTTATCTGGGAAATCAAAGAACAGTTTTCACAAATAATAGTTGTTATTGTAATTATGTAGGCATTACTTCTTCTGTAGTTTGTACTTTTTAAAGAATAGATATTTGATAAGTAATATTTTTTATTACTTTTTATGCAGATGTTGAATAGCAGAGCTGGTACTGGCAGCAACAGTAGTACTGACAGCAGTGTTGGTGGTGGTGGCGGTGGAAGTTTTGGGAAATTTCCTGGCAGCATCTTCCCTAGTAACTTCCAGAATCCACCTCCAATTAGGACTAGCAATAAGTTTCATAGTTCAGCAGAAAATAGGTAATATTTTTATCTGTTAGTATTTTAATTGTTATAATCCTTATATATATAAAAATTTCGTGTCCCGATGTTTGTCTTTCTATTTCTCAGAAACTACTCAACCGATTTTAATGAAATTTGGCTCAATGTATATAGTTTTGGCCGACTTAATAGACAGGATAGTTTTTAACTTGATTAGTGATCAAAATAATTCTTATATAGCGAATTATTGCAAATACAGTAGGTCGTGTTTCGATTTATTAACATAGCATCATATGTCGATTTCATAACGTTTTTGTTTATAAGCATGCTATTGTAATACAGGTTATCTTTATTATAATTTTGTATTGCGTTATGTGAGTGCAGTTATTTGTTCCTATATTATTATTTTCCACAGACAAATAGTAATACAAATCTTTGTATTTATTGTTAATTTTCATTAAAGAATAAATAAATCAAGAAAAGGTTACAATAAATTCTCAAAAGTGTAGGTAATTTTTCTTCCTTTTCCTTTTTTATTTGTGTTTCAATTAAATTACTAGCTAAGCGCTTAAACACTTTGCTGTGGCCCACCCTGATATCAACTTTTAGTAAAGTAAATACATTCTAATAATTTAAATTAGGCTATTATTTGAAATAATATTCTATAAATGTTGTAACAGCACCTACTGTCACAGGTGTAACCTAATAGAAACCTGACTTGGGGAGTCAGTGTTGCCAAAAAGTTGTGAAAATTAGTGGCTACACTGCGGGTAACCAGTCATAAAAACTCCCTGAGTGTGTTTTGATTAGGTGTTGTGGGATACTTTGTGATTTGCTAAAGAACTGCATAATTAAGACTTAAATATTATATTTTCAGTTGATTTATTTATTTATTTAACAGAAGTTTTACAGACGCGTTAACCAAGATTGGCATGACCCTGAGGAAAATTAAACCCGTTGTTGAACTAACAATACCAAGTTGAAGTAGTGTTAGGCCAATAATCAATAGATCAATGGCTGAGGTTATCAAAACTTACTTCAGTCATCCTTTTTAAAATTAGCGGAAACATATAGCCATTTCGAGTTAGTTTATACCGATCCATAAAAAAAGGGCGATAGTGTTGGCAGCTCTGTGAGTCGTAAACACAATCAGCTCCTTTTTAATCAAACTACATTGAAATATGAGATGTAAACAATAAAAACTTTAACTTTCCTACATTCTTTACCACATACTTTCAAATGGTGTAATGCTCTATTCTCAATCACGTTGGATTTTGATTAACTGAAAGGTTTTCATCTTTATAAATGAATATTGGTACGACTGTATTTGTTTAAAAATCTGGTGCGTGCGCGCAACACACAACTTTCACTTACCAACTTACTTAGATTAGAAATTGACGTGTTTTGCTAATTATCATTTCCCAAAGTCACAGATTTTTCTAAATTCATATCTTATTTTTGTTAATCGTTAAAGCCGTTTTTAAGTAAATAAAAAAACCCGTGAAAATGATACAAAATTTATTAAGTAAAGTCCCCCCTCCCGTAGATCAATTTTGATGAAATTTTTACAGTCATATCTCGGGCATATAAATACATCAAATACCAAGTTTGATCAAAATCGTTAAAACCGTTTTTGAGTAAATAAAAAAAACACGTGAAAATGATACAAAATTTATTAAGTAAAGTCCCCCCTCCCGTAGATCAATTTTGATGAAATTTTTACAGTCATATCTCGGGCATATAAATACATCAAATACCAAGTTTGATCAAAATCGTTAAAACCGTTTTTGAGTAAATAAAAAAAACATGTGAAAATGGTACAAAATTTATTAAGTAAAGTCCCCCCTCCCGTAGATCAATTTTGATGAAATTTTTACAGTCACATCTTGGGCATATAAATACCTCAAATACCAAGTTTGATCAAAATCGTTAAAACCGTTTTTGAGTAAATAAAAAAAACACGTGAAAATGATACAAAAATTATTAAGTAAAGTCCCCCCTCCCGTAGATCAATTTTGATGAAATTTTTACAGTCACATCTTGGGCATATAAATACATCAAATACCAAGTTTGATCAAAATCGTTAAAACCGTTTTCGAGTAAATAAAAAAAACACGTGAAAATGATACAAAATTTATTAAGTAAAGTCCCCCTTCCGGTTAATCAATTTTGATGAAATTTTTACAGTCATATTTCGGGCATATAAATAGATCAAATACTCAGTTTAATCAAAATCGTTAGGGCCGTTTTTGAGAAAATCAAAAAAAACCTAAAAAGTTATTAAGTAAAGTACCCCCTCCCTTTAAGTAATTTTGATGAAATTTATGCTGTCACATCGCGGGCATATACCTACACTAAATACCCAATTTCATGATCGCACGGCTTATAGTTTTTGAGCTAGTCTGTTCACACACAGACACACAGACACACACACACACACACACACACACAGACCATTTCGCGGGACTTGGTTATTTCGACTCAGGGGGTCCCAAAACGTGTATTTCCGTTGAAAACCGGAAGTCGAAAATTTTCACGATCGCAATACTTCCACTTACTATATATTTCATATATAGGTAAGTGAAAGTAAAAATATTAGGATATAACTACTGAGCCACAGCAACGCGTGGCCCGGTCTGCTAGTTCTTTATAATTATTACTGTTTTTTGTTTGTTTACGTGTTCATTCTTTTAATTGAAATTTTGTATAAATACCAATTAAAAGAGTAATTTAATCAATATATTAACATATGAAATTTCAATCAGGTTTCTTGGTGGTGGTTCCCGTCCACCGCCTATGGCTGATCCTGAGGATTTGATGCCTCGTCCTATAATACGAGAAGAAGATCTTAACAGAATGGATGAAATATCTCGAGATACTGGTTGGGCAACTCAAGATGACATTGATTATAAGTGAGGCTCAAGTTTATATGATTTAGCTAAAAATATTTTAAACTTAAATACCCATCATTCAAACACCAATGTTGTTAATTATTAAAACAAAGGACATATTATAAACTAAAATTTGTTAAACATAATTATCCGATAGATTATACCTGAGGTTTTTATTTTTTACAGTCAAAAACTGGCCTTTAGTGATGATGAGAGTACTGGAAATGATGATGAAAAGGATAAAGTTAAAACATTATCTCTACAAAGTAAAGATGAAAAGAAAGATACTGAAAATGAAAAGGTAAACAAATTTTACTTTTTTTTTTCTCTTTTCTTTTTTTTCTTTTAATTTATGCTTCAATTGAAGTGGAATCATCAGTGCTGATAGCAGATTTCATTTGCTTTTATTTCCTTATGGTTTATGGATATTGCGTTGTAGGAGAAAAACCGAATACTTGCAGCTACCAGTCATTTTTTTTCAGTCTAATTTTTTTTTTTTTTTTTCCCCCGGCTAAATGCATTGCGACCACCATGGGTCTATTGTGCGCCTAGGTTTAGCCTGAGTTCTAAATTATTATTTTTAGACTCAGTAAATTTGTAGTATGCTTGTTGGATCGACTAAGTCATTTGAATCTGGATGGGGTATGATTTCCCTACCGAATAGCCTGAATCTTAGTCGAGCGAATCTATCGCACCAACAGATTATATGATTAGCTGTTTAATTCTCTTTGCCGCAGAATCTACATGTAAGTGACTCTGTTAGCTTGACTTTATACATATGTTTGTTAAGTTTAAAGTGTCCTGTATAGATCGCTGTTATTTTTTTTTTGTGTTTCCCGGTCATAATGAGTAGCATCTGGCTTCTTTTAGCAGAATAGTCTTATAGAAAAAGTTTGGAGTAATAATGGTTTTTATCATTCCAATATTGTTTTTTATATGCTCCATAAATTTCCCAATCCGTCTTATGGCATAGCTAATGCTAATTCCAATTACTGGTTCTGGGGTTATGGGTTTTTTGTAGAGCCTTTCCTTGCTAGTTCGTCTGCTTTTTCATTTCCTTGGATTCTAGAGTATTCTGGTACCCATTCCACTCCAACTTCATAAGTTCTGCTAATTTGTTGAGCGTAGTAATCCTGGTTTTTACTACCTTCGATTAGCTATATCTAGTGTTGCAGTCTAATGTTTCCTCAACCTTTAATTTTTTAAATTTAAATGTTTCCTCCTTTTTTTTTAATAATAAACTATTTCTTTTATATTTAGTTGAAATGATGATACTCGATGACGAGTCTCAGGCATTAGGTACGTTGTGATACATTGTGGTTTTAGAGTAATTCCAATCGCTCAATAGTTACCACAACATCCTGCTTGCCTATGATGATTTTGGCATCTGATCAACTTGATATAATTCTTTTGTAAGACTAAATATTTGTTATGTGTGTTTTTGTTTACTATTTCTTTGAATCAGATTTGTGATTTTCATTTTAATTACTGAATGATATACAATTGTTTTTTACTGCTATATGATCTTAGTCATAAATCATTAATGGGTTTATCTAATTACGATTTTAATGTTTAAAATAATTACAGCCGAATGTCTTAATCCTTAACCCTCTGGAACACACGAAACTCACAGGTCTCTTTCACTGTACTAAATAGTTTGTACAGTAGCTTTTGGCAATGGAAGGGACCTTTGAGGTTGATTGTTAAAGAACATTAGGTATCTAATCTCCTTAAGAGATTATTTTACATAACTAAGAAAAACAAAACAAAATGTGGTCGCTAAATTGATCAGTTATTATTTTGATATTAGATCTAAGACTGAATAGGATTGGATTCTTCAGACCGGTTTCTGTTACTAAAATAAACCTGGCCTGAATTTTCTATAATAATAAGACTTATGGCTTAATTGTAATGAAAGATTACTTGATTTATGAATGATTATATAATTTATGAACACAACACAATAACAATAAAACAGTCACAATTTACACAGTCAGCCAAGCTGCACTCGGAGCTTTAAACAATATAGACAAACTCTAAGGTTGTATGGGATTGTTAAACAAGACTCAGCAGCCTAGCAAACAATAACAGAGTGAACGCAGAATGGCTGCCAGGTCACACTGACATTCAAGAAAACAAGAACGCAGATACTGTAGCCAGAAAAGGATCCATATCAATATCAAACCCATCACCACTGAACCGACGTGTGGTATTAGCAAGAGCTCTGCCAAAAGAAGGAAATAGGAGATATACGGAGTGAAAAGAAAGCAATATTGGAAGGGGAAAACCTACGACATTCCAAATTGTTCCTAGAGAGTCCTTCTGTCGGGAGGAATAAGAGGTACTAAATCTTGACAGAAACGCGCTAAAAAGACTTACAGCAGTATACACTGGACACTAAGTTCAGAAGCCACATGCAGAAGCTCAAACTCACAGAATCGCCAATGTGCAGATAATGTGGGGAAGAGTGAAACGGCCTTCCACATAGTCTGCCTCTGCCTCAGACTCGTGGTACTAAGGTTCAGGATGTTTAGCTAGGACTGCATTACGCTAGATTATCAATTGTAATGAAAGTTAACTTGATATATGAAGGTTATAATGAACGAGATTATAATAATTTTATTACTGCTCAGTGAAAACAACTTTCGCGACATGATAAAGGCAACACCAAAACTAGCGAAATGAAACAGTGAATATCGCCAAAAAAACAGACAGATTAAAACAGAGGTCTATCACTCAGAGCGTCTAGGACTCGATATGAATAATGGTTGAACAAATATTTCCCCAACAGAAACACCCCTGCAACCTAGCGGCCGCTAGATGCACTTATTAAGTCTCTAATGATCCACTAGGATGTGACTCTGTCACAAGTTCAATGTAACAATATAAATTTATGATTCTTTCAGGCGAGGACACTAAATAAGTTACATCATTTCAGTGTGGCAAGTAATATTGGCGGACTGGGTTATACATCAGGCATTTCGGCAGGAAATGTTCTGAATTTTATTCTTTTTTAAAGTTGAAAATTAAACAAATTTGTTGCGGATTGATGCAGCGTGTTGTGCAGAATATTGTATTGAGTATAAATTAATTGTTCTTGGCTGCGAGTAAATTTTAGTAACATGTAAAGGTATTTTGTGTGGTCAGCTGTGGTGTAGTGGTTAGCCTGGCAATCTACAATACTAAAGGCCGTGGGTTCACGTCCCATAGTGGACCTAGGATTTTTTAATGGGGATAAAAAATCCTTTGCTATGCCTTCCCTTGGATAGGACGTAAAATAGAGGTTTTGAGCCTGTACAATGTCAGGTACGCATTAAATTAATGATCCCTATCCTAATTGTTCCTGGATAGGCAAAATTTAGGACTCCCTCTGTAGTTTCGTCCGATTAGCCTAAGTAGCATAAAGAGACGTTAAACAAACTAAAGTATATTGCTATCGCTTAGTTTGTTGCTATGCAATTGATAATGAATATTTTTTTGTATATTTGACTGTAGTGGAAATTGATCAGAGTGGCTTTGTCTCTTTCTCTTATCTGACTAGAAAATCTGATAAGAGTTGTGGATAGATCAGTCGGTTTTTATTTTTATTGAACCGGAAAATGATAATGGATCAAATCTTTGTAATTGCTCCAACACATACCTCATATTACCATGGTTTATTTGTTGGTGCATTAAGAGTTATGTGTAAAGTATTTTTCGTAATCAGGAATAATCCTTATTGTACAACTTTATTAGCCAGTTTAGAGTATTTTTTATGATGTATACACCTACATGCACGGACCTTGTTTCTATGCGGATAATGTAGTTCGGGGTGGTTTTGTGCATAGTGATAAAAGAAGCTTAAAAAAGTACTAATGGACATTATTCAGTTCTTCTATGAACCTCAGAGACCATACAGGGGCTGAATACAGCAGGTTGTTCAAGGTAA
Organism: Aelia acuminata; assembly: GCA_911387785.2. Classification (NCBI taxonomy): domain Eukaryota; kingdom Metazoa; phylum Arthropoda; class Insecta; order Hemiptera; family Pentatomidae; genus Aelia; species Aelia acuminata. The sequence goes on along the minus strand of OU426982.1, from coordinate 62,269,176 downwards.
CGACCATGCTTAATTTTTTACAAATTTCAATGGTGTGTATATGGGACCTATAGCATTCATCTATATTTGCTCCTGTTGCTAATTTAGCCCTGGAAGACTTAGTGGTTCCCATATAATTTATTTATTTTTTACTTTTTTGAATGTGTTACATTTAATTTCTATACTCAGATTTTAAAAAAATAGCAAATGGGGTTTTATTTTTTAGGAAAATCGTGAGAAGATGAATTTCAATGAGCGCCATTCAGAAAATCGTAATCAACCTTGGCAAGGCAGAACTTCAGCTAATATTCCTGCCCCTGACTTCAGAATCCCCCTCTCCAGATTGCCTCATTCAGTGAGTATATTTTACTCAGTTATGGATATTATATTATCCAGTGGCTATAGTATATAAGTAATGCTCTATAAATTGTACTAATGTAAAGCTGGGAACTCCAATATTAATTTTAGATATGTGTGATATGGATTTTATACTTTTATATGAGGGGTGGGGGATAAAGCTATATTGGATTTATTTTAATTAATAAAGTTCCTCAGCTGACTTTGGTTATGGCTGTTGGTTCTTCAACATCAGTTTTTTTATTTGTTCTCGTCTTGTCATTTAAAAAGTGTCAGACTATAAAGGAATACTGATCATATTTTTGATAATTATTTTTACAGCTTGTGTATCAAGCCATGTTGATCCTAGAGCAGTAAGACATGTATTCCATATTGTAATATTGTAATATTTTAGTAACAAATCATAAGAAAGTGGTGAACTTTTATTTTACCTTATCCAATTTAAATTGTTGTTTTCTTCCTTCCTTTAACACTTCATTTCTAAATACTCTTTCTAACTTTGCATTTTTAGAATGCACGTGAAATGGATATTGTGGATGATGTATGGAAAGAAAAAAGGAGGCAAACGTCTGAACAAGTAGCTGCAGTAGCTGAAAAAGCTAAACAGCGAAAAGAAGAGGAGGAAAAGAGATTTGAGGAAACCCGCTCTAAAACTGAAAATGAAAGAAAGAAGAAGGAAGACACTGAAAATGATTGGGACAAAGAAGAAAAGAAAGAGCTAGCTGAAGCATTTAGGCAGATGACTCAGTTAGAACCTAGAAATTACCCACGCTCGGAACCTCAACAATCATCGTTCTCTAGGTTTTTATTTTCATCCTTAAACCTAATTAATCAAATATTAACCAATTTTAAACGCATAAACAAAAAATTTACTTATGATCAAAATAGCATATTTTTTAAAACATAAGAAAGGATACGATTGAATATGTCCTTTCAGAAATGATACTTAGACATTTTTAGAATTAAAAATTTGCAATATATAATGCACTAAAGATATGTAAAGTAACAATGTTCCCTGAATGATTCTTAACTCAAAATCAGTGAAATAGACAAGTTGCTACTGAAATAACTAATATCGTATATCCTATAGTAAATGATTTCATCAAAACATTACAGTTTCGTCAGTATAATTTATATTTTGTTTGTTCTTACTATCTACTATTTCATTTAAAATCGAGTTTTGTTGTAATAATATGGTAATCTCTTGTGCTTGAAAGTTTGCTTCCATTTCTGATCAGTTATTTTTATAGATATTCCATTTCTGTTCATATTTAGGTATCCAAATCCTGCACTTCCTCCAAGATTTCAAAAACAGCATAATATAAGACAACAGCAACAGCAAGGTGGAAGTTCAGAAAATCGTTGGGGAAACAGTCAGCATTTTCCTAGTAACAAACAAAGGACTCGAGGTGATAGTGATGAAGCTAAAGAAAAAGAGGATGAGAGAGATAAGAGGGAGAGAAATACCCCAGAGCCAAGTGAAAGGTAAGCCAATTAAAATGATGATTAAAAACTGTTTTTTTTTTTTAACAATAGTTTCTAATTACAAATTTACTTAATTTTTATATTTAAATCTATCCACAGTTAGAAGGCCTTTTGACCAATGTCATTATTTTTTTAGTTTTGCATTTTTTCCTAAGTATAAATGACGAAGTCGATAGTTAATTTAAATTCAGTGTTTTATATTCTCAAAGAATAAGATACCCTTACCCTCTGATTCCCAAATATGTGTTATTACCACATGGCAATCTATATAAAAATAATGTATGCCTTGTGAATAAAAAAATATTTTTGTTTTTTCCAATCCATTAGAAAATGTAATCCAAATTTGAAAGTTTAATCTTTAACACGTTGAGCGCCAGGGAAAATATGATGAACTTTTGCCTGGGGCCAAATCAATTTTTCCTAATTTATAACTTTAATATGATTAGAATGATACAAAAATTGCAAAAGAAATAAAAAAAAAGTTTAATTTTGGCAATTAAACAATAATTTTGTGAGCGGTACGTACGTACCGCCTGGCCCCAGGGTAAAGTCCGCTACCTATAGTAGTACGGGGGCTGCCCGGTTATGACCGCGACGTCAACCCTTGTCAACCCCTTCATACCTCTCCCTGTCCCTTATAAATAAAATTAATTTCTTTTATTTATTTATTTATTTATACCACCCAAATTAAAAAAAAAAAAAAAAAAAAAAAAAAAAAAAAAAAAAAAAAAAAAAAAAAACCTTTGGGCCAATTGCATTGGCGTATTGTTCGGGGCCGTAGCGGTCCAATATGCCTTGAAATCACGCTCGGCAGGCAATCCCCTGGCCCAGAACAATCTTTTAGCTGGCGGGAGCGGTCTATTCAATAGTCCAACAGCGGTACGATCGTACCGCTTGGCGCTCAACGTGTTAAGAACCTAAATACAGTAAATGTAAGCTCCGAAGTAAACTTCCTTTAGGTTATGGGACTATTAAGCTGATTCCTCGAAGTAATCAGCTTTCCTGTTTGGGCAACTGTGGTTATAACATATGGGTTTACATTTATTTAAAAATTTTTGAACTGAAAATATGACTCCTTAGCAAAATAATTTCCGTAAAGTACCCCTCAAAAATTCAGGTACCTCCTGTCCGCAATGCAAAGAGAACCCTAGATCAGCTAGCACCATCCTTGTCTACCACAGTGGTCACCAAATGGCGGACCGCGGTCCGGATCCGAACCGCCGGCTAGTTTTGTGCGGACCGCGATAACATACCAATCAATGAAAAAAAACTTAAAATAAATCCTAAAACAAAAATACATAATATTCAAAATAGATACAGAGTAATAACTAGCCCAAATATTTGAATAATGATTAAAATTAATGTAGTTTAACTGATAATTTTTCAAAAAATTTCCGAAGGAGTACTCCCGGTGGTTTCCTCTGAATGGACCGCGGAAGCTCGGCAAGACTTAAAAACTGGCCTTCATGAAACTTAATTGGTGACCACTGGTCTACCACACAGAACCGCGCTTGTGAAAAATAATATGCGGTCGCTTAAAACTTTCTATAATAGAAAGATGTAGGTATCCCTAGTCTGACATTTTAGCTCTGAACCAACCCCATTTTACAAATTATATATTTTGAGATCATTAAAAACTTAGAGAGATATTCCTTTCTGAAAATTTTAATGTTATATTATGCTGGGAGAAATAAAGCTTGATGTAATATATTATATAGATTACATTCATATTTATTTACTAAAATTATTAAATATATAATTATAATTATGGATTTCTTATGACTGACTGAGAACAATTTCATATCATAACTTGAACAATATCATACCCCTTTTTGAACATGAGAGGAAGTGCTTAATGAAAATCATGAAGAATAAAACAGGTTCAGGTTCAGATTCGGACAGTTTCTGATTTTGCTTGAATGGTGTGGTTACAATACTATCATCTTGATTTTTGCTGAATCTACTTCTTTGTCGAAAATAAATGAATAAATATAAACCTATAGAATTTTGTTTCACTTGCTAGGTTCAGGGCTAGCAGCATACGCAATGACAGAGGTTATGATAATAACAGGAAAGGTAGTGGATATTATGACAACCAACATGATTATACCCGAAATTATCATCGAGACATTGATCAAGAAAGGGATAGAAACAAGGATACTGAATCTAGAACGTATGTTGAATATAGTAATAGAATTCCTTCAAGCTTACTTAAATTGGATTTTTATTGTTATATTTCATTTTATTTTTTATTATTCAAGAATTATTGTTCTAGTTGCCCATTAATCTATATATATCCATAGTTCTAAAATTTCATTTTAAAAATCCCTTTTTCTGTTAATAATGTATCATCTATTTAGAGATAAAGGTCCTGTAATGAAAAAAAAAAATATATTATCAATGTAGTCGTTTATGTTCTTGCTAAGAGCTTTCAGGTGTTTACTAGTTGCTGTCATTCTTAAATCGTGAAAAGTTTTAATAAAATCCTGAATACAACACCAGGCCCTAATATTTTAAAAAGCATAACTAGTACAGAATAGTTAAATTAATGAATTTTAGTAACATGCCTGAAAATCAAATATAACAATTATAATATGAGTTATTTTTAAACATAATCATCAATTTCAAATATTGCGGGATATTTATGAATAATAATATTGGTTTAAAACTGGAGGTATTCTTAGAGATATAATTAAAGACATGAGTGGATTTAAGTGTTGTGTTTCAAATACAAGTTTTGAAAAAATGACAAACAAGACATGATCTATGAAAAATCTTTGTCATTTTCCACAAACTTTGAATTTGTTACATATAACCTTCAATTCATGTATTAAAGTAATTGGCTTATTTTACCTTGAGGTGGTAAATTATATATTTTTGTATTTAAGTAGTAAATTCTGGTGGTATTAATTTAATTTTAATTTTTAACTATTACTATTACTAGTATTAATTTATTTATTTGTTATACATTTTTTTTATCTTCTTATTGAAATAAAATAATTTATTTTTTGTGAATATAATTTTTTTTTTTTTTCAGGCGTGACAGAGAGAATGATGTAGAATGGGATAACCGAAGAATAGGAAATTCTGCTTGGGATGGAAATAGAAATTTTGAAGACCATAAACCCAACAATCGAAGAGATAGCAAGAAACCCAATGAAGGCTACAATAAACCTCATGTGAGTCCTAATCATATTATACTTATATAGTAAATACTAGATTGCCCACTGTACTTTGATCTGCTTAGCCTTTGTGAATTGAGGAATGGCATTTCGACTGGTCATTTTAGTCCCTCATTTCTAGCTCACAAACTTATATTTGTAAGTTATGATACTTACATTTTTTTAACAAAAAGAGGTATCGAAAAAACATTGTTAACCTCATGTTTTGTATTGATGTAATCCTCATAGGTTTGTATTGATGTAATCTCCATTAATGTTTGAAATTTTTTTTGTCAGATTTTCATGACCTGTCCCTGCATCCCATTAATAACATTATCTTATTTGGACCTATTTATTAATATTTTTCAGTTATATCCAACTGTTCATCATAATTGTTTTTAAATTATTTTTTCATTTATAGCCTGTTTTATTTGATGACCGAGATAATGATTGGAGAGAAAGACCTGACAATCGTGATAGGCCTGTAAGGCCAGATTCGAGAGATAGCCGTGCATCTCGAGATAGTAGAGCTTCAAGAGAAGATACCAGGTATTTTTACCATACCTAAACCACATAAATAGGTTTTCTGATTTTATATATTTAATAAAAATTTCTTAACTAATAATATATTTTAGGTCAATTCAAGATTCTGTTGCCAATGATTATTCTTGGGCTGATGTGGAATACGAAAAGGATATCCATGAAGAAAGGCCTAGAAGAAAAGAAAATTTCAAAGAAGATAGGCGAGATATACAGGTTAATCAAACACAAATATTACATTTGTTTCTGAACTAACTTAATCATATTTTCTAATTGATATTGATAACAATTATTTTTCAATAAAAATTGAATGGTTTTATTTTATATAAAATGATCAGCAGCCAGGGGTTGATTTTATATATGTACATACATATATATATATATATATATATATATATATATATATATATATATATAAATTTAATCTTTTTTTCTGGGTTCAATTTTATATGAATTTTAAATATTTTTATTGAGACCTGGGTTCGACTCCCGGCCGAGACCAATCTTTTCTGTTTAAAAATAAAATTATATGAAGCAAGCTCGGTGGTGCAGTGGAAAGCATACAGTGCATGTCACGCGGGAGACCATGGTTATTATCTATAAGACTTGTGCATAGTAACGCATGGACCCAAATAATTCTGTATTTCTTTTTCTGTCCTTTAAAACAAGATCATAAACACATGCAGTCTAGGGAACAATTAGTAGGCTGTTGTTTAACAACTATTCAGTTGCCTGCAGGCGCTCAAAAAGACAGCGAACAACTTCTGACTCATTATTTTAATTACTGAGGCAAAACACCTGCCAGTGCGTTTCTATCTTGCCTTATTATATTTAAACTGCCCCAAAATAAAAAAATATTTCTAGGTATGGATTGTAACAGTTATTTTTTTCTTTTGTGAACATTCTTAATAAAAGGAAGCCTATATTGGTTATAGTACATAATAAAGTTGTGTAATGAATTACAAAATGTTAAAGAAGTGCATTTAATAACCTTATAATGTCAGTCCATTTCCTATTATTAATTTTCATTTATTGTGATAGTTCATCTTAGTTTTATAAGTAATCTAATTCTTGATATTCTCTTTTTAGTCATCTAGGCGAGAAGGCTATGTTCCAGGACCAATTACTAAAGAGAAAATGGAAGCCTACGAGCATAAACAAAGTATGGCTCAGATTATAAAGGTATTTTATTATTATTTTTCTTACCCCTAACTTATTCCATTATCTGTTATAAACTGTTTATTGATGTGGTTTAAACTTGGCAGCAAGAGAAAAAAGAATTGTTGAGTTCAGCTTCATTAGAAAGCAAAAGTAATGAAGAAGATGGTTGGAAGAAAACAGAGACTAGCAATAACAGTAACAATGTTTCTTGGGCTGATTCTGCTGATGATAATTCAAATCAGCAACAGCAGCAGCAGCAACCATCACCACCTCAGAGCAAAGGGGCTTCTGAACCACCAGTATCTGTACCTGGTAAAATTGCTGTTTTCAATTTTCTTTCTATTATTCTTAAATTAAATAAAAATATGGATTTATACTTAATTTGGTGACCATTAACTATTTTGATAGCAAAAATCAATTATGTAAGACTAATTTTTCCCTATGTTTTTAGCACCTAGTCCTGCTGATGATAATAGCAGCGATCGTGCTAGTATTAAAGAAGAAGTCACTGTTGATAAAAAGAAAGATATCTCCGTTACTGGAAATAATAATGCTATTAGCAATAAAGATAAGGGGATTGTTGCTGGCAGAGGAACTAGTGGAAGAAGTGGTGGTGGCAGAGGGAATTGGCAACATTATTCCAATAACTATGTCTATTATAGAGGCTCTAGTTCATGGGGCGGAAATAATAAAGACGCTAACAGGTATCAACATTCAGATTTATAAGAATATTTTTATTGATGTATATATTTAAAATAAGTTATTATGAAGTTTATTTTATCTTTTTTTTCGCTTATTCAAGCTTAAGATTTAGTATTGTAGCACTTACGTGGGTTTAAATAATTTTTAAGAATTCGCAATGTCTTGCAAACAATAAAAACTGAAATAATATACAATGTTACAAAAAGTATTTACTTGTAACGACCCGGTAACACAAAAGTAACCATATGATTCAATCTTTAGCATGATACTTAAGACTTTAGTCGATTGCTCCTTATATTTAGCCTGAATGAGAACATTCTAGAAGGTTGCCTAGATTAGCCTATATACTATAAAAGTTGGCAATTGTTCCAACAAAAAGTCTAGAACCCTTCAATCATATGGTTTGTCTTTCATATTACACAATTAATGCAGCAAAAACAGTTTTTAATTAAAAATAAAAGCAAAATATTCTTTTAAAACAAAAGAAAAGGTTTTAATTTATTCAACTTATCTTCATTACTGGTTATATTACTTCAATTTTTTTTAAAGAATTAACTATCATTATTTACTATTAATGTTTTTCTCTTTTTTTTATAGAAAAGGAACATCTAAACCTGGTAAACAGTGGCCTCCTGCATCTGATTCTGAAGCTTCTGGTGATGAAATTTCTGCCTCAACTGAATCTGGAAAAGAAGACAAGAAAATTGATAGAAAACAAACTCCTAGGCTAGTTCATTTTGTCTATTTTCAGTGGAATAAATTATATATTTTATTGCTTTATTAAAAAAACTAAAAAAAAAATCAACCTTAATTTTGTGATTTTGATATATTACTTAATTTTTCCCTGTAATTTTTTTATCCAACTGAAATATATAATATATTTAATTTATCTTGTTTTGTTTTAAAGTATGGTTTTGATAAACTGATTATTTTGAAATTTTTAGATCTCCAAAGTCAGGAGAAAGGAAAAAAGACAAAGATGATCGTAATCGAGAACCTAAAAAAAATGAAACTAGTGAAAAGTCTGTTGGTGGAAATACAAATCGTAAGCCTCAACAACAGCAACACTTACAACACAACTCTACACAACAGTCCAATCAAGGATCACAAGCTCAGGTGCAAACTAACTTGTCAAGTCAGAACCAGCAACAAGGAGGAGGCTATGATAGTGGAGGTGGCAGAAAAGAAGGATTTCAGCCACGTGGCGAACCATCCCGTCGTGGGAGGGGAGGGGGAGGGTTTCGAGTGTCTGGTGGAAGAGGCCCCCACATCGGAGCTCAATATGGCCCTCCAGGATCCAAACCAGCTTTCCCGACACCACCGCCAACCAATAAGGAGGAAGAAGCAGCTGACTCGAGCTCTGAGGAGAAGAAGAGACCCATCATTACAGGTATACTTCGGAGGCCCGAACCTTAACCAACCTAATGATTGCCCAACCAATCCTGCTCCTGCACTGCAGGGGAATTGAGCCCTCCTAAGGAGACAAGGTCTCCATTTCCCGCCCCCCCCCCCCTCGCTCCCTTATCACTCTCTTTCACTTTTCCCAGTGGTACCCTCTTGCCGCCTCCTTAAGCTACCTACATATTCTTTAACCATCTAATTAAACAATTCAATAAACCATATACTCTTTAATTGCATTTATTAGTTTTTTTAGATATTAATGAAATTACTATTAAATCAATAAAGTTTTTCAGCAATGTGCATGTAATTTATTTAATAATATTTTAAAGAATCGTTTAATGTAAATAAAATTAAGTTAATGATTCAGGATTAGCTTAACATTAAGTTGTTAAGTATTTCATGGGATCCTTAGCTATTCTATAAAAATAATAAATTTGGTGGTTGTAGTTCTAATATAGGTGCTACGGATTATAAGCATAAGTTATTTAATTTTCCAATCCCTCGTTCAGTGACTGATATTTTAATGTTTTGTAAATAAATTTTAAATTTTAAATTTGACCAAAAGATTCAATCTATTAAAAAAGTGCGAGGGAGTGAAGGGGAAGATAAATGTCCTAAACTACCTTAAATTATCATTATACTTTTTTCTTTGACTTTTTGTCTTTTAAGCATGCTTTTAGGTTGTATTTATGACTCATTATAATTAGAACTGTTGAGTAAAACAACTCATAATTTAAAAATATAGTTATTAGAACTTATATAAATATATCAATAACAAAATAAGTTTATGTAAAAACTCATTAGCTATTGACTGTAATCATGTTTCCAAATTTTGTTCCTCTTATTTTATATGTACTGCATCATTCACCCAAAGTAGCAAGGATTACAAGCTGCTCTCTGTGCAAATTGCTTTAAAAGTAATGGATTAGGTGCAAAACTAGCACGAGCTTGGTCATCCTGACACAAGATTGCTTTGCGAGTCATTATTTCTTCAATAATAACCAAACAGTTTCTTTCTTCGTCCATCCTCAGCTAGTCTATTCTAGGTAATCAGGAGATGATGCCTTCATATACCTCATAGAGCTCTGAATTTTTCCTTCTTCACCATAAACAGTTTCCTTGGATGGGCTCTATGATACTTCTGAGAATAAGCCTTTCAAATCTGCCCAACAACTGTGAATCCTTGTTTAGTTTCCAAGCCTCATAGGCCTATGTAACTAGGCCGAATCAATGTTTAATGGAGGGAAAACACTTCTTTTTTTCAAAATTAGGCAATGGTATAAAGTATTTCAATTCCCAGCCAAGGCTCTTCTTCTGGTTTCCTTGGTTTCATTTAGTTAATTGTTGATGACAGATCCGAGGAATCAGAAGCTGAGTAGTATCTCGAAGATATTTGTCCCAACTATGCGTAGCTAGCTATTATCTCTTAAAATCATCAGCTACGTTTTTTCCTCATTTATTTTCAATCAAACCCTGCTTGCTTCCTTCTCAAGACTTTTCAGGTTATCCTTTATGCTAGCTAGGTTATAGACCTTTCAATATTTACCACCTAAGCAATAGGAAGTTATAAAATATAAAAAAAAATTCATTTTTGACATAAAATTCATTGATCTATATTAAATGTTTTGATGGAAAGTTACAGATAAAATGATATTCCATAATTCCTAAACTTGCATTTGAATCGTATTTTCTATAAATAGTTAATTTCAGAAACTGTTTGTCTCTTATTTTATTTCCAAATTAAAAAAAATTCTGATAAATATAGTTAATTATGTAGCCAATAGAAATGGAGAAGCTATATTAACCCCACTCAGCAAACATTTTTTGTTTACTGCATTAAAAAGTTTACTCCGAAACTGGTTTGGTTCAATTAGAGGCTGTCATGTATTGATCCTGAAAATTTTAATTGCAACATAATATAGCTCAGAATTAAATTGATGGGCCTACTCATAAGATGACATGGTCACGTTCAAAGTATTATTTTTGTTTTCATTTTTAATATTGTAAGAAATAAATGTTTTAATGTATGTATTAGGATGTTGAATAATTGTTCTCACTGTTTTCTTAATTGATGACATCCATTATATGCCTTGGCAAGCTTAGACTTCAGTGTATTTTAGTTTACTGCAGTTGTTTTTTGTAGTTTTCCAAATGTCCGAGTTTGGTTAGTCCTAAGTGAACATTATATGAGGGGAATTTTATTGCTATAATTTACTTAGAGACTGGTTGACTTTACTGTTTATTTTATGTTTTATAACATATTGAGACCAGGTTTATCGCTTCTAAAATAATTATTTTAACCTTGTGGGCTAAGAATAAAGTATGATCTGGCACATCTAAGAAGTTTAGAGGCAAATAATTGGAGGAATTACTTATAGAAGACACGTGTCAGCTGCTGAATTTGGTAAATCATTACTAGTAGATGACAGAACGGTTTCAAACATTTTCAAAGCAATAGGATTAGGGATGACCAGATTTCAGACCAGTGTCAGATGCTGAATTTGGAAAATCATTACTAGTAGATAACAGAACGGTTTCAAACATTTTCAAAGCAATAGGATCAGGGATGACCCAGAAGCAAGCATGTTAAGAGTCAGTTGCTTCCAGTTTCTCAAATATTGCCTTATTATAATTATTTAATTTCTAAGTTCTATGTGATATCTGGATTTATCACATTGCTATTAAACCAACATTATTAGCACTTAATAATTGGATGAATCAGAAATAATTTTAATATTGGTCTTATGTTTTTTTAAATTATTTTAATGGATACTTCATCAACATCTCTCATTTTTAAAGTGGAATTCAGCAATTATGTTTTGTTTCGTAAACACTTTTTATTTAACCATTGTAAATAATTGAAGGGGTCGGGGCAAAATAGTGCCAAGCAACATTTTTAACAAAAATAAACTTTAGCTGCAGTCTGCTGTATATTACGTAGGAATATATGTCTATGATGGAAATGTCACTTAAATCTGACTATATAGAGCCTCTATAGTCCTATTAGGTGGCATTTCCATCATAGACTTATAGTCCTACGTAATATGCAGCAGACTGCTGCTACATTTTAGTTTTGTTAAAAATGTTGCTTGTCACTATTTTGCCCCGACCCCTTCAATTATAACATAAACAGTTCAAGATTCTGGCCATATTAAATTTTAGAATGAAAAGTTGAAATTAAATTGAAAACTTTTTTAATACATATAGAAGTTTACACTAACATTTAAGTGGCAGATTCACATTATGTATCTGTTCTCCTTTCATCGTCTTGAAAAGGCAGTATAAATTAAAAATCCTAGATGCAATTTTCATTTTGTATGCTTATATTGCATTTGCTTTATATTTATATTGCTTATATTGCATCGCACACCTTCGTGTGGTAAGATTTTACATAATATCATAAATTTTAGTTTTTACCTTGTTTTGCTCGATTTCATCAACAGTTGTTTTATGTTGTATTGAAATTAGATAGCTTATTTAACATGATTGTTGTAAGCTAGCATGGTATCAAGCCATTAAAGGCTCTTACATTCTTTCAATATTGCTGCTACATTTTCAATCTGCTTCCATCTCCTATTTATTAGGTTTGCTCATATTCAAGGAATGTAACTTGATATCAGGTTTTAAACATAAGTATAGCAAATCAGTTTCAAATTTGAAAAGTTGGGTTTTACATACTTGCTGATTGACGATTTTCAGACTAAATAAACATTAATTTGATCATTTTTTTATGTCTACGAAATTCTATATATTCATTTATAAAAAAAACAAAACATGGATGTGCTCTTTCCCTGTATCTCTAGCCTATCATTTTATCTAATATTGGATCAATCTTTTTTTTTTTTTTTTTCTAGTGGTTATGCGTACCATGTAGCTGACTATTTTTACTTTTCCTCATATATGAACTCAGTTTCCTCATGTATGAACACAGCTAAATTTCTTGTTATGAGCATTGAAAATTCAGGAAACCATATTTAATTGACACTTGTAACCCCTTCCTGTTTAAATGAAAGCCTCCGACACCTCTCCCCCCCCCCCCCCCTTGGAATGTACAAAATTAATTACTTGGGAATATGGTTTAAAAACTAAAACAATTATTACATTGCAAATGTTGTTTTAGTTTAGTAAACATCTAAATAATAATCTACAATGTAAATTTAGTTTTTATAATTTGTGCAATAAAATTTTAGCTAGGCAGAAATTGTTTTTATTTTCAACTGATATCACTGGGCACCCCCCCCCCCCCCCCCCCCCCCGCTCCAGTTTGGGAACTACTGATTTAATATGAACATATTAATTTAATTTAAAATTAAGGTAAACATATTTAATGGGTTTTTATGTATTTATCTAAATATACTTGTAACCTGAAGTCAAACTTGAAGCCATAAAATTTTCATATTAATGAAAAAATTCTTTATACTATTTAAGTTCTAATAAGGAAGGTTCTTATCCTAGTGCCTATTTTATAATCTTTAATTTTGAATTGGGCAAAATAGTTTCCTGTGAATTGCCTAAAATTTGTTCTGGTCCCTTGACAGTTTTCACATTAACACTGTATCTCTTGCTTGTAGTCTTTTAATTTAAAAACTTTAAAGTAATGTGCTAACCTTTCTTGCTTGATTTATATCAAAGGTTTCTATCATTTTTTCTCACTTGCAATAACCTGCATTTGTAATGTTTTTCATAACTATTTTTGTTTTGTTTAATTTTACTTACAAGTAATAATATTATTACAAGTAATAATTATTACTTACAAGTAATATTAATATTTGATTGTTAATGATAGGTCGCAAAGACCAGAGAAAAGGTGACAGTGACAGCAGTAGAAGTAGCAAAACAAAATCAGGCAAAATCAAACGTGATCAGGAAGAGTGGGAAACCACTAGTGAAGGAAGTGATAGCGAAGCCAAAGGAAAGCAACAGAGGCTATTAAATAAAAAGAATTCTCAAAGGTATGCTCATAGTTAATTATATTTCATTTTAGAATTTACTCAAAATACTAAAATTATACTTGAATTTTTCATATTCAGTAAAACCACATAAGTGCTATATTTATCCTGGGTAAAAAACTTTTTACCTCATTTTGGTAAGTCCCAAAGTAAACTAAACTTTTTAGTTTTCCTTCAAAACTATTCACAAGAATTAATCTTATTTTCTTTTCATAACTCTCATTATGAAGTTTCCTTTTACTATTTTTTTTTTTTTTTTTATATAGATTTTTTGAATAGAAATTTAGTTTAATATAATACCGATGAAAGAAAAAAAATAATAGTTAACTCTCATTATCAAGTTTCCTTTTATTTTTTTATTATTTTTAAATAGAAATTTATGATGAAAAAATATAAATAGAAATTGTTTATTATTTAATTCATTGGTTATTCTTAACTAGAAATAAGTAACCATTAAATAAAATAACAGATAACTCATTACCGACAATTGGCTCATTTTCTAAGAAGATGAAGCACTAGATTATAAAATAAGAATTTTAGAATATAGTACCGCTAGATACCCTGAAAAGGTTGACATTTATATTTTGAAACATTTATTTAAACCTAGAGTATAACTTAATTTGGAAGGAATGCTTACACACAATACATATTAAACTAAAATAATTTACAAATAATTTAACCTAAATGATCCCTTGGATCTAGAGATATAATTTTTCCGGTACTGAGTGGTGCTCTGTCCATTTACTTAAAACAAAACTTTCAGTTTCCATTGATTAGAGTTTCCGGGCACGGGAAGTGAATTTTTTCTCTGAGAAAACCAAGACCTACAAATTTTTCCGCTTAAGCAGTGTTTCCATTGTGAAGAGGTTCTGCTTTTGAGAGGTTTGACTGTGTTTTATGTTAATTTTTATCTTGTGACAGGTTAAATAACGACAAGAGAGGACCGTTTAATTCGAGCCAGATCAATGGTAGACCTAGTCGCCTCGAAGAAGCTAAAATGGATGAGAGGCTTAATAAAGAAGATGATGACAATGCGCACCTGAATAATCACACTGACGTCTATCATACAAGTACGTAATACTTACACATCTTTTTAGAACAATATATGATTTTTATTAGGGACAAATACTTGATAGATATGTAAATTTTTAATTACTCATCAAAAGTTAGTTATAAATTAATTCAGAGATAATTTTATACATGGCTTAGATTGGTTAGGTTTATATTTCATTTTGTATTAATTTCACTATATTGCTATATTAATTATTGCTTCCATTAAAGAATTATTTTATTTTGATAATTTTTACAATTCTGAATATTCAGAAAATAATTAAAATCTAGTTTAGCCGTTTTTTTTTTTTTTTAACTTATGTTACTTAAAGATACGTCACTTCATTGCATAATTTATCGTTATTTCCTAATAGTTAATAATGTGCAGAGTAAAATTTACCCCCTCACCCGATTTTTGTGTAACACCATCAATTTAGTGATCAATAAAGGGTTATCATGCAATCCCAATGTAAATATTTATATCTTGATCATTAACATTTAAGTCGTTAACATTCTCTTAAGTAAGTTTCAAGTTTGTTTTTTTTCAAGTTCTTCAAAAATTCTTCTGGCCACATTGTTTATTAAATAAAAGTAATTCTTAAAGTTGGTTTTGTTCTTGTATCGTAAGTTATTTTATTGGTTTTGTTGATAATGGGTATCATAATCATTTTTTATTAAATTTTACTCTCGGATATTTTAAAGACTAGTTTAAAACTTTTGTTTTTTAAAGTGTTATCTGATAGAACTGAATATAAATCTTAACAGAATCATTCATAATTTTATCAAAGCAGCATTTAAAAACTTTAATATCTTATCTATATGTCCTACTTCCTCTTAAAAGACTATTTAATTTTCAAGTCACTATGTTCTATGATGTACGCAGAAAAAATCAGTTAATTTACTCTGATTAAAATAAATATCAAATACTTGATTTTACTAAATGCTTCCGATTGTGAGAAGTAAAGTCCTTAATGGTTACTTACATAAACCATTTTAATTAATTTTATGTAATCTCATCATGTTTGCAATATATATTTACAATAATTTTATTCCAGATAATGGTTTTCAAGAAGTGAGGAGTAAAAAGACTGGGAAGGACAATAGACCTTTGAGCAAGGAAGAGCTAAAAAAGAACCGAGGTAAAGATAAGGGTAAAGGTCCTCAGGGTGGAAACTCCAAGGGTTCACAAGGAAAATCTTTCAGTCGAGAGTGGAACAATAAGCCGCCTAGAATGCAGAGGATGGCGGCATATCTTCAGCAACAACAGCAACAGGGTCATCAAGAAGTTTCTGATATGAACAAACTCAACAACCAAAATATTACCATGTTTCCTATTCGAAGTTAGTTTTTGATTTGTAATCCTTGAACTTGTTTAATTTATCCATTTTTTAAGGACTTTTTGTTGTTAATTTCATGTCTTGCTTTATTTCAGCTGAAGTAAATTGTCCTGCTCCTGCTCCTCCGCCACCTGTAAATGCCTGGGACAAACCTATAACTGCTGCTCTGCGGACAACACCACCTCCTGCTAACCTTCAGCACCTAGCCCCTCCTATTGCTAATTCCCAGGATAAAAAGTGAATATTTCCTTTTATGTATAACAAGGGTATTTAAAAAGTAGAGCAGTGTATGCATCATTTCTATAGTTTTCTTTACATTACTTTATACCTCAAGTGACCACCCAAACTTACACCAATATTTTAAAGTTAATATTTTATATATATTTATTTATTATTTTATTATTAAACATAATATTTCCTTTAGTGTTATTGAACTGAATGACCATGGCCAGTCGGGAACTAGCAGCCAGACCAGCAGCCCTAGTGCCGAAAAAGCTTTATCAAAAATGGGAAGAGAGGTAATTATCTTATCATTAACATTTAAGTTGTTAACATTATCCTAAGTACGTTAGTTTTTTTTTTTTTGTTTTTTTCCAAGTATATGTAGACATATAAATTTATGGTGCTCAATACCATCAACAAACTTTTTAATTCAACTACAATTAATATGCTCAATTTTCAGATATTTTTATTCTGCCTGTCTTTCATTTTTTTTCAGTATATCTTGAAGTAGAAATTTCTTAATTAAAATATATATTCTATTTCATTGATATTCAAATTTTATCTTTTTGTCATTTTGGCTCTCAAGTCACAAGATTAAGTAGTAATAAATGCGGCTTTTATTTGTTTGTATGGCTTAATTTGGTATTATTTAATTAATAATTATTCATTATTATCGATTGGTTATAAATAATCCAAGCTTGATTGAAAACGCCCTTACCGCTGTTTTCATTCTTTTATTTTTGTGTATATTTATGTATTAATTAATAATTTTTTTAATTTTATTTAATTTTCTTTCTTTACTCATCAAGACTACATAAAGTTATAGCATTATGTTTGTTTATCTTATCTAAATCTTCTAAGACTTTCAACGTGACATTCAAAATTATTTTGGTTTTGATCAAATTATTTAAAACAGTTGTTTCAATTTATAAGGTAAATTTTAATTTGTTTTATTATTCTTGCACTGTTAATAAGATATGTATGTATCTTGTTGACTTAGCTTTTATTTTTTATCATGCTATTTTTTTTTTTTAATTCTGTTCTAATGTTTTAAAAAATTTTTAGGCTGTCGAAAAAGCTTTATTAGACGGAACAACACCTCCGGTTCAGACTATTATTTTTGAAAATACTAATTACAAAGTAGCCCCGAATGATATGAACTTGAAAACTAAATATCCTATTAAGGGCCAGAGAATAGATAATAAAGGAAGAGGTAATTTACATGGATTATATCTCGGATTGTGTTTGGCTTACCTTTTTTTTTTTTCTATGAATAGTTTGATTTATTGAGCCTCATTCATTTTTTTAGTTGAACGTAAGTTAGATGAAGAATTGGAAGATGGAGCTCATTTGGGCTTAGGTTTTAAACCAGGTAATGAAATAAAACCTGGCGAAAGTAAACCTCAAGAGCCTATACAAATGCCTATGTCTTTCAGTAAGGTATGTGTTATAATTCAGCTAAATTTAAATTAGTCATTTTTAATTCATAAAATAAAATTTATATCATGATATAAACTAAAAAATTCTAAACAGCCTAACATGCTCCGTGGTAATAATCCATCATGGGGTAACTGACTTAATTCTTTAGCGTGATTACTAATCCTTGCTACTGAAGTATAAAATATTAAAGTACTCATTGTATCCTCTTTATTAATGCGATCTGTTTTATTCGCACTCAAGATATTCTAAATTAATTTTCTCAAGTTGAAATTTGATTTGGGCTGTTTGAGTTCTATAATGAAAGTGAGCTCATAATCCATCCCCCACTCATTATTCATATGAATTGTCCAGTCCTTGTGTTTAAGTAACCCCCTAGTTCCCACCTGGAATGCTTCAGCTATTCGTAAATATTTCCATTGTTTGTAATTAACAGGGATAGGATTTTTAGGTAGTAAAAATTTTAAAAATATGTACATGAATATTGAGAATAAATTGAGAAAAGAAGTGTTAGTAAATAATATTAAAATGAACTTTGCTTTAATATTGTTTATTTTATTTTATCCATAATCAAATGTTAAAATTCAGTTGAAGTGATGATAACCGATGACGAGTCTCAGGCTGTAGGTGAAGTGTGAATAGTTGTGCTTTTGGAGTATTTCCAATTGCTCAATCATTTATTCCCACATCCCTGCTTGCCCGTGATGAATTTGGCATCTGATCAACATAATGAAATGTTAAATGTTTTTTATATTGTTCATTGCTAACAAAAAAATTATTGTTATGCGCATAAAAATTGGACGTATATTTGCAAATATATGTAATAATAATATGAAAATATGGACCAAAAAAAAAAAAAGAAATGAAAATATGGACTGAAAATAAAAATATTTAAAAAGTCTTATATTCACATAAAAAATAAATATAGTTGTAGTTGAACATTTTTTTTTGAAATGTAAGAAAACATATTAAACTTCTTCACTGTTGTTGGGGCCAGGGGCGTTTCGCAATTGAAACACCAACCTTCCCCGGTGAGATTTTAAGTCTTCCCCTCTTAGCGGGAAAAGACGAATAAGTGGACTGTATGAAATATGTGGTGGGTAAGGTGGGTGCCTATATACCTATAGGAATAAATTCAATAAAGGTAAAAGGAAAATAAAAGGCCCTTCCAAATGTTAACAAATATATGTATATTGAGGAAGAATAAAACTTAAATAACATTAAACCCCTAAAATTACAATATAACTTAATTATGAAAGTAAAGAAAAAAAGTAAATTAAATAAACTTAAATTTCTAGGAATTAAAATTAAAAAGGGATAAACAAACTTCAAAAAAAATCTTACGTTAGGTATTTACAGGAAAATAAATAAAATAATTGTTCATCAGTGAAAGAAAAAAAAAGATGAGGTTCTTCTGTCCTTGTAGGCTCAGATGGTGAAAGTATTTATATATATAAGGTACCTTATATCAGTGTGTAGCTGAAAATCCGCCTTCTTTATATATCATGAGATGCATCGAAATAATTGTATTTTCCAGGCTATGGTGTTATAGTTGAGATGAGGTGGGTGAGGGAACGGTTGGTAACAGTGGTGAGTCGTTCCCCGAGCAGCTACCAAAACACTAAAAATGACACCGGCCTATCGCCGTGTTCGTCGTTCACTTGTTTTTTATTAACAGCTGATATAAATATTATATGATTCTTGTAACCATATTTAAAAAATGAAAATATGATATTTACAATTTAATTTACATTATACATAAGTGAAAAACGTCTTAACCTATAAAAATTATACATAAAGAAGATAAAGATAATACAAATTAAAGAAGAAAAAATACAACCAATAACAATTAAAAGGGCCTGGTTCAAACGGTGGAAAAAATGACATAAGAGAAAAAAATAATAATACACTAGGGCTTTAACATACCGCCCACCAAAATTGTACATTTTCATGAACTCTCTTTCTCTGGAATTAAAGGGGATAGACGGGAGACAGGTCTGGTGAGTTCTGCTTCCCCAATGTTTAATCTGACCACCCTAACCACTCCATCTTTTACAGGATATACTTCTGTCACCCTGGCAGTGGGCCATTGTAAGGGAGGTACGTTGGGATCCCTTAGCAGAATTAAACTACCCAGTTCAATAATATTGCTCGGCTTTTTCCCCTCAACCTTTTGCTGAGTGTACTTCAGCTAATCCAGTGTCCAATGGTTTCAGAAATCAGCAACACAGCCGGCGGTGCTACAAGAGGTGCTCCGACCAGGAAATGCCCAGGGGTGAAAACTTGCCCCCCCCCCCCCAACATTGAGAAATGACCATAATCTGCCGCCCACCCTAACAAAACCAACGGGATCCACGAAAGGGTTTAATGGCTCAAACGACTTCAGGTGGTTTAGATTGCCTAACGGAATGTGTTTTATTGCGCGCATTACATTAAAGGGAAGCACCATGGATTGAATGGAAGTCTATGGGATACATACACCTTCCGAGGGTATGTACATTGAGTTAAAGGTTTTGGGGTTTGCAAAATACTAAGTCGACCTCGTATATATCACGCAGTAATTTTTGGCTTGTGAGGAGATAATCACTTTAGGTCCCTGCATTAGCGTCGAAAATGAATCTAGGTTTTGTAGATACGCTGTTTTTGACAACAGCATGGCGAGGAGAGGAGTCACTTTCAAATTTGTTTTCTAAAATTTTCAATTGGTGGGGATTTTTCACTGAGAAGTGACCAGCTTCATAGCGCGGGTGAGTAATTAAACAATGCTTCGCGCATTTAGCATTCACAAGGTTGCTAGAAACCTTGTTACCTTTAGAAATAGATTTTGTTGCGCTCACGACCTTTCCAGTTTCACAAAATTTACTTAATTTTCGCGGAGGATAATCAAAATGGGACCTGGACATTGTTGAGGTATGAAGAACGGTGGAGGAACAAACTTTGTCCGGTGAGTTTTTAGTAATAGGCCCCATTACAATCCAACCGAAAATAGTTTCAACTGCGCCAGGAGCACCATGCTCCGGTTTGATGTTACCTGCACAGAGTATGTGTGCAAATATATCTGCACCTAGAAGGAAGTCTACAGGTCGTGGTTGATGAAAGTATGGATCAGCTAGGTATAGACCTCGAAAATGTTGTGCCATATTTTTCAGAATAGGGTTGGTGGGCATATCTTCACAAATCCGTTCTGTTACAATAGCCACGGTGTTTAATTTGGGAAATGAATCCTTCCTCGGTGCTATAATGCAAGGCGTTTCGGATTTGACCCCAGGAATTGTTTGATTGCCGAAACCAACTAATTGATTTTTGCAACGCATAGGTGTCAAATTTAACTTGCGGACACATTCCTCTGTTATAAAGGAACGTTGCGACCCACTGTCGATAAGGATTCGCAAATCGTGCCAATGTCCCCGATAGTCCCGAATTCTTGCTAATGCGGTGCCAAGCAAGACGTTCGTCCTACCAGCGGACATAGACAATACAGAATTTCTCGGTGAGGAAGTAGCTGATGGTTCAGAGGGTTTCGTGGAGGAATTATTACTGCAACGTGAAGTATCAACGTTGATATTAGGGTTAGTTGCCCCTTTATCAGAGCAAGATAGCGTAGGGCTCGGGTGTGGTAAAGGGTTAGTTGCCCCTTTATCAGAGCAAGATAGCATAGGGCTCGGGTGTGGTAACTCGGAGTTTTGAATCTTCCGAGGGAAAAAATGCAGTAGGTTATGATGTCTCCTACCGCAATGCCGGCAAGATACCTTGGATGAACATTGATTTGCAAAATGCCCGGAAGCTAAACAATTTATGCATCGTCTCAAACTCTTAATTCGGTCGGTGCGTTGTTGTGGTGTGAGCCGTTTAAAGCTAGAGCAGTCATACACGCGGTGATCATTTTTACATATCGGGCATTTAACAGGGTTCCAGGGAGAGACAGAGGTCATCAATACTTGTCGGGAAGTTTTACTGTACCCGGGGTTGGACTGTACTGAAACCGTTTCAGAATTGGTGAGGAGGGACTCTGACTGTAGTTTGACCGACTGGCTTTGAATGAAATCAGCGAATTCTTCCCAAGAGGGAAGCTCAGTTTTTGAGCCATATTCTGCCTCAAAGCCTTCCCTAGTCTTGGCATCTAACAGCCTTAGAGCCAAAGTGCTCAATATGAATCCCGGAAGGTCTTTAATTCCCAATTTTAGAAGTGCAGAGGCGCTTTCTATAACAACCGCTGAGAAGGTTTCGAGATCAGAAAGGTTACCCTTAGAAATAGGCCTAAAGTTTAAGATCTTCATTAGGAAGAAGGTAGCCTGAATTCGCTCGCTATCATATTTTTTGGTGAGTGATTCCCAGGCTTGGTTATAGCCGGCGGGCGATATTGAAATCGCGGAAATAATTTGCAAAGCTGACCCCTTTAAAGCTGATTTTAAATAATGAAATTTATGAATATTATCCAAATCATCCCTTTTATGGACTAAAGACTGAAAGGTTTCTTTGAATTCTTGCCATTTAGCTATATCTCCTGAAAATGACGGTATATCGATGGCTGGCAATCGGTAGTGGGAATAAACATCTACAACTTGATTCGTAATAGACGGGTGAGTTCGATTTATATCGTCAGCGGGAACATTTTTGAGTGACAGTGCCTGGTAATAAGAGGAACGAATTTCCTCTTTTAATTCTTTAAATCTTTCCCCAGGGACATTTAATTTCCTTGCAATAGATTTAGCTTCAAAAAAGGCTGATTCAAAGCGCTCATATGTGGAATCAATTCGCGAAAGGCGAGCCAAAAATAAGGGTTCGCGCGATGAATCGGTGAGTAGGCTTAATCCTATTGAAGTCGTCGTCCTAATGTCCGCGGCTAAATCGTCTATCTGGTCCTCTAAATCTTCTAAGGTAGCTCGAAGCTCCTCATTATTAATTTTTGGAGGCATAATTAGAAGAGATTTAAAAATCGTTTTAGATACAAAAATTTTAAAAATTAAATCAATAAATAATTCGACTGATGTGATATGAACATCTGATTAAAAACAATGAAATAAACTTCCAATATTAACAGGTGATTGGAAAAAATGAAATAAGAATATTTTGAAAGACTAAAAAATTATTTAATAGAAACGGAAAAATGCTTGATTTTTAACCAAATAATTTAATAGAGCTGGAATCCGGCCCGGAGGACCAAATGTTGTTGGGGCCAGGGGCGTTTCGCAATTGAAACACCAACCTTCCCCGGTGAGATTTTAAGTCTTCCCCTCTTAGCGGGAAAAGACGAATAAGTGGACTGTATGAAATATGTGGTGGGTAAGGTGGGTGCCTATATACCTATAGGAATAAATTCAATAAAGGTAAAAGGAAAATAAAAGGCCCTTCCAAATGTTAACAAATATATGTATATTGAGGAAGAATAAAACTTAAATAACATTAAACCCCTAAAATTACAATATAACTTAATTATGAAAGTAAAGAAAAAAAGTAAATTAAATAAACTTAAATTTCTAGGAATTAAAATTAAAAAGGGATAAACAAACTTCAAAAAAAATCTTACGTTAGGTATTTACAGGAAAATAAATAAAATAATTGTTCATCAGTGAAAGAAAAAAAAAGATGAGGTTCTTCTGTCCTTGTAGGCTCAGATGGTGAAAGTATTTATATATATAAGGTACCTTATATCAGTGTGTAGCTGAAAATCCGCCTTCTTTATATATCATGAGATGCATCGAAATAATTGTATTTTCCAGGCTATGGTGTTATAGTTGAGATGAGGTGGGTGAGGGAACGGTTGGTAACAGTGGTGAGTCGTTCCCCGAGCAGCTACCAAAACACTAAAAATGACACCGGCCTATCGCCGTGTTCGTCGTTCACTTGTTTTTTATTAACAGCTGATATAAATATTATATGATTCTTGTAACCATATTTAAAAAATGAAAATATGATATTTACAATTTAATTTACATTATACATAAGTGAAAAACGTCTTAACCTATAAAAATTATACATAAAGAAGATAAAGATAATACAAATTAAAGAAGAAAAAATACAACCAATAACAATTAAAAGGGCCTGGTTCAAACGGTGGAAAAAATGACATAAGAGAAAAAAATAATAATACACTAGGGCTTTAACATTCACCATCAAAAACTTTGCTAATAAGAAGCATATTAAAATCGGAATAAAATTAATTAAAAATTGGAAAATCGACTGAAGCAACCATTTGGTTGAAGTAAAGCTTTTTATTTGATGAACGATTGTTTCCACATCGACTGACTTAGTTTCTACATGTTTCGTTGTTTTCAAATGCTGTAAAACCGAAAATCGTTGACCCATTGAAATTTTGGCAGCACAAACAATACAGGACACCTTCACTGTCACATTTAAATGTTTCTTCTGCAACTGCGCGACGCGCTTAGCGGCTAAGCTTTTTCTGTTTTCTTTCCTTTTTTGGCATTTCACACATTAGCTACGAACTCATCACTAAATTTATAAATCACCTGAGGCAATATAAGCATTGTCAAGGATGAGGCATCTATTTAACAAAAGAAGGGGATAAAAATTTCTGAGAACTGTCCATATTGCTTTGATCCTTTTGATTTTCCAAGAAATTTATTAATCCCTATGTACCTTCTCTGCTTTACACTTTATTTATTCTAGCTATCGATGGAATATATGTAAAACAAGTAAATAAGTAACAGTAATTTTAAAATTAATTCCCTAAAAGTTGTAAAATATGGACAAAAATATGTATTTATCATGTAAAAATATTTAAAAACCACAAAATATGGAAAATAAAAATGGTTTAAAATGGTTTTTATCATGGTAAAAACCATTTAGAATGCATAGACATGCATTTCTAAGCCTCAGAAGAAAATATGTAAATATATGAAAATCCCATCCCTATTAATTATTTATCCATGGTAACAGCACCATTTTTCTTATTTATCGTTCGAATGCTCCCACTGTTTGATTAACTTGTATAACACTAGTTGTAAAAAATTAAATGGTTTAAATTATTGTTGCCTCTGAAATCATTTGCACAACTTTGATTAAAAGCATATCATCTTGAGATAAAATGAATGAATTGAAATAATGTTCATATGAAATCCCTCCTCATTTTTAAAAGATAGTGGAATTGAGTGTGAGGAAGTAGATTGAGAAAAGAAGTGTTAGTAAATAATATTAAAATGAACTTTGCTTTAATATTGTTTATTTTATTTTATCCATAATCAAATGTTAAAATTCAGTTGAAGTGATGATAACCGATGACGAGTCTCAGGCTGTAGGTGAAGTGTGAATAGTTGTGCTTTTGGAGTATTTCCAATTGCTCAATCATTTATTCCCACATCCCTGCTTGCCCGTGATGAATTTGGCATCTGATCAACATAATGAAATGTTAAATGTTTTTTATATTGTTCATTGCTAACAAAAAAATTATTGTTATGCGCATAAAAATTGGACGTATATTTGCAAATATATGTAATAATAATATGAAAATATGGACCAAAAAAAAAAAAAGAAATGAAAATATGGACTGAAAATAAAAATATTTAAAAAGTCTTATATTCACATAAAAAATAAATATAGTTGTAGTTGAACATTTTTTTTTGAAATGTAAGAAAACATATTAAACTTCTTCACTGTTGTTGGGGCCAGGGGCGTTTCGCAATTGAAACACCAACCTTCCCCGGTGAGATTTTAAGTCTTCCCCTCTTAGCGGGAAAAGACGAATAAGTGGACTGTATGAAATATGTGGTGGGTAAGGTGGGTGCCTATATACCTATAGGAATAAATTCAATAAAGGTAAAAGGAAAATAAAAGGCCCTTCCAAATGTTAACAAATATATGTATATTGAGGAAGAATAAAACTTAAATAACATTAAACCCCTAAAATTACAATATAACTTAATTATGAAAGTAAAGAAAAAAAGTAAATTAAATAAACTTAAATTTCTAGGAATTAAAATTAAAAAGGGATAAACAAACTTCAAAAAAAATCTTACGTTAGGTATTTACAGGAAAATAAATAAAATAATTGTTCATCAGTGAAAGAAAAAAAAAGATGAGGTTCTTCTGTCCTTGTAGGCTCAGATGGTGAAAGTATTTATATATATAAGGTACCTTATATCAGTGTGTAGCTGAAAATCCGCCTTCTTTATATATCATGAGATGCATCGAAATAATTGTATTTTCCAGGCTATGGTGTTATAGTTGAGATGAGGTGGGTGAGGGAACGGTTGGTAACAGTGGTGAGTCGTTCCCCGAGCAGCTACCAAAACACTAAAAATGACACCGGCCTATCGCCGTGTTCGTCGTTCACTTGTTTTTTATTAACAGCTGATATAAATATTATATGATTCTTGTAACCATATTTAAAAAATGAAAATATGATATTTACAATTTAATTTACATTATACATAAGTGAAAAACGTCTTAACCTATAAAAATTATACATAAAGAAGATAAAGATAATACAAATTAAAGAAGAAAAAATACAACCAATAACAATTAAAAGGGCCTGGTTCAAACGGTGGAAAAAATGACATAAGAGAAAAAAATAATAATACACTAGGGCTTTAACATACCGCCCACCAAAATTGTACATTTTCATGAACTCTCTTTCTCTGGAATTAAAGGGGATAGACGGGAGACAGGTCTGGTGAGTTCTGCTTCCCCAATGTTTAATCTGACCACCCTAACCACTCCATCTTTTACAGGATATACTTCTGTCACCCTGGCAGTGGGCCATTGTAAGGGAGGTACGTTGGGATCCCTTAGCAGAATTAAACTACCCAGTTCAATAATATTGCTCGGCTTTTTCCCCTCAACCTTTTGCTGAGTGTACTTCAGCTAATCCAGTGTCCAATGGTTTCAGAAATCAGCAACACAGCCGGCGGTGCTACAAGAGGTGCTCCGACCAGGAAATGCCCAGGGGTGAAAACTTGCCCCCCCCCCCCAACATTGAGAAATGACCATAATCTGCCGCCCACCCTAACAAAACCAACGGGATCCACGAAAGGGTTTAATGGCTCAAACGACTTCAGGTGGTTTAGATTGCCTAACGGAATGTGTTTTATTGCGCGCATTACATTAAAGGGAAGCACCATGGATTGAATGGAAGTCTATGGGATACATACACCTTCCGAGGGTATGTACATTGAGTTAAAGGTTTTGGGGTTTGCAAAATACTAAGTCGACCTCGTATATATCACGCAGTAATTTTTGGCTTGTGAGGAGATAATCACTTTAGGTCCCTGCATTAGCGTCGAAAATGAATCTAGGTTTTGTAGATACGCTGTTTTTGACAACAGCATGGCGAGGAGAGGAGTCACTTTCAAATTTGTTTTCTAAAATTTTCAATTGGTGGGGATTTTTCACTGAGAAGTGACCAGCTTCATAGCGCGGGTGAGTAATTAAACAATGCTTCGCGCATTTAGCATTCACAAGGTTGCTAGAAACCTTGTTACCTTTAGAAATAGATTTTGTTGCGCTCACGACCTTTCCAGTTTCACAAAATTTACTTAATTTTCGCGGAGGATAATCAAAATGGGACCTGGACATTGTTGAGGTATGAAGAACGGTGGAGGAACAAACTTTGTCCGGTGAGTTTTTAGTAATAGGCCCCATTACAATCCAACCGAAAATAGTTTCAACTGCGCCAGGAGCACCATGCTCCGGTTTGATGTTACCTGCACAGAGTATGTGTGCAAATATATCTGCACCTAGAAGGAAGTCTACAGGTCGTGGTTGATGAAAGTATGGATCAGCTAGGTATAGACCTCGAAAATGTTGTGCCATATTTTTCAGAATAGGGTTGGTGGGCATATCTTCACAAATCCGTTCTGTTACAATAGCCACGGTGTTTAATTTGGGAAATGAATCCTTCCTCGGTGCTATAATGCAAGGCGTTTCGGATTTGACCCCAGGAATTGTTTGATTGCCGAAACCAACTAATTGATTTTTGCAACGCATAGGTGTCAAATTTAACTTGCGGACACATTCCTCTGTTATAAAGGAACGTTGCGACCCACTGTCGATAAGGATTCGCAAATCGTGCCAATGTCCCCGATAGTCCCGAATTCTTGCTAATGCGGTGCCAAGCAAGACGTTCGTCCTACCAGCGGACATAGACAATACAGAATTTCTCGGTGAGGAAGTAGCTGATGGTTCAGAGGGTTTCGTGGAGGAATTATTACTGCAACGTGAAGTATCAACGTTGATATTAGGGTTAGTTGCCCCTTTATCAGAGCAAGATAGCGTAGGGCTCGGGTGTGGTAAAGGGTTAGTTGCCCCTTTATCAGAGCAAGATAGCATAGGGCTCGGGTGTGGTAACTCGGAGTTTTGAATCTTCCGAGGGAAAAAATGCAGTAGGTTATGATGTCTCCTACCGCAATGCCGGCAAGATACCTTGGATGAACATTGATTTGCAAAATGCCCGGAAGCTAAACAATTTATGCATCGTCTCAAACTCTTAATTCGGTCGGTGCGTTGTTGTGGTGTGAGCCGTTTAAAGCTAGAGCAGTCATACACGCGGTGATCATTTTTACATATCGGGCATTTAACAGGGTTCCAGGGAGAGACAGAGGTCATCAATACTTGTCGGGAAGTTTTACTGTACCCGGGGTTGGACTGTACTGAAACCGTTTCAGAATTGGTGAGGAGGGACTCTGACTGTAGTTTGACCGACTGGCTTTGAATGAAATCAGCGAATTCTTCCCAAGAGGGAAGCTCAGTTTTTGAGCCATATTCTGCCTCAAAGCCTTCCCTAGTCTTGGCATCTAACAGCCTTAGAGCCAAAGTGCTCAATATGAATCCCGGAAGGTCTTTAATTCCCAATTTTAGAAGTGCAGAGGCGCTTTCTATAACAACCGCTGAGAAGGTTTCGAGATCAGAAAGGTTACCCTTAGAAATAGGCCTAAAGTTTAAGATCTTCATTAGGAAGAAGGTAGCCTGAATTCGCTCGCTATCATATTTTTTGGTGAGTGATTCCCAGGCTTGGTTATAGCCGGCGGGCGATATTGAAATCGCGGAAATAATTTGCAAAGCTGACCCCTTTAAAGCTGATTTTAAATAATGAAATTTATGAATATTATCCAAATCATCCCTTTTATGGACTAAAGACTGAAAGGTTTCTTTGAATTCTTGCCATTTAGCTATATCTCCTGAAAATGACGGTATATCGATGGCTGGCAATCGGTAGTGGGAATAAACATCTACAACTTGATTCGTAATAGACGGGTGAGTTCGATTTATATCGTCAGCGGGAACATTTTTGAGTGACAGTGCCTGGTAATAAGAGGAACGAATTTCCTCTTTTAATTCTTTAAATCTTTCCCCAGGGACATTTAATTTCCTTGCAATAGATTTAGCTTCAAAAAGGGCTGATTCAAAGCGCTCATATGTGGAATCAATTCGCGAAAGGCGAGCCAAAAATAAGGGTTCGCGCGATGAATCGGTGAGTAGGCTTAATCCTATTGAAGTCGTCGTCCTAATGTCCGCGGCTAAATCGTCTATCTGGTCCTCTAAATCTTCTAAGGTAGCTCGAAGCTCCTCATTATTAATTTTTGGAGGCATAATTAGAAGAGATTTAAAAATCGTTTTAGATACAAAAATTTTAAAAATTAAATCAATAAATAATTCGACTGATGTGATATGAACATCTGATTAAAAACAATGAAATAAACTTCCAATATTAATAGGTGATTGGAAAAAATGAAATAAGAATATTTTGAAAGACTAAAAAATTATTTAATAGAAACGGAAAAATGCTTGATTTTTAACCAAATAATTTAATAGAGCTGGAATCCGGCCCGGAGGACCAAATGTTGTTGGGGCCAGGGGCGTTTCGCAATTGAAACACCAACCTTCCCCGGTGAGATTTTAAGTCTTCCCCTCTTAGCGGGAAAAGACGAATAAGTGGACTGTATGAAATATGTGGTGGGTAAGGTGGGTGCCTATATACCTATAGGAATAAATTCAATAAAGGTAAAAGGAAAATAAAAGGCCCTTCCAAATGTTAACAAATATATGTATATTGAGGAAGAATAAAACTTAAATAACATTAAACCCCTAAAATTACAATATAACTTAATTATGAAAGTAAAGAAAAAAAGTAAATTAAATAAACTTAAATTTCTAGGAATTAAAATTAAAAAGGGATAAACAAACTTCAAAAAAAATCTTACGTTAGGTATTTACAGGAAAATAAATAAAATAATTGTTCATCAGTGAAAGAAAAAAAAAGATGAGGTTCTTCTGTCCTTGTAGGCTCAGATGGTGAAAGTATTTATATATATAAGGTACCTTATATCAGTGTGTAGCTGAAAATCCGCCTTCTTTATATATCATGAGATGCATCGAAATAATTGTATTTTCCAGGCTATGGTGTTATAGTTGAGATGAGGTGGGTGAGGGAACGGTTGGTAACAGTGGTGAGTCGTTCCCCGAGCAGCTACCAAAACACTAAAAATGACACCGGCCTATCGCCGTGTTCGTCGTTCACTTGTTTTTTATTAACAGCTGATATAAATATTATATGATTCTTGTAACCATATTTAAAAAATGAAAATATGATATTTACAATTTAATTTACATTATACATAAGTGAAAAACGTCTTAACCTATAAAAATTATACATAAAGAAGATAAAGATAATACAAATTAAAGAAGAAAAAATACAACCAATAACAATTAAAAGGGCCTGGTTCAAACGGTGGAAAAAATGACATAAGAGAAAAAAATAATAATACACTAGGGCTTTAACATTCACCATCAAAAACTTTGCTAATAAGAAGCATATTAAAATCGGAATAAAATTAATTAAAAATTGGAAAATCGACTGAAGCAACCATTTGGTTGAAGTAAAGCTTTTTATTTGATGAACGATTGTTTCCACATCGACTGACTTAGTTTCTACATGTTTCGTTGTTTTCAAATGCTGTAAAACCGAAAATCGTTGACCCATTGAAATTTTGGCAGCACAAACAATACAGGACACCTTCACTGTCACATTTAAATGTTTCTTCTGCAACTGCGCGACGCGCTTAGCGGCTAAGCTTTTTCTGTTTTCTTTCCTTTTTTGGCATTTCACACATTAGCTACGAACTCATCACTAAATTTATAAATCACCTGAGGCAATATAAGCATTGTCAAGGATGAGGCATCTATTTAACAAAAGAAGGGGATAAAAATTTCTGAGAACTGTCCATATTGCTTTGATCCTTTTGATTTTCCAAGAAATTTATTAATCCCTATGTACCTTCTCTGCTTTACACTTTATTTATTCTAGCTATCGATGGAATATATGTAAAACAAGTAAATAAGTAACAGTAATTTTAAAATTAATTCCCTAAAAGTTGTAAAATATGGACAAAAATATGTATTTATCATGTAAAAATATTTAAAAACCACAAAATATGGAAAATAAAAATGGTTTAAAATGGTTTTTATCATGGTAAAAACCATTTAGAATGCATAGACATGCATTTCTAAGCCTCAGAAGAAAATATGTAAATATATGAAAATCCCATCCCTATTAATTATTTATCCATGGTAACAGCACCATTTTTCTTATTTATCGTTCGAATGCTCCCACTGTTTGATTAACTTGTATAACACTAGTTGTAAAAAATTAAATGGTTTAAATTATTGTTGCCTCTGAAATCATTTGCACAACTTTGATTAAAAGCATATCATCTTGAGATAAAATGAATGAATTGAAATAATGTTCATATGAAATCCCTCCTCATTTTTAAAAGATAGTGGAATTGAGTGTGAGGAAGTAGATTGAGAAAAGAAGTGTTAGTAAATAATATTAAAATGAACTTTGCTTTAATATTGTTTATTTTATTTTATCCATAATCAAATGTTAAAATTCAGTTGAAGTGATGATAACCGATGACGAGTCTCAGGCTGTAGGTGAAGTGTGAATAGTTGTGCTTTTGGAGTATTTCCAATTGCTCAATCATTTATTCCCACTTTCCTGCTTGCCCTTGATGAATTTGGCATCTGATCAACATAATGAAATGTTAAATGTTTTTTATATTGTTTATTGTGAACAAAAAAATTATTGGTTCCGATAAATTAAAATGACTGGAGTCTGTTTCCCTAGAAAAGTAATAACTTTCTTAGCAGTGGAGCATCATCTATATCAAAGTTCTCTAAATATTTAAAGAACTTAATCTCAAATATCTTATTTTAGTTTTGTCATGTTTATACTATATACTTATTTTGGGAAGTGTATTAAAAAAAAAATGAAATACATATCTGGATTTACGGTCTAAATAAAAAAAATGAATGTAGTGACTTCTAGGGGTTAAGAAAACATGTTGTTTCTCAATTAATCCACTATCTTTACAAAAATAGAGACTTCGAAATACAGGACCCATATTGATTACTAAATTAGTCTGGGTAATTAAACATTTTTGGCAAGGTGATTTCATCTTACACTTTTTTACTCAAATATTTTGACCATTATAAGTAATTATTAATTAAATTTTAATTTTGTATTTCTCAGTAGCTCATCAAACCGAGTGAAAAAAAAAAAAAGTATATTTTGATATTTCAAAAAAATATTTGCCTTAAAGGGCCCATGTTAATTACAAGCCAAAATAATCGCTACTGAGTAGGTTATGTGTTGAACATTGCCCTTTGTCCTTTAACTGATTCCAACTTTTAAGAAACTTCTGTATTTCACTAAGCCTGGGTTGACATCTTGCTTTGCGTAATAAACAGTTGCAATGTCCTGCAATTTTCTAACAAAATATCCCTTTTTCTTTTTTGGTACAGTGATGAAAATCTTTAGGAGAACAATTTCCTGATTTTCTCCGCAATAGTTGATCTTTGAATAACACAACTCTTAAACAATGAGATATATAGATCTATCAATAAAATTTATTTCTCTTGTTTAATATAAACTTATCTTCATCTCTATGCCAATCAAATAGTGTTAAAATGATGAATCTTGATGACGAATCTTAGGTGGCTGGTATTCAATTTGATTTTTTGTTTAGTGTAGAGTATTTTCGCTTGCACAAAATTATTAGATGTTGCCTGCTTCTCTATGATGAATTTGGCTCTGATTAACACAGTTAACATTCTTCTTTTCTGTTAACTTTAAGTGTTTTTTACACTATGAAATTATAATTTTTAGAAAATGTTCCTTCATTTTAATATCCCTACTTAAAAGATATTTCTGAACTAATATTTATTAATTAATATTGTTTCTAGTATAAAAATAATAGAATCATAACATGGAGCTCTACCCTGTTTAAAAGAAAATAGTTTTTAAATTATTTTTAAAACAGTTCAATTATGTTGTAGAGCGAAGATAATGCAGACATGAAGTTGGATTTCGCATTCGATTCTGATCTGACCCAGTTGACCGATGACAAAAGCAACATTCCTAGATCAATTCACCCAGTCTTAGGTCAAAATTCGGCTGCAGATTTGAATCAAAAGATCGCTTCTGTAAAGAAGGTAAATATACTTTGTCTCTAGTGAAGGTCATTATGATTCGTTAGTACATATTTTTTAACATTATTTATTATTTTACATTACATATTTTAATTGCTAATAATTCAAATTATAAATATACAAATAGTAAAATTTGAAATTAATGTGCCTTATCGAAGCAACCCTTTACCATTGTGCAATCTCAATCCTTGGAAAAAGGGTTCTCCTATGTATTGACGTCAATACTTGACAACTTTATTTAAATGTTATTATTTCTTATCGGACCATCATTTTTTTGCATGCTTTTTAGCCCACAACCTATGCTTAGATAACCTTAGATGCTCTTCTTCATCCAAATAGAATATTTGAAAAACTTTAACTGAAATGCAAAAATAAATTTGTCTGACAGTAAATGTGGGACAGCAAATCAACTTAAAATTGTTAATAAAAATTAGAATACTTAATACAATTTATAATTTTTTATTTATAATGCTATAATAATATTTTTAGAGGTAGAAATTTGTCAGGTAAAATTTAATTTATCAAGGATAAGGATTGATAATAAAATAAATTTTTTTTTTCTCTTGTGTCGGAAAAATCAGGGAAAACGCTCCAAAAACAAAATAAGACATGTAGAGGAAAATGGTTTCAGACTAGCTCCAATGAAGCCATACTCAAAGTTTGGAAAGAGTTTGTTTCGGTATCATTTTTCCTGATGGGCACTCTTACTATAACTAATGCCTGTATTTTTAATAAATTATGTCATATTGGTTGTGGTGGTTTTGGATTAAAAACTATGGAGTTCTCTATTATATTTTCTATTGTCTCAAGGGCTACTTTTTTTAATTTTGTTTGTCATTAGTTTGTACAAAATGTTTGCATTTATTTCCATTAATTAATTATATTTACCATAATTTTGAAAAGATTCAATGGGTAAATTGGGAAATTTAGTCAGATGTTTTTTAAATTCCAGGAACTTATCAATACCCCAAACTTATCCTACAAATCAAAATTTTCCATGCATTTAAAATATTCTTCTATTTTTATTTTTACTTTCACTTACCTATATATGAAATAAATTTCGACTTCCTGTTTACATAGGAAATACACGTTTTGGGGTCCCCCTAGTCCAAATAACCATGTCCTGCGAAATGGTCTGTGTGAACAGACTAGCTCAAAATCTATAAGGTACGAACCTGAAATTGGGTATTTAGTGTATGTATATACCCGCGATGTGACAGCAAAAGTTTCATCAAAATTGTTCGAACAAAGGGGGTACTTTATTTCTCAACTTTTTACATTTTTTTTTTTATTTCCTCAAAAACGGCTCTAACGATATTGATAAAACTTGTTATTTGATGTAGGTATATGCCCACAATATGACAGCAAAAATTTTCATCAAAATTGATCCAATGGAGGGGGCACTTTATTTCATAACTTCATTTCCAATTTTCACGTTTTTTTTTCGATTTTCTCGAAAGCGGCTTTAATGATTTTGATCAAATTCATCATGTTTTACGAAAATCAAGTCTTCTTTAATATAAGGTAATCTTTATTATTATTAAAATGATCTGAGGGGGCTTAAATGGATGGGGAAGACGCTTTTTTTTTCCGATAAAGTACCTTGGTTTTTGTTTATATAGAGAAATTAACTGTCTCCCGTTATGCCTAAAAATAAGAAATGGCTAAATAATAAATATGAAAAAAATCATGTAAACATATATAGGAGAAAAAAAGAAAAATATATTGTCAAATCATAAAACACGTTGAGCCCTCTCATGCGCAGTATGCCTTTAATGACAGACCATTGTTTATAATTAAAGTCGTTCTGTTCATTTATTGGAAATTATTTGTTTCATAATAACCATGTGAAGTTTTCAACAACTACATAAAGAATTATAAAATCAAACGATTTGGACGATAAGGCTTGCATTACCGAATTATCACAAGTAAAAATTTTTATTTAATAATAAAAATTAAAGTAGCGTAGTTTAGAGAGCAAATACAAACAAAAATAAGTAAATGAATTTGTAAAATGTGTGACTTTAAGAAATGGCATTTAACAAAACATGTCTATTTTTAATCAAAGTAAGTTGGTGAGTGAAAGTTGTATTTTGCGCGCATCGCACCAGATTTTTTCTCTTAGTTCTCAATTCAGTTTTCTATTTATTAAACAGTTTTATTAATGCGTAACTGTTATTTAATAAAATCAGACCCTTTACTTCCAATTACGGGATATGGAATATTAAGAAGTATTTTAATTATGTCTAGTCAGACATATCCATAATCGACAAATCTTAATCATGTATATGCCTGGTAAGTAATTATTTATCATTTTTATTGATAAAAATACTCACTATTCATTCTTGTTTTCTGATTCCATCTGCAGGTTTGGGAAACACCAGGTTCAATGATGGAACACCAGCACCATGATGAGGTTGTTTCCACTTCCTCATCATTTACTCCAAATTTTGGATCTGCTGTCGATACATCATTGGACCATTCTTCAGTTCATCAAGTTGATGATTCATCTTTCACACCTGATGTCTATGCGTAAGTTCTTTTACTCCACTTTTTTTCCCCACTGTAATTCCTTGATGGGTGTATATTATTTCCATAACTTATATTCCACTTTAAAGAAATATAATTTTCTATTACTATTTTTCATTTTTTTTTATTTATTTTTATTACTATTTTAGTTTCAATTATTAGTTTTACTTTATCATATCCTATTATTTTATTATATCTTATTTCAGACATCAGAATCCTTCTGGAAATCGAGCAAATTACTTCATCATGTAAGTAATAACTTTTATTACATTATATTAAGTAATAATTATATTAAATTGTAGTTTAGATTATAAGATGTTTTTTTTTTTAGTGCTGGACCTCAGATGCAAGGCAGTGCACCAGGTTATGCAAGTGGCGGTGCCAACATTATTAAACAGGATCCATCAAATGCAACCAGCAATGTATGTAAGGTAAATTGTCAATAATGTTGATTTATTTTGGGGTGATTATATTGGTGGTAATATTGATTATATTGGTGAATAATTAAGTATCTAGGCCAAATGTGTCTCCTCACTGTAAATTAGATTGATGGTACTTGAAAGGAGGGGGGATATAAGATAAATTAAAGGATTAGAAAATTAATTTTTTTAGTAGATACAATTCAAGGATTAGATGAATGATACTTCTTATTTTTAGGAAAGTACTTTTAATAGTCTCTCTCCAACAAAAATAATTATAATTACAAAATAAGTTATATATTTTTTTATGGTATTATTCATATTTCTCAAATAAACTATTCATATTTCTCTATTATTATTCAAAAAAGGAAGTATACCATATGCATGTCGCAAAACATCAGAAAATTGTCCCTGTATGATCAAGGAAGTTACATAGTGTAATAGCCTTATATCGCTTATCAAAGAAGAAGGTTCCTATTTTGACCTGAAGAGCCTGTTAGGGTTGCTAAATAACAATGGCTTCATCCAGCATTGGAGGCGCACTTATGGAAACAGCGCGCGCATATTGCCTATTAGACCCTAAAATTACATCCGAATATAGCCAAAGAACAATTCACGGCACATAAAATCTCAGGGGGATCTGGTCTAGGTAAACTTCTAAAACTAGCTGAAATTATCTCTGGAAGGAATAAACGAATAACTTAAAAGAACATTAAAAGTCTTCTTAATTCATAGGAGTAGATTTACTCTTACTCACAAAAGATTTTGAATAACTTTTCCAATTATCCTCAAGTCAGAACCAGTTGATCAATACATGGTTTAAATATCGCATCTCTGGTCACATATATTAATATTGTGACCAATAAAGAAAATGGGAATTGAACTCTTAAAAAACGAAACATTAGCCCTCTGCACTAATTTTTACTTTCACTTACCTATATATGAAATATATAGTAAGGAAAAGTATTGCGATCGTGAAAAATTTCGACTTCCTGTTTTCAAAGGAAATACACGTTTTGGGGCCCCCCTAGTCCAAATAACCATGTCCTGTGAAATGGTCTGTGTGCGTGTGTGTGGGGGAGGGGTGACAGACTCGCTCAAAAACTATAAACTGTAGGAAACTGGGTAAATTTCATAAATTGATGGTTCTTAGATAAACATATATGCCCATGATGTGACAGCAAAAATGTATGACGATTTTGATTCAACTCATCATATGTAATGAGATTCAAATATTCTTTTAATATCAGGTAGGGTTTTATCACAATAGAAATTTTCTGAGGGGGCTTAAATTGCGAAGTAAAATTTTTGTTTTCCTATAAGGTATGTTTGATTTTGTTTATATGGAAAAATTAAATGAAGCATGGAAATGCAAATGAAGGGCCAGGCGGAAAAAAGATGAAAGTCACTTTTTCGTCGATTTTGAGATATTAGCGCTATCAAGGGGCTATGAAGGAGTACTATCATCTGGTAAAGATGAGAATCGTCCGAAATGTGCATGAAAAGACTCGGGGTAAGGGGGAAAATAGATGAATGTCAATTTAAATGCCCGGGCTCCCGGTAGAGGCCAGCAGTGTTGTGGAAACCTCCTCGCAATCAGCTTATCACTTGTTGAATCGTGTAGCGCTAAATTCATATTGTTTTTGTGGCTTATTGTTTTTCCTGAATTTTTGGTGTATACAAAAATAATATTGGGTACCAGCATCATGGATACTCTGGATTCTGCAGAGAGTAGTGATGAGGTGGGGAAAGTTCCGACCAAACTGACAAAAAATAGGAAACCGACTGGGAGAATGAATGAGGTTATGAAGAAACTAAGGCTCTCTTCGCATGAACCAGGACCTGACTAAGTGTTCTCGGCTTAAATGTTTTCAAACTGTACCTTAATTTGCGAGGATGTTCCTTCCTTTCTGGACTCATAACTGTGCTACCTGTGCAGAAACGAAAGAGCATGGAAGGCAGTAGTCACGAAAAAAAGGCTTCTTACGCTTTTAGAGTGAGGGTCGATGTTGATGGGACCAACAGAGATTTACCTGTTTGTTTCAAGGCGTTCATGTCTATTTTTGGTATTATGCCTAAACGAGTTCAGACCATTCAACAGTCATTAACTGAGAAGGGTTGCAGTCCCAAAGATAATAGGGGTAAACATGCAAATCGACCTCATAAAATCAAGGATCAAACTTGTGATCTTGTCAAGGATTTCATAAATTCGTTGAAGGGACGAAAATCCCATTATTCTTCAAACGATTCGGACAAAATACATCTACCCAAAGATCTTAATTTGTCCAAATTGACCAAGATGTATGGGTCATTACCTGAAGATGCAGAGATTTCACTTGCTAAAATTTCAGTATTGAAAAGTTATAATTTCGGGCCGAAAAAATTCATACGTACTCAGTAGTATATTACCTTCACTTTTGAAATAGTAGCCAGACAGGAGAACCTTTAATTGTTCTTTTAAAAAATTATGAAAACAATTTAAAAGTGAGGGAGTGAAGCGTGAGTGAGGTAGTGAAAAATGTGTTGAGGTATTAGTAAACTTTGAGAAGTGAAAGCAAAAACGCGGATATTTTAAAGAAATACAATCTTAAAAAACAATAGATATACAGTAAAAACAATTTCAAATTCAAAAAAACGCGTATAGCCAAAAGTAAGCTTGATATTAGAATTAGGTTAGGTTACATTTACATACTTTTGGTCATAGTTTAGGAATGCGTCACCTTTACATTCAAAAGCATTCTCAAAATCTTTTGAGAATTCAAATAGTGGAGGTATTCGCTCCCTCATTTAAGAAATTTTTG
Source organism: Aelia acuminata (assembly GCA_911387785.2). Taxonomy (NCBI): domain Eukaryota; kingdom Metazoa; phylum Arthropoda; class Insecta; order Hemiptera; family Pentatomidae; genus Aelia; species Aelia acuminata. The sequence continues at coordinate 62,230,199 of OU426982.1, read as the reverse complement.
GAAAAAGTGAGGGAGTGAAGTTTTCAAAATTTTTATTATTTTTTAATCACTGTAAGTAGGTTAAAGTTGAAAAAGATTGCAGAATTGAAAACTATGACCATATTCCATCGAAAAACAATAGTTGAGTGAAAAAATTGCTTGAAAATTCACCAGTTTTTTTTTAAAGTGAGGGAGTGAAGTAGCTATTGACCACAGCATAGATTTCCCTTAATAACCTAAATCTGACAGCGGAGGCAAACCATCGCAGCCCCTGGTCGGCAGTCAAAACGATCCTAGGGTCTTCCCTGAACCGATTCTTTCCACCCCGGGCTTTGAGCCATGTTCCCTCCAATGCTCAGAGCATCCAACACTTGATGTGAGGGAGTGAAGGAAAAACGTCTGGACATACCTTTTTTATTTTATTTATTCTTATTGGTAACAATAAATGACACCGCTTATTTTTTCATGGAATCTTGAAGTAATAACTGACTTAACCGATTAATCAATTTAATCAAACACACAATTGTTGAAAGAATACGAATTTTTAAAGTGGCTTGCCTGGGAGTCGGACATGGTGAGGGAGTGAAAAACAATTACTGTTATTTTTTTTTTAACCAATTATAAATTTAGTTTGGAGCTAAAACATAGCCTCCATAGAACAACAAAAGGAGTGAAATAGTTCCTATTTTTTTCTAGTAACTAGATCTCATTTTAATGGTTGAAAATGGACCGGACGTACGATTTACACATTTTCAGATAATGACCCGTATAATGAAATTCACAAAGAGAACATCGTACATTATGACACATTCCGATCAATTTTCAACAATGAATTTAATATATCGTTCGGCTATCCGAGAAAAGATACCTGCAGCACGTGCGATGCCATCAGGTCTCAGAAATCAGCAATTGAATCAGGCACCGCAACCACTCTTCCAGACTTGCAAAATATATTTGATCCCAAAAAGGAAATAAAAAAATTGGAAACTGAGCACAATTTTCACCTATCGAAAGCTGAAAAATGATATTCAATTAAAAGGAATTTCAAAAAAATTAGTAAAAGAAATCATGCTGTTGCTGCCATTGCCATGGACTTTCAGAAGAATCTACCTACCCCCAACATAACGACCAACGACGTTTACTATAAAAGACAGCTCAATTTTTACAGCTTCAATATCCACGTTCTGTCTACCGGAGATGCAGCTTTTTACACGTATGATGAGAGCGTTGCCCGTAAAGGATCCGACGACGTTTGCTCCATGCTCGATAATTACGTGAGCAATTTTTTGTCTGAAGAAGTTCGTAATCTCGTCATATTTTGCGATTCCTGTGCTGGGCAGAATAAAAAGTATACCCTAATTCGATACCTTCATCCTTTAGTGACTGAGAAGCATCATTTCGACAGTGTTGAAGTATATTTTCCCATTCGAGGGCATTCATACCTCGAATGCGATAAAAACATGAGTTACATCAACCAGCAGACTTACGTTGAGTTGCCCAATGAATGGAGGGATGTTATAAGAAATAGCAGAGAGAGGCCGTCGCCCTTTGCTGTGATCAACTGCCAGCAAGAACTTTTCAAGACATGGACAGAATTCTTGACGCCTATGTACTTGAAAAATTGCCCCTTTCCCACTAGGCCTGTGCGTTGTTTAAAGGTCATGAATGAACATCCTTCAAAAATTTTTCACCGAAACACTTTTTCTGGTTGTTACATGGACGCTGAAATCCTTTGGAAGCCACCAAAAAGGTGAAAAAACGCAAGAAAATGTCCTGCTCGACGTAGACCTTTAACTAACCTGTATGATGGACCATTGCCGATTTCTCAACCAAAGTTCAATGACTTGCAACAACTAAAAAGATTTTTGGTTAACCCTGCCGCGAAGGCGTTCTTTGAGAATTTGCCCACCATCAATCCAGCAGCTGTTCACGATGACAGCGAAGATGTATACCTGGATTACCCAGATGAATAAATTTTCATAAAATTTTTTGTTCATTGTCAGCAAAATATAAGTTGTTCATTAAATTCTTTAAGTTTTTTTTTTTTTTCACCTTCATCATTTCACCCAGGAGCTACATGGAACTGCATATATTGATTACTAACATCTATTAGGAATTGATACACTAAAAAAAAGGTATGATTATATTACAAAAGGAGTTAATAGAAATCAAACTTTGTTTTTCATTTTTCTCGAAATCACTTTTGGTCACTTTTATCTTTTTTCCCCCTGGCCCTTCAAATGGGTATAAGTGCCTTTGAGACAATCTTCCAGAAATGATATGGCTTATACCCACGAGGTGAACTATAATCGGCGCTTACACCCATGCTATCTTTCAAACGTTCAATGAACTACTTATTAACAAGTAGTAACTAATTATTAACAACTGAAAATTAATTATATCCATTTCTGAAGAATGGTTTTGACACACATAACAATTTGGCAAAAAAAAATCTTTATATATTTTTTTGGCACTTATACCCTTATGCATTTCCATGCTTCAAATATGAAATATACAGTATGCCTTTCACTACTGACCATATTTTATAAGTTAAGGCGTTCTGTTCATGCCGTAGAGCTGTCGTGTTTTGGAGCATACATATTTAATGATAATGACCTGTGACGTGATGGAGTATCATGCTTGCATTCCCTGATTATCACAAAAGATTTTATTTGCACATTAAGAAGACATATATGCATCAGGTATGCTACTTGATGAGGCCTCTATATTCTAACTTCCCGCCGAGCCAGTGTTCAGATGTCGGTGCTAAGCTGGATTTTATTCCGTGATCTTTACATGTTACTAGTATAGGCTCTCCCTATGGCAGCGCCTAATTACAATATTAAATTGAGTGATAAGTTGTTTGTTAATTATAATTATGTATTTTTTTTCTGTTAAAAATATCTTTTTTGTTTAAAAAGTTAATTTTACTTTTGAGTTAATGCCATTTTTTTTCAAAGGTGAAACCTCAGCCACAGCAGGCGGTAATATCCTCAACAATAGGAACACATTCCGGGGGACCTAGTCTCTCTTCTCCGCCTCCACCCTTCACCCAGCAGGGTCACTTCAATTACCAGGTATGTGTTGAGCAATTAAAAGTTTTTATTATCTATATTTTATTAAATTGTTATTTATGTATAATTTTTCTGTTATACTGGTAACAATTTAATTTTTAATATTTTAATCTTACAATCTACCCTTTACAGACTCAGTATAGTAATATACCTGCCATACCTTCACCCCCTGCCGTCCTCATCAACTCCCCGGCCGGTGGCCAGCAAGTTCCCCCAAGTCATCAAGGAGAACTATATCATTCCTTCCCGATCGGGGGCCCTACAGTAAGTTATTTTGCAACATTCTTTTAGTTTTATTTATTTTATTTTTTTATGTACTTTATAATATTGTAAATAAGAAAGCAGGAAGATAATTTAATTTTTCTTTCTTTCTTCTCCTTTATCTATCTTATATTATCATTGTACATAGTCTTAAATATTATATTATTCAATTTTATCTAAATGTATTATACTTTATTATCAAAGAACTAAGTAATATATATTTTCCATTGTTACTTGAAATGAAGTTTGTTTTTTCTGAAAATTTCTTATTCTAAAGATAAAAAACTAAAGTACTTAATTCAGCAAGATGTGGTTGTTTTATAAGCCAGAATACTGATGATGACCCCATTCTAACTGCACATGAAATGATTTTTCAATAGGAAATATGGGGATTCACCTAGCGATTTCTTGTCTCCTCTCGGCAGTGTATATTTCATATTGTGAAGGTTGCATTATTATTAATACATTTAAATTATTTTTATTAGTGAGTTAATAGTTGAATTATTTGTTTACAGGTAATAGGAAGTCAACAAGCAAGATCTGGTTTCTCTCAATTTCCTTATGGATTGGGTCAAAGCCTAGGTGGCACATCAGCATTTAGTCAGCAAAGCCTGTACCATTTGCCTCAGCCTGCTGCGCCACCTAATCCACCTCCAGATGTCTTCCAATCAATATCTCAATATAGAATACAGGTATTTATTTAATTTAACAATTTCTCTGCTTTTGCTTTCGTAAGGTCCTGTGAATTTGCATGTGTATTTTTTTAAATATTTTTTTTTTAGAAGCTATTTTCCTTTTAAAGATATTATAAATGGTAGAAATGACAACCAAAAGGATTTTTCATTGCTCTTATCTCATACTTTGTTTAACCTATAGGGTATATTTTTTATTTATCTTGTAAATCATCTGTTTAATGATTATTAATCTCTTAATTACTAAGAATAGAGATGTATCCTGACATTAAATTATTGTTAACAGCCATCAGCCTACGGTCAATCTCAGCAATTGAGCAACAGTCCTTCGACTGTTCTCATTACATCCTCGTCTAATTCGCTGATGTCAGCTAGTGTCAAGTCTTCGCCGCAGCCTCCTCCTATTGGTGCCATCGGCTCCAAGGGTGCTTATCAGTCATCAGCAGTCCCATCTCAAGTAAGTTATAATTTATGTTGGTTATATCTTTGATGTGAGCATCTCTTTAAGGGTTACCTATAATTTATTGATTTATATAATAATCAAATATTGTTTATGTATTTATGGCATTAGTTGTTGTCTCATTAATATTAAAATTGGGTACTTGCTTGAATTATTACTCATGATTGTAGATTAGTTTTTTCTCTAAAGATTTTTCACTAGTTTTTCTGATGTTTATTTAAATTTGTATTGAAAATTGGATGGGATGAGGCCAGGATGGTTGAGTTTGATACCAACTACATCTCAGACTATGGGTGTCTAACTCAATTATTTTTATAGTAAAGTGTTTCCAGCTTTAGAAGTTAATTCTTTGAAATACCTTTTCTCATCTCTCTCACTCTCTCTCTCTCTCTCTCTCTCTCTCTATATATATATATATATATATATATATATATATATATATATATATATAAAATAATAATAATAAATAATAATATTAATACTTTATTGTTAGCTATTTACAAAATTTACAAAAGGATTAAAAAATAAAGTATACATGGCAATGGCAATAGCCGTCTGCCATATATATATATATATATATATATATATATATATATATATATATTAAATTTTTTAAATATTAGAGTTAAATGTATTATATTATAATGTAATAAAAATATGTTAGAGTTGAAAATGATCTATTGTTAATTTTTTTCTTGCTACCCCAACATGACCATGTGGTCTACAAAAGGGGTCTATGGGTATTACCCAACCTGTTCTAACATTAGTGGGAAGGTCGAGTTTCATTCTGATTAGTCGGAAGGTCAAGCTTTATTCTGTTGGTCCACCAGTAACTATCAGTCTACTCTCCCAGTTGGATTTTACCTTTCTCCGATATGATCAAGAATGCTTAAGTGGGTTATGGTTTAAAATATTCTGCTATAATGACTCCTTATAATTGCTAGAATGGTAGTTTTACTAATAAAATAAGTAAATGGCTTTATTAGAATAAGGAGGGGGTATGGAAGGAATCAATGAAGTTTGTTAAAGATTAATTTTTTAACTCTTGGTCAATCATCCTTGGATTTTTCTTAAAAAATAATTACCATTATTATTTAATTGCACAGGTACAACTTGGATTTATCCCCTATGACACCGCTCCGATTCTACCTCAAAGCTTCCTGCAGAATTCTCAACTGGTTCAGAGGCATGGAGTGAACAACGTTGTTCCAACAATTCAGCCTCCAACTTCTTATTACTCAGGTTCTGCAGGTATTTCTTTATTTGCTTTTAGTCTAAAAGAAAACACATCTCTTTGATGCTTCATAATAATTGATTTTAGAAAGTAAACTTTTTGGATTTAATTTTTTTTTTTCGTAATTTTTATTTGTAATGGTTCATATTTTTGTTGTGTTCTCTTTCTTTTAGTTGATAAAATTTATGTATAATATATCAGAAACGAACTTCAAATGCCTGTTATGTGTTCCTTTCCTTTTTAGGCTTCTTGGCATAGCAAATCTATTATTTAAAGTACTGACAAATTTCTGATTTGTAAGTCTTCTAAGAAGGAGTGAATGGTAAGATTTAGTCTCTACATCTAAGGGTAGGAAGATTCCCTGTATCATCTGACTTTTACGCCTCTATTGAAAATTTAGGAAAAATATTAATTAATGTCAAGTTGAGTGACTATTTGAAGCTTAATCAAGTTATGAGTGTTCAAAGCAAGGTTGGTGAGGTTTGTGGAAATAAGCTTTCATTGTAACAGTGATAAACTTTGTTGGACCTATATAGCATTAATTTGATCCTCTAAATAAACAGTGTATCAAGAATTTCATAAGTGTTTTAAAGTAAAAGTTAAGTTGATTCCTTGAATGCCACTTGGTATTATTTTGGACTTCCTCTAAAACTTAATTAGTATTTCGTCATACGGAATGTTTTGTGAAAAAATTAATTTATATAAAATATTTGTCTATATCATAAACTGTTTATAATTTTGTAATTAGATTTTTATTTATCTTATGAAAATAAAATCAAATTAGTAGTCTTGTTTATTTTTGTCTTATTTATTTCTAATTAACATGGTATTTATATGTTGTGTGAAGGAACAAAAGTTCCTGCTCTGTTTTTTAACTTATCAATGGAATGCATATTGTAGATACTGATAATTGACTCATGCACCTGAAAATAGGCTTAATGAAAATTTAAATTGAAAAATATGCAATAAAAAGTTCTTCACATGTCTTTCGTCTTTAAGATCTATTAACCCTTTAAATGCGGTGGTAGCGGGGCATGAGTTGGGGACCAAGTGCGCGGCTGGCTAATATATTAGCCACTAGCAGTTAAAGGGTTAAGAGATTAAAGTTACAGCCTTTTTTTATATATAGTTAATAATTTTTATTTTATTTGAATCATAACCTTTCATTGGTTTTTCAACTACCTATAGATTCATTATTTACTGAGGAAGTTTGACATTAGAACCATCTAATGTTGCTTTAAAGCCTTTCTAGCTGCCTAATGGAGTATAAATGTCCAGCCCTTTCTCAAATACCAAAACTAAATATACTTACAGTTTGCCTATGTTTATTTAGTTATACAGTAAACCCTCGATATAGCGAGCTGGTAGGGGGTTTGAAATTCATAGTTCGCTATAACGAGATTCCTTATAACTGAGGATTCTTTTTTTTTTTTTTTTAGCCAATGCCCGCACTAATTTGATCGTATTTAGAAGGAAATTCATTCATTAGAACTAGTTAAATTAAAACATGTGTATGCAACTTATTTTTAGATAAACTACAGATTAATTAAATAATGAGATTCATTAATTTACCTGCCAAGTTCACTTTGAGTTCTTTAGCCTTAGCTTTAATAAGAGGGTCTGAGATTGGTATTTGAGATCTCATTTGTTTAAAGCAATTTATCAATTTTTTTCCAAATATTCATGAGCTGCAGAGCGCAGTCGTTTATTTGATGCTGAAGTTAATCCTTGGGCTGCGGTTGAATCTATTTTATCTTTGTTTTTTACAATGTTGATTTTGGAATTCCATATTTTTCTGCGATGGTTTTCTTACTTAGAATTCCCGATTCAATATCCTGGAGAATTTTTAATTTTTCCTCGATTGATAAGGATTTACTTTTGTGACACACGTTTACCAACGAACTCATTGTTTATTAAAAACAACAGTATAAACGACTACAGAACACTGATTCGAATAATACAGAGGTCGAAACAGAACTGAGCTAGTTTTGAGAAAAAGTCAAAGGAATAAGAGAGAGAGAGCAAAAGGAAATCAGAGTAAAAAATGCACCTCAATTCTAGAAACTGGAGCTACTTTGTCTTCCTGCGCTTATTCTGCATAATACAGTAAAAAAAATATATATTAAAAATTCTAGCAGTTCGTTATAACAGAATATATTAATTCTCAGGCATCAAATTTAGTTCGTAATTCGCAATAACCGAGGGATTTCGCTATAACGAGGGGTTCAGCAGAAATATAATGGTAATTTTTGGGGGATAGTATTTTGGTTCGCTATATCTAGGTGTTCGTTATATCCGAGTTCGTAATAATGAGGGTTTACTGTACTGGTTAAACGAAATGTTAAGAGGTATGGAAAATATTCTATCTCATCCTTGTTGCCCACCATACATACTCTTCCTGTCTGTCAGGTATAGTGCAGATTACCAAATAACATCTTAAAAAATTATTCATAATCCTCAATGAAATCCTGAATTCATTGAATGAAGCTAAATCTTCTTCTTCTTCTTCTTCGATGGCTCTACAGTCCTTGAAGAACCCTGGCCTGCTCCACAATGTTCCGCCATTCCTCCCTGTCCAGAGCTGCTCTTCTCCACCTTCGAACTCCAAGTGTCCTCAGGTCATCCTCCACGTCATCGAGCCACCGCAATCTAGGACGCCCTCTTCTTCGTCCTCCCCCTGGGTGCCCCTCCAGAAGCTTCTTTGGGATTCGCTGCTCTTCCATTCTCTGTACATGCCCCAACCACCTAATTCTACTCTTCTTGATGCAGGTGACAATATCTGGGGTCTTGTATAAATCACAGAGCTCCCGATTGTTTCTTTGCCTCCACTGATCTCCCTCCTTCAAGGGACCAAAAATCTTTCTAAGGATTTTCCGCTCCCACACATTGAGCATTTGTTCAGAACTACAAGGCCCCAGGAGAGGATGAAATCCCAGCAGAGCTATGGAAGCATGGAGGAGATGCATTAGCCGAGGAAATGTACCGTCTGATATTTGACATCTGGATGTCGGAGGAGATGCCAAAGGACTGGTCCACTGCATTAATATGCCCAGTTTATAAGAAGGGGGACAAGATGGACTGTGAAAATTATCGAGGCATTGCATTGCTAAACACAGCTTATAAAGCCTTCTCCTTTTTGTTAATGAGCAGGATACTCCAGTACTCTGATGGAGAGCTTGGGGATTACCAGTGTGGATTCAGAAAAGGTAGATCGACTATCGACCACATTGCAAGCATAAGGTCCATGCTGGAGAAGTGCTATGAAAATAATATCGATCTGCACCACCTCTTCATCGACTACAGACAAGCGTATGACAGTGTAGACCGATGCAGGTTGTATCAGGCCATGACAAAGATGGGTATCCCAGAAAAACTAATACGATTAGTGCGCACAACCTTGGAAGGGACACAAGGGAAAGTAAAAATCCAAAGCAATAAGTCCAGTTGCTTCCGCATCAACAAAGGATTAAGGCAAGGAGACCCCCTATCCCCCATCCTATTCAACATTGTATTGGAAATGGTAATGAGGGCCATAAGGACTAATCCTGGAGGGACCATTTACAACCGTATGACACAGCACCTGGCTTATGCAGATGACGTTATCATTACTGGTCGCACACGTGCATCTTTGCTAGGAGCTTTCGAGGAATGTGAGCAGGCTTCAAAAATGGCAGGTCTAAACATCAATGAAGCCAAAACCAAATACATGAAGACCTCCCGGACTGATTGTGGGGCGAGGAATGGTCTTAGGACAGGAGAGCACTTTTTCGAGCAGGTACAGGAGTTTCAATATCTTGGGGCCAACATAAACGAAAAGAATGATATAATGACAGAAATAAAGACAAGCATTATGGCTGGAAGTAGATGTTACTGGGCGCTCGGAAAAGTGCTAAGGTCGAAAGTGTTACCCTGGCAGTTAAAGCAAGCTGTATATACTAGCATTATTAGACCAGTAGTGACATATGGAAGTGAAACATGGGTTCTTACTAGGAAATCTGAACAAATGAAGCTAAATTACCTATTCAAAATATGATCTAACCGCAACTTGTAAGAGAATTTCCTTTTGTTGAGTACAGAATATAGTTTCTTAATTCTTCAAAGTCATACTGGCGAGAAAGTAAATAATTTTATATTCCCAATACTCAAAGAATCTCAAAATTTTAACACTTAAAGACTTATAACAGTTTAATAACAATGCTTTCAAATTAATTTTTTCTGTAGAAATGTTGATCATTTGAGTGGCTCTATAGCAATTATAGGCATCCGTCATTTTAAGAAAGTCAAGTAGATAATTTTTTCTCTAAGGCTTCAAATTCAACTGATTCTCCCCTCCCCTCCCTCTCTCTTAACTTAAACTTTTTTTTTTTTTTTTAATTCTGGAAAGTATGTCTTACCAATATACAGGTTTTTATTACTTTCGCCTTACCTATATATGAAATATATAGTAAGTGGAAGTATTGCGATCGTGAAAATTTTCGACTTCCGGTTTTCAACGGAAATACACGTTTTGGGGTCCCCTGAGTCGAAATAACCAAGTCCCGCGAAATGGTCTGTGTGTGTGTGTGTGTGTGTGTGTATGTGAACAGACTAGCTCAAAAACTATAAACCGTGGGAACCTGAAATTGTGTATTTAGTGTAGGTATATGCCCGCGATGTGACAGCAAAAATTTCATCAAAATTGCTCAAAGGGAGGGGGTACTTTATTTAATAACTTTTTACGTTTTTTTCGATTTTCTCAAAAACGGCTCTAACGATTTTGATTAAACTGAGTATTTGATCGATTTATATGCCCGAAATATGACTGTAAAAATTTCATCAAAATTGATTAACCGGAGGGGGGACTTTACTTAATAAATTTTGTATCATTTTCACGTGTTTTTTTTATTTACTCAAAAACGGTTTTAACGATTTTGATCAAACTTGGTATTTGAAGTATTTATATGCCCGAGATGTGACTGTAAAAATTTCATCAAAATTGATCTACGGGAGGGGGGACTTTACTTAATAAATTTTGTACCATTTTCACATGTTTTTTTTATTTACTCAAAAACGGTTTTAACGATTTTGATCAAACTTGGTATTTGATGTATTTATATGCCCGAGATATGACTGTAAAAATTTCATCAAAATTGATCTACGGGAGGGGGGACTTTACTTAATAAATTTTGTATCATTTTCACAGGTTTTTTTATTTACTCAAAAACGGCTTTAACGATTAACAAAAATAAGATATGATTGTAGAAAAATGTGTGACTTTGGGAAATGATTATTAGCAAAACACGTCAATTTCTAATCTAAGTAAGTTGGTAAGTGAAAGTTGTGTGTTGCGCGCACGCACCAGATTTTTTATAATATAGCTTTGGGGGTTGTGGTTCATTTTATGGAAAGGTCTACCACCTACGATTTAAACCTAGAATTATGTATCAATCGTGATCTTTATATACTTCTTGGTGACAATAACAATGTATTTTTTGGTATAAACACTGAGTGAGTGTTAATATAACCTATTAGGATATAATTATTATGTATCTCTATTTGAAACATTAGTAATGGTTGAAATGGAGTATTAGCATATGTTATGACTGGGGACCACATCTGAAGGTCTTTATTTTACTAGAAATAAATGCTGAAAATTGACTTTTTAACCTAAAAAAAATCTTAAGCCATTTATTAAAATTGGAGCAAATATAATCTTATTTTTAAATTTATTATTGTAGAACTAATGTAATTAGCAAGACTGAATAGTTTGGTTAACAAAAATTAGAATAATAAGAATAAAAAACAAAGAAGGAAATGGCATTTTTAATAAGAAAATATATAATTTTTAAGGGATATAATCAAATGATTCTCCAGGTTTTCTTCATTAAAATTTTGCCTGTTCTCATTGAGTTAATGAAAGTGCTACATGAACTTTCAACTACTACTTAATTTTAAGGTTTGAATTATAAATTAATAGACAATTTCTAAATTTAAAAATCAAGTGTTAAGAATCAAAATCGAAGTTAATAATTTTTTACTTTTATATATTGTTTTACATTTTTACTTTTATTTTTAAGATAAACTCATCAGATAAATATCAGGCAGAAAAAAATCAAGTACTAAGTATTTTAATTTCAGTTAGTTATGTTTGTTATTTTTAAATGTGAGCTAACTTTTTAAATATCACTACTTTCCACAACTAGAATCCCAAAATCGGATATTTAAAAAAGGAGAAAAATCTTGTGAAAAGTTAGATTACTAATAAAATAACGTAGATTTTAATAAAATTAATTAGCTTAGATGTTAACATATCGTAGTCGGGACAAGTAAAATTATGTTTTTGTTTCCTGACTACAATGTGTTAATAAATAGTTTTCAATATTTTTCTCATTTTTTTTTTTTCAGTTCTCATTTGCAAGTGTGAGGTTATATTATGAGCTTCAAACTGTTTTCACAAACCTGTTTTTGCAATAAGCTGATATGTGTTCCTGTCCTCTTTTTTTTTTTTTTTTTTTTTTTTTTTTTTAGGTTCATTGCTTGCTTACTCTCAATAAATAATTTCTTTTAACCTGTACGTTTTATTCATTTTATATATATATATATATATATATATATATACATATTTATATATTATATTATTTATTAGTTTTCATTAAGAGCTACACGCTACACGATGCTTTGAACTAAACGTGGGTGTTTCGGAATTAGATTGGTAGTTTTTTACAGTTTCTCAATGAGCTGAGATCATTGAATGGTCCAAGAATCTATACAAAATCAAAATTATACTATGAGAGGGTTGGCCACTGTTAGATGGTGCACCATGTGGTGATGAAGGTCACAGCCTTGATTGCCCTCATGGACAGTCTGCTACATGGAAAGAAGGCTCTTGTGCAGAGTCGGTTGACTCAGCAGTCATAATCCGTGGAACTGGACCAATTTATAGCTGATTCCATCCGTAGGAAGGACATTGACTAATTGGCCCCAAAGGGATTAGTTGTGGAGCTATGGGCAGCCAGCTGCTGCTGCACCATGGAGACCATGAAGTTGTTGGCTCATAGTTGTTAACATTCTGTTTCTAGAACGGTTATGAGTTTCAAAAAGTTCTGGCCCAATTAGTCAATGTTTTCTCCCCATAAAGTGGTCATGAGTTATCTATATTTATTCAGTTTTATATTATAAGATTGGTTCAATTAAGTGGATATCCTAATTATCCTAATATCCAATTGAATGAAGTCGACTGTGTTCATCATTTGTACTTAGATGGAGTTTTGAAACACCCTTAATTAGGGTATTCCTCGATTCATATATCAGATGAAATAGGGAATTAATTTGTCTTAATAATTATGAAATTCCATTACTCAAAGGTAAGTTTATAAATGATTTTTTGTTTTTTTGATTTATTTATAAATTTGATGCTTTAAAAGAAGTTCCCACAGGGTTAAATAATTCCATTACATAGTGTTATTATTTAGTTATGTACAAAGATATATTTAACAAAAGTTCTGATTAAATTTGTAGTTAATTTAAATTTAACTACATGTAGGTTGCATCCATATCCAATGGTAAATTGTGAAGAGAAGAGCTAGCAAGTAAAATTTGATTATATTATAATATGAAGGCATTTCAAGACAGTTCCCTATTCAAAATTAATAAATGAGGTGATTTGCAAATTAAGGCTAGATGGAGGATGCTTGTTATCTTTGGTTCAGTTTGTTTACCAAAAATTAGAAGTTGGGAATTTAACCTTTATCCTTCTATATTTTCTTACCATAAAAATTTATCTCTTAACTGAAAACCGAATTAAGTTTTAAACCATATTAATGTGATGATATTTTATATTTTAAAGATAAGTTTTTAATGTTTTCATGCTCTAACACTAAAATATTTTGGCCAACCTATGTATTACTTTAAGGTTTAATTTATTTTGTGTTATTGTGTATAAATTAAATTTGGCATTTTCAGCATCTTTAAGATTTTTTTTTCAACTTTTTCTCAGTTAGTGGGCTGAATACTTATTTCTGCCTATGCATCATATATAAATTCGCCTATAAAAAGTTGTTTTTACGAAAAGAATATTCCCAAAATAGTTCGGTGATTTCAAAAAAGGTTTCGTCTCATCTTGTCTGCCTTTTAGAGGCTGTACATACATGAAATTACTAATGGTCATTTATGACAAATACAATTTCTTGTTCATTATAAATTAGTCTCTAGTTATACAAAAATAAAAAGTACCTAATGGATGTGTCTATTAAAAGGATTGAAAAGCATGTTGTGGTTTATGAGTTCTTTTTGAATCAATATATTTGACATCATGTGCTTTCAAATATTCAGTATTAACACACAAATAACTTTACTCCATTATTTTTACATTAAAAATTATATTTATTAATTGATTTTCTTTTATATGTTAAATATATTAGTCTCTTGTTTGCTTAGCATCTACAAAATCCCATATCAACAGTTAAGTATGGATACAAAACTTCTTACTTGAAACAGTTGTGTATTATTAATATTTTTCTTTTGCCTCACATCCTTAAGGAAATCTATCAATTAAGGCCAGTCTAATTATTAACCTGTGTTCAACCTTGGACTTTAAAAGGCTTATTGCATACGAAAATAAACAGTCTATTTCAATCCTGTTTTATATTGCTTTGTGGTTAAAACAGTAATATTTATGTTGTTATGAATTTGTTAATTTATTGCGTTGTACTGCTTTAATTGATATCCTAATGGATGTTATAGTGTTTTAAGCAGAAATTGATATGCCTACATTTTAACTCAAATTAAGCCTTAATATCATTAATTGCATTAATCATTATTATCCGTAACGAGAATTTTTAATAATTAATCATTATCTCAGAACCAGACTCTCCTGAATATGAATTATCTATTTTTTGTAAATTGACAAATATAACCTTTTTCCAGTATTTTTAACAGCTATGGGGTTTAAAAAAAAAATAAAAAAAGAATTATGTATGTATAAAATGAAGTTCTTAAAAGAATATGATGCTCATAATATATTGTAATGTGATGCTACTTATTTTATTATGAGCCTGCACTTCTTAACAATTCAAGGCCTCTTAATCATTAACTGAATATTTCAATCAGGGCTATTATTCATGACTTCTTGATCTATCATATTAAAAGTGCTGATAGTTTCAATGAACTTTGTGTATATATATAAACTTTCAACTTCTGTTTGACAGATCTTAAGTTATCCCTGTCATCACAAAATGCTTTCTGCTAGACTACTTTTTGTGTACAAGTTACAAATTGAACTAAGAAAATGTATTTGTTAAAAAACAATGCATCCAGACTACTGCATCATTCTGATGGTTCCAAAAAACATAAGATAATTTTCTGTTGACATTTTTTCTGCATACTTTGTTAATAAAACCATGGTTCATCTGGAAATGTTTGTCATAATCATATTTTTAAAATATTCAACCCAAAAAATACTTTTATGTTGTTAATTAAGATTTGGAACCCAATCTTGGTCTTATGTTTTTATGAAGGTGTTTAGTTCTCTCTTATGAACTATCATTGCGTTTAATAGCCTTTAATTTGTTTTTCTGATTTTTTAAAATATGGTTTAATTTTCATTTGGAAATTCAAGTTGATAAAAGTAAAGGTAGCAAATAGTTTTGTTTAATTTTATCACTTTGTCTATAGGTAAACTTATTTATTTTAAAAGAACTGAAACTCATCTTATCTTATCTCATTATCAAATAAGCACATTCGTTTAGTTCCTCTATCTGTTACTGAAGGGCTTGCTGTATTTAATTTTTTTAAATCTTAAACAGCATACAGAATTTAAAAGTTTGTTATCCATGTATATTCCAAACTTACGTAATTTATTTCCTAAAACTTTATAACCATTCATACAAATCTAATGAGGTAACTGGTACCAATATTTCTATTTATTTTATCTTATCTTTGTATTTACAGTCTGTTTCTATTTTAACATTGTAGGAGGACAGACTGGCCTGTTCCAGCCTGCGAGCTCAATTTTGGCAGGAGGTGGGAGCCAGCCTGCAGCACTCCACAATGCAGCCACTGCCTTCGGAATGCAGGGCTTCAGTGCTCAGTCAACCGCTCCAGCTCAGCCTCCTTCCAACAACCCCGTTGGGGTACCCTATTCTTCCCAGGTCTGTTTCCCTTCCTTTTCGTTTGATCAAAAATTCAACCAAACAATATCTCAATTTTTTTCATATCTTAAGTTTTTTTTTCTCTTACATTAAAATCCCTTTTACTTCCTTATTTCACTAAAATTATTTATAGAAAAAATTTAAAATGTTCCCAAAATTCCAAGAAGTATATGATTGTTTTACATTCATGTTATAAATTAAAAAAAGCATTATGGCAGTTGTCATTTCCCACTTCTGCTATTACGTTATTTAATTTTTTATTTCAGTTGAATTGAATACTTTTTTCTCGTAAAGTAAATAGTAATGATATAAATCTTCTAAAGACAATTTCATAAAAACATTTCAACAAACCTCTAGTCAGAAAACTTGCTTATTTAATTTATAATTAGCTAATAGTTTTTTTTAATGTTCAGTAATTATTCCTTACTATAGGGCTTTTAAATTTCATCCGTTTCAATGTCATTTAAACCATTGTTTCAGTTTTTAATTCTCACTATGAAATTAATTCTTAATATAGTTTAGGGTCGCTATGAATACAGCTAACGCTAGTATCCATTGTGTTGTTTAGATGGGACATTTCAGGGGACAAGCCCCAGCAGCTTACCTGAAAGCTGCTGGAGGTAACCCAGTTACTGGCCAGCACGCATCTGATCCTGCGAAATCGCCTTCGACCAGTCAAGATGTAATTAACTCGGTTTTTTCTACAGGTAACATATTGATTGTCATTTAATTTTTCAACTAATAATAGTTCTAAACTTAGATATTTTATTTTACTAACTATTTGGTTTTATCATATGAAAACTTTTTTGCTATTGGATTATTGTAACTAAGATTATTGAATTATTTATTCATAAAATATAAATGGAATGACATTATTATGTTACAAAGTAAATGTTGTAATCCAAGGGGATCTTTTTAGTTTGAAAATCGTGTGGTGTTCAGTTCATAAAAATAGGTGAGGGATCAATATGTTTAATTATCTAATACAGACTTGATTTTTTTTTTTTCTAGTTAAGTGCTTTTATGGTTATGAAACTGAATAAGTATGTTTCTGAATATTGGTATGAAGTGAATTTCTATTTTTACTTCATATTTTACTTTTATTTTACTAGAAGATTTGTCAAAAACTGAAACATAATCAGATTTTCGTATTTAATATTTAACTTTAGTTTTAATTATATATCTTCAAATTTTTGGACAGTTTTTATTTCAAAGTATTAAAACTATCGCTCTTGGACATCTGTATGTATGTGTGTGTGTTTTATCTTGAGTGAGGTTCAGTCAATGAACCCCTGACAAGATGTATCATGGTTCCATCCATGTATCATGTATTCATAAAAAGTTGGACATTCAATATATTTAATCATTCTATTTTATATCAAATAGAATTTACATTTTTTTTTAAATTTAAAAAAACTAGCTAATATTTTATGACGTTCCCCAACTAGTTTAAATACTCATTATTTACTTTTTTTGTTTATAACCATTCTTAATTATATGGGTAGTGTTATAAATTCGGTCTGTAATTTATAATTTAAGTCTAGATTTTCAAGCTATTTACTTATACCACAAAAATTAAATAAGAATCTGATTCCTTTAAAATTCAATTACAATTAAAACATGGGTTTTCTTTTATTACTTGTGTATTCCTCCTTTGATCTCTTGAATAATCATTCCTTTAAATTATTATTTATGTTTGTTTTTGAATATATGATATATGATGTGAAATAAATGAAGTTTAAAAACTTAGCGGACATCATATGAGTAAATAAGGTTTATTTTGTAATACAGTGGAACTTCCCTTAGACGAACATCATCGAGGAATGACAAAATGTCGACCTATAGAAGTGTAAGCTTATGAGAAGAACATTTTAAATACTAACCTGACCAAAATTTACAAAAACAATAAATAAAAATGAAGATGAACTTGGAAAATGCAATAAAACAAATATGCAATGAGTTAATAATGATTTTTTTTTTTTTATAACTGTTCAAATGTGCAATATATATCTACGTACGTATTTTTATATCCATTAATCTTAATTTGATTTAAAGATGAAAAAAGATAAAACATCATGATAGGACATAAGAATCCCCCTTAAATTCTTAACTTTAAAATATTCATTTATTTTACTATTATTCTACCTATTAAAATTAAATTCATTGAGAAATTTCGTGTTAAATGTTTAAATCAGTAATCTTTTACTTTATTTTTGCATTTCGTTTTTCAGCACTGTAAATTTTTTTGTTTCTATGCGCGAATAAAAGCCCGGATGATAAGTGCATCTTTTTCACTTACTTTTATTGTTCCACTTTTTCATTCAAAGTTGAAACGTTTTTTGGAGAAATGTTAATGTTCCATTAATATGGTAAGGTAAGAAATGTTCCATTAAACCTTTTTATTTTGAAACAATAAACTTCACTGACACACGCATGTAACATATGTTTGTTTCAACAAAAACCTGTACGAGACTGGAATAGGATAGAAAAAATTTCTTTGAAACATTAATGTTGTGTTTACAGTAAACAGGAAACCACACTTAGCCTTTCTTTTAAATACAGTTCTAAGACTAAGGTTACCTGCACTCTAACCCTTAGTCTTTCTACTACATTACATCCTGTCTGCTTAAGAGAGATTTTTTTTTAAAACAAAAATGACTGAATCTATGTCTATGCCCGTTAATTAAAAGTTGAATTCAACGTTACCGAAATTCAATGTAACTGGAACGAAACTGGGAAAATAAAACCTTTCCACTTAAAAGAGATGTCCGTTTATTAGAAGTGTCTGTTGAGGGAAGTTCCTCTATATTTCGTTGCTAATCAAAAACACAAACATATCTTAATTAGCGTATAACATATAATTGTTTCGAAAGGTGGTGGTGGACAAATCCCTTCTCCTAAGTCGAGGAACGCTGGGAACAGTGGTGCTGGTGGTAAGCAGTCCCAAACACCCCAGCAACCATCACCTACCCAAGGACATCACAAGTTTGCTTCTTACCCAGCCCAACCCAACTTGGTAAGCATTTTTCTCATTATTTGTTTATATTACTTTTTCAAATTATAGGCCAGAGAGATCCTTATTTTGAATTATTTAATCTGTTTAGTCGAGTTGTTTTCAACTTATTAAAGTAAAAATTCATCCTCTAGTTATAAGTTTCCTACATCTTTTGGAATTCTCTCTGAGGAATCTATATCAATTATTCATGTTTCTTAATAAATGTTTTAGGTCAATTATCAAAGCAAAATTGTTAGCTGTTTTTAAATTTTGATAATGTCGCAAAACTTTAAAAACTAATATTGTTCCCACTTTGTAATAGAGTTATTCAAGAGTTCTATATTTTGTAAGTAAAGTAGTTTTACTTAGTTGTAATTTTGTATAGTTAAATATTGGTTAGGCCACTTTTTATTTCTTTGTTTAATGATATAGTCATATATGTAGTAAATCCTAATAATATTTTAAGCATTGAATTTACTAATTTGTTTGTTTTTCATTAGATTAAAAAGAAATTAATTGTATTTTTTATCCTCTGATTATTTAGACAGATGGCAAAAATAAGCTTAATAAATTAATAAAATTTCTGTATCAGTCAAATACCAAAAATTATTTTTATCTCTCATCCCCTCCCACATTATGATCATAACTTTTACCGTATTCTCAGCATTTTTATTTATCTATAAATTTGTTCTTAAAATCAGGTGATCCAGGGAGGTGGCAATAATAATCAACAGCAGCAGCAGCTGGTTGGGCGGGGTGGTGTCCCTCCTGTTCCTCAAGGTGTCAGAACTGGAAACAATAACGGCAATGGTTTGGGAGGCAATGCTGGTGTCGCTCGCTACCCCACGCCCATCCAAAGGCCTGCTAGCTACCCTGTGCTGCAGCCTCAGAGGCATAGAGTACAGCAGCAGTCCCGTCCACCACCAGTCTCACAGCAGCAGCACCTGCAGAAAATTTCCAGTCAATACTATCAACAGCAAGGTTGGATATTTTTAACAATATTGATTTGATGGTTCTATTTTATTATCAACATTATAGTAAGTCATGTGCTGGTTCCTATATAATCCTATAAAAGCAAGAGCTTGCAAGTCACTAGATTCCTTATATGTTTTCTATAATTTATTTATTTTAACTTTGATTTGCCCTCTTCTTATGCAAATTTTCAGCTTCTAATATTTCTATGGAAACAGACATTGTGGGGTCCCCTGGGCCTAAAATAACCTGTGCGTTTGTGTTAGAGAACACTTAAGATCAGATACAAAAAATCATGGATTTTAAAGTTAGGCCTGTGCTCCTGATGTGCCAGCAAAAATTGGTCAAAATTGTGTTAACAGTGCGATTAACCCGGCATTGGTCGCTAGACCAACTTTAACATGGATGGTCGCACGTGAAAATTTCTCCAACACAGAATGTTTTTTTCTCTCACAACAAGCACTACTATTTTTTGTTTCAATTTAATCATACGTTAGTTTGAATTTTAACAATAAAGCTGTACTTACAAAATGGTCAATTATTAGGACCAAGTATGAAATCTTGAAAAAACAATATTTTATTAAGAGGATAAAACAACTATAGTCATTCAAAACTACTGTTTTAAATTTTTTAAAAAGAGTAAAAAAGTTAAATGCATAAAGAAAAAGTATGATCTTATAGCCAAATTAATACTACAAGCATTTAGTTTAATTAACAATAGTGATTATAATGTTCAATTAAAAATACAAAGTATATAGGAACTTCCAAGTCAGAATATAAGGTGGGAAGAAAATTCTACTAGAAAATTACTTTAGTGTAGTCAGTCGAAAGAATCTCCTTGCCCGCAATCTTTCCATGTAAATATAGCATGGCTTGGGCATATTGGTCAGGTGCAAAGATGTCAATTCTTCTGTTTTTTTTTTGTTTTTTTTTTTTTTTGTGTGTGGGCTAAAGGCTTCCATTGAAGCCCTATACTGCCCGAACCCTTTATTTTTTTATGTAAGGATTAGAATGTTATTGTATTTTCTTCTGTGAATTTTCTTAGTTTTTTTATTTGCTCTCATAGGGCAAAAAGTACAAAACCCTTCTGGACATTGGTCTTGTCTTGGAGCTGCTGGCATGTCTTCCATCTTTGCAATCCTTTTAATTGACATTTTTAAGTCCATTGATAAATTTTGGACATTACATCTTGTTATTTGGTATGGTTGTATCAGTTTGAATGCAAGTGCCTTTATATAATCTTTTCTCTCCATATTTTGGCTAGTGTAAGCATAAAAATAATTTGGCTGCTTATCATCCCAGTGTTCATTAGCGAAAAGAAAATTGTAAGTGGCCATCTGCAACTTATTCTTGATACATTGTAATATGATTCTAGTAGGTCTACCACATCTACTCCCCCTTATGTAAAGTTGTAAAAAGTAACTAATTCCGGCTGTCTGCACAGTTTTCAGCAACATTGTCGTCCAAATCTTCTATGTTTGACTCAGGTTGTACCATTCAAACGTAATTTTCTAAAACAGAAAAAATATGGCAGGTATGGAAAATGAATACCAAAGAGAAGGAAAATGGAAAAGAAAAAAAAACTTACTTAATAATGATTCAGCTTCTTCAAATCAACATTTTCCAAGCTCGGCCAATTGTTTCCCTCTTAAAGAAAACATTTTGGAAGTTGACACACGTGAGAGAAACACTCATTTTCACGTCACACTGACAGTCCCACGTGAGAAAAACTCACTTAAATATGTCATTGACAGTCGCGTGCGAGAGAATCTCTCATGAGATCAGATTGGGCAAAATGGAAGAAAGCTGGATTAGGTATAAGGCTTGGTATTGGAGCGGGGAGAGTTCAGGGAGGGGTGTGAGTCTGTGAACTACAGATAGTCAGGAGGGGAGTTTTTCGGAAGCACCAAAAGCCAAACAAAATTTGTGAGAGAAATTCTCACGCAGCGACCAATGGCGGGTTAATATCTGTTGTCTCAATTATTGGTAGATAAAGAAATATTACGGGTCATTCATGAGCTCAATTGAATATCCTTGTTTTTTCTTGCTTAAGTGCTCAATATTCAAAAATAAGTTTAAATTTATTGGAGGCCATTGAATCATCTCTATTGATTCTAATTCAAGACAATTTGTCAAAAAAAGATTTATAACTCGAATTTTTAGAACCATGCATAGACCTTTGGGCCCATAATATAGTGTGAATTAAATAAATACTACTTCTGGTTTGGCCTCTTGCAGTTTTTATAAACCCTTTGCGGCCCCGACCTGGGACAGGCATAAACAAATTATCCATATGGTCTGCGTGTGTCTATCCATCACCAGTCCTGCTGGACCTGGGACGAGCTGGGACAGGCAAGCATATTTAACACTTGGGCCGAGTTAGCTGAGCGTGTAGGAGCGCGACGCACTGTTGCACACTTGAGCCGAACGTCGGCGGTTCGAATCCGCCCTGGGAGGGATGACTTTTATTTCTTGGAGGCCACATGGAATAAATCTCGACCATGCCACCACGGTCAGAATAGGTTGGTTATTCCTATAGAGTACTCCCCCCCCCCACCCATAGAGCTACTCAAAAACTTGCTTTTTTAAAAAATCTACTGAAATGGTGTGTCTCTTCAAACACAGCAAGTCTATGTCACTTCTGCTAGAGTAGAATCCCGATAATTTGTATATATTTTCAAGGATAATATTTTCAAAGGACCAAGGGTGAATACAAATCATCGAGATTTTCATTAATAGAGAATAAACAACATGAAATAAAAAAAATAATACAACAGTTATTACTGT
This sequence comes from Aelia acuminata, assembly GCA_911387785.2. Taxonomy (NCBI): domain Eukaryota; kingdom Metazoa; phylum Arthropoda; class Insecta; order Hemiptera; family Pentatomidae; genus Aelia; species Aelia acuminata. Next base: position 62,207,618 of record OU426982.1, on the reverse strand, counting down.
ACATGATAAAGGATATAGGTAGGACAACCAAACATTATCATTTTACTTTTGAAAAAAACAGTTGTTTTCTTTTGATATAATCTTTGAAGACAGGTACTGTCAATATCATTTTCTAGTGTGTTTAGAGAAAAGAATACGTCTACAATATTGGATTCAGTTTGAAAAATGATGCTCGTAATTATTTTATCGCTTTGTCATTTTCTATGTGATCGACGATACTTTTAATTTATTGGAAAAGATTTTTATGTTTTAAAAACAGTTATGTTTCGATGACTTACCTTTTTTGGACAGCTCAATCTATGTTGATGGCTAACAGTACGATTATGTTCCATACATGTCACTGTTCCTCCTTGTCTTGTCTTCATTAAAAAAAATTTTTTCATTACACTGCACGGAAAGTAACTACTTTCGATGCATGCAAACAGTACAAAAAACAGCTGTTTCCCGTTTACTTCTAAAAGTGCACCGAAAATTTTTGGTGTACTTGTTATTTCGTTTCCCGGCCACCAGTAGCGCTTGCTGATTGTATTAAGAACAGCTGTTTAATGAAAAATTGAAATCAAGAAAACTGAAAAAAATTCCGCACAATGAAAGAGCAGGAAAGTGTCAAGAAATACACAAAAATACAACTAAAAATTTACACTTACTACAAAATAAATTAGCAAATAAAATCATAAATATAAGCAACAATCAAAACTGTACAGTAAATATTAATTTCAATTTCTAAAATTCTTAGAACCCTTATTTATTTCAGTATTTTATTTAATTTGTATTCAGCTTTTGTTTGTTGATCAATAAACTAATCAAACAGTATACTAGTGTTTGAAATTATAATTTAAGTTAATTAATTATGTTAGTTTGAAATTTCTGTTATACTGACAGTTTGCAGTGTAATGAAAAATATCGTTTATAACACATACCAAAAGTGCTTTTCCCGAGCTTACTCAAACTATTTCCGTACTCGACTTCGCCTCGTACGTGAAACTCGAATTCTTCCCGTGTGAGGCGTGAAATTCCGTAGCGCACGGGAAAAGGCCACTTTCGGTACTAGTAATGAAATATACTATTTAGTAAATGAGGAGTGATCATATCTCCCAACTCATGTTTTTACGTACAACAGACTTCTCTAAACACGCTTGCACTTTCTCCCTAATTTTCTTAAATTTTTATTGTCCCTTATTTTGAAAAGATAAAACCGATCATTACTTGCTCTAAAATCTTTAAATCACATTTTTTACTTTTTTTTCCTTGTAAATGTTACCTCCAATCTATGAATTCGAAACACGTGCTTGTGTCTCAACCAAAGCTTTAAATGATCTTCTAGTTCTGGGTATTCTTCAATTTACTTGAAATGCTTTAATTTACAGCTCGTACCTGGTGAGGAGATTTTTTTTTTATCTGAAACATAATACCTCATTTGACTAAAGAGGGCCTTAAAATTAAAAAAAAAAAAAAAAAAAGTAAGTAAACGGAAATTTTTAGAAACAGTAATCTCTTACTCACTTTCTTCTCCTTCTCTTAAAAGTCTTAAGCCTGCCCCCATTTTTTTTTTCTTTTTCAAATAATACTAAGATGAAAATGAATACGAATTGTGGAGGGGACCAAATTAAATTGTTTTGTAAGAATTAAAGGGAGATAATAGCGGCACCAGCGAATCCATATGAATTATTGGGATACAAATTATCAGGATTCTACTGTGTTGTACTTTTTGATAACAAATTAACCTGTATCATTATTATTTGGTACTACTTCCCCTATTCCCCTGCTGGCTTTGACAGCTGATAAGCACGCTGCTATCTGTTGGTCACCATTCGAACTACCATCCCCACCACTTCTCTTCTTATCCGTTAAAGGCCGATTTTATGAATAGGTTAGAATTATATTACGGGCCTTTTTTTACGAGTATGAGACCGTGACGTCATCTCAACTCTAAACAACTTCACCTATTCCTGGCTAAATAAACATCGATTAATCGTACTTTATGTACATATGATTAATTTTGAAAATACCACGTCTCCCCACCCTTGCATCTATAGAACATTACTCTTCATCGAAATGTTATCATTTTTCGAAGTATTAGTATTTGAGAGTCCCTGAAAAATATTAATATTGAACCTATACCGTTCCGAATACAAACGTATTCCGTAATTACGTAACTATTCGTTATGCGTATTAGTTCCTTACCAATCCACTTTTTATTAACAATTTATCCGCTTCAGTGTTTTTCTATAACCTATTATCTTTTCATTATGCCTATACTTTTTTGAAGAACTGACATTTACATACTTTACAAAAAGTTAAAGTTAAAAAAAAATTAAGAGATAGGATTTATTTCATTGAAGATGCTTATCTAATTCCACTGTTATTTTTCACAATATGAAACCACCTGTTTTATGGGTAATATTTACATTTGAAAGAAGAAATAAAAATCATACATGAAAGGATGTCAGCTTATAATTTCTTTCAAATTTTAATATATCTAAATCCAACAATTATATCATATTCTATTCCTCTTCAAAAAAAATAGAACCTTTATTAACCAAAACTTGTTTCTATACTATAAACCATTTTGCCGGAAAGTATAACTATATTATAAATACATAATATAAGAATTTTCACAAGGAAGTACCCATTGATATTTTTCCTCTCCTCTATTTTTCACTTATTCTCATCCTTCAAATGAAGGTAAAATGCAGTACCGGTGTTTAATATTACTCTTTATTTTTATTACCACTTCTTACTACTGTCAAATTAATTATACAATACAGTAATATAACTATACGTTATTTTACAAAGCAGCACTAAGTCCTTGTAGGGGATTGAACCTAAAATGTTCAAAAATAAGAAGAATAATAATCTATGCCATCGAGCTTGATTGGGCCTTACCAAATGACAAATAATTTTATTTTTAACCTGCAGACTATCAAACAATAATGAAGGGAATAAAGAATATACAAATATCATCAACTATAAATCAACCTATCAAAGCATTAACTAAATAATAAATAAGAGTTAACTATCATAACTAAATTATAAATAAGAGTTAACTATCATAACATAGTAGTTAACTCTTAATTAACTTTTAAATGTGCTGCATATAAACCCCAAAAATATCCTAAGTCTCCTTTGTGAGAAATACAAAGTAGCACTAAGTCCTTGTAGGGGATTGAACCTAAAATGTTCAAAAATAAGAATAATAATAATCTATGCCATCGAGCTTGATTGGCCCTTAACAAATGGCAAATAATTTTATTTTTAACCTGTTGACTATCAAACAATAATGAAGGGAATAAAGAATATACAAATATCATCAACTATAAATCAACCTATCAAAGCATTAATTAAATAATAACTATATTATAAATACTATGTTATTAGGTTATCAAATAAATGTATTAGGTTTTTCAGGGTGAAATGTAACTCAGTCGATAATTTGTATTAGGTTTTCAGGGTAATTTGTATTAGGTTTTTCAGGGTAAAATAAAACTCAGTCGATTATTTACATTAATAAAGTACAATACATTGACCATTACTTAATATGAATGATACCCATCTTTCATCTTCATAGAATGTCTAGGGTTTATTATTAAAAAACTGATTGAATTGGTTTTTAAAAATGAAAGTTTAATGAAAAAGTAGGTTATGGTATAGGTTTGAATTATTCAGCCGAATATAGTTCGAAATACTGATTCTTCGAAATATTCGGAGAAATAGATAAAAAGTAAAGTATGATGGAGCAAATGGTGGGGAGACGCGGGTTTTTTAAAAGTTAGATAATTATATCGACTGGCACAAAGTCGATGTGTTCCTTTCAGATGGGGTGAGATAGTGTGTGACGTAAAAATGACGTAATACTGAGGCAAGGCGGTTATTTTTCAAACAGGAGGGGCAATAGGGGAAAGATGGCGGTGCTAGTAGTTTGCATGGTGACCAACAGATGGCAGCGTGCTTATCAGCTGTCAAAGTCAGCAGGGGAATAGGGGAAGTAGTACCTATTATTTTTTATAAAATACTAGATTTTTAATAAATAAAATAAAATGAAGCGAATTTGTCAATCTTTCAGAGAAAATGTTGTGCAGTATATTTCTGTCTTTTGATGATATTAAAATTAACAATAAAAGAGACATTTATTTGTCCTACAATAATTTTTTCTTATGCAAATGCTTTAACTTAGTTGTGATTTTATTAAATAATTAAAGTGATAAAGGTTTATAGAATTATGTTAAATGATATATTAATTTGTTCCCAGGTAACCCTGTAAAACTTGATGTTGAAGGCAAGAGTGAAGGAGATAAATTACAGGAGCAGACAAATCCTGGAAATACTAAACAAGAAAAAAAGGAGGAAACAACAAATAGCTCCGAACAGTAACAATGTCCTCACATCAGGAAGAAATGGATCAAATCTCAGCCGACTGCCCTCCTTTCACTGGGCAGGCTTTTCTTTATCTTATTAGTTATGGGTTAGGGTTAGCTCTGTAAAACTTAGGCAGAGCAAAGAGCATACTAGCTATCGTATTGTATTTTGCTATTGTAACCCTCTTTATATTACATGAAAGTTCCTCGTTTCTCTGTTATCGAGCACTGAGATGATGCTATTTTATGGATTACTTCTATAATAGCATAAAAATGTTTAATACATTTAAAATATAAATAAAAACAAATAGAGTTCTCTCTTCATCTTCAACAACTTTAGGAAGACGACAAAAACAGCATCTAAAAAGGTGTAGATCAAAAAGGGTTGGACCCTCATTTAGAGAAGCTCCCTGGTCTTTGCTAGTATGATTTTTATTATCGTGTATGTGCGTATCCGTGTGATTCCTTGGTAATGAACTCCATTATTTTAACTGTGTTAATTATTAGTGAACAATGAATTTGTTATTATAAAAGTATACATAAATATAGTGAGAGTATTGGAGCTACTGACCAGAAGATGATCTGTATCTGAAGTTAAAACAACTTATATGTGGTCTTATTCTGTTAGTTGTGAATTTCGAGTGATTTTCCTGAATGGAGTGTACTTTTTCTGAAAGATTTTGCCTCCATCATAAAAAAATAAAATAAGAAAAAGCTATTATTCCATTGTAATAAAATAACATGCTATCAGGCTTTATAAGTATGATAACCATGTGTTAATTCTTATCATAGAACTAAATTAACGAGAAATGGTATTTAATAAACTAAAATATATATAAATATAAATATATATATTATGTATATCCAGATCAATTTATGGGGGTTAGACTGCAATTTATGCATGTTGTAAAAATAAGGTATCGATTCTAAGTGTTTGGCTATAGCCAGTGATTTTGAGAAACTGTTTTCCCCCCAATGTTCTTATAAATTGTAGGCACACTTGAATCTGTACAGCTATTAACATGGCTTCATTTTTTTAGAACGTTTGTATTATTTTATTCGATTTGAGTTTTTCTTGTAAATCAAGATTTACAGATAACAGATAGCTGAGTGTATTTCAATTATGTATCTAACTTAATTAAATGGTGTAAATTGTTTTTTGATTATATTATATATGTGTACATTCTTGAAAATAATTCCAAAATCTCTGTGGTCATATTTTTTCCAGCTCAAATATGCTATCTGTCTATTTGTCTATAGTTGCAATAAATATAAATTTTCTGGAAACTGCCAAATTTAATGTAATTTACACTTTGTTTACCTATTTATTACTTAAGAATGAAAAAAATATTGCAATTGTGTAAGTACATTCCTAGACCTAGCTCCAAAATGTTCCTTTTTACCTACCTTAAGATACCCATTGAAAAAAAGGAAAAAATATGCCTCCTTCTTAATTATATTAAATGTTTAATAAGTTTTAGTTTTAATTTTAATTATTCCCCTCCATATTTTTATTTTATTCTGTTTAGTTATTTCAATTAAAAAAAAAATACTATTTTACGATAAATTATATTTATTGATAACCAAATAGTATATGATGCTGGTAGAAAAATAAGTGTTTTATTTATCAAAAAGCATAGAAACCTCATCTGAAGTCTTAATGGGGATAAAACAAACAGAAGAAAAAGTTTTACTTGTCTTTCTTGCCACTAATTTTATTTCCATCTGATTGACAAATATATTTTACCTGAACATTGAATTGGACTCAAACTATATTATTTAAAAAAAAAAAAATTGTTTAAATATTTCAGTTCTAATTATGCTGATTAACCAATCGGTCTAAATTCAAATTATTTAGAGCAAAATTCATGAAGTAAGTCAGAAGACTGAGTATTCATTTCAACCTCTCAACTTATAAAATATTTTTTTTCATCCATTAAACTAAAAATATTTGCAGATCTTAATTGATCCATATCAATACTTCATTTTATGGATGAGGTGAAGCCTCTGTTGGTCTACCCTAAGATTTTCATTTTCCCTAATTAGTATTTATAAGTACATTTATATAAAAAAATTTAATGTATTCACTAGAATCTATAGAATAGAATATAAATTTACAAAACAACACTGTGATGGAAGAAACCAAAACAGATATTCATTTCTGATACGTTGCACAAAGATCTAAAATTGCCAGGAACGGTTACTATCATTATTATGTGATCACATGTTTGAATCATTCTAGGCCCTTCTGGGTGGTAGCAGACCATATATAAGCAAGTGACCGACTAGCTGGTTTATTTTAACTTGGACAGTGAAGAATTCAGTTACTTTTGAGTCACTACTAGTTGATGTTTTATCACAATATTCAAGTTCACATTATTTGCTATATTTTTATTTTGTGATTTTACATAAATAAAATTATTTGAAACCTTATCAATCATAAAATATTAGTTTTATCTAAATAAATTAAAAAGTACATTAAAACTAAAGCCACATTTTAACAAACTACACCATGGTACTGAAATCAAAATAGAATAACTTTTGTTATAAGTATTCCTGAATAATTGATTAATAGTCATTTTGTTTATATTTAAAATTTGAAAGAAAAGATCTCCAACCAGAAAGAAATTCTAGAATTAATGAATAGTTGTCAAAAGTATTTCTTGAATAGAGCGTGTTGATTAATATCTCCATATTTTATTTGGAAACACTTGTGATGGATGAAGTTTTTTGTTCTATAGCTTACTGCCCTCACATTTAATTAGTAGTAAATGTAATGTCAAAAACATTTAGGAATAACACCTGTCATTACTCTACTAAGCCCTAATTTGTTCCTCACAAATTTGAAAATTCACAAAACTGCTATTACATCTATATTGGATATTTAATCAAAGAACTTTGTTCCAGTAATTTATTCAAGTTTTAATTGTATTATGTATTTACTATAGTGATGTAAAACTATCGATAGTATTTGGTGATGACCGGGGTAGGGGGGAAATAGAATTGTTGAATTTTCCACTTGGTACTATTTCTTTCCTCTTTTATAACATTTCTGTAAATAAAGGGATGAATTCCATTATACCTTCAAATAATTTTTATCAGTTTCAAGCTAAGCTGTTACCGCAAAGAATAAAAACTATATCAAAAGGTCGAAGAAACTGTATATAGAGGAAAGCTATACCAACCCTCTTCAAGTAACAATGAAACTAGGATTCCAAGTTGTCGAAATAGTTAAATTGAAATGATAACATTCAGACGCAATCCTCGAATGTGTCGGAGTTAATGAAGAAAAAATGTCGTTTCAGTGACACTTGTCTAAGACATATCTTACTTTGAGGCGTGCATGCTTCAAAAAAATGTTTTCAGATAGTTGATTTAAAAGGTTGAACATTTAAAAAAAAAAAGAAAAATATGATTTTGTTTATATGCCAATAACAAAGTAATTTTCAAGTCCAGGGACTGGCAGGCAATCAGTTTTTTTGAATGTATATTATTCCATCAAGTCGGAAGGCATGTATGAGCAAACAGTTCAATTTTTCAGTCTTATATTTTTTGCGTGGTTTATATTTTTTAATAGAGTAGATTTTTTGTTTTAACATAAATAAAATTACAATGTTACATTTTGTTTATTTTTCATTTTCATGAATTTTATAGCACATGGGTTCTTAGAGGCAGATAATGGCATTTTATACTTTCAAAACAAAGTTTTCGATAGTTTAAGACTATCAATAGTTTTACATCACTAAGTAACTAATAGATGCCTATTTTTTATTTGCTATTTATATTACATATGTCAAAATCCGATTTGGAATGGAAACAACAGAACATTTGAAATTATTAGTAAACACTACGAATAATTACAAATATTTTTTTAAGTCTGTTTGTTTGTTTAACGTCACTTAATGCCACTAAGGCTAATCAGACGATGCTACAGTGGGAGTCCTAAATTTTGCCTGTCCAGGTATAATTAGGATAGGGACATCGTACTGGCTCGGGACCTCCATTTTACGTCCTATCCTAATAATAAATACCACAAGTCACCCCATATTTTTTTAAGTCAAGGGGTTCAATTGACAATAATTATCTTAGATTTTTAACGGGAGGATTAATTTTCGAAATACTGGTTTAATTATAATTAAGGTCATATTACATTTAAAATAGACAATGGACTAAGTTGACAGTGTAATTAAATGAGGAATTATTTGAATTAAAGCTGTTGTGTATTTCCTTATTTTAAAATACTTTTATTTCCATAGATCATTAATTTAATTTAGACCTTAATAAATTACTATATACATAGCATAATTATTAATTAAACATAAATATAAAAATTAAGTTTTATTCTGAAACAACCAGTGAACAAAATGAAAGGGCAAGTGATGTATAAAATATAAACATATTAAAATAGTGCTCATTCATAAAAGATTAATTATGGATATAACACACTTAATAATCATAAACGAGAATAAATATGAGTAATGAATTATATCTCATTCTAAAACAGAACCGACGAACATAAAGGCTGATACATAGGAACAAAAAGTGATATCTATAATATTTATTCAAATAATAGTTTAAGAAAATGTCAAAAGAGCGCAGCACAAATCAAACATGATAAAAAATTTTAGTTCAAATTAGCACTACAAGATGCCAGCACTGTACAGGCAGGCCTACCTAGTAAAGAATCTTGCCTGCAAATTTTTATTTTGTATTAGGAGAATAGGAGCCTACAAGAGCTCACATACAGAGGGCTCTTTAGTGTAGTTCTAGCGACTGCCACGAGAGTGAAGCACCAAGCAGCCCAACACCTACTAATTGAGCTCCTTTTATCTCCTACTCTCCTACTACTAAATAAAAATTCGCAGCCAATGTACCTAGGTAGGAAGTAGCTCTGGATAGTGCTGGCATCTTGTGGCCCTAATTTGAACTACGATTCTAGCATCATTCTTGATTTGTGCTGCATTCTTTTGACCTTTGCTCAAATTATTGTTTGAACAAATATTTTGTAAATCATTTATTTGACTTTTTTATGTTCGGTGGGTCTGTTTTGGAATGAGATATACTTATCATTCACATTATTCTCGTTTATGAATAAATAATAAGTGTGATATAATCATAATAAAACTTTTCATATTCTAATTAAATTAGTAATCTACGAAATAAAACAAATTAAAAACAGGAAAATGTTAAACAGTGAAGTTACTTGAAATAAATGGGGTCACCTGTGGTGTAGTGGTTAGCATGGCAACCTACTGTACTAAAGGTAGGTTCGTGTCCCGAGGTGGCCCTAGGATTTTTTAATGGGAGTTAAAAATCCTTGGCTATGCCATCCCTCAGATAGGATGTAAAATGGAGGTCCCGAGCCTGTATGATGTCAGGTACTCGTTAAGGATAAGAATTATTATCCTAAGTATACCTGGATATGCATTTTTTAGGACTCCTACTGTAGCATCATCCGATTAGCCTGAGTAGCATAAAGGGACGTTAAACAAATAAACAGACAAACTTAAAATACATTATTGTTTAATAAAACTGTGTAACAGAACTGATTTCAACTAAATTTAATGATGTTGTAAAACAGTTTTCCTATAAAATTCATGAAGATTTAATAATGTTCAGTTAGGTTTTCAAGGTGTTTTCAAAGACTGTTTACATTTTAAAAATAGTTGTGTAATTTCCAATTTCGGTAACATTTATTTCAAATCTCAGCTGAATGCAGTGAATTGTTTTTAATCAATGATTCTTTTAGAAGCAAACGTACCAATCATTTTTCCATAAAATTTGTAATCAAAAGATAGAAAAAAAAATAGATGTTTACTATGTTAACCCAAAGTTGTTAACTTAATAAGCTATACATAATTAACTATTTAGAGAGGGGCTCTATATCTAGAGTTATTATCCAGGAGAGGTGTAGCCGTGAACATTTTGCTCATTCAAACATTTATTTTGCTCGTATGGGTAAATAATCTTCTATATTAACCTAGTATTTCATCCATTCTGTTTATAATTTTTTCTACCTTCCTTTAGCCCTTTAATTTTGTTTTTACAGTTTGTTTAAGGTTTCTTTAATGTTTACCTCCCCACCTAAACTTAATTAAGCTCTACTCTGGCCATACAACAGATATGACTGAACATTTCTCTCATCAGTATACTTCAAACTTGACACCCTTTTTACATAGTGTAGTTGTTGAATGTTTTGTTTTGCTCACTTGGAAACATCCGGTGTTTCTTTTACAAAATCATGAGCCGAGGCAAGAACATCTTAAATTTTTGATGAATATTTAAAATAACTGGCTCAGCAGCATAATGAGCCATGATAACAACTTAGCCCTTCACTTAAGACTTTCAATAACAAAATCCTAAGGATTGCTAAAAATAAGGGAGGAGCAAATAGAAATAGACATGATGAAGTTTTGCTATTGTGCCCCAGAAAGAAAAAAACCTAAAAAATACGTGCTTAGATTGTTCTAAACTGATTTGCAATGAGAATCACAGTTGTAAATGCATGCCACGATGAATGAGTTCATAATTTCTGACTGTACAGTTATTTTTTTGCTGTAAATCAATTTTATGATGTAATTGAAAACATATTTTTTTGCTTCTAGATTTTTTTTATAATAAAATTTAATTTTTTTTGTTAGTTTTATTGAAACTTTTATTTTTAAATATAATTTTTTTTTATATTGAAATGCTTACAAAATAAATTCATTTTCCAACTTCAAAAAAGTGTTTTAATTTATTATCCACAATGAAAAAATAAAAAAAATTATATTAAAAGTAATCGTGAACTTTTTTGGCTGTACATGATGGTATCCAAATATAAGCAGAAATAGTACAGATTGTCTATCATTAGATAAATACTCATCGGACCTCTTTTAAGGTACAATAAGATACAAAATTTAATACCTTCTTTTTTTTTTTATTATTATTTATTTAATAACAAATATTTAACAATAATAAATTTGCGATCTGCAAATTACTTGCAACGAGAAAATTTTGCTCAATACTACATGATCCTTCTGGAAATAACAAATTAGCTCAGCAAGTCTCTTGGCCACCACCTGCGTAGTGGGCTGTAAGAGTTGTGTGAGCATCTTAAGTGTTCCGTCAGAGGGTTTGTATTGTAGGTCAGTCTTTTGATCAGTCAGATAATTTTGAATGTATGTCAAGTAGTGTGGATAAAAGACCGTATCGTTTGTTTAGTTCTTTACCTTTTAGTCTGATGTGAGTTTTCCAAGTCAGTCTTTTGTCCAGATAAAAACCTAAATATCTAACCTCATCAGATGGCGGTATATAGATATTATTAAAATATATTTCTGGACAAGGGCCACGATTAAGTGTGAACATTACATGAACACTCGTTTTTCATTCATTTTTATATTCAATCTAGTGACCCAATCTGCAATATCATCCAAATGATTTTGAAGAATATTAAAGGCTCGAATAAGGTTTTTATCTGAGCAAAGTATAGCGGTGTTGTCAGCGAAAGTAGCCCTGGAGGTTTTTTATTTAATTTTTTTATTTTTTAGTATAAATTTGATTAAAGAAATTTTAGATTGTTTTTACAACCTCACTTCCTCAGTTTTCGAAAAGATACTTGATTCAAATACTACAATTTGAATCAAGCTTTGGAAATTAAGTGAAGTTTGATATTCGTATTGGAAATCGCGAAATAAATTTTAAAAGTGCTTTTGTGCCTGTAAAGGCTGAAATCCACACTTCCCTATATAAAACCCGTAAATTCCTCACTCATTTACAGCAAATTGCAAACAACCAATATAGTATAACCAAATATTACATTTTTACTAAAAATTAATAAATGCTCTAAATAAAAATTCAAGTGAACAATATGATGCAATACAATAATTTGCAATACAAAAAATTAAAGTGTTATAATATGACATTTACAGAGGCCTATCTTTAAGGGAAAAATGTGTCTCTGATAACATTAATGAATATGTATGTTCATATTACTAACTTTCTTAGGAAACTATAAAGTTTGCATATATGTTGAAAAACAAATAACTTTTATAATATTTAAAAAAAAAAATACTTGATTCCCCAATCAGATCGAATTTTCGATAATAATTCAGATATTCATGCTTTGGGCTAATCATATTTCATCTGGTTTAATGATTGGGATACTGACTTGTAAAAGGAAATTAGTCACAAAAAATAAATCCACTACTGATCTCATCTGATCGTTGTCGAATCCTAATTGAAAATAGGACTAGGATTTCACATGATGTTTGGGCATTGAGCCCATTCAGGATGGTTTATTTAATTTGACTAAAATAAAATAGAAAAATACTGCATTTATGTAAATAAACATTTTAAAGGGGTTTGGTGAAACTAAAATTTCAAACATTATTATATACATAACTATAAAAAAATAATATATATATATATATATATATATATAATTCTATAATGTCATTAGCATAATGATTCCTATATTATGTAATTATACTAAATATTATATTGATTAACTATACTTATTACAAATAAGTAATATTTAATTTCTCCAAAAGCAATCAAAAAAGGTATAATAATTAAAAATACACAATTATTTATTAATAATGAGTGCTCTTATTTCTTATGCACCAATAACATATTAAAATAAATTATTGATTTCTATATTTTCTGTTGGATTTAGTAGGTATAGAAGCTTATCAGCACTATTGTAAGTAGATGATAAATATTTATATATATTTTGTTTCCTTATGAGTCATGTATTGGGCATTCTAATATAATATGATCCAGGGTTTCCAATTTTTACTTTCACTTACCTATATATGAAATATATAATAAGTGGAAGTATTGCGATCGTGAAAATTTTCGACTTCCGGTTTTCAACGGAAATACACGTTTTGGGGTCCCCTGAGTCAAAATAACCAAGTCCCGCGAAATGGTCTGTGTGTGTGTGTGTGTGTGTGTGTGTGTGTGTGTGTGTGTGTGTGTGTGTGTGTGTGTGTGTGTGTGTGTGTGTGTGTGTGTGTGTGTGTGTGTGTGTGTGTGTGTGTGTGTGTGTGTGTGTGTGTGTGTGTGTGTGTGTGTGTGTGTGTGTGTGTGTGTGTGTGTGTGTGTGTGTGTGTGTGTGTGTGTGTGTGTGTGTGTGTGTGTGTGTGTGTGTGTGTGTGTGTGTGTGTGTGTGTGTGAACAGACTTGCTCAAAAACTATAAACCGTGCGAACCTGAAATTGGGTATTTAGAATATGTATAAGCCCGCGATGTGACAGCAAAAATTTCATCAAATTTGCTGAAAGGGAGGGGGTACTTTATTTAATAACTTTTTAAGTTTTTTTCGATTTTCTCAAAAACGGCTCTAACGATTTTGATTAAACTGAGTATTTGATCTAATTATATGCCTGAAATATGACTGTAAAAATTTCATCAAAATTGATCAACCGGAGGGGGGACTTTACTTAATAAATTTTGTATCATTTTCACATGTTTTTTTTATTTACTCAAAAACGGTTTTAACGATTTTTATCAAACTTGGTATTTGATGTATTTATATGCCAAAGATGTGATAACTAACATTTCATCACAATTGATCAACCGGAGGGGGGACTTTACTTAATAAATTTTGTATCATTTTCACGTGTTTTTTTTATTTACTCAAAACGGTTTTAACGATTTTGATCAAACTTGGTAGTACGTGGGCCAGACCCCCTTACCGTGCACCCCCCCCACATCCCTATAAATTGCATATCGTTGTGTTCCTTGTGATAAAAGATTAAGAAAAAGCCAATGTTCCCAGAAAAAAAAGTGGCCGCACTAACCGAAAATGGCGTTCAAACATGGCGGAATGACGACTTTGATTTTAGTTAGTTTTTTTATTACTGACATTTACCATTATGCTTAATTTCGCCATAACTGGTGTTTTATTAAAGCTAGATAGTTCTAGATTCAGAATAAATAAACAAACGTTCTAAAATAATTAGCCTTGACAACATAAAATACAATTAAAGTCAATTTTTTCAAGTCTCTCGCGTAAAAGTTAAAATTCCAAGTTAATTTGTGATTAAACGGCCATCGTTAACGAAAAACACCCTGAAATAAAACATCTGAAGCAATTATTCTTCTTTAAAAATCAGTGGTCAAATTTCAAAAAATATCAACTAGTTTCATAGAAAACGGACCTACAAGGCGAAAAGGCGCCGGTGACTCGGGCGCATCCTGTCCTCTGCCACATCGTTCAGTTCTTATACATCATATAATTACAGCGGGTTTAGGATATTACTTTGAATGTATAATCAAGCCTATGTAACTGCAAGTTTTTAATTTACAGAAATAATTAATATAACCTTTATTTTTTTTATTATTTTTTTTTATTTTTTTTTTTTTAAATCTGATAAATAAAGGATATATATCTGATCAATAATAATGAATTAGTCGCAGATTGCACATTATCTAAACCTTACTAATATTGACATAAACTGGTTATCTTGAAATTAAATAATAATGTTCTCATGGTAGTAGTTGGGTTACTGACACTGGCTTCTGATCATTCGTGAAATTTGAAATAAATGCATTTTAGCAAAGTATTGATTATTTATAGATTTAAAAACAACCCAAATAAAAAAGATAAATAAAAAGTTCTGTTTGTTCGTTGATATGTAGAAATTATTCGTAATACAATTTAGGAAGTATATACATAAATTAATGAATTAATAGTTGCACGATGTGTGTTTGTGTATATATATATATATATATATATATATATATATATATACATACATACATACATATTATGATTAATTTAAAATTAAACCACTACTGGAGAGGAAAACCAATTAAAACATGTAAGTATTCATGCATCTAATGATCTATGATCCACGAAGTTGTGGCCTTTTTTCGGTTTCTGGCATATAACTACACATCAAAAAGTTTACTTTCTCTTTTTTTCTAAAAAAGGGTATACTAATACAAATAAAATGAAATATTTGGAGTGGAAATCGGATTAGTTATTTAGCCAAATTTGAAATTGAAAGATCGGTAATTTTTACCATTTTGGTAGAAACTCATGTTCCAACGCCTACAACTTGACAATATGTACTCTAAATGAAAAATGTTACAGTTAAAAGTTTTAGAACATTAAATTTAGCATAAAATAAGCCCACCTAAATAGTTATTTCTGTCAATATTATATCATATCCCCTTAGTTTTCACAAAAAGAAGGAATCAAGCGCTACGAATACTTTCACGTTTTCATTTGTATCTCTACTTAGTAATAAGTTAATTTAAAAATAAATGGGCATGTTTTATACTAAATTTAATGTTCTAAAACTTTTATCTGTAACATTTTTCATTTAGAGTTCATATTATCGAGTTATAGGCGTTGGAACATGGGTATTTACCAAAATGGTAAAAATTACCGATCTTTGATGTCCGGATTCGGCTAAATAACTAATCCGATTTCCACTCCAAATATTTCATTTTATTTGTATTAGTATACCCTTTTTTCGAAAAAAGGAGAAAGTAAACTTTTTGACATGTAGATATAGGAAGGAATGAAGATATAGTTAAAAGTATGAAGTAAGCGCTACAAATACTTTCACTTTTTCATTTGTATCTCTACGCAGGAATAAATTAATTTTAAAATAAATGGGCTTATTTTATGCTATATTTAATTTCCTAAAACTTTTATCTGGGACATTTTTCATTTAGAGTACATATTGTCGAGTTATAGGCGTTGGAACATGAGTTTTCATCATAATGATAAAAATTACCGATCTTTCATGTTCGAATTTGGTTAAATAACTAATCCCATTACCACTCCAAATATTTCATTTTATTTGTATTAGTATACCCTTTTTTAGAAAAAAAGAGAAAGTAAACTTTTTGATGTGTAGTTATATGCCAGAAACCGAAAAAGGCCACAACTTCGTGGATTATAGATCATTAGATGCATGAATACTTACATGTTTTAATTGGTTTTCCTCTTCAGTAGTGGTTTAATTTTAAATTAATCATAATATGTATGTATGTATATATATATATATATATATATATATATATATATATATATATATATATATATATACACACACACAAACACACATCGTGTAACTATTAATTCATTAATTGTTGTGAGCTATTAAATTGTGTTATGTATATACTTCCTAAATTGTATTACGAATAATTTCTACATATCAACGAACAAACAGAATTTTGTATTTATCTTTTTTATTTGGGTTGTTTTTAAATCTTTAAATAATCAATACTTTGCAAAAATGCATTTATTTCAAATTTCACGAATGATCAGAAGCCAGTGTCAGTAACCCAACTACTACCATGAGAACATTATTATTTAATTTCAAGATAACCAGTTTATGTCATTATAAGTGAGGTTTAGATAATGTGCAATCTGCGACTAATTCATTATTATTGATCAGATATATATCCTTTATTTATCAGATTTATAAAAAAAAAAATAAAGGTTATATTAATTATTTCTGTAAATTAAAAACTTGCAGTTACATAGGCTTGATTATACATTCAAAATAATATCGTAAACCCGCTGTAATTATATGATGTATGAGAACTGAACGATGTGGCAGAGGACTGGATGCGCCCGAGTCACCGGCGCCTTTTCGCCTTGTAGGTCCGTTTTCTATGAAACTAGTTGATATATTTTGAAATTTTACCACTGATTTTTAAAGAAGAACAATTGCTCCAGATGTTTTATTTCAGGGTGTTTTTCGTTAACGATGGCCGTTTAATCACAAATTAACTTGGAATTTTAACTTTTACGCGAGAGACTTGAAAAAATTGACTTTAAATGTATTTTATGTTGTCAAGACTAATTATTTTAGAACGTTTGTTTATTTATTCTGAATCTAGAACTATCTAGCTTTAATAAAATACCAGTTATGGCGAAATTAAGCATAATGGTAAATGTCAGTAATAAAAAAACTAACTAAAATCAAAGTCGTCATTCCGCCATGTTTGAACGCCATTTTCGGTTAGTGCGGCCACTTTTTTTTCTGGGAACATTGGCTTTTTCTTAATCTTTTATCACAAGGAACACAACGATATGCAATTTATAGGGATGTGGGGGGGGGGTGCACGGTAGGGGGGTCTGGCCCACCGTGTATGGTATTTGATGTATTTATATGCCCGAGATATGACTGTAAAAATTTCATCAAAATTGATATACGGGAGGGGGGACTTTACTTAATAAATTTTGTATCATTTTCACGGGTTTTTTTTAATTTACTCAAAATCGGCTTTAACGATTAACAAAAATAAGGTATGAATGTAGACAAATGTGTGACTTTGGGAAATGATATTTAGCAAAACACGTCAATTTCTAATCTAAGTAAGTTGGTAAGTGAAAGTTGTGTGTTGCGCGCACGCACCAGATTTTTTACTTTCACTTACCTATATATGAAATATATAGTAAGTGGAAGTATTGCGATCGTGAAAATTTTCGACTTCCGGTTTTCAACGGAAATACACGTTTTGGGACCCCCTGAGTCGAAATAACCAAGTCCCGCGAAATGGTCTGTGTGTGTGTGTGTGTGTGTGTGTGTGTGTGTGTGTGTGTGTGTGTGTGTATGTGAACAGACTAGCTCAAAAACTATAAACCGTGGGAACCTGAAATTGGGTATTTAGTGTAGGTATATGCCCGCGATGTGACAGCAAAAATTTCATCAAAATTGCTCAACGGGAGGGGGTACTTTATTTAATAACTTTTTACGTTTTTTTCGATTTTCTCAAAAACGGCTCTAACGATTTTGATTAAACTGAGTATTTGATCTATTTATATGCCCGAAATATGACTGTAAAAATTTCATCAAAATTGATTAACCGGAGGGGGGACTTTACTTAATAAATTTCTTATCATTTTCACGTGTTTTTTTTATTTACTTAAAAAAGGCTTTAACGATATTGATTAAACTGGGTATTTGATGTATGTATATGCCAAAGATGTGATAGCCAACATTTCATCAAAATTGGTCAAAGGGAGGGGGCATTTTATTTCTTAATTTTTTTCCAATTTTAACCTTTTTTTCGATGATCTCAAAAACGGCTTTAACAATTTTTATCAAATTCATCATGTTTAGTGAAAATTAGGTGTTCTTTTAAATCAGGTAAGCTTTAACATTATTAAAATGTTCTAAGAGGGCATAAATAGGAAAGGGGCATTCTTGGTGTTCTTATAAGGTACCTTTGTTTTTGTTTACATGAAGAAATTATCTTTCTCTCGTTTTACCTGAACATATGAAATGGCTAAATATGAGATATGATAAAAATAAAGAAAACATATAGGGGAGAAAAAAAGAAAAGTATTCAGTCAACTCATAAAACTCGTTGAGCCCACGCATGCGGAGTACGCCTTTAATGATAGACCATTGTTCATAATTAAAGCCGTTCTGATCATTTGAGAAGTGGCAATTAAAAAAACGCATTAATTTCTAATCTAAGTTAGTTGGTAAGTGAAAGTTGTGTGTTGCGAGCACGCACCAGATTTTTTAAGTTACAAATTGTACAATTGACTTGTGTGTCAATAACATAAATTATGCCATTGATTAAAACGTTGCACCAGACCTTTACTACTCAATCTCAGCTGAATAATAAGCCGTTGTTTAAATATGGCTATGCTATTCATCAAATAACTTTCACCCTCACCCATGTTGCTAAGTAATATAAAATTATCGTTATATTTGGAGTTGAGGGTGTGTTCGATGTCTACAGACCTGATTTGATTCTGATATCTTTCTAAGATGTTGGTGAGATGTAATATCAAAGCATTCCTGTCTGTTAATGAAACTATCTGCACTCATTTTAACCTCGTATAAATAACCCAAAGAACATAATTCTGAGGAGTAAAGCGTAGATGCTGCCGATATTGATTCAAAAAGTCTTACCTTTCGTTCCCAAGCTGCAACCTTTCTTTTAACTAATATTTCTTTTACTTTCGCTAACGCCTAAGACCTTTTATTTATGAAATTGATATATGCAAGCCTAAAATTTCCAGTATACGAAAGGGAACCTAAAGGTAAGGATAACTATTAACATACTGGACCTCTCTACCATTCAATTGAATAAGTTTAAGTTTCATACTGTTATAGGTTGATCTAAGTACCATAACCTTATTTTTTATATTAATATTAATTTTTAACTTATTATTTGAGAAGTACAGTGCTAACGAGTTCAATTTAGATTGTGCATACCAGTTGATGGTAATTACAATTAAAAACAATTTATGAAAGAAATTCATCAGAGTCATTGTCAGTATTATAAAGGACATAACATATGCATAAGTCAGATTGGGACTGGAAAAAGACTGTTTCGTCCAACATCCATTTGTTAATAAAAGAAATTAGATGATGTCCTGGAGTATCCCCTCAACCTACATTGTCAAACTCAACTCAATCACTGATTAACATGTATGAAATTATAGTTCTTATAACCAATTTATATGTATTATAGTCTTCTTATGTCAATGTAAAATTGAATTGTTTTTTGAGTGATTAGGTAACCCTTCTTAAAGTGATTCTTCCATATTAAATAATGAAATAAGTTCCATATTCTAATTTGTTCTAAATAAATAAATTTGTTCTATAAAAAATAAATTTTTCTTCAATATAGTATAAGAAGGAAGATATTTTCATTAATTATTTTATTTTGTACTTTTTCCCAAAACTTTCAAGACTGATTTTTTTAGATCTGCGGACTCAAGATACCAAAAAGAACGCACAATTGGCACTGCCTGTCTATTTCTTGATCGACCTCTATTACAATGGTATATACCGCAACAAAAATTAGTGTATGATATTTGGGACTTCCTCATTTTTAAACATCAGCACAATCTTAAAAGGTTATATGGAATCCAAACTAATTTATTAAGAGAAAATATCATATTTAATTCTTTATTATATTTTAAATATTTTTACTTGATTTTTAATTATAATAAACTTTTATCAACTTTACTTTCACTGGAGAGAATTTAAGAAATCCAAGTTGGCTAACTTCAGGAAAAGTTTCTGTGACCTAAAAACTGCGAAATATTTGTACTTTTAACTTTCACTTACCTATATATGAAATATATAGTAAGTGGAAGTATTGCGATCGTGAAAAATTTCGACTTCCGGTTTTCAACGGGAGTTTTGGGGCCCCCTGAGTCCAAATAACCAAGTCCCGCGAAATGGTCTGTGTGTGTGTGTGTGTGTGTGTGTGTGTGTGTGCGTGCGTGCGTGCGTGCGTGCGTGCGTGCGTGCGTGCGTGCGTGTGTGTGTGTGTGTGTGTGTGTGTCTGTGTGTCTGTGTGTGTGTGTGTGTGAACAGACAAGTTCAAAAACTATAAACCGTGCGAACCTGAAATTGGGTATTTAGTGTATGTATATGCCCGCGATGTTACAGCGAAAATTTTATCAAAATTGCTCAAAGGGAGGGGGTACTTTATTTAATAACTTTTTACGTTTTTTTCGATTTTCTCAAAAACGGCTCTAACGATTTTGATTAAACTGAGTATTTGTTCCCCTATCAACCGAGTCATACGCATTTTTAAAATCCACAAAGGAAATAAACAGACTTTTTACTTTCGCTTACCTATATATGAAATATATAGTAAGTGGAAGTATTGCGATCGTGAAAAATTTCGACTTCCAGTTTTCAATGGAAATACACGTTTTGGGGTCCCCTGAGTCCAATTAACCAAGTCCCGCGAAATGGTCTGTGTGTGTGTGAACAGACTAGTTCAAAAACTACCGTACAATAAACCGTGCGAACCTGAAATTGGGTATTTAGTGTATGTATATGCCCGCGATGTGACAGCAAAAATGTCATCAAAATTGCTCAAAGGGAGGGGGTACTTTATTTAATAACTTTTTAAGTCTTTTTCGATTTTCTCAAAAACGGCTCTAACGATTTTGATTAAACTTAGTATTTGATCTATTTATATGCCCTAGATATGACTGTAAAAATTTCATCAAAATTGATCAACCCGAGGGGGGACTTTACTTAATAAATTTTGTATCATTTTCACGTGTTTTTTTTTATTTACTCAAAAACGGATTTAACGATTTTGATCAAACTGGGTATTTGATGTATGTATATGCCAAAGATGCGATAGCCAACATTTCATCAAAATTGCTCAAAGGGAGGGGGTACTTTATTTAATAACTTTTTAAGTCTTTTACGATTTTCTCAAAAACGGCTCTAACGATTTTGATTAAACTTAGTATTTGATCTATTTATATGCCCTAGATATGACTGTAAAAATTTCATCAAAATTGATCAACCCGAGGGGGGACTTTACTTAATAAATTTTGTATCATTTTCGCGTGTTTTTTTTATTTACTCTAAAAAGGCTTTAACGATTTTTATCATACTGGGTATTTGATGTATGTAAATGCGAAAGATGTGATAGCCAACATTTCATCAAAATTGGTCAAACAGAGGTAGGACTTTATTTCACAACTTTTTTTTCGATGATCTCAAAAACGGCTTTAACGATTTTTATCAAATTCGTCATGTTAAATGAAAATTAGGTGTTCTTTAATATCAGGTAAGCCTTATCATTATTAAAATGTTCTGAGGGGGCGTTTTTTTGGGGGGGGGTTGGGGCCTTTTTTGTTTGTTTTTTTCCTATAAAGTACCTTTGTTTTTGTTTATATGGAGAAATTAACTGTCTCTCGTTACGCCTAAAAATAAGAAATGGCTAAATATGAGATATGATAAAAATAAAGAAAACATAAAGAGGAGAAAAAAATATTCAGTCAACTCATAAAACTCGTTGAGCCCACGCATGCGGAGTACGCCTTTAATGACAGACCATTGTTCATAATTAAAGCCGTTCTGTTCATTTGAGAAGTGGCAATTAACAAAACGCATTAATTTCTAATCTAAGTAAGTTGGTAAGTGAAAGTTGTATGTTGCGCTCACGCACCAGATTTTTTTTATTTACTCAAAAACGGATTTAACGATTTTTATCATACTGGGTATTTGATGTATGTAAATGCGAAAGATGTGATAGCCAACATTTCATCAAAATTGGTCAAACAGAGGTAGGACTTTATTTCACAACTTTTTTTTCGATGATCTCAAAAACGGCTTTAACGATTTTTATCAAATTCGTCATGTTAAATGAAAATTAGGTGTTCTTTAATATCAGGTAAGCCTTATCATTATTAAAATGTTCTGAGGGGGCGTTTTTTTTGGGGGGGGGGGTTGGGGCCTTTTTTGTTTGTTTTTTTCCTATAAAGTACCTTTGTTTTTGTTTATATGGAGAAATTAACTGTCTCTCGTTACGCCTAAAAATAAGAAATGGCTAAATATGAGATATGATAAAAATAAAGAAAACATAAAGAGGAGAAAAAAATATTCAGTCAACTCATAAAACTCGTTGAGCCCACGCATGCGGAGTACGCCTTTAATGACAGACCATTGTTCATAATTAAAGCCGTTCTGTTCATTTGAGAAGTGGCAATTAACAAAACGCATTAATTTCTAATCTAAGTAAGTTGGTAAGTGAAAGTTGTATGTTGCGCTCACGCACCAGATTTTTTTTATTTACTCAAAAACGGCTTTAACGATTTTGATCAAACTGGGTATTTGATGTATGTATATGCCAAAGATGTGGTAGCCAACATTTCATCAAAATTGGTCAAACGGAGGGGGCGCTTTATTTCATAACTTGTTTTCCAAGTTTTACTTTTTTTTTATTATCTCAAAAAGGGCTTTAAAGATTTTCATCAAATTCGTCGTTTAATGAAAATTAGGTGTTCTTTAATATCAGGCAAGCTTTATCATTATTAAAATGTTCTGAAGGGGCTTAAATGGGGTAGGGGCCTTTTTTGTTTGTTTGTTTCCTATAAAGTACCTTTGTTTTTGTTTTTATGGAGAAATTAACTGTCTCTCGTTACGCCTAAATATAAGAAATGGCTAAATATGAGATATAAAAAAACCAAGTAAACATATAGAGGAGAAAAAAAGAAAAATATTCAGTCAATTCATAAAACACGTTGAGCCAACGCATGCGTAGTACGCCTATAATAACAGACCATTTCATAATTAAAGCCGTTCTGTTCATTTAATGGAAATTATTTCCATGTTTCATGGTAACTAAATGGAATTTTCAACAAGTACATAGAGAATTATAAAATCAGTCGATTTGAAGTATTATGCTTGCATTGCCAAATTATCTCAAGTAAAAACTTTTATTTAATAATAAAAGAAATTAGTGTTTGTTATAAAGCAAATGAAAACAAAAATAAAAAATGAATGTGGAAAAATGTATAACTTTGAGAAGTGGCATTAACACAATTTCTAATCTAAGTAAGTTGGTAAGTGAAAGTTGTGTGTTGCGCGCACGCACCAGATTTTTTTTTAGTACTATCATTATATCCCTAATACGATGCATAACATATTTTATAATGAAGGAGCTCGTTTAATGTAGAATTTGATACTCTAAAAACTTTATTTGGATTAGCCGTTTTCGACTTGTATGAGTGAGACTATAGGCGTAATTCATCTTCCTGCTGGAATGGTAAAAATTACCGATCTTCGAAACTGTCAATCGAATATGTCAATAAACTTCAAATATGTCATTCTACGCGCAATTTTACGTTCTTCTATTAATCAGTAGAATTTTCTGTGCGATGAATTGTTTTTTAGTTATTATCAAGAAAACTTTAATAAGTCCAAAAATCTCGTGGTTTTTAAGTCACAAAAACTTCCCCCAAAATAAATTTCGTTAGCTGCACCAGCCTGGGGCTAGGCCCCTCTACTGTGCTTTTTATTTTTATTATTTCATAATCGGACATTCGTGTGTGTGTGATTTGGACACAGCAGCTGAGCCATGGGATCAGAGCGAGGGTAAAGAGAGATCTAAATCCGGATTAAAAAAAAAAAAAAGGAGAAGTAACATCAACAATCCTGTGTTAGGATGTTAAGTAATAAGTGAGGGATGAATGACTCAGTAACTGTGAGTCAATATGAGTGATATCTGACGTCACCAATGTTGAAAATTAGTCATAGATAAGGTAACTTGTTGAACGCCACCCTTCAAACACTGATACACCTCCCCCTCCATCCCCCAATGATCGAAACTCGTTCTCGATGAGAGTAAGCTCATCTACATCGAGAATACGCGTATTCTGCTTAAGACAATGATCTAAAATTTTGAGGGGAAAGAGCATTTTTTTTTAATTAACGGATTCCATCTTTTAGAAACTTGAAACGAATATTGACTGAAACCCCTATATGATTTTTATTTATTTTTTTTTTTACACGGAACGGCCACTTTGAGGACCACGCGATATCACTGAAGAATCTTCCTTCTTCCTCCTTCTCACTTCCCAGCGCAGCTTCATAATTAACGGATTCTCATCTTTTAGAAACTTGAAACGAGTATTGATGAAACCCCTAAATGATTTTTATTTATTTTTTTTTTTTACACGAAACGGCCACTTTGAGGACCACGCGATATCACTGAAGAATCTTCCTTCTTCCTCCTTCTCACTTCCCAGCGCAGCTTCATAATTAACGGATTCCATCTTTTAGAAACTTGAAACGAATATTGACTGAAACCCCTATATGATTTTTATTTATTTTTTTTTTTACACGAAACGGCCACTTTGAGGACCACGCGATATCACTGAAGAATCTTCCTTCTTCCTCCTTCTCACTTCCCAGCGCAGCTTCATAATTAACGGATTCTCATCTTTTAGAAACTTGAAACGAGTATTGATGAAACCCCTATATGATTTTTATTTATTTTTTTTTTTTACACGAAACGGCCACTTTGAGGACCACGCGATATCACTGAAGAATCTTCCTTCTTCCTCCTTCTCACTTCCCAGCGCAGCTTCATAATTAACGGATTCTCATCTTTTAGAAACTTGAAACGAGTATTGATGAAACCCCTATATGATTTTTATTTTTTTTTTTTTTTTACACGAAACGGCCACTTTGAGGACCACGCGATATCACTGAAGAATCTTCCTTCTTCCTCCTTCTCACTTCCCAGCGCAGCTTCATAATTAACGGATTCCATCTTTTAGAAACTTGAAACGAATATTGACTGAAACCCCTATATGATTTTTATTTTTTTTTTTTTTTACACGAAACGGCCACTTTGAGGACCACGCGATATCACTGAAGAATCTTCCTTCTTCCTCCTTCTCACTTCCCAGCGCAGCTTCATAATTAACGGATTCTCATCTTTTAGAAACTTGAAACGAGTATTGATGAAACCCCTATATGATTTTTATTTATTTTTTTTTTTTACACGAAACGGCCACTTTGAGGACCACGCGATATCACTGAAGAATCTTCCTTCTTCCTCCTTCTCACTTCCCAGCGCAGCTTCATAATTAACGGATTCCATCTTTTAGAAACTTGAAACGAATATTGACTGAAACCCCTATATGATTTTTATTTATTTTTTTTTTTTTACACGAAACGGCCACTTTGAGGACCACGCGATATCACTGAAGAATCTTCCTTCTTCCTCCTTCTCACTTCCCAGCGCAGCTTCATAATTAACGGATTCCATCTTTTAGAAACTTGAAACGAATATTGACTGAAACCCCTATATGATTTTTATTTATTTTTTTTTTTACACGAAACGGCCACTTTGAGGACCACGCGATATCACTGAAGAATCTTCCTTCTTCCTCCTTCTCACTTCCCAGCGCAGCTTCATAATTAACGGATTCTCATCTTTTAGAAACTTGAAACGAGTATTGATGAAACCCCTATATGATTTTTATTTATTTTTTTTTTTTACACGAAACGGCCACTTTGAGGACCACGCGATATCACTGAAGAATCTTCCTTCTTCCTCCTTCTCACTTCCCAGCGCAGCTTCATAATTAACGGATTCTCATCTTTTAGAAACTTGAAACGAGTATTGATGAAACCCCTATATGATTTTTATTTATTTTTTTTTTTTACACGAAACGGCCACTTTGAGGACCACGCGATATCACTGAAGAATCTTCCTTCTTCCTCCTTCTCACTTCCCAGCGCAGCTTCATAATTAACGGATTCCATCTTTTAGAAACTTGAAACGAATATTGACTGAAACCCCTATATGATTTTTATTTATTTTTTTTTTTACACGAAACGGCCACTTTGAGGACCACGCGATATCACTGAAGAATCTTCCTTCTTCCTCCTTCTCACTTCCCAGCGCAGCTTCATAATTAACGGATTCTCATCTTTTAGAAACTTGAAACGAGTATTGATGAAACCCCTATATGATTTTTATTTATTTTTTTTTTTTACACGAAACGGCCACTTTGAGGACCACGCGATATCACTGAAGAATCTTCCTTCTTCCTCCTTCTCACTTCCCAGCGCAGCTTCATAATTAACGGATTCCATCTTTTAGAAACTTGAAACGAATATTGACTGAAACCCCTATATGATTTTTATTTTTTTTTTTTTTTACACGGAACGGCCACTTTGAGGACCACGCGATATCACTGAAGAATCTTCCTTCTTCCTCCTTCTCACTTCCCAGCGCAGCTTCATAATTAACGGATTCTCATCTTTTAGAAACTTGAAACGAATATTGACTGAAACCCCTATATGATTTTTATTTATTTTTTTTTTTACACGAAACGGCCACTTTGAGGACCACGCGATATCACTGAAGAATCTTCCTTCTTCCTCCTTCTCACTTCCCAGCGCAGCTTCATAATTAACGGATTCCATCTTTTAGAAACTTGAAACGAATATTGACTGAAACCCCTATATGATTTTTATTTATTTTTTTTTTTACACGAAACGGCCACTTTGAGGACCACGCGATATCACTGAAGAATCTTCCTTCTTCCTCCTTCTCACTTCCCAGCGCAGCTTCATAATTAACGGATTCTCATCTTTTAGAAACTTGAAACGAATATTGACTGAAACCCCTATATGATTTTTATTTATTTTTTTTTTTACACGAAACGGCCACTTTGAGGACCACGCGATATCACTGAAGAATCTTCCTTCTTCCTCCTTCTCACTTCCCAGCGCAGCTTCATAATTAACGGATTCTCATCTTTTAGAAACTTGAAACGAATATTGACTGAAACCCCTATATGATTTTTATTTATTTTTTTTTTTACACGAAACGGCCACTTTGAGGACCACGCGATATCACTGAAGAATCTTCCTTCTTCCTCCTTCTCACTTCCCAGCGCAGCTTCATAATTAACGGATTCTCATCTTTTAGAAACTTGAAACGAGTATTGATGAAACCCCTATATGATTTTTATTTATTTTTTTTTTTTGCACGAAACGGCCACTTTGAGGACCACGCGATATTACTGAAGAATCTTCCTTCTTCCTCCTTCTCACTTCCCAGCGCAGCTTCATAATTAACGGATTCCATCTTTTAGAAACTTGAAACGAATATTGACTGAAACCCCTATATGATTTTTATTTATTTTTTTTTTTACACGAAACGGCCACTTTGAGGACCACGCGATATCACTGAAGAATCTTCCTTCTTCCTCCTTCTCACTTCCCAGCGCAGCTTCATAATTAACGGATTCTCATCTTTTAGAAACTTGAAACGAGTATTGATGAAACCCCTATATGATTTTTATTTATTTTTTTTTTTACACGAAACGGCCACTTTGAGGACCACGCGATATCACTGAAGAATCTTCCTTCTTCCTCCTTCTCACTTCCCAGCGCAGCTTCATAATTAACGGATTCTCATCTTTTAGAAACTTGAAACGAGTATTGATGAAACCCCTATATGATTTTTATTTATTTTTTTTTTTACACGAAACGGCCACTTTGAGGACCACGCGATATCACTGAAGAATCTTCCTTCTTCCTCCTTCTCACTTCCCAGCGCAGCTTCATAATTAACGGATTCCATCTTTTAGAAACTTGAAACGAATATTGACTGAAACCCCTATATGATTTTTATTTATTTTTTTTTTTACACGAAACGGCCACTTTGAGGACCACGCGATATCACTGAAGAATCTTCCTTCTTCCTCCTTCTCACTTCCCAGCGCAGCTTCATAATTAACGGATTCTCATCTTTTAGAAACTTGAAACGAATATTGACTGAAACCCCTATATGATTTTTATTTATTTTTTTTTTTACACGAAACGGCCACTTTGAGGACCACGCGATATCACTGAAGAATCTTCCTTCTTCCTCCTTCTCACTTCCCAGCGCAGCTTCATAATTAACGGATTCCATCTTTTAGAAACTTGAAACGAATATTGACTGAAACCCCTATATGATTTTTATTTATTTTTTTTTTTACACGAAACGGCCACTTTGAGGACCACGCGATATCACTGAAGAATCTTCCTTCTTCCTCCTTCTCACTTCCCAGCGCAGCTTCATAATTAACGGATTCTCATCTTTTAGAAACTTGAAACGAGTATTGATGAAAACCCTATATGATTTTTATTTATTTTTTTTTTTTACACGAAACGGCCACTTTGAGGACCACGCGATATCACTGAAGAATCTTCCTTCTTCCTCCTTCTCACTTCCCAGCGCAGCTTCATAATTAACGGATTCTCATCTTTTAGAAACTTGAAACGAGTATTGATGAAACCCCTATATGATTTTTATTTATTTTTTTTTTTTACACGAAACGGCCACTTTGAGGACCACGCGATATCACTGAAGAATCTTCCTTCTTCCTCCTTCTCACTTCCCAGCGCAGCTTCATAATTAACGGATTCCATCTTTTAGAAACTTGAAACGAATATTGACTGAAACCCCTATATGATTTTTATTTATTTTTTTTTTTACACGAAACGGCCACTTTGAGGACCACGCGATATCACTGAAGAATCTTCCTTCTTCCTCCTTCTCACTTCCCAGCGCAGCTTCATAATTAACGGATTCCATCTTTTAGAAACTTGAAACGAATATTGACTGAAACCCCTATATGATTTTTATTTATTTTTTTTTTTACACGAAACGGCCACTTTGAGGACCACGCGATATCACTGAAGAATCTTCCTTCTTCCTCCTTCTCACTTCCCAGCGCAGCTTCATAATTAACGGATTCTCATCTTTTAGAAACTTGAAACGAGTATTGATGAAACCCCTATATGATTTTTATTTATTTTTTTTTTTACACGAAACGGCCACTTTGAGGACCACGCGATATCACTGAAGAATCTTCCTTCTTCCTCCTTCTCACTTCCCAGCGCAGCTTCATAATTAACGGATTCTCATCTTTTAGAAACTTGAAACGAATATTGACTGAAACCCCTATATGATTTTTATTTATTTTTTTTTTTACACGAAACGGCCACTTTGAGGACCACGCGATATCACTGAAGAATCTTCCTTCTTCCTCCTTCTCACTTCCCAGCGCAGCTTCATAATTAACGGATTCTCATCTTTTAGAAACTTGAAACGAGTATTGATGAAACCCCTATATGATTTTTATTTATTTTTTTTTTTACACGAAACGGCCACTTTGAGGACCACGCGATATCACTGAAGAATCTTCCTTCTTCCTCCTTCTCACTTCCCAGCGCAGCTTCATAATTAACGGATTCCATCTTTTAGAAACTTGAAACGAATATTGACTGAAACCCCTATATGATTTTTATTTTTTTTTTTTTTTACACGGAACGGCCACTTTGAGGACCACGCGATATCACTGAAGAATCTTCCTTCTTCCTCCTTCTCACTTCCCAGCGCAGCTTCATAATTAACGGATTCTCATCTTTTAGAAACTTGAAACGAATATTGACTGAAACCCCTATATGATTTTTATTTATTTTTTTTTTTACACGAAACGGCCACTTTGAGGACCACGCGATATCACTGAAGAATCTTCCTTCTTCCTCCTTCTCACTTCCCAGCGCAGCTTCATAATTAACGGATTCTCATCTTTTAGAAACTTGAAACGAATATTGACTGAAACCCCTATATGATTTTTATTTATTTTTTTTTTTACACGAAACGGCCACTTTGAGGACCACGCGATATCACTGAAGAATCTTCCTTCTTCCTCCTTCTCACTTCCCAGCGCAGCTTCATAATTAACGGATTCCATCTTTTAGAAACTTGAAACGAATATTGACTGAAACCCCTATATGATTTTTATTTATTATTTTTTTTACACGAAACGGCCACTTTGAGGACCACGCGATATCACTGAAGAATCTTCCTTCTTCCTCCTTCTCACTTCCCAGCGCAGCTTCATAATTAACGGATTCCATCTTTTAGAAACTTGAAACGAATATTGACTGAAACCCCTATATGATTTTTATTTATTATTTTTTTTACACGAAACGGCCACTTTGAGGACCACGCGATATCACTGAAGAATCTTCCTTCTTCCTCCTTCTCACTTCCCAGCGCAGCTTCATAATTAACGGATTCTCATCTTTTAGAAACTTGAAACGAGTATTGATGAAACCCCTATATGATTTTTATTTATTTATTTTTTTTACACGAAACGGCCACTTTGAGGACCACGCGATATCACTGAAGAATCTTCCTTCTTCCTCCTTCTCACTTCCCAGCGCAGCTTCATAATTAACGGATTCCATCTTTTAGAAACTTGAAACGAATATTGACTGAAACCCCTATATGATTTTTATTTATTTTTTTTTTTACACGAAACGGCCACTTTGAGGACCACGCGATATCACTGAAGAATCTTCCTTCTTCCTCCTTCTCACTTCCCAGCGCAGCTTCATAATTAACGGATTCTCATCTTTTAGAAACTTGAAACGAGTATTGATGAAACCCCTATATGATTTTTATTTATTTTTTTTTTTTACACGAAACGGCCACTTTGAGGACCACGCGATATCACTGAAGAATCTTCCTTCTTCCTCCTTCTCACTTCCCAGCGCAGCTTCATAATTAACGGATTCCATCTTTTAGAAACTTGAAACGAATATTGACTGAAACCCCTATATGATTTTTATTTATTTTTTTTTTTACACGAAACGGCCACTTTGAGGACCACGCGATATCACTGAAGAATCTTCCTTCTTCCTCCTTCTCACTTCCAAGCGCAGCTTCATAATTAACGGATTCCATCTTTTAGAAACTTGAAACGAATATTGACTGAAACCCCTATATGATTTTTATTTATTTTTTTTTTTACACGAAACGGCCACTTTGAGGACCACGCGATATCACTGAAGAATCTTCCTTCTTCCTCCTTCTCACTTCCCAGCGCAGCTTCATAATTAACGGATTCCATCTTTTAGAAACTTGAAACGAATATTGACTGAAACCCCTATATGATTTTTATTTATTTTTTTTTTTACACGAAACGGCCACTTTGAGGACCACGCGATATCACTGAAGAATCTTCCTTCTTCCTCCTTCTCACTTCCCAGCGCAGCTTCATAATTAACGGATTCTCATCTTTTAGAAACTTGAAACGAGTATTGATGAAACCCCTATATGATTTTTATTTATTTTTTTTTTTTACACGAAACGGCCACTTTGAGGACCACGCGATATCACTGAAGAATCTTCCTTCTTCCTCCTTCTCACTTCCCAGCGCAGCTTCATAATTAACGGATTCCATCTTTTAGAAACTTGAAACGAATATTGACTGAAACCCCTATATGATTTTTATTTATTTTTTTTTTTACACGAAACGGCCACTTTGAGGACCAGGTGATATCACTGAAGAATCTTCCTTCTTCCTCCTTCTCACTTCCCAGCGCAGCTTCATAATTAACGGATTCCATCTTTTAGAAACTTGAAACGAATATTGACTGAAACCCCTATATGATTTTTATTTATTTTTTTTTTTACACGAAACGGCCACTTTGAGGACCACGCGATATCACTGAAGAATCTTCCTTCTTCCTCCTTCTCACTTCCCAGCGCAGCTTCATAATTAACGGATTCTCATCTTTTAGAAACTTGAAACGAGTATTGATGAAACCCCTATATGATTTTTATTTATTTTTTTTTTTTACACGAAACGGCCACTTTGAGGACCACGCGATATCACTGAAGAATCTTCCTTCTTCCTCCTTCTCACTTCCCAGCGCAGCTTCATAATTAACGGATTCCATCTTTTAGAAACTTGAAACGAATATTGACTGAAACCCCTATATGATTTTTATTTATTTTTTTTTTTACACGAAACGGCCACTTTGAGGACCACGCGATATCACTGAAGAATCTTCCTTCTTCCTCCTTCTCACTTCCCAGCGCAGCTTCATAATTAACGGATTCCATCTTTTAGAAACTTGAAACGAATATTGACTGAAACCCCTATATGATTTTTATTTATTTTTTTTTTTACACGAAACGGCCACTTTGAGGACCACGCGATATCACTGAAGAATCTTCCTTCTTCCTCCTTCTCACTTCCCAGCGCAGCTTCATAATTAACGGATTCTCATCTTTTAGAAACTTGAAACGAGTATTGATGAAACCCCTATATGATTTTTATTTATTTTTTTTTTTACACGAAACGGCCACTTTGAGGACCACGCGATATCACTGAAGAATCTTCCTTCTTCCTCCTTCTCACTTCCCAGCGCAGCTTCATAATTAACGGATTCTCATCTTTTAGAAACTTGAAACGAGTATTGATGAAACCCCTATATGATTTTTATTTATTTTTTTTTTTACACGAAACGGCCACTTTGAGGACCACGCGATATCACTGAAGAATCTTCCTTCTTCCTCCTTCTCACTTCCCAGCGCAGCTTCATAATTAACGGATTCCATCTTTTAGAAACTTGAAACGAATATTGACTGAAACCCCTATATGATTTTTATTTATTTTTTTTTTTACACGAAACGGCCACTTTGAGGACCACGCGATATCACTGAAGAATCTTCCTTCTTCCTCCTTCTCACTTCCCAGCGCAGCTTCATAATTAACGGATTCTCATCTTTTAGAAACTTGAAACGAATATTGACTGAAACCCCTATATGATTTTTATTTATTTTTTTTTTTACACGAAACGGCCACTTTGAGGACCACGCGATATCACTGAAGAATCTTCCTTCTTCCTCCTTCTCACTTCCCAGCGCAGCTTCATAATTAACGGATTCCATCTTTTAGAAACTTGAAACGAATATTGACTGAAACCCCTATATGATTTTTATTTATTTTTTTTTTTACACGAAACGGCCACTTTGAGGACCACGCGATATCACTGAAGAATCTTCCTTCTTCCTCCTTCTCACTTCCCAGCGCAGCTTCATAATTAACGGATTCTCATCTTTTAGAAACTTGAAACGAGTATTGATGAAACCCCTATATGATTTTTATTTATTTTTTTTTTTTACACGAAACGGCCACTTTGAGGACCACGCGATATCACTGAAGAATCTTCCTTCTTCCTCCTTCTCACTTCCCAGCGCAGCTTCATAATTAACGGATTCTCATCTTTTAGAAACTTGAAACGAGTATTGATGAAACCCCTATATGATTTTTATTTATTTTTTTTTTTTACACGAAACGGCCACTTTGAGGACCACGCGATATCACTGAAGAATCTTCCTTCTTCCTCCTTCTCACTTCCCAGCGCAGCTTCATAATTAACGGATTCCATCTTTTAGAAACTTGAAACGAATATTGACTGAAACCCCTATATGATTTTTATTTATTTTTTTTTTTACACGAAACGGCCACTTTGAGGACCAGGTGATATCACTGAAGAATCTTCCTTCTTCCTCCTTCTCACTTCCCAGCGCAGCTTCATAATTAACGGATTCCATCTTTTAGAAACTTGAAACGAATATTGACTGAAACCCCTATATGATTTTTATTTATTTTTTTTTTTACACGAAACGGCCACTTTGAGGACCACGCGATATCACTGAAGAATCTTCCTTCTTCCTCCTTCTCACTTCCCAGCGCAGCTTCATAATTAACGGATTCTCATCTTTTAGAAACTTGAAACGAGTATTGATGAAACCCCTATATGATTTTTATTTATTTTTTTTTTTACACGAAACGGCCACTTTGAGGACCACGCGATATCACTGAAGAATCTTCCTTCTTCCTCCTTCTCACTTCCCAGCGCAGCTTCATAATTAACGGATTCTCATCTTTTAGAAACTTGAAACGAGTATTGATGAAACCCCTATATGATTTTTATTTATTTTTTTTTTTACACGAAACGGCCACTTTGAGGACCACGCGATATCACTGAAGAATCTTCCTTCTTCCTCCTTCTCACTTCCCAGCGCAGCTTCATAATTAACGGATTCCATCTTTTAGAAACTTGAAACGAGTATTGATGAAACCCCTATATGATTTTTATTTATTTTTTTTTTTACACGAAACGGCCACTTTGAGGACCACGCGATATCACTGAAGAATCTTCCTTCTTCCTCCTTCTCACTTCCCAGCGCAGCTTCATAATTAACGGATTCTCATCTTTTAGAAACTTGAAACGAGTATTGATGAAACCCCTATATGATTTTTATTTATTTTTTTTTTTACACGAAACGGCCACTTTGAGGACCACGCGATATCACTGAAGAATCTTCCTTCTTCCTCCTTCTCACTTCCCAGCGCAGCTTCATAATTAACGGATTCTCATCTTTTAGAAACTTGAAACGAGTATTGATGAAACCCCTATATGATTTTTATTTATTTTTTTTTTTTACACGAAACGGCCACTTTGAGGACCACGCGATATCACTGAAGAATCTTCCTTCTTCCTCCTTCTCACTTCCCAGCGCAGCTTCATAATTAACGGATTCCATCTTTTAGAAACTTGAAACGAATATTGACTGAAACCCCTATATGATTTTTATTTATTTTTTTTTTTACACGAAACGGCCACTTTGAGGACCACGCGATATCACTGAAGAATCTTCCTTCTTCCTCCTTCTCACTTCCCAGCGCAGCTTCATAATTAACGGATTCCATCTTTTAGAAACTTGAAACGAATATTGACTGAAACCCCTATATGATTTTTATTTATTTTTTTTTTTTACACGAAACGGCCACTTTGAGGACCACGCGATATCACTGAAGAATCTTCCTTCTTCCTCCTTCTCACTTCCCAGCGCAGCTTCATAATTAACGGATTCTCATCTTTTAGAAACTTGAAACGAGTATTGATGAAACCCCTATATGATTTTTATTTATTTTTTTTTTTTACACGAAACGGCCACTTTGAGGACCACGCGATATCACTGAAGAATCTTCCTTCTTCCTCCTTCTCACTTCCCAGCGCAGCTTCATAATTAACGGATTCCATCTTTTAGAAACTTGAAACGAATATTGACTGAAACCCCTATATGATTTTTATTTATTTTTTTTTTTTTACACGAAACGGCCACTTTGAGGACCACGCGATATCACTGAAGAATCTTCCTTCTTCCTCCTTCTCACTTCCCAGCGCAGCTTCATAATTAACGGATTCCATCTTTTAGAAACTTGAAACGAATATTGACTGAAACCCCTATATGATTTTTATTTATTTTTTTTTTTACACGAAACGGCCACTTTGAGGACCACGCGATATCACTGAAGAATCTTCCTTCTTCCTCCTTCTCACTTCCCAGCGCAGCTTCATAATTAACGGATTCTCATCTTTTAGAAACTTGAAACGAGTATTGATGAAACCCCTATATGATTTTTATTTATTTTTTTTTTTTACACGAAACGGCCACTTTGAGGACCACGCGATATCACTGAAGAATCTTCCTTCTTCCTCCTTCTCACTTCCCAGCGCAGCTTCATAATTAACGGATTCTCATCTTTTAGAAACTTGAAACGAGTATTGATGAAACCCCTATATGATTTTTATTTATTTTTTTTTTTTACACGAAACGGCCACTTTGAGGACCACGCGATATCACTGAAGAATCTTCCTTCTTCCTCCTTCTCACTTCCCAGCGCAGCTTCATAATTAACGGATTCCATCTTTTAGAAACTTGAAACGAATATTGACTGAAACCCCTATATGATTTTTATTTATTTTTTTTTTTACACGAAACGGCCACTTTGAGGACCACGCGATATCACTGAAGAATCTTCCTTCTTCCTCCTTCTCACTTCCCAGCGCAGCTTCATAATTAACGGATTCTCATCTTTTAGAAACTTGAAACGAGTATTGATGAAACCCCTATATGATTTTTATTTATTTTTTTTTTTTACACGAAACGGCCACTTTGAGGACCACGCGATATCACTGAAGAATCTTCCTTCTTCCTCCTTCTCACTTCCCAGCGCAGCTTCATAATTAACGGATTCCATCTTTTAGAAACTTGAAACGAATATTGACTGAAACCCCTATATGATTTTTATTTTTTTTTTTTTTTACACGGAACGGCCACTTTGAGGACCACGCGATATCACTGAAGAATCTTCCTTCTTCCTCCTTCTCACTTCCCAGCGCAGCTTCATAATTAACGGATTCTCATCTTTTAGAAACTTGAAACGAATATTGACTGAAACCCCTATATGATTTTTATTTATTTTTTTTTTTACACGAAACGGCCACTTTGAGGACCACGCGATATCACTGAAGAATCTTCCTTCTTCCTCCTTCTCACTTCCCAGCGCAGCTTCATAATTAACGGATTCCATCTTTTAGAAACTTGAAACGAATATTGACTGAAACCCCTATATGATTTTTATTTATTTTTTTTTTTACACGAAACGGCCACTTTGAGGACCACGCGATATCACTGAAGAATCTTCCTTCTTCCTCCTTCTCACTTCCCAGCGCAGCTTCATAATTAACGGATTCTCATCTTTTAGAAACTTGAAACGAATATTGACTGAAACCCCTATATGATTTTTATTTATTTTTTTTTTTACACGAAACGGCCACTTTGAGGACCACGCGATATCACTGAAGAATCTTCCTTCTTCCTCCTTCTCACTTCCCAGCGCAGCTTCATAATTAACGGATTCTCATCTTTTAGAAACTTGAAACGAATATTGACTGAAACCCCTATATGATTTTTATTTATTTTTTTTTTTACACGAAACGGCCACTTTGAGGACCACGCGATATCACTGAAGAATCTTCCTTCTTCCTCCTTCTCACTTCCCAGCGCAGCTTCATAATTAACGGATTCTCATCTTTTAGAAACTTGAAACGAGTATTGATGAAACCCCTATATGATTTTTATTTATTTTTTTTTTTTGCACGAAACGGCCACTTTGAGGACCACGCGATATCACTGAAGAATCTTCCTTCTTCCTCCTTCTCACTTCCCAGCGCAGCTTCATAATTAACGGATTCCATCTTTTAGAAACTTGAAACGAATATTGACTGAAACCCCTATATGATTTTTATTTATTTTTTTTTTTACACGAAACGGCCACTTTGAGGACCACGCGATATCACTGAAGAATCTTCCTTCTTCCTCCTTCTCACTTCCCAGCGCAGCTTCATAATTAACGGATTCTCATCTTTTAGAAACTTGAAACGAGTATTGATGAAACCCCTATATGATTTTTATTTATTTTTTTTTTACACGAAACGGCCACTTTGAGGACCACGCGATATCACTGAAGAATCTTCCTTCTTCCTCCTTCTCACTTCCCAGCGCAGCTTCATAATTAACGGATTCTCATCTTTTAGAAACTTGAAACGAGTATTGATGAAACCCCTATATGAT
Organism: Aelia acuminata; assembly: GCA_911387785.2. Classification (NCBI taxonomy): domain Eukaryota; kingdom Metazoa; phylum Arthropoda; class Insecta; order Hemiptera; family Pentatomidae; genus Aelia; species Aelia acuminata. The sequence continues at coordinate 62,169,727 of OU426982.1, read as the reverse complement.
TTTTATTTATTTTTTTTTTTACACGAAACGGCCACTTTGAGGACCACGCGATATCACTGAAGAATCTTCCTTCTTCCTCCTTCTCACTTCCCAGCGCAGCTTCATAATTAACGGATTCCATCTTTTAGAAACTTGAAACGAATATTGACTGAAACCCCTATATGATTTTTATTTATTTTTTTTTTTACACGAAACGGCCACTTTGAGGACCACGCGATATCACTGAAGAATCTTCCTTCTTCCTCCTTCTCACTTCCCAGCGCAGCTTCATAATTAACGGATTCTCATCTTTTAGAAACTTGAAACGAATATTGACTGAAACCCCTATATGATTTTTATTTATTTTTTTTTTTACACGAAACGGCCACTTTGAGGACCACGCGATATCACTGAAGAATCTTCCTTCTTCCTCCTTCTCACTTCCCAGCGCAGCTTCATAATTAACGGATTCCATCTTTTAGAAACTTGAAACGAATATTGACTGAAACCCCTATATGATTTTTATTTATTTTTTTTTTTACACGAAACGGCCACTTTGAGGACCACGCGATATCACTGAAGAATCTTCCTTCTTCCTCCTTCTCACTTCCCAGCGCAGCTTCATAATTAACGGATTCTCATCTTTTAGAAACTTGAAACGAGTATTGATGAAAACCCTATATGATTTTTATTTATTTTTTTTTTTTACACGAAACGGCCACTTTGAGGACCACGCGATATCACTGAAGAATCTTCCTTCTTCCTCCTTCTCACTTCCCAGCGCAGCTTCATAATTAACGGATTCTCATCTTTTAGAAACTTGAAACGAGTATTGATGAAACCCCTATATGATTTTTATTTTTTTTTTTTTTTTACACGAAACGGCCACTTTGAGGACCACGCGATATCACTGAAGAATCTTCCTTCTTCCTCCTTCTCACTTCCCAGCGCAGCTTCATAATTAACGGATTCCATCTTTTAGAAACTTGAAACGAATATTGACTGAAACCCCTATATGATTTTTATTTATTTTTTTTTTTACACGAAACGGCCACTTTGAGGACCACGCGATATCACTGAAGAATCTTCCTTCTTCCTCCTTCTCACTTCCCAGCGCAGCTTCATAATTAACGGATTCCATCTTTTAGAAACTTGAAACGAATATTGACTGAAACCCCTATATGATTTTTATTTATTTTTTTTTTTACACGAAACGGCCACTTTGAGGACCACGCGATATCACTGAAGAATCTTCCTTCTTCCTCCTTCTCACTTCCCAGCGCAGCTTCATAATTAACGGATTCTCATCTTTTAGAAACTTGAAACGAGTATTGATGAAACCCCTATATGATTTTTATTTATTTTTTTTTTTACACGAAACGGCCACTTTGAGGACCACGCGATATCACTGAAGAATCTTCCTTCTTCCTCCTTCTCACTTCCCAGCGCAGCTTCATAATTAACGGATTCTCATCTTTTAGAAACTTGAAACGAATATTGACTGAAACCCCTATATGATTTTTATTTATTTTTTTTTTTACACGAAACGGCCACTTTGAGGACCACGCGATATCACTGAAGAATCTTCCTTCTTCCTCCTTCTCACTTCCCAGCGCAGCTTCATAATTAACGGATTCTCATCTTTTAGAAACTTGAAACGAGTATTGATGAAACCCCTATATGATTTTTATTTATTTTTTTTTTTACACGAAACGGCCACTTTGAGGACCACGCGATATCACTGAAGAATCTTCCTTCTTCCTCCTTCTCACTTCCCAGCGCAGCTTCATAATTAACGGATTCTCATCTTTTAGAAACTTGAAACGAGTATTGATGAAACCCCTATATGATTTTTATTTATTTTTTTTTTTACACGAAACGGCCACTTTGAGGACCACGCGATATCACTGAAGAATCTTCCTTCTTCCTCCTTCTCACTTCCCAGCGCAGCTTCATAATTAACGGATTCTCATCTTTTAGAAACTTGAAACGAGTATTGATGAAACCCCTATATGATTTTTATTTATTTTTTTTTTTTACACGAAACGGCCACTTTGAGGACCACGCGATATCACTGAAGAATCTTCCTTCTTCCTCCTTCTCACTTCCCAGCGCAGCTTCATAATTAACGGATTCCATCTTTTAGAAACTTGAAACGAATATTGACTGAAACCCCTATATGATTTTTATTTATTATTTTTTTTACACGAAACGGCCACTTTGAGGACCACGCGATATCACTGAAGAATCTTCCTTCTTCCTCCTTCTCACTTCCCAGCGCAGCTTCATAATTAACGGATTCTCATCTTTTAGAAACTTGAAACGAGTATTGATGAAACCCCTATATGATTTTTTTTTATTTATTTTTTTTACACGAAACGGCCACTTTGAGGACCACGCGATATCACTGAAGAATCTTCCTTCTTCCTCCTTCTCACTTCCCAGCGCAGCTTCATAATTAACGGATTCCATCTTTTAGAAACTTGAAACGAATATTGACTGAAACCCCTATATGATTTTTATTTATTTTTTTTTTTACACGAAACGGCCACTTTGAGGACCACGCGATATCACTGAAGAATCTTCCTTCTTCCTCCTTCTCACTTCCCAGCGCAGCTTCATAATTAACGGATTCTCATCTTTTAGAAACTTGAAACGAGTATTGATGAAACCCCTATATGATTTTTATTTATTTTTTTTTTTTACACGAAACGGCCACTTTGAGGACCACGCGATATCACTGAAGAATCTTCCTTCTTCCTCCTTCTCACTTCCCAGCGCAGCTTCATAATTAACGGATTCCATCTTTTAGAAACTTGAAACGAATATTGACTGAAACCCCTATATGATTTTTATTTATTTTTTTTTTTACACGAAACGGCCACTTTGAGGACCACGCGATATCACTGAAGAATCTTCCTTCTTCCTCCTTCTCACTTCCAAGCGCAGCTTCATAATTAACGGATTCCATCTTTTAGAAACTTGAAACGAATATTGACTGAAACCCCTATATGATTTTTATTTATTTTTTTTTTTACACGAAACGGCCACTTTGAGGACCACGCGATATCACTGAAGAATCTTCCTTCTTCCTCCTTCTCACTTCCCAGCGCAGCTTCATAATTAACGGATTCCATCTTTTAGAAACTTGAAACGAATATTGACTGAAACCCCTATATGATTTTTATTTATTTTTTTTTTTACACGAAACGGCCACTTTGAGGACCACGCGATATCACTGAAGAATCTTCCTTCTTCCTCCTTCTCACTTCCCAGCGCAGCTTCATAATTAACGGATTCTCATCTTTTAGAAACTTGAAACGAGTATTGATGAAACCCCTATATGATTTTTATTTATTTTTTTTTTTTACACGAAACGGCCACTTTGAGGACCACGCGATATCACTGAAGAATCTTCCTTCTTCCTCCTTCTCACTTCCCAGCGCAGCTTCATAATTAACGGATTCTCATCTTTTAGAAACTTGAAACGAGTATTGATGAAACCCCTATATGATTTTTATTTATTTTTTTTTTTTACACGAAACGGCCACTTTGAGGACCACGCGATATCACTGAAGAATCTTCCTTCTTCCTCCTTCTCACTTCCCAGCGCAGCTTCATAATTAACGGATTCCATCTTTTAGAAACTTGAAACGAATATTGACTGAAACCCCTATATGATTTTTATTTATTTTTTTTTTTACACGAAACGGCCACTTTGAGGACCAGGTGATATCACTGAAGAATCTTCCTTCTTCCTCCTTCTCACTTCCCAGCGCAGCTTCATAATTAACGGATTCCATCTTTTAGAAACTTGAAACGAATATTGACTGAAACCCCTATATGATTTTTATTTATTTTTTTTTTTACACGAAACGGCCACTTTGAGGACCACGCGATATCACTGAAGAATCTTCCTTCTTCCTCCTTCTCACTTCCCAGCGCAGCTTCATAATTAACGGATTCTCATCTTTTAGAAACTTGAAACGAGTATTGATGAAACCCCTATATGATTTTTATTTATTTTTTTTTTTTACACGAAACGGCCACTTTGAGGACCACGCGATATCACTGAAGAATCTTCCTTCTTCCTCCTTCTCACTTCCCAGCGCAGCTTCATAATTAACGGATTCCATCTTTTAGAAACTTGAAACGAATATTGACTGAAACCCCTATATGATTTTTATTTATTTTTTTTTTTACACGAAACGGCCACTTTGAGGACCACGCGATATCACTGAAGAATCTTCCTTCTTCCTCCTTCTCACTTCCCAGCGCAGCTTCATAATTAACGGATTCCATCTTTTAGAAACTTGAAACGAATATTGACTGAAACCCCTATATGATTTTTATTTATTTTTTTTTTTACACGAAACGGCCACTTTGAGGACCACGCGATATCACTGAAGAATCTTCCTTCTTCCTCCTTCTCACTTCCCAGCGCAGCTTCATAATTAACGGATTCTCATCTTTTAGAAACTTGAAACGAGTATTGATGAAACCCCTATATGATTTTTATTTATTTTTTTTTTTACACGAAACGGCCACTTTGAGGACCACGCGATATCACTGAAGAATCTTCCTTCTTCCTCCTTCTCACTTCCCAGCGCAGCTTCATAATTAACGGATTCTCATCTTTTAGAAACTTGAAACGAGTATTGATGAAACCCCTATATGATTTTTATTTATTTTTTTTTTTACACGAAACGGCCACTTTGAGGACCACGCGATATCACTGAAGAATCTTCCTTCTTCCTCCTTCTCACTTCCCAGCGCAGCTTCATAATTAACGGATTCCATCTTTTAGAAACTTGAAACGAATATTGACTGAAACCCCTATATGATTTTTATTTATTTTTTTTTTTACACGAAACGGCCACTTTGAGGACCACGCGATATCACTGAAGAATCTTCCTTCTTCCTCCTTCTCACTTCCCAGCGCAGCTTCATAATTAACGGATTCTCATCTTTTAGAAACTTGAAACGAATATTGACTGAAACCCCTATATGATTTTTATTTATTTTTTTTTTTACACGAAACGGCCACTTTGAGGACCACGCGATATCACTGAAGAATCTTCCTTCTTCCTCCTTCTCACTTCCCAGCGCAGCTTCATAATTAACGGATTCCATCTTTTAGAAACTTGAAACGAATATTGACTGAAACCCCTATATGATTTTTATTTATTTTTTTTTTTACACGAAACGGCCACTTTGAGGACCACGCGATATCACTGAAGAATCTTCCTTCTTCCTCCTTCTCACTTCCCAGCGCAGCTTCATAATTAACGGATTCTCATCTTTTAGAAACTTGAAACGAGTATTGATGAAACCCCTATATGATTTTTATTTATTTTTTTTTTTTACACGAAACGGCCACTTTGAGGACCACGCGATATCACTGAAGAATCTTCCTTCTTCCTCCTTCTCACTTCCCAGCGCAGCTTCATAATTAACGGATTCTCATCTTTTAGAAACTTGAAACGAGTATTGATGAAACCCCTATATGATTTTTATTTATTTTTTTTTTTTACACGAAACGGCCACTTTGAGGACCACGCGATATCACTGAAGAATCTTCCTTCTTCCTCCTTCTCACTTCCCAGCGCAGCTTCATAATTAACGGATTCCATCTTTTAGAAACTTGAAACGAATATTGACTGAAACCCCTATATGATTTTTATTTATTTTTTTTTTTACACGAAACGGCCACTTTGAGGACCAGGTGATATCACTGAAGAATCTTCCTTCTTCCTCCTTCTCACTTCCCAGCGCAGCTTCATAATTAACGGATTCCATCTTTTAGAAACTTGAAACGAATATTGACTGAAACCCCTATATGATTTTTATTTATTTTTTTTTTTACACGAAACGGCCACTTTGAGGACCACGCGATATCACTGAAGAATCTTCCTTCTTCCTCCTTCTCACTTCCCAGCGCAGCTTCATAATTAACGGATTCTCATCTTTTAGAAACTTGAAACGAGTATTGATGAAACCCCTATATGATTTTTATTTATTTTTTTTTTTACACGAAACGGCCACTTTGAGGACCACGCGATATCACTGAAGAATCTTCCTTCTTCCTCCTTCTCACTTCCCAGCGCAGCTTCATAATTAACGGATTCTCATCTTTTAGAAACTTGAAACGAGTATTGATGAAACCCCTATATGATTTTTATTTATTTTTTTTTTTACACGAAACGGCCACTTTGAGGACCACGCGATATCACTGAAGAATCTTCCTTCTTCCTCCTTCTCACTTCCCAGCGCAGCTTCATAATTAACGGATTCCATCTTTTAGAAACTTGAAACGAGTATTGATGAAACCCCTATATGATTTTTATTTATTTTTTTTTTTACACGAAACGGCCACTTTGAGGACCACGAGATATCACTGAAGAATCTTCCTTCTTCCTCCTTCTCACTTCCCAGCGCAGCTTCATAATTAACGGATTCTCATCTTTTAGAAACTTGAAACGAGTATTGATGAAACCCCTATATGATTTTTATTTATTTTTTTTTTTTACACGAAACGGCCACTTTGAGGACCACGCGATATCACTGAAGAATCTTCCTTCTTCCTCCTTCTCACTTCCCAGCGCAGCTTCATAATTAACGGATTCTCATCTTTTAGAAACTTGAAACGAGTATTGATGAAACCCCTATATGATTTTTATTTATTTTTTTTTTTTACACGAAACGGCCACTTTGAGGACCACGCGATATCACTGAAGAATCTTCCTTCTTCCTCCTTCTCACTTCCCAGCGCAGCTTCATAATTAACGGATTCCATCTTTTAGAAACTTGAAACGAATATTGACTGAAACCCCTATATGATTTTTATTTATTTTTTTTTTACACGAAACGGCCACTTTGAGGACCACGCGATATCACTGAAGAATCTTCCTTCTTCCTCCTTCTCACTTCCCAGCGCAGCTTCATAATTAACGGATTCCATCTTTTAGAAACTTGAAACGAATATTGACTGAAACCCCTATATGATTTTTATTTATTTTTTTTTTTTACACGAAACGGCCACTTTGAGGACCACGCGATATCACTGAAGAATCTTCCTTCTTCCTCCTTCTCACTTCCCAGCGCAGCTTCATAATTAACGGATTCTCATCTTTTAGAAACTTGAAACGAGTATTGATGAAACCCCTATATGATTTTTATTTATTTTTTTTTTTTACACGAAACGGCCACTTTGAGGACCACGCGATATCACTGAAGAATCTTCCTTCTTCCTCCTTCTCACTTCCCAGCGCAGCTTCATAATTAACGGATTCCATCTTTTAGAAACTTGAAACGAATATTGACTGAAACCCCTATATGATTTTTATTTATTATTTTTTTTACACGAAACGGCCACTTTGAGGACCACGCGATATCACTGAAGAATCTTCCTTCTTCCTCCTTCTCACTTCCCAGCGCAGCTTCATAATTAACGGATTCTCATCTTTTAGAAACTTGAAACGAGTATTGATGAAACCCCTATATGATTTTTATTTATTTATTTTTTTTACACGAAACGGCCACTTTGAGGACCACGCGATATCACTGAAGAATCTTCCTTCTTCCTCCTTCTCACTTCCCAGCGCAGCTTCATAATTAACGGATTCCATCTTTTAGAAACTTGAAACGAATATTGACTGAAACCCCTATATGATTTTTATTTATTTTTTTTTTTACACGAAACGGCCACTTTGAGGACCACGCGATATCACTGAAGAATCTTCCTTCTTCCTCCTTCTCACTTCCCAGCGCAGCTTCATAATTAACGGATTCTCATCTTTTAGAAACTTGAAACGAGTATTGATGAAACCCCTATATGATTTTTATTTATTTTTTTTTTTTACACGAAACGGCCACTTTGAGGACCACGCGATATCACTGAAGAATCTTCCTTCTTCCTCCTTCTCACTTCCCAGCGCAGCTTCATAATTAACGGATTCCATCTTTTAGAAACTTGAAACGAATATTGACTGAAACCCCTATATGATTTTTATTTATTTTTTTTTTTACACGAAACGGCCACTTTGAGGACCACGCGATATCACTGAAGAATCTTCCTTCTTCCTCCTTCTCACTTCCAAGCGCAGCTTCATAATTAACGGATTCCATCTTTTAGAAACTTGAAACGAATATTGACTGAAACCCCTATATGATTTTTATTTATTTTTTTTTTTACACGAAACGGCCACTTTGAGGACCACGCGATATCACTGAAGAATCTTCCTTCTTCCTCCTTCTCACTTCCCAGCGCAGCTTCATAATTAACGGATTCCATCTTTTAGAAACTTGAAACGAATATTGACTGAAACCCCTATATGATTTTTATTTATTTTTTTTTTTTACACGAAACGGCCACTTTGAGGACCACGCGATATCACTGAAGAATCTTCCTTCTTCCTCCTTCTCACTTCCCAGCGCAGCTTCATAATTAACGGATTCTCATCTTTTAGAAACTTGAAACGAGTATTGATGAAACCCCTATATGATTTTTATTTATTTTTTTTTTTTACACGAAACGGCCACTTTGAGGACCACGCGATATCACTGAAGAATCTTCCTTCTTCCTCCTTCTCACTTCCCAGCGCAGCTTCATAATTAACGGATTCTCATCTTTTAGAAACTTGAAACGAGTATTGATGAAACCCCTATATGATTTTTATTTATTTTTTTTTTTTACACGAAACGGCCACTTTGAGGACCACGCGATATCACTGAAGAATCTTCCTTCTTCCTCCTTCTCACTTCCCAGCGCAGCTTCATAATTAACGGATTCCATCTTTTAGAAACTTGAAACGAATATTGACTGAAACCCCTATATGATTTTTATTTATTTTTTTTTTTACACGAAACGGCCACTTTGAGGACCAGGTGATATCACTGAAGAATCTTCCTTCTTCCTCCTTCTCACTTCCCAGCGCAGCTTCATAATTAACGGATTCCATCTTTTAGAAACTTGAAACGAATATTGACTGAAACCCCTATATGATTTTTATTTATTTTTTTTTTTACACGAAACGGCCACTTTGAGGACCACGCGATATCACTGAAGAATCTTCCTTCTTCCTCCTTCTCACTTCCCAGCGCAGCTTCATAATTAACGGATTCTCATCTTTTAGAAACTTGAAACGAGTATTGATGAAACCCCTATATGATTTTTATTTATTTTTTTTTTTTACACGAAACGGCCACTTTGAGGACCACGCGATATCACTGAAGAATCTTCCTTCTTCCTCCTTCTCACTTCCCAGCGCAGCTTCATAATTAACGGATTCCATCTTTTAGAAACTTGAAACGAATATTGACTGAAACCCCTATATGATTTTTATTTATTTTTTTTTTTACACGAAACGGCCACTTTGAGGACCAGGTGATATCACTGAAGAATCTTCCTTCTTCCTCCTTCTCACTTCCCAGCGCAGCTTCATAATTAACGGATTCCATCTTTTAGAAACTTGAAACGAATATTGACTGAAACCCCTATATGATTTTTATTTATTTTTTTTTTTACACGAAACGGCCACTTTGAGGACCACGCGATATCACTGAAGAATCTTCCTTCTTCCTCCTTCTCACTTCCCAGCGCAGCTTCATAATTAACGGATTCCATCTTTTAGAAACTTGAAACGAATATTGACTGAAACCCCTATATGATTTTTATTTATTTTTTTTTTTACACGAAACGGCCACTTTGAGGACCACGCGATATCACTGAAGAATCTTCCTTCTTCCTCCTTCTCACTTCCCAGCGCAGCTTCATAATTAACGGATTCCATCTTTTAGAAACTTGAAACGAATATTGACTGAAACCCCTATATGATTTTTATTTATTTTTTTTTTTACACGAAACGGCCACTTTGAGGACCACGCGATATCACTGAAGAATCTTCCTTCTTCCTCCTTCTCACTTCCCAGCGCAGCTTCATAATTAACGGATTCCATCTTTTAGAAACTTGAAACGAATATTGACTGAAACCCCTATATGATTTTTATTTATTTTTTTTTTTACACGAAACGGCCACTTTGAGGACCAGGTGATATCACTGAAGAATCTTCCTTCTTCCTCCTTCTCACTTCCCAGCGCAGCTTCATAATTAACGGATTCCATCTTTTAGAAACTTGAAACGAATATTGACTGAAACCCCTATATGATTTTTATTTATTTTTTTTTTTACACGAAACGGCCACTTTGAGGACCACGCGATATCACTGAAGAATCTTCCTTCTTCCTCCTTCTCACTTCCCAGCGCAGCTTCATAATTAACGGATTCCATCTTTTAGAAACTTGAAACGAATATTGACTGAAACCCCTATATGATTTTTATTTATTTTTTTTTTTACACGAAACGGCCACTTTGAGGACCACGCGATATCACTGAAGAATCTTCCTTCTTCCTCCTTCTCACTTCCCAGCGCAGCTTCATAATTAACGGATTCCATCTTTTAGAAACTTGAAACGAATATTGACTGAAACCCCTATATGATTTTTATTTATTTTTTTTTTTACACGAAACGGCCACTTTGAGGACCACGCGATATCACTGAAGAATCTTCCTTCTTCCTCCTTCTCACTTCCCAGCGCAGCTTCATAATTAACGGATTCCATCTTTTAGAAACTTGAAACGAATATTGACTGAAACCCCTATATGATTTTTATTTATTTTTTTTTTTTACACGAAACGGCCACTTTGAGGACCACGCGATATCACTGAAGAATCTTCTTTCTTCCTCCTTCTCACTTCCCAGCGCAGCTTCATAATTAACGGATTCCATCTTTTAGAAACTTGAAACGAATATTGACTGAAACCCCTATATGATTTTTATTTATTTTTTTTTTTACACGAAACGGCCACTTTGAGGACCACGCGATATCACTGAAGAATCTTCCTTCTTCCTCCTTCTCACTTCCCAGCGCAGCTTCATAATTAACGGATTCCATCTTTTAGAAACTTGAAACGAGTATTGATGAAACCCCTATATGATTTTTATTTATTTTTTTTTTTTACACGAAACGGCCACTTTGAGGACCACGCGATATCACTGAAGAATCTTCCTTCTTCCTCCTTCTCACTTCCCAGCGCAGCTTCATAATTAACGGATTCCATCTTTTAGAAACTTGAAACGAATATTGACTGAAACCCCTATATGATTTTTATTTATTTTTTTTTTTACACGAAACGGCCACTTTGAGGACCACGCGATATCACTGAAGAATCTTCCTTCTTCCTCCTTCTCACTTCCCAGCGCAGCTTCATAATTAACGGATTCTCATCTTTTAGAAACTTGAAACGAGTATTGATGAAACCCCTATATGATTTTTATTTATTTTTTTTTTTACACGAAACGGCCACTTTGAGGACCAGGTGATATCACTGAAGAATCTTCCTTCTTCCTCCTTCTCACTTCCCAGCGCAGCTTCATAATTAACGGATTCTCATCTTTTAGAAACTTGAAACGAGTATTGATGAAACCCCTATATGATTTTTATTTATTTTTTTTTTTACACGAAACGGCCACTTTGAGGACCAGGTGATATCACTGAAGAATCTTCCTTCTTCCTCCTTCTCACTTCCCAGCGCAGCTTCATAATTAACGGATTCCATCTTTTAGAAACTTGAAACGAATATTGACTGAAACCCCTATATGATTTTTATTTATTTTTTTTTTACACGAAACGGCCACTTTGAGGACCACGCGATATCACTGAAGAATCTTCCTTCTTCCTCCTTCTCACTTCCCAGCGCAGCTTCATAATTAACGGATTCTCATCTTTTAGAAACTTGAAACGAGTATTGATGAAACCCCTATATGATTTTTATTTATTTTTTTTTTTACACGAAACGGCCACTTTGAGGACCAGGTGATATCACTGAAGAATCTTCCTTCTTCCTCCTTCTCACTTCCCAGCGCAGCTTCATAATTAACGGATTCTCATCTTTTAGAAACTTGAAACGAGTATTGATGAAACCCCTATATGATTTTTATTTATTTTTTTTTTTACACGAAACGGCCACTTTGAGGACCAGGTGATATCACTGAAGAATCTTCCTTCTTCCTCCTTCTCACTTCCCAGCGCAGCTTCATCATTCTCGACTGTTCCTCTCTTCTCTCCTTTGACCACCCAATACCCTTCACCCTCTTCTTTGATCTGACTTCATTGTTAATTACTTCCTTGAAAAGATCCCTGTCATGACAAAGTTCTTTTGATATCCCCAATGTTTTCAATTCTTCTTTGATTTGCCTAGGATATTCCCCCAAATGTTTGTACTTTAAAATTTTACCGAAAATTTCTTTACATAGTCTTTTTTCACTCATTTTCTCCATGTGCCCAAAGAACCTTAACCTCCTAATTCTCATATCAGTTTCTAAATCATTAATTCGCCTGTAAATTTCCTCATTAGACCTCCTCCTGAATCCTTCTAATGTTTTCTTTGGTCCATAAATCTTCCTCAAAATTTTCCTCTCTATTTTCTACTCCATAAAGAATCATAGGTTTCACCACAGTATTATAATGCCTTAATCGAAAGATTTTTTTTATTGTAAATTTTTGCCACTTGAAAGCACAAATCCTCTAATTTTTTGATTTTCCCCTTGAAACTCTCCTTTTCCGATCCATTGCAGCACAAAACTTCACCCAAATACGTGAATTTCCTAACAACCGAAATCTTCTCATATTTGGTTTTGACTGATTTTTTCTGATATTCTACCGCCGTGGTCATTAACTCCATTTTCTCAAAAGATATTTGTAACCCGGTTTTCTCAGCAATTTCCTTCAGGCAATTTATCTGTTCAATGGACTCTTCTTCAGATTCAGCCAATAATGCTAGATCATCAGCAAAAGCCAAGCACCTCACTTTAATATGCATGTGTTTGGTCCCCACCCGAGCTCCTGAACTATTTTTCTTCCAAAATTCACTCATTACTTTATCCAAAACTATATTAAAAAGTATGGGAGACAGACCATCTCCTTGCCTGAGACCAGTTTTTATCTGAAAAGGTTTACTAATTAAACCCCTAAATTTCACTTTAGATTCAGTTTCTGTTAAAGTTGCTTTAATTAAATTAATTGTTTTCTGATCCACTCCGTATTCCCTTAGAATTTTCAACAGAGTTCCCCTATCAACCGAGTCATACGCATTTTTAAAATCCACAAAGGAAATAAACAGACTTTTTACTTTCACTTACCTAAATATGAAATATATAGTAAGTGGAAGTATTGCGATCGTGAATTTCGACTTCCGGTTTTCAATGGAAATACACGTTTTGGGGTCCCCCGAGTCCAATTAACCAAGTCCCGCGAAATGGTCTGTGTGTGTGTGTGTGTGAACAGACTAGTTCAAAAACTACCGTACAATAAACCGTGCGAACCTGAAATTGGGTATTTAGTGTATGTATATGCCCGCGATGTGATAGCAAAAATGTCATCAAAATTGCTCAAAGGGAGGGGGTACTTTATTTAATAACTTTTTAAGTCTTTTTCGATTTTCTCAAAAACGGCTCTAACGATTTTGATTAAACTTAGTATTTGATCTATTCATATGCCCTAGATATGACTGTAAAAATTTCATCAAAATTGATCAACCCGAGGGGGGACTTTACTTAATAAATTTTGTATCATTTTCACGTGTTTTTTTTATTTACTCAAAAACGGATTTAACGATTTTGATCAAACTGGGTATTTGATGTATATATATGCCAAAGATGCGATAGCCAACATTTCATCAAAATTGGTCAAACAGAGGTAGGACTTTATTTCACAACTTTTTTTCCAATGTTTACCTTTTTTTCGATGATCTCAAAAACGGCTTTAACGATTTTTATCAAATTCGTCATGTTAAATGAAAATTAGGTTTTCTTTAATATCAGGTAAGCCTTATCATTATTAAAATGTTCTGAGGGGGCGGTTTTTTTTGTGGGGGGGGTTGGGGCCCTTTTTTGTTTGTTTTTTTCCTATAAAGTACCTTTGTTTTTATTTATATGGAGAAATTAACTGTCTCTCGTTACGCCTAAAAATAAGAAATGGCTAAATATGAGATATGATAAAAATAAAGAAAACATAAAGAGGAGAAAAAAATATTCAGTCAACTCATAAAACTCGTTGAGCCCACGCATGCGGAGTACGCCTTTAATGACAGACCATTGTTCATAATTAAAGCCGTTCTGTTCATTTGAGAAGTGGCAATTACCAAAACGCATTAATTTCTAATCTAAGTAAGTTGGTAAGTGAAAGTTGTGTGTTGCGCTCACGCACCAGATTTTTCTTCTTGAGATATACCTAATATTTTATGAGTAATTTTAGACTTAAAATTTGTTTTTGACAGGATCTTCCCTTTCTAAAACTCCCTTGGTATTCCCCAATTTTAAGATCTATTTGTGGTTCCAATCTATTTAACAACAATTTTGAGAAAATTTTATAAGTGACCGATAACAGAGAAATTCCCCTGTAGTTATTAACATCCGTTTTAGAACCTTTTTTATATAAAGGATGAATGAAGGCAGATTTCCATTCCTTGGGAATTTCCTCTTTCTCCCAAACATCCATAAACATTTCCACTACTTTCCTCCTGAATTCTTCACTAGTTAACTTCCACATTTCAGCCAGAACTCCGTCCTCACCCGAGGCCTTATTGTTTAAGTGAATTAATCACTTCTTCTTACTCCTCATCATCCGGAGGATCTGACTCGGTTATTAATGATCATCCCTATATGATTATTAATGAGGAAATTATTTATTCTGTGGAAGGACTTAGATTGTAGAGTATCAAATTCTAAAAATAAATTGTTGTTGAGAAGTTTAATGATCCAAATGTGTAAACGGCAAGTAAAAATGTAAATGAGCCAAACATCACTAGCACAACATTATGAAACACAATTTATTGTTTAAATAAAATCCATTTTTAAGTCAAATATTACTATATAAAAGTAAAAATGAGCTTTCTATATCGTATAATGTTCTAGAATTATTGTATGCACCTCTTAAGGAGGGGTGTAATATTTACAATAACACTTTCATTGAAAAATAAAAACTTTTGATTAAAAAGAAACTTCAAAAAAAAAAAAAAAAATATATATATATATGTATATATATATATATATATATATATATATATATATATATATTTTTTTTTTTTTTTTTTTTTTTTTTTGAAGTTTCTTTTTAATCAAAAGTATATATATATATACATATATATAGCCCTTCATTAAAAAATGGGTTAGCTTCCTTTTTAAAGCGAGTTTCCTTTTTTTTTCTAAGGTCAAGTTTTTGACCCTTCTGAAATAAATGTATATAAAAAAGAACGGCACGTCAAATAGGTTAGGCCCCTAACATCCCTGATTTGACATGTCGTTCTTTTTTATATACATTTATTTCAGAAGGGCCAAAAACTTGACCTTAGAAAAAAAAGGAAACTCGCTTTAAAAAGGAAGCTAGCCCATTTTTTAAAGAAAGTACCTCATACGATTTAAAATAAATGATAATTGATTGGGAAGGATTTGAAAATTGGTAAATGTGTTGGAAAGAGGTTTTATGTTTTAAGCATTTATGTTTTGAAAAATTATTAAGTATGAATAAAAACAAAAACCCTCAGCATGTATTACTAAGTACAAGAACCATTAGGAAGTATGAACTATGTTTCTATATGATTTTATACCATGACTACAGAATACATAAGCTATTGTGAAAAAAATGTAAAAATGAATGGCTTTAAAATATTCCACTAATGTTATTTTTAGAAATTTCGGGGGGATGTTGGGAATAGAACCCCCCCCCCCCCCTGGTGGTCACCAACACCTCCACTATGAAAACTAGTATTTTTTTAATCAGTTATTTTTATTAATTTAGTAATATCTGTATATTTTGGAAAGTAATATTTTAAGTGTTTTTTGTTTGCCTGAAAAAAAAAAATGAATATTTGCCTTAGAAAAATAACAGGTAAAAAAACCAGCTGGTAATTTTGGACTAACAACCTATACCCCCCCCCCCCTAACAATCAGGAGCTGTCACCCAGTCATGCCCATCCCTTTTTTAAAAAAAATCTGATTACTCACTGCATGTTAAATATTTATTTTTCCTGTTTCCAATTAAAAGTTTTAAAACGTTTTTTACAACTAACCTTTGTTCATTTTTGCTTTCACAGCATATAGTTAGGATGAAAAGCATCATCATAGTCTCTAAAAAAAAGGTTAAAATTGAAACGAGCGAAGATACGATATTTACTTCGGAATTCGGTTATAGTGCAATATAATACAAATTAATTAGCGAGCTTGTTTAACAGAAGATAACAGTTGTGGTTTCAAAACATTAGGTCTTTTTATCTTAACTAACTAAATTAGGTTATTGATTGTAACCTAGTCAAAATGCCGCGCTACTTACACTTGGTAGGGTTGGAAGACAGCTGAGACTGACTGTTGCTTGACCAGCTCTTGGACGTACACCTTGCTCTCGCTCGCCTGATATAGCCTTCGGCAGCACCAGTCATGGATTTTAATAAACAGGTAAGCAAACCTTGTTTTCTGTTAAACAGTATGACA
The DNA here is from genome assembly GCA_911387785.2 of Aelia acuminata. Taxonomy (NCBI): domain Eukaryota; kingdom Metazoa; phylum Arthropoda; class Insecta; order Hemiptera; family Pentatomidae; genus Aelia; species Aelia acuminata. The sequence goes on along the minus strand of OU426982.1, from coordinate 62,153,203 downwards.
TGGAAATGCACCGCTCTACGGGAAATGTTTGTATTACTGATTGGCGATCACAAATCACAAAAATTACATACTTCTGATTCTGCCAATGACGACGTTAACACAATTCAGATTACTTTCCACATTTAGGCTTTAAACATTAGTTAAACTAGTGAAAACACTCCAGGGGCTTATATTGACATAATTGTTAATATGATGCTCCTCTTGAAATCTTCAAAGCTTAAGAAGTTCCATTAAACTTGTTTTGTTTTGGGAGGGAGGAGAAAGGTGCGCACAGGACTGATATGACCAACACTGAACAGGTATCAGATTGACTAATTATTTCGGAGAGCAGTGTAGTTTTAAAAATATGGTTCATTCGTTAGGCATTTCTCTTGTTGCTCTATACATTGGTGCATTTGACCAGTTTCGACGTGTACCGGAATGCGAGTTTCAATCAACAAAAAGGTGCTTGCTGTGAATAACTTATTCCACTACTTCTCTTCACGTTTATCTTAATCAAAGAGAGGTAATACTTATGATTAGATGCCATAGAGTATAGGAAAAACATACTCATTGTTTCTGTTGTTAGAGGCCGCTGTGTTTTTTAAATATTTCATTGTCATTAGTTAAGTTTATTTTAATAAATATTTAGTTACCTCTGAAATTTGTAAGATTAAATAATATTTAATATCAAAAACATCATTGGTAGGGAGGGAGGAGATTTTGTCACCTATACCTAAGGTTTTTTGATTGATCTATACGCTTCTATGTTTTTTTTTCTTTTTAGAGGGGGTGCAATGTATTAAAGCTATTATTATTTTCCCATAAAACTATAAAGCGATAGCTAACTTGTCCCTGCTTTTCAAATTTTTCTCTGCCTACCTTTAAAAGGATCTATAATGCTCAAAGAGGTTGAAAAATGTAGTGTCAATTAGTAATAAAAAAAAAACAGATTTAAAAAACTTCTACCTGTATTTCCTAAATTGCCTTTTTATGTAACCTTAAAACCAAAAACATTGCTTGGCAGAGGGGGAGAATTAATATTTTTCATGTATTTATAATTAATATTTATTTATTCATTAATATTTGATGAAGTATTAACAATTTATTAGCTTATAGTTTCTTCTTGCTATTAATAGCATCGAAGAAGAATAAGCATTATATGTATTTAAAAACATGATTTGGGTCTTCTTTAATAACCGGTTAAGGTAATTGTTGGATCCCTCAGATTCAGTTAAAGTCAACCTTACCTGGCAGGTACAGCGGATGATAGCGTTTATAGACCAAGAAGGCGATGAAAAGAGGGTGGAGATAGAATCGAAAGCTGACGAGGAAGCCAACAGCGCCCTGGGGAACATGATCAACAAGGAGAGGATAAAGATTAACAACTACTACACCAAGCTAGAGAGCATCGTCGAGAAGCAGAGGATAGTGTGAGTATATTGTTTTAGTGGTATATAATCATATCTACTTCTATAGTCGAGTGTTTAGTTTTCAGTATTAAGTTGCGGTCCTTCTTAGGAATAAGACCCGGTGAACACGTACGACAGTTTTCTGCGGTGCGGCCTGACTTGAGGTCAGGGGTACCTGGAGTATAATGGACCGACCGGATCGGTCCATTGAAAGGTAACATGGATATCTCAAGTAGCTATTATTTAACTTCAAACCGGAAACGAAATTTTTAAAAAGTCGCAGTTTATGATTAAGGAGCAAGTATTTCGTCCTGAACTTGATCTAAAATATGATCCCTGACCGCCTTCCAAGTTGGAACTCCCCTTAAACATAATAATGTTGACGTAAGACGATAACTAACAGTAAGGCTTACTATTCCGAAGAGTAATATTGTCGACTCAGCTTGGCCACAGGTCAAGAGGCAGCAGCTATGGCAGATTTGTGGCCACCGAATCGTCCCAGATGGGGCTAAGTGGTCTGCACCCAGCTACAAGCGCATCTGCATTGCATGTAGAAATAAATAATTCCCGATAAATTTCATGTTGTGTTTATTTTAAATTAGTCCCGAATAGCTCCCTCTAAATAAATGCGTTAGTATTAAGAAATTGCCTTAGTCTCAGTAGGTTATTAACTGTTTCAACAACTCTTAGGTGCCAAGGAATCTGATTTATATCCGTATACTTCCTGGATTTATTTCTTAAGGCACTCATAGTTCAAAACTGGCTTTGAGATATTTAATTTAACGAACCTTCAAATACATATGCGATTTTGTATTAACTGAAAACGATATTTGGATTATAAACACACACACACACACACACACACACACACAAGGTGAAGAATCTTTATCGATAATAGTATTTTGGCTCTAATAATTAATATCTTTTATCGTAATATATTGCTTTGCGGTGTTAAATTAAATACATCTGTGACCCTACCTACGACTGACAATGCATTCTACCCAGGGTTAGGCAACGTAAATTACAACATTTATTTACATGTAAAGAATGCTTTCACCTACAAAATTCTTCAAGTTAAGAGTAAAGAATGTATTTTTATTTAATTTAATGCACTTTAATAACTTAAAGAGAATTACTAAATAATATCAAAACTTAAAAAGATTAAAATTAGAATCTGTCTATGTGTTAATGTTCACAGATTCAATTTTATGGATTTATTTATCTTTTTACTACATTTTTCAAACATGCCTCATTTTGACTCTAGTAATTTGCTTACTAGATATTGAGATAGTAATTATCTTATAATTTAATCACTATTTTCTTTTACAGATGTTTTGATAAAATTTTATCTCGATGTTCACAGACAAGTGTCAATGTTAGCCAATAATGCAAGAATGCATATCCTAATGTTGAAGGAAAGGAGGGTGGAGGCTCTATTTGGCGAGGTTTACTTCAAGATAAAAGAGGATATAAACAATATTATCTTTTACAAGAAGATCTTCAAACTACTTGTTCTTCAAGCACTATGTCTTGTAAGATATTGGAATATCAAAACTGATATTCAACAGCAGGGTTATGGCTAGCATCTTTGCTTCGAATTTAATTTTCGCTTAACAAAAAGTACATTAGTAAGGGAATTATTTCTTACCTATTAATTCTTTTTGGCCACAGATCGATTTTTTCTCATGGTAATCAAGATTTTTAACTAATAACATTAAAAGAATCAATTTATTTAAAATAATATTGGTATCTATTGTGAAAAGTAACCAAGAGGGTATCCAGAGGTAGTTATTTGGCAGGTAACTATCAGGGTCCAAGAAGGGCATTGAAATAAATCAATTATACATTTTATACCTCAAACTATTTTAAAACGATTGGCGGAAGCTTCGGTATAATAACATACATATATATAGAAACATCGATTTTCACATTTGGATTAATTCTCTTATTTCCTCCTATCACAAGAATGAATGATAATTTATTCACAGGTAATTGCACGAAATGCTGCTAGTAGTTATACTATAAACCATCTAAATTTTATTATATTTTCTAAAAAGGCAAATTTCCATTTTTTTTTTCCTCCCGTGGATTAGATAAATAACAATAACAAACCTACTGAAACATCACATATGCTTTTAAAAATCGATTAATTATTTCTACGTAATAATGTAGTTATAAACTAAATAATTATTAATATATAAGGAATCGTTTTCCTACTCTTTATTGAGAACACCTATTTATGTATTCGTGAACTGTGTGCTCGATTTTGTTCTAAGTATATTTGGACCCAAAGTGATTCAGTCAGGTATTCATGGGTTTAACTTCAAAGTTGAAGATATCGATTGAAAGGTCTTGAATCACTAGAATTGAACTTGAATTCAACCTTTTAGAAGAAAGTTCAGCATAGATAAGTCATTATAACGTATTGTATAGCTCACCAATAATAAGTTAATTTGGATGTATATGGTTTTTAAGACAACCTCCTGTTCTTAGTTTTGATACCCTAAAATTAGAGATGAAAAACGATTAGATACTTCATCTTAATTTTTATTTACTCATTGTTGCGAGAACTAATCGTTTGTGTTGTATCTCAGATGATGGAAAAGAACGTTGGGATTCGCATCAGGCAAAAAGATAAGACACTTATAAAAGAGCTGATACCACAGATCGTGGACGAGTTCCAAGAAATGTCGCGGATGAGGGTGCGGTTCGAAGTGGACGGTCGGGTGTTCCTGGACGACAACTCCCTCGGCGGTATCGTAATGTACTCCAACGGTGGGTGCGTCAAGGTGGAAAACACCATCCGCTCCAGGCTCGGCCTCATCAGGAACTCGGTGGCGTCCTTCTTGAGGTACCAACTCTTCGGCTTCAACCCTCACAGGAAGTTCAGCGACTAGTTTTTAAACCATTGGATGGTACCTGGAGGGCCAGCCACCTTTGTTTTTTTTTAAACAAGATGAGACGGTTTAATTAAATTGAAGTGCCAATTTTACAATCGTTGAGAACGGATCTCATTGTGAAAAACAAGATGTAAATTAACAATAAATACATACTTTATTGATACCAGGCATCAGTAATTTTTTATTTTGTTTGTTTAAATTATTTAAATAAACACTCAATGCTACTACGGCTAATTGAACAATAGTGGGAGTCCAAAATTTTCCAATTGAAGTATAACTAAGATAGGAATCTTTAATGGTCATCCAACAGAGCACTGTTTTTTTCTAAGAAAAAAGAAAAAAAAGCAAATGTATCTACTTCATGTCTGTGATAGAATGAAAGGTAAGCTGTGCAGATAACTCTATACAGATGGGCAGCACCTCATATGAATAAAAAAAGTCTCCCTCTAGTTTCATAAGATAAATAAATTCATGAATTCTACCCTATTGGACCACATATTGATGAAGTATGTCAGTCAATTACATTCAATGATACACAGAGAAATGTTAATAATAGCAAAATAAAAATGGATAAATGAAACTCAAACATTGTTATCAATTGTTAATGATTTTTATTTATGAAAACTCAATCCTGAATGGTGTTTAAAGATCTATTATTCATTGAACTAATTAAAATTATTTTATTGATATTGTTCTTTCTTATTAATTCAATATAATTTAAAATTTTAGTGATTAAACATAGCTCCTTTTATTTCAGCCACATGTTGGATAGAAGAGTAGTGTAGATGAATCCTACACATAACATAATGTAAGCTATGCAAAGATTCATTATGTTGGATGATTCCTCGGAAGCCCAATGGTGATTATTCAAGAAGAGGGATATCACATAGAGGAAACAGTAGAATATATAATTTTTTCTTTCAAAACTAAATATAACCCTCATACCTTCAAGTAAAGTTAGGCCATGAGTCAGAAGAATTATCTACTTCAGCATTCTTTAGCCAAGGTGGGCATCATTTATTTTGAGATGGACTCAATGAACCTCAGCCTTTATCACACAGATAGGATAAGTTGGATAAACCTCAGGTATAACCTCCCTAATGGCAGAAATGGCTTATCTATCAACTTGGCTTAAAAGTGGTAAAGAAAAAGGGAAAATAAAGTCTTGAGAATTATATATCTTTTCAAAAATAAAAAAATATTCTTTTATGTCAACTAGTTACTTTTTATCCACATAAAACTAAAATGGCCTTCCTAAGAAAAAAAAAGAAAAAAGAAATGTACAAATATCTATAAGAGACACCACTGAGGAAAATGCAGAAAGGGATGATGAATGAATTAATAATAAAATCCAGTTATGGGTACTAATACTGTTTAATACCATTACTAATATAAAGAAAAACATGATAATCTACAATAATTACAAAATATAAATTTGCCTTTCTTGATATATGTTTGAAGGCACAATGTAGAATTGATATATTTTACATCATTGACTTCCATTACCAACTAAAATTTACGAATAAATATAATTCTTGTTTAATAGAATTAAGAGAAAAATATATTCACATTCCAATAGACATAGATAATATTTAAACTAGTGTGATCATAAACCCTTAATAACAAAAATAAACATCTTTATAGTAATAATAATAATATTAATTTTGTCTAACATAAGTCAATACTTAAGAAAATGGATTATCTCAACATAGATAAATAATTGCAACCTGATTTTCTTGTCTTTGGTTGCTTTGCTCTAATAAAAAGTTAGGCTCTAAATATTTTCAACTATAAATAAATAAATCTTTTCAGTTTGAAAATTATATTTTCTATATATGTATATAGTTTATAAAAACGCAAACAGTTTTTCAGTTTATTTCTGCTATACATTTAAATATTGGTCCGAGGAAAACAACTGTCATCTGTTCACCATTCAATAATGAAAGAAAATTTAATAATAAAACAAAAATAATATTTAAGGTTTTACAATGTTTAGAGGAGAGGGATCATGATTTTGAATAAGTATAATTTGTGAATTTGATATTTTTAGTAAAATTTATAAATTAGCAAGTATCAACTTTGCCCTTTGAGCAAAGATGAACTCATTGAATAAATAGCAATTCATTAATATTTTGTTGGCAATAAATAGCAAGACACTTTCCATGGAAAATTGAATAGAATATAACAGCATTGCAAATGATACAAGCTTGATTATCATTATTGAATGCATAACCACTAATGCTGCATAGGCGATTAGATTAGAGGATAATAATGCTATTTCATATGCAGATACAGAACAAATCCAAAACTACAAATCTAGATTTAAAATATGATTTAAAGAATGGAAAAACCTCTTATCTCCGGATTTATAAATTAATCCAAGCAAAAGTTGATAATGTATTTTCTCAAAATAATGGTAAACATTTCTAATGATATAAGTTCACTTGAGATACATATAGGGGGGGGGGATTTTATGGCAGGAACAGCAATAACTCAATTACAATGGATCTCAGAGACAGTGATTTTATTTACAATTTTTATTGAAAGTATACATTTTTTGTCAGTAATCAGTGCAAAAGTATAAAGTAAAAACAACATAAAACTTTTCTCCCCCAAACTAAAACATTTCTTCATTATTTTTTTTAACTAAACAGAAATCTAACTCTAAAATATGTTCCAAAACAATTGTGCTCTGGATCAATTATCTCAAAACTTAACGAAATGATAAGTAACTGTTGAGAATCCAATAAAATAAAATAAATAAAAAAGTTAAATTTGTCAATTAGATAAATATTACACTTCTTTATTCTAATAGAACGTGAGGAACAAACCAACAAACACTCTTTTATTCCCTTTTTTGGGCCATACATGAAATGCATCTACCCTTTACAGAAATAATTTATCACAACTCTACTTTTTACACATAATATATATATATATATATATACCGCATGTATGAATGCATATAATTTATGTACAATGGTCAGCAGTACAGAGCCACTCACATCACTAAATTCCATTTACACATATTACAAAAAATTATCATCTGGTAGGAAACACAGCCTTTATAATATGCTCTGACATGAACAAAATGACGAGAAAAAATAAATTAAGACTAGAAAATAATGGAGATGAAATGATACTAAATCATAATAATAATAAAAAAAAAAAAAAAATTAATCTATCAAAAAATATACACATATAATGAAGGAAATGGAATAAGAGCTCATACAGAGCAGCCAGAGAGCTCCTCTTGGGCAGTGGCCTGTTGCTGCCAGGTGGGCTTTGCTTCTGCGCTGCTCCTGAGGCACTGTTCCAGCTCCAGTAGCTGGCCCATGAAGTTGAGGTTGGGGGAGATAATGGAGCGGGCCGCCTTCACCAGCTTGTAGGCCTCGATCATCGACAGCCCCCGGTGCTTCATGATGTAGGCGATCGCGATCGTCGGCGACCGCGACACCCCCGCCTGGCAGTGGACCAGCACTGCGCAGTTAGACTTCCGCGCCTCCTCTGCAAAGGTAATAATTGACATTAGTAGTGACGAGGCTTAAATCAAACCTAGGTTAGTATGGTTTAAGCAATAACGTTGGCATTTTATATATTAAGTGTGATTTTGATAAGGTGAGATTAGAAAAGGAGAATGACCTAGTTCCGTCTAGGACAGGAAAAGGATTGCGCTTTCTTCAGTGGATACACAATAAACAGCGAACTTGGCCATGTTCTAAGAATTAACGGAAATGCCACCAGCAATGAATCACTCTCGCCTAACGAATCCCAGACAATCTGATTCAGTGGTTTACCGGGAAGAGATACTCTTATTTACCTGGACTTGACCTCAGTATGAAAATATACCTTTGATACTACAAGGGGGGAAAACTGGGGACATAGCATAGGAACACTAACTAAACTACGAGTATTATCATTTCAAGTTTTATTATTTAAAAATGTTCATACGTGACCCATAATTCGAGAGGCTGCTGTTTAGATCTACAGAAATTCATTACTTTTACACAGACAGAAGATGGGATAGGCAAAACGGTTTTACTACACGGACGCCAGCATAGTCGGCAGGGCAGTAGTTGAGGCGCAGGTGACATTGGGATAACCTATCCAAGGCGATTCCAGATATGGGCTGAAACTATAACACATTGCTTGACAAATCTTAAGAGCCTAAACTCATTTTCCACAAATACTTACACATAAAGTGTCCGATTACAATTCCGAAAGTGTATAACATAAGAGTAATCTTGGAATGAAAAAACTTCATCAAAACAAAAAGAAAAAAAATGGTTTGAAATATTGGTTATTTAAAAGGTGTACTAAGGAGGAGAGGGGCAGGTAAATATAGTGAGGCCCTTGGAGGATGAGTCAGCGGCAGGTAAGACGTCACCGACCTGACCTTGCCACGTCACCTCCACCTCTACAATCGATACATCGACCTGCGCTATATTAGCCAGCCTCATAACTAATATTAAAATATGGATCTTGCCACCTCAATCACGCAAAAATATTAACCGCCAATTTGATCCAATCTGTCTATCAGGTCTTTACTTTAATACCTATTGAAATCCGACATGGAAGGATAAACCGCAGTTACAAGACTTCTATAATGCAACAGATGGTTCGTTCATTCTGATGGCACACACCTATGCATGAGGCGAAAATCAAAGATTTGTATAAATTATTTTTTTTTGTCAGGCACTTTTATTTAGTTGTCAACACAACGTTTTTTAAAACATCGTTAATATACGATTAAAATAACTTATTAGGCTAAATTATTAATAACTTACACGATTAATTATTAAGCAATTGCTAAGTAATTTTTTATTTAGTTAAAATAATTTGGGTTATAATAAATGTGGTCTTTGTAAAACAAGGAACCGAAGTAGATTTAGGAGGGGGGGGGCTTGGAGGGAGAATTATAAATTTTCAACGGTTTATCTGATTTAAAAAAAAAATTGACTAACTAACCAGTGACATTTTCACTACCATTCGATCATCTAATTCGATTTTTTTCAAATATGCCACTTAAATCTTTCAAGGTCCACATATTTACATAAAATAAAAATATTACATTTAGTAAATAATAGCTTGGAGGCCTTATTAAGGATAGTGTAGTAGGAAATTTAAAAGATTTGAAAAACATAATAAAATTAATATAATCCAACTAATTGGTTGCAAAAAAAAAAAAAAAAAATTATAAATAGTTTTCCGGTTAGCTGATAAGCCTTACAATTTTCCACAAACTTAAGCAATACATATTAGATATTAGAAAATAACACTGGTAAGCTCTAAACAGGACTTATCGGGGGACCAGATTTATATTAAACAATTTGTCAGTCACCACACAAGCTGCCATCTTAGTTATTTATTTCATGTAGCCGTTGCAGATCGGGTCAGCAATGATTCACAGATTATGAACCTGTTAATCTGACAAGCACCCCTTCAAAAGTAACCAACCGGCCCAAGCACTGTTGTTACAAAGGGAAGAGTGACGTCATGTCGGGGGTAGGTCTGCATCTGCTCGGCTAACACATACGGAGAAACTGAGTCACGTCTTTTGTTTTGTTTTTTCAAAGCTTTCGAAAGCCATTGTCAGTCAAAATCTGGGCCTAGAGCCTATAATTGGGGTGTTAGGGAGCCATTCATTATAACTTGGTGGCTTTCAGAAATCCGAGGGGTCGAGAGTGATTCATATTTGATATTTTGATCAAGTAAACAGTTCGCAATAAAAACTGAAGCGCCATCCGGAGCGATCCGGAAACGACATAGAGACTTGCGTAATTACGCGGCACTAGAGGGTGTGTTAGATGCCTGCATATATTAGTGGCGGCCTTGCCTCACCTTTTCAGCTGAACCTTTCTCCCATCGCCACAGCCTCCGCATCATGTTTGCTCCCTTTCTTTTAAATATCTCTCCCAAACTATTGGTGGGAGGAGGGACCGCTGCTGTGCGGTAGCAGAGAGTGGATCCATGGGCTGGGGCTATATATTAAATGAAGAGGCTCCGCCCATTGGCCCAAATAGCCGGTTAATATCCGGAGACGGGGGTCCCCAATGGTCCCTTCTGTTTGTTCTACCTTCCAATCTGTTTGCTGAGGCAGAAACGTAAATCGGCTCTGGAGCGAATCCTACCAGCCAACTTCCTCTTTTCGACTGATTTATGCTTTGAATTTGGATTATGTATGTGTTGACGTCCTAGAATTCGCTTTGAATTCATATCACAGAACATGAATAACCTTTAAATATACTTGAAAAGAGGTACTCCCAAGTGCCATCATGGTTAAATGTGAAATTCGGTGTTACATAAAAGTTAATTCGGGTTTTACAGAACCCTTCCTTATTATTATGTTCACATCTATTAGGAACTAAATAATGGGAAGCTCTCCTATTAAATGTTGATAGGTAAAACTTTGGTATGCGTAGAGAGATCATGCGCCAGTGAAATTATTTAATTGTCATCGCTTCTTTTTCAGGTTAAAAGGTCCTCAATCAGCATTATTTGAACCGCACACTCTTGAGAGATAAAGTAATGCCCAAGGAGTTCTTTTCAGTTGAGATCGGGAACAATAAATACCGAAAAGCCGCAATTCCGAAGTATTATCACAACATGTTTAATGTTCATTTTGGAACTGATTAAGGATGTTAGGTTAGGGGGATTAAAAATTATTATTAGGATAAAAATGCCAACGTAGTTAGTTGACACCAGAATAAAAATTTCCCCGCACATTGGTATAGAGCGAGGATGACAAAGACGATAGACACTTACCAATGAAGGAGAAGGCCTCCTCGAAGTACTGCTTGATGTTCTGCTGGCCCGAGTCGGAGGCGGGAAGCTGCCTGTAGGCTATGCCGCTGGGCTCTGGTCCCGTGGCCTGCAAGGTAACGTTGAGGACTTTGGACACCCCGAGGTCCCGCAGGAGGCTGGTGTCCCCAGCGTCCCTCGCGTTGCCGACGTAGAGGAAGGGCAGGACCCTGGAGGGCGGGTAGGTCTCTATGTCGGGCCCCGCGGGCTCGGGGCTCAGGGACAGGGGGGCCGTGTCCTCGCACTGGTTCCGATGCCTTCTTGAGAACTCTTTGTGGCCTCCTGCGAAAGGAAATGTCCAGAGTTAGATTCACGTTATCAAAGTTCATATATATAAACTAAAAATGTGACTTTACTCAATCTAATCAACAATATATGCGTCAATTAATAAAATAAAGTTCTATGGTATTAGCTTTAATTCAGCTGAAATGAGCCCTTACAACGTAATTTCAATAGCCCAATTCAAGTTAGCTAGGCCTAGGCTAGGGGTGGGCGCCGCACGGTCTGAGAGACCATCTCTTTACCAGCTGTAAAATTAGAACGTGCCGTTTTCCGGCATGGGCTTTTTGATAAAAAGGGTGGACGCCTGAGTTTTGGCAGAGACATAAACAGGAGGATACGGATTTAGCCGCCACGGCGGACCAGGAACTGGAGTAGACCCGCCTACTAAAAATAGTTAGGTTACTTCCTAGGGTTCTTTGAACCTCCCTCAGCTATTTATATGTAATGATTCAATCGGGTTGGAGTATAGTCCCGAAAGGGTGAGGATTGGGTGCAGAAGTTAAGCTTGAAATCATAGTCTAAACTATTCAATTCTAATTAAATTATAAATGTAAAACATTTTTGGAAAGACTTTCCAATTCAATCAATCCTATACTTTCGCTATGAGCAGGAAACTTGAAACGTACATATCCCAGTTTTCCAGAAGGTATACAGGCATACAGCCTGTAAACAAATACAGCTATCTAAACTGGGATGAACTTATTAAGGCATCTAAGCAATAAACGTTCAAGTCCAACTGGCAATTCAATTGATGTTTTTTTTTATAGAGCGGAGTCGTATATGAAATAGAAACCTTCCGTTATATCAGATTAGTCTGCAAAGATAGCATGATGCCTTCTTGATAATTTCCAATCTTGCAAACGTGACCACCGACGTAAATTGAGCGCTGATAATTATTTATTTTTTTTATAAACCACTTCCAACCAATCAGTATAACAATCCTATAAAAATGTCTTAGCGATAAAAATCTTAACTAATACAGATATGTATATTTTAAAATGACAAAGTTATCTCATTCATCACTACGTATAAACTAAATAAATAAAAAGTAGAATATGACATATTGATGTAAAGATTCAATGATTTAGAACTTAACTTGAATTACGGCAGTTTAACAGAAACAAAAAGAAGAAAAAGACGCCTGAAACAGATTTTACGCAAAAACCTATGAATATCAAGTTATTTTCTCGGGTGACATAAGGAAGAAAACATTGGAACAACTCAGTCCCTGAGTCATGGAAGGAAATGACTGAATGTGGAACGTGTGCTGTGTCATTCAGTATGTATAAGGTTTTTATGTTTCGATATCATCATGAACACCTGATTGGACGAATGGCAATTGATTTATTTTTTAAAAATGAAAATAAATGTATAATAAATGCAATAAAGGTCAGCATTTCGAAAGGCGAAAAAAAAAAAAATTTCTAGAGGCAAAGAAAATTACAAGATGTAACTTAATGTTATCTAAATAACGATTCATGAGGCATCACTGGACTAGTTATTTTAATTTCTATTTATTTAAATATACCAATAGAAGAGATGTAGTCAAAAGTGAAGCTTGTGTACTATTTCTGGTTCACTTTAAAACTGCCACATATAGATAGAAGCAAAGAAAAAAAAAGAAAGAAAAAAAAATTGCCAACAAACTTGGCAAAGATATAGCCAATTGCCAAACTATAAATGGGTAGCCTAGTTCCCTATTTCAAAATCCTAGGCTGTAGCAAATAAACTATACATTTTTTTCGATAATTATATTTCATGAAACAAAAATACTATAGAAATAGGAAGACCAGGCAGTGTTTACAGTTTATTCTAAAAATTATTATTATTTTTTTATAAATTAATTTTATGAATCTTCTAGATCTTCAATCAAATGCCAACCAAAATACAAATAAGAAAGAAAAACTACTGCTTCATATCGAATCCCATTTCGTTTATATCATTTCTTTTATTACATTCTTATTGTTTTAGCAATATCATTAAGGAATACAGAATTAGGAGAATTAAATATACAAAATTTGAAATATTTCATTGAAAGCTTTCCAGAAGCCAACACCCATAACAAGCAACCTAGAACGATCTGAAACATGTTCTTGCAAATTAGGTACGATAAGGCTAACGAATCATATTCAAGCACGGGTTAAAGTGTTTCAAAAATCTTTTTCGATTTTTTGCAAGCCTCAATGACACTGACAAAGATAAGGTTTAATGGCAGTTCGAACATTTAAGTGTACATTTAAATGTTTAAAGGGTTATATCAACCGTTAGAGTTTAATAGTTTGGAGAATAAATTTCAAATCTGTTTGGTAAAGATTTAAATCAAAATGCCACATTGAATTAGTGAATTAACAGGGTCAGGGGTAAACTGTAGTATATTAGATGTAAGAAGAGCCCAAGTTAAACAGAATTAATTTTTTTAATAATTTTTTTTTTTTTTTTTTTTTTTTTTTTTTTTTTTTTTTTTTTTTTTTTTTTTTTGTTATTCTATAAACATGACGATAAAGTTTAGAAATAATATTAATGTTGTGAGAAAAAAGTGTCTATGTTTACTGAGTTTTATTTGTTTCAAAATTAACATTATAAAGTTTTATATAATATTAAAACTGAACATATGAATAACAATGTATTCATAAACTAAAAGTCCAAGGGGTCACCAGTGGTGTTGTGGTTAGCATGGCAACCTACAATACTAAAGATCGCGGGTTCAATTCCAGCGGTGGCCCTAGGATTTTTTAATGGGAGTAAAAAATCCTTAGCTATGCCGTCCCTCGGATAGGACGTAAAATGGAGGTCCCGAGCCTGTACGATGTCAGGTACTCGTTAAAGATCCCTATCCTAATTATACCTGGATAGGCAAAATTTAGGACTCACACTGTAGCACCGTCCGATTAGCCTTAGTAGCATAAAAATGGACGTTAAACAAACAAACAAACTAAAAGTCCAAATAAGTCTTCAGCATCAATCACAGCAAAAAAAAAAAAATAAATAAAAAAAAAAAATTAAGAACTTACACATACAATTATTAATTCAATTAATTCTAACATGAAATTTGTTACTATACTTCTATTGTTATTAAGAATATTTATATATATATATATATATATATATATATATAAATATTCTTATAAATAATTTATATATATATAAATAACAATTCATTACGGGAATTGTTTGGGCAGGAAGGTCAATATTGCCATGCGTGGTGGGTAGGATATCCATTGGAAAGACCAAATATTTACCCCTCAAATAAAATTTGTAAAACCACTCTATTGCAAACGGAGAACGATTATGGGATTGCTAGAGCAGGCAAGAACATACTTGGGAACCAGCGAATGGTATGAGAAGCCTCCATGGTACACCAGACCCGGCAGAAGAGAGTGCAGATCACAGACTACAGGGGGACATGGGGCTAGAGGCCAGCGATGACTGTGCCACGATGAATCAGACCCCCTCCAACGGATATAGAACCAGGCCTGTATTTAAACCACAAGAGGTATGCCCTGTGCCATCCCCTTTGGCACCCGGCTGGCTCGTTCTGCCCCTCAGCAGCCAGCCTACGGCGCACATCTCCGCTCCGAATTAGCCATCATGGGAGTAGCGTCAAAGCGGGGTTGGCAATGACGGGCTGAATATATTTAAATGTGTGCCGGAGAGCATCTGCATCAGGCTCTCTGAATATCGTACATAACAAATATTAAGCGATTGAAATTCTACAAACGTAATCGAGCATAAGCTATTATCCGTTCCAGATTCCTGACACAACAATAGATATACAAACAACAAATTGAGGAATGGTATCGAAAGCTTTATCTACATTACGAGGATAAATTCTCATACTACTGATATACAATTTCATATTAAAACAAAAATTGTAAAAATCCATCACTGATTTTTTTTATCGAACACATGTGACCGTTGATAACAAAACAGATAATGTAAAGGTGTATAAAAACGGAGATTATAGTGATTACATTTCTGACAACTGAATAAAATTCTGGTATCATTAAATAAAGGTATTACTTCCTTTCCAACAAGAACGGATGGAAAATGGATCTTGAAGGGAAAATAGGGGATGATGAAATTGAACATTTTATTCTGATTAATCGATTCCATCTGCTAAAAATATATATTTGGATTGAGATGAAAGGGGTCAAATGATTATAGTGTGTAAGGCAGAGCAGTTATGGGGCATAGTATTCAAGTGCGTAGAGTCGGTGACTCATGCTCTGCTGGTGAAACTACTGATACTTAGCACTCAACGCCTACTTTCCCGCCATACACAACATGTAGCGTGCAAAATGTTTTAGTTTACATATCATAACATGGCAAATAATTTCAAAATGATTTAAACAATAATACCATAACAATGTAATAATTATAAAATGACCGATAAAATCAAATGAGGCATTAATTATTAATTAAAAAAATATAAAGTGGAGTTGAAATAACAGCTAACAGTTCAAATTCAGGTACATATTCACGATATAGAACAGTAAAATGGTATGGATTCATAGTATAGAATATGGTATGGATTCATGATATATCTAACAGTAAATGAAAAGTAAATAATTACAAAATAATATACACAATACTAAATTATAAATATATTGATGAGGGTACTTAAATTAAAGCTAAACGAGACTAAATCACTGTCCTAAAATAATATCGACCATATAACTAATAAAAATAAAATTGTCAAATTAATTTGAAAACATGTCTTATTATACTATCTGGTAAACTAATAGATGTTGGTATTTGAAGTTAAAATAAAATTGAAAAAAAATAACCCTCCTTTTAAGGATGACCTGATAAGGGTTTCGGAAATATTCCTAGATACTATATAAATAAAATTAATGTATTTGATATTAAACCTAGTTGCACATTTTGTAGCATGTAAATATCAAAATATAAAAAGAATAATAATTAGGTATAATTCCAGAAATTTAAAATAGAATTAATTTACTTTAATACTTTTATATATTCTTTAAATAGAGTTAATAGCGGGCTATCAATTTAAGAGAATTAAGTAAAGTACTAATTAGGAACCAAATATTCATATTTGTTTTTGTTATATTAATCCAGTGCAGTAAAACGTTCTTATAAGGTATCGAAAAGTAAACCAGAATTTGAAAATAAAACACGAGATTGAAATTCGACAACACATACTGTTTGTTTACATATGCTAATGAATCTCTAATGTAAATAAATATCTGTTATGAATAGAGTTGGAGGGTATGTATACCTGTCCGGCTCCATGTAGGTAAGGGGCCCAAGTTGAGGACGAGGCAAGGAGCTTCTTTCTTCATTATGGCACGAATGGTTATGGCACACTACGAGACGTAGACGTGAAGCTAACACTGAGGAGAGGAACAAGTACTGCTAGGGACTAGATCCAATCAGACTACTTCCACCATCGGAGTGCGGCCTCAAACTGAGCCCCCCGCCCCGCTCCTGGGCCGCTTTGCCCCCTCCGCTACCGCAGCCTAGCGGATCATCCAAGCAACTACCTCTGACTCATTCAGGCCTATCACCCAGCTGCTATATCTCCACTTCCTCTTCTTGTTTACTTCTATCTCTGTCCTGTCCTTCCAGCCTTCCAGACGGACTAAACAATATCCGGAGAATTTGAGAAGGATTGGCATGGTCCGCGATTCCATATTGCTGCAAAAGAAACTACTACAACCAATATTTCAAGTATTGGAAGCACAACGAGACTTGAAAAACCCATAGCAAATTTAGCAACCAGAAGCCAATATCAGCCTGAAATAGACATTTCGTGAATTGTTGCTACCATTTAGTTCTTCGATGAACACAATTCATGCTTTGGAGTAATTTCCCTTAAATATGAAAAATATGTATATCAAATTAAGTGTTCTCAGAGTTTTTCCTAGATTATGTAGATTTTTTTAAAATATTAATAATGAAAATAAGAAAATAGCATTAAACATATATTAAATTTGGTGAATCCTGATATTTGAGCCTATCGAGGATCAAAACTAAGGAGGGGGTGCATGCTCATCCTAATTATGGTTATAATTTAATTCCTACAGCATGATTCTTTAAGATCATATGCATTTTATGTCCTATACCCTGATTTCGTATAATTAATTCTAAGTGACACACACCTAATATCGATAATAAATGGAAATTGCTAAAATATGAATATTTGAATTTTATTTAACACTTACATTGGCCACAGAACCTCTAAGACTATTCATTTTAAAGCGGCAGGGGTAAATGGCTTTGCCTTCATAATATCGATTTATGATATGTTATGAAATAAAAAAGCTTGAAAATTCTGGAGTATCCTGGTTTTTCTATTCTTAAATTTTAGAATTATTGTTTTTCTATCTTTTTCTACCAGAAAAAAAAATCATATTTTTTTTAAGAAATGAACAAATATTTCTATCTATCGACAAAAAGTAAGCTAGGTAGTCGAATAGGTAAGATAGGTCTGGATCTCACTAACGTATCTGCCATGAAGAATACCTGAAACTCGTAAAACATTTAAAAATGTGATTTCACACATAAGTGTTGTTTTCCATGACCGCAACCCCAACCATTTCCACTTCATTACTACCTACGGCCAATTATTTTCCACCATTACTAAAATACAACTAATGTTCCTTCAGCATGAATAAAAAACAAAAAGTTCATCGAGTATTTATTATTGTTAAAACTGGAACATTATTTATCAATATTTTTGATAATTGAATGTGACATTCAATTTTCAGTTAACAAGTAGGTTATGGAGATTTTCCACTGTTTATCTCAAGCGACAAGCCAGTTGCTTAAGCCGTCGCAAAATGACACGAGCGCTTGACCAAGCGCTTGACATGGGCGCAGTTGCTGGCTGGCATTGTCTCATTCTATCTGACTCATCGTTGAGAAACAATCGCCATTGATGAGCTGGAATGTGTTCATCAAAGAGTTAAGGCAATGCTATGAGCTCCGACCAACATGTTCTGACACAGTCCATCATTTTGAGGGAATGTATAATATTAATAACAGTTGCAAGGACGGCAATTAGGATTTAAGATTTTCTACAAAATTCACTAGTAGAAGGAATATGATTAAAAAATACTAATCTTCACATCAAAACAAATATGAAAAATGAACTGAGGATTACTTTCTCCCGTACGATTTTAACTAGGAATAAAAACTGAAAATAATTTACACCCCTTAAAAAAATATATTTGCTAGTATTTCTAATGTATCAAATAATTTTTAGTGAAATTATTATATATTCATTAAAAAAAAAAAAAAAATAATAATAATAAGACAACTTTACTGGCACCAAAGTCTTTGAAATTATATGTAAAATGATTTGCCAAGGAAAGATAAGATTTCATATCGGAGTGAGTTACCGTTATGAAATTACTTTTTCTGAATTACACTTTCTTTCTATATTTCTGTACTGCGCTGGTTATGAATTACCGGAGTGAAAATAAAGAAATAAAAAGTATTCTAGATTTTCAATTAACACCCAGATTCATCCATATACGCACATATCACACCATAATATTGTTAATAGACACACATAAATTGGTGAGTAAAAATTAGCTTTATAACAAATATATTCATATTTTGACCAAAGAAAATGAATGTTATCGTGACCTTGCCTGTTTCAGGGATATTTTTATCTAAGTTGTCACAACTGCAAACAATTTAACTGTATGAATGGTAAAGTAGATTATATATCTCTTAATGAATAAATCAATATACAGTTTAGTAGTATCGAATTTGAACAGGTATTAATGAATAAAAAAAATATAATTTTTAATCAATCAATTTAAAAAGAGTATCAATAATCATTTATACACTGTTATTTACAGGCGCTAAACCAACATGAAACCAAACCAAACCAACATGAAAAGGCAAAAAAAAATTCTGTCATTTTTCAATCAGCGAACATAAAATCGTTTCCAATTCAAGCAAATAGAAGTCAGTCTTGTATTTGATACAATAGCGTTGCTGAAAATTTCCGTTCAGATATTTTCTATTAGGATAATTTTTAAGTCTTATAGAGATGATATTTTATTTTCCATTTGAATGAAGCTAACTTTAAGTTGTGTTTACAAGTTAACTCTTTACTTTAAGAGGTTTTACAATAGATGGTCGTTCATATTAATTTAAATTACAATGTTTAGATATGTTTAATAAATAATGTTCGTGTTTGTCAAATTTAAATTTCAATACTTTATCTACTTTAATATTGTTTTTACCATTTTTTTTTTTTAATATTATGATTTTGTTGTATCAATCAAATTTGGAATCTTAATATCCTATCTCTATACCTTAAATATTTTTCGTTCCTCATATTATTCGTACAAATATTAATGGGCGCTGTAATTACTGATATTTTTTTATTTTAAAAGGTAGGTTTTAAAAATTATCAAAGCATGATTTTTTTTCAAATCTAGGAGATTGCAGTAAAATTCATTTTAAGTCACCAACGAGCAACTATGTAATTTCGATACCATGCTGTGGAATGTTAAAATAAACTATAAGCACTATAAATGTAAAAACTTAAAGTTTCTGATATAATGTAATGTTAATAGTAATAGTGTCAGTAATATATATTAGTAATAATATTATTATATGTCCTGAGTCCTTGAGATGGCCAACAGAACCTGTCTCAACGGCCTCCGAAGGACGAAGCCTTTGTAAAAAGGAAACAGTCGTCAAAGAAAATCTTAAAGTATCATGCAACTCGATTCAAGGATAACTCGCTAAATACATAAAACATTTATCTTCTTTTTTTTCAAAAACCTTATTCAATAATTTCAGTGAGTAATGTGACATTAAGTACCTGGCACAATACAAACGTGAAACTTATTAAAACGAAGGTATTGTATACATTAATGTTAATTTTGGAGAATTTAAGGATAATCTCATACCCTACCAGCAATGAGCAAGCTTCATATATAAACAAATAATTTTATATAAGTAAAATAATTTTTCATAGGAGAGTAGGAGAAATTCTTAAAGTATGTAACATTCACTAGATGAAAAGATGAGAAACTGTAGAAAACTAATTCTACCAATACCATTTACCATTTAACCAAGCATTTCGACACCTCATTAAATATGGGATCCCAAAAATACTCTGCATTCAAAATTCTGCTGTTCTAAAAGAAAAAAGTTTATGTTTTATATTATTATTACGTTTTTTAATGTTACGATTGTCTAAAATAAATAAGCGTGCAGTTTTTATAAAATTAATATGAAATTTAAAATTTTAGCATTTCTATCTCAAAGCATTTTTCCCAGCAAAAATATGATATGAAATGACCAGTAATTATTATAAAAATGTGTAGCTATGTTAAAATGTTTACCCAACTTATGTTTAACTAATCACGTCGAATGTGTTTTAAATAAATTATGACTGCCAGGAAAGTAAAAATATACTTCTATATGAATTAAAAAAAGCGATAATACAAAATCTTCAATAATTTGGATATATATGGGATAAATTGATTTATTATGTAACATAATTTCTTATAGTTTTCGGACTCACTGAAATACGATAAGATATACGACGATCTACTGCCAAGTTAAGATGGACAATATGGCGCCTGGACGGTTTGCTGCCTTAGAACAAGGCCTTCCTTCAATTACAAAAATCCCTGACTCACGCTGTCTATCACAACCGACTCTATTTACAAAACCAAAGCAGCGATCCGCAGGGCCGGTAGGTGAGTGCGCAGAGCCAGGGCCTAGGTCTGTAGGAAGGGGTCACCTGCTAGTCGGAATAAATACAAGCTTTCTCAGGACATCGACACTCCCGAGGAAGAATTATGTCGCTCCTCGATGAGAAGTTGGAAGAAGGCTATAACAGATGTGTTCTGGCTCCATCCCTGGTGATGGAAGTGATATATTAACGAGGAATTGTAAGGGCGCCAACGGTTAAAACGCTCTCGTGACATCTAGTCTAATGTTATCCGTCTAATTATAAAAGTCATTAATCACCTTAAAAGGAACCAGGGGAGAGATTAAATGACTTAAATACTGACTCGCTAAATTATATATTCAGCTTGTCCCACTTATCTAAAAAGTAATAGAACGATTGGCCAACTATGGAAAGACAAACGACTAAGCACACGTGGACAATAACATGAGATACCGGCTTGCCTTTCTTGCAGAGTACTTACCATAACCCCCATCCCCCCCTCGAATACCGGAGGTACTCCAGGGACTCAAGAACCGAAAGTGCAGCTTTCAAGGATCTAATGGGAGCTATCGGAAGGACAACATCCGAAAGAACTGATCAAACGGAAGGAGGGAATTGGAAACGGTAACTGCTAACTAACGGTACAGGAGGCAGTGCATCTGCTGGCCCCCTATCCACCTCGCACTTCCGGCACGCACGCTCTCCATTCAACAATCTCCGCCCCAACACTTGTACAAGCACGAAATTCAACATAGGCTCCTCCAAACAGCCGCCGTATTATTGCTCCCTACTTGGCAGAAGTTTATCCCCGGTTTACCCTCTTGGTAATGGATAAAGAGTTCATTTCAGAGGTTACCGAGTTTCTGCACGAACTCTCCTAAGGCTGTGGTCGGATTGTCGATTATCCAGTAATGTTTTCGGTTAGAGATCCGCCAGTGTGTTGAATTATTGAGGTAAGAATGTCCAAAACCAGACTTCTAATCCATACCAAATTACAGACCTAGTTATATCTGAGAAAAAAATAATCAAAACATAATAATGCGTTGGAATATTCCACAAATGTTAAGAGAAATAAAGTATGTAATATAGCAATTAAAGACCCCACGCTAAGAACGTGTTCAGTCACATTTTGCAAGTTTTACAGGAGAGCAAAAAGACTGCTAAAGCTTGAATAGAACACTCAATGGGAAAAAATAGTGTATGCCCAATACATTTTCAAATAATGGTAACGTTAATAAAAATACAATACATTATTTGTTAGTCCAAAAAGAATCAATGACCAAAAAAAGAATTGTAAATATCTCAAGGTCTGAACCCGCTGTTTTCGAGTAAACTACACAGATTTGTACTACTCGAAATGGTTTACTATTATAGTGAGAGATTTTAATTTGAAGGATGTACATGTCACTTCGAAAAACGTGACTCTACAAATGATTACTATGATAGCAATAAAGTGGCTCTTTTTTTTTGTTAAAAAAAATTGTTATCATGTTGGAATCATATCACGAGGTTATAAAGCGATAAGGATATTCTGTAAACACCTATTCCACTCGAGAGGGATCTAGATGTTTCAGTCTTCAAATTTGTTCTCGTCAAAATTTTCTAAATAAAATTTTCCGCTCTCGCAAAATGGAAAATATTTACCATGATAAAAATTAAAATCTAGTAAGAGCATAATGTAATAGAATGCAATAGACTTTATGCTCTCAAGGAACTGAATACCAGATCCATAATTAATTAAAATAATTCACTTTTTATGTTTTTTCAAAAAAAGTTTGAAAAAATGTAAAAGAAAATATATAACAAAAATTTATATCCATTTAATACATACCACAGAGTGAATAATTCATATTGATAAAAATCAAAGTATTTACGTTAAATTTGAAAAGTCGTACCTACGTAAAGCATCAATACTGAGCAGCTTCCTGAGTATTCATATTTATAAAATTGGGATCCTTTTATACGCATAGATTAATTTATTAAGAATATTGAAATTTGAAAAAAAAAAAAACCAATACGTAATATCCTAATGTGAAGTAGAGATATTATGACCACGGATTTAGAAATAAGTGAAAAGGTGACCACAAATTTCTATTTTTCATTATTTACGGCAGTCAAAGTTGTTACTAATGTACTTTATAACAATTATCAATGCATTTCAAATACATATTTCTAAATTTTCATTATCCTATCACATAGGATGAACCACACGTCAATCTCTTAACTAGAGATGGGGTTTTAAATAATTAAGCTTTTTTAAAGAAAAAATTTTTTTTTTCGTTAGCGGATAAGCCTGTTTTGGATAGCTAATTATTGCCAATAGCTTATCCACTGAATTCTTCTTCGTCCCATACCCTTGCGCCGAGACGTGATACGTCTTTAGGAAAGAAGATCGGAAGTGACCTCAGCCAGTAATAAAACAAATAGTTAACTAAGGAGATCAAGGGCAAACAAGAGATTTCCATGCAGGAGATAACTTTGGTAGGATTAGATCAGCAGGATATTAGATCACTGCCTCCTGGATAATGGTGAATCACAGCCTCCAGTATACGGCTTCGGAAACCCTTCGGCAGTTCCGGCCGCGCCTCCCTGTCTCAGACGACATGAAAAAAGTAAACAAGGTAAAAGTGGGGTTGAACTATCAATAAGGAAAAAACAACAACAATTAAATTCAAGAATTAAAAAGAAAAGTGATTACCTACTTAAATAAATTCAAAGAAGTTTGGATCCAAGAATCATCATTGTACATGGCGAATAAATGTGTATGATCAGTCATTAAAGATAAGAAGAATTTATGAAAAAAAATCTTTTTTTTATAAAAATCAACTATCGCTTATTTTATTGCTTTTTCTTTGGCTGAATAAGAAATACAACTAATTAGGTAACTACATGTTTTGATAAATAGAGCTAATTGCACAAAAGGCTTCAAAGATTAGATTAGCACATAATATAACAGAAGGAAATCCACAAAACATCGCGAAATATATAGACTGAAATCCATTCCATATCAAAGCGGCTACGCATATCACATTGTCGAATGCTAAATTTGTAAACTAACTATATAATATTAAAATGACTATTAAGTGACTGTCACTGAAGTTCTCACATTTCCCCCAAGTGGTGAGAGACTTCCACGATTTCCTTATATTTGAAAGACGAGAGCTCCAAGATAAAATATTGTAATTTTTTCAAGCTTGCGAGCATTTCTGTTAAAAAAAAAAACCGAATAGGATTAATTTTTCTTTTTGGACATTTAAAACCGGAACAATTGCCAAACCTTCCTGTTAACTTTCTCCGGTTTTTAGTAAACATAGAAAAGTTTTAACAATTTTTATATAATGCATTATCTATTTGAATAGCTGTTCCGTCGCAATGAGCAAATAGTATGCAGAGCTTATAAAAAATATCGAACAACTGAAGAACATGTCCTATTTAGTCGTTAATGAATCAATAAAATAATTACGAAACGTATAAAGAGTACAGTGTTATCAACGATAGGCGAAAGCTGTTGCTGATGGCGTCGGAGCTCAGCAGAGCATGAACCTGCACCACCCAACCTGAGGCCTCCGGGCAGGAAGGGCGCACTGTGAATCATCCCTTATTTCAATGTGGCGTAACCAATTACCATGGTTGTTGCTTGGCTTCACTCATGTTTTCATAACTTGATGAAGTAAGTTAGCGGCTTGCTATTTACACAACATTCAATATTGAAATCTACTTGACATTAATGCTAAATACAAAAACACAGGAGTCATACTAACTTAACTAACTAGCAATGACTGTTGCATAAATGTAAAAACAACAAAGTGTCCTTATTACACTAAATTACTAACAGTTTATAAATCAGAATATTTTTTTTCAATGTTTGGATTTGCTTTAATAGGTAAGTGCAAAATGCATCTGCATACTGATTCATAGATACCATTTCACAAAATGAGACCACTTGAATCATAACGCCATCCCTCCATCAGTGGTACGAAAGGTTTGATACCTTACTCATCGTGACTGAGTACATTTAATGTGTCGAAAGGGCGAAGTTCCGTGAAATGAGCCATCATTAATGAAGGTCACGCGCACCAAAAGCTGAATAAGAGTCCTCCGCGAGTATGATGTTAATCAGGGAATAGTTTCAGAAAAAAAAAGTCATAATAATGATATTTTTTAAACCAAGATAATATAATAAGTAACTAAAGTTATTATTTAATTTATTTATTAATTTACTTTATTTTTAAATTATTTAATTGACATAAATGATTAATTGACATATTAACACCAAAAAATAGTATTTCGCAGTTTCGGACCTCGAGTTTCATTGTATGTTGTTTGGTTTGAATAACGTCACTTTGTGCTACTAAGGCTAATCGCACGATGCTACTCTGGGAATCCTAAATTTTGCCTATCCAGGTATAATTAGGACTGGGATCATTAACGAGGAACTTACGTCCTATTCGAAGGACAGTATAGCCAAGGATTTTTACTCCCCATAAAAACGGGACCTAAAATTCTAGGGGCCTAGAATATACATAAAATATTTTTTATTTTAACTGTAATCTGGAATATAACTTTATTTTTTAGGATTTGAGGGATATGCTGGAATAATGCTATGAAATTCTTTACGAATTACATAGAAGGAAACGATTTTGCAATGAGATAAGTAATTTATTCACATGACTACATAAGAAATTATGTAACAAATATTAAATATGAGAAAAACGATGATTCATCTTTCTCTGTGTATGAAAACTATCACAGGAATTAGAATATCATCGAGTGAAGAAACGTTAACCATATAATTAATATTCCCATCCGTAAATGCATACAATTTAAGGCTAATTGGTATTTGGAAAAACAACATGGTCTTTAAAATGATATTATACGATTCGTATTAAAGTTTTGACATGTTAACGAGCAATAATATTTTAGAAGGAAATGATTTGATTCCATTTTTCATCTGTAATAAATAAAATCATTTTCTGTAGTTGTAACTTTTACCCCTCACATGCTTTCAATACACCACTAAATAACCCAGAAGTATTTCAAGTCTTTAGTAACTTGTTTTCGATATACCATTAAATAACCCAGTAGTATTTCTAGTCTATAGTACCATTGTATTGCATTGGTGTGGGCTTAGCTCCCTCTTTGCGATAGTCGAATAACCAGCATCTGGCTTCAAGAGCTGCAAAGAAATCATATGCGCAGAATTTTAGATGGCCTTGAAAATCCCCAAATAAAAACAAAGCCAAGCCCAGCAGCACCCACATTTCAAGCTGCTGAGTCAAGTCCCACATTTAAGTTTCCTTAGAGGATTTAAAAGACATCTTGCCGTCCCGAAGTCTGGGCTGACAGGACTAGAGATGATATTGAGTTTTATACGGCGAGGCAGTGACTCAGAAGGACTATTTCTGATCGTGGTTCTTCTCCAAGTATGGGCCCCCTCCATTTCTGGACGTAGCCGTCGGTTCGATACCTGTCCAACTCATTCCTCATTGTTTATATATATTTATTGTATTATATATATTTGCATTCATTTAAGCTCAATAAAGAACGACGCATTAAGCATTTAGACAACAAACATTCCTTAACTTTAAAACTCGTCGAGACGATTTAATCATTACCTAACAGTTCTTCTTTGACCTAGAAGGTTATCATAGCCAGGTTATGAAAGATGGGATCAAGGTTTTGATTCCTGAGCTCTCCTAAACCCAAGAGTACTTGCCAATGGTCAGCGAGAAAACCTTTCCCGAGAATCTTTATGATTATTATTTCATTCAGATAGGTATCTCATAATAAATATTTCCTTAAACGAAATAAAACTTTTCTTTTGGGCAATGTTCACCTCGACAATGTAGGTATGGCTGAAAAAATTTATAATTTATTGTAATTTTAAAAACCAATCCACTTCCATTGTTCTACAATTAGAAAAAAGTTTTAGTGCTTATTTGTGACATCAAAATGCTGAGAGTTGGTTTTCATGAAGATATATATTTTTTAGTTTTATTGATTAATTAAAAAAAAAGTGTTAATTTCATTTATTGTATTTTTTCAATTTCAATTTTTATTTTTCACAAGAAAACAACCCCTTTTTTATTCTTTACACATTAGTAACTTTTCGTACTGGTAGCCCATTTGCGTTAACAGGACCAATAATAAAAAAAAATGTCTTATTCTTAAACGTTTATTTTTTTTTTTTTTTTTAAGTTAAATCATATAAAAATAGTGTAGTTTATTGTGTTAATCAGGTGAGCATTAAACATTGTTAGAAGACTAAATTTAATATCAACCCATGTATTTCTTAGTGAGCCATAAAACCCGACTCGGCAGTTTATCTTGCCCACGAGGGTGATAAAACATGGAAGATCAAAGAAGACAGAAATACAAGATGAAAACGTCCCTTCGATGCGCTTCGCCTGGTTTTTATGAAGTTCTTTATTCTCTAACTCTTCCGAGGAACGGTTGGTAAAATAATTTCTATTTCCATGTGTAATGGGAAATCCCCCTCCACATTTCTTGCAACAGATTTCCTCCGAGCAGATGCTGCGGTCATCTTGGCATCAGAAATCGCTAATTATTCCGTCAATTTTCTCGGTCCCATGGCTAGTCCTGACGTGGCTATATCATCAGCGTGTTCCCGTAATTGTATTCCAAGAGTGCTATGACGAGTAAAGATTTCTAGAACTCCTCCATGATGTGAACATTAAATTGGAAGGATCGAAAATGTGAATAACATAAATAAATATAACTATTCTAATAATATACTAATCAAGAATGACTTTTACCCTGGATCGAATCATGTAAATTGTCCTTTTTCTAATGCGTGCATTTCGATCATATCAAGTGTCTTCTGTTTGTGTGGGTTGGATTTTTTGTTTTTAGGCGGACAAGGTTACAATAATCTTTCCTCAGATCCATACTATTTTTCCTAGTCTAAGTGCAGAAAAATGTTTCAATATTCAGACTAAAATACGTTTATATTGCTTACAAAAAAAAAAAATAAATGTTAGGAATAGACAAAGATAATGACACGAACAGACTTGTAGAGAAACTAACGCCCACTCCAGTAATAATTCAAGATCAAAAATATTACAGACGAGGAAGCAAGATTGGAAACAAGATGGTTTGTAGTTTATTATGGAAGGATTTGTATCTGGAACGTGTCAAATCATCGGCGGTATATGGAGCATCGTCCTTTTGGTTGATTTTATTTGTGAAAAAATAATTAGCATTAAGGATCCTGGATTGGATAGGATTCAATGGTTTGGTGGAAAAAAAAATGTTCAACTCAGCAAGTAAAAATAGGTCTTCATACAAACTTGGAGCATTTTCTTGTAGTTTCAGTGTTACATGGGGATAACAGTTCAGTTTTTAAAAATTAAGCTTTCAATTTAAATGAAGAATCACGACTAATGCTTTATTGTTAACATAAATTCTTTTGAATATTTCATTCTCAAATTTCAGGGATTTATAGTGAATGTAGACTTCTGTAATAAAACAAGGTGCACCAAAACTGCCTATGACAAACTACATATAGCTTAATCTACTAACTAAATATCAAGCCCCATTGGTGGTATGGACGAAATATTTCTTAATGGATTAATTTTCACCCCTGATGTAAAGTTAAATTGCTCAGGATATACCAAGTAGTAGCGATAAGCGAGCATCGCATGTTGTAATTTTAAATAAAGGACATTTTTACTAGATGCAGGACGTGAAAGTTTTATTTTTGCCCGTCATGGATGCAATGATGAAGGTGTCCTTTTATAGGAAAGGCATGGTAAGTGCTATTACACGACGCGCACAAGTCACTCTTTCCTGGACAGACTTCCTAGCTGAGCTGGCGTCCTCCAGGTCTGAGCAGTTCCCTATGCAAAGTAACTCCTTGCCGGGTACTCCCGGATTGAAAACATGAATCAGGTAACTGTAAGTGGACCATCAAGGTGTTCTTGTTTGGAAGCCTTTAAGGAACTCTCCACAAATTGCAAGTACACATAACTTTCAAATGAAACAGGATGATGCGTTCAATACTTAAATTTTGTCAAGCCCTTTCTTTAATTCCATGCATCTTAGTTGGGTTGAATATATACGGCAACATAAATAAAACTAGAGCTTATTTATAGCGTTTCATCGTAATCGTCATTTCACAAATTTAGTTACGTTAAATAGAAAACACAATTAAATGTATAAATAAAAAAAAGACTTACTATCGTCCTAGTTAATTGCTTTCTAGATTGGATCCTTACCTGCAAAATAAAAATATTTGTTAGTTAAAGACTCACCTGAACAAATATGAGTCAAGAAACATCTAAGCATAAAACTGCTATTTGAATATAAATGGTCTAAAATTCCTATTGTAAAGAAGTTGTAATGAACGAAAATTGTACGGGACTTTTAAATTTGAAAACATATTACCATCTTTTAACCGCTGGAAGGAAATACAATTTTTATAATAGGATGTAAATACAATAATACAAATTAATTATGAATTTCACTCAAGCAAAATATAGAAAGGAACCTACTAACAAATTAATCCTTTCAAACCCAAATCTAAAAGAGTATAATATTAAACCTACAAAAACATAAATTGAAGCTTTAAAGCTTCCATTTTGATTTCTCTCCGAAATTTTTGTTTTTGTTTTTCGAGTCCTATACTTTTCAAAATAAAAGATAATTATCAAGAATGATCATCACGTTTCGTTGCCATTACACAGATTCGATTAAATATAAAAGTTTTACATAACATGATAAATTATCGTCATTAAGAGACAAGAAACTGAAAGAAAAAGTTATCAAATATTTACCAACTGATTAAAAACCTTTATTCAAGGCCAGTGGAAAAAGACAGGAGGTATATTTGTTTACTTTTTTGCTTTACTTTTAAAAATAACAATCGCATTTAGTTTTAATTAATTTATTTGTATTATTAAAATGATTTTTTTAAATTGATGACATTTAAAATAATTCAAATCATAATGAAATTAATACAGTAAACATATATGATAATAGTACCTATAAAAAGTATAATCTAGTAACATTTAAGATCTTTATTTTCAACGAAGATACCTAAATAAAGTGCAGTGAAAGTATTAAAAATAGTGCTAGATCGAAACCTATCCAAAAAGGCCATTTCAGTGTGCCTGACTTGTCTGCTTGCTGCGGGCAGATGTGGAGGAAAGGTGTGTGTGTGTAAGCTCCAAGGAGAAAAAACAGCGCGCTCGACCCAGGATTCCTACCTGAAATACAACCATTAGGGCTCAACCAAGGAGAAGAAGTTTTACGAAACGGAGGATCTTTCTATGGAAGGAAGCAACAGTAGCTTTTGAATGGGATTGCCGGAGGTTAAGGATTGCAATAAATTAATTATTTAAACAAAAATAATACGAATAAATATACAAATATGTATGTGTTTACATTCTCCCAATGTTTTCCTTCTTTTGGAAACCCACATGTAACGTGACAAGGTATTACTACTCCCCCACAAACATTAAATGTTAATTTATTTAAATTTCGTCATAGGAAATCAATAGGATACATTAAAAAAAAAAAAAATTAACAGTCAATAAAATCCTACAAAATAACAAAAATAAAATGATAAAGTAAGAAATAAACAGCCTAAAAGAAGTTTAATTTATAAAATTTAGAATCATATAAAAATAAACTGTATAAATATAATATTTTTTTAAAATACTAGAACAAAATGTGAAGAAGAATACCATTACTAATAAAAGGGCTGCCTCGAGAGAAGCTAAGTAGTAACTTAACTAAGTAGTACTTAAATAATAATTCTAAAATACAAAGTCCCCTTGGTCATCTTTAAAAGTCCAAATAGGTCTTATTACACCCGTATAAATAAGCCTTTTTAAATTAATTGTGAGCTTTGAGCGTTTTCTCTATTGAAGTGTTGTTGTAGCCATACCGAAGACTGTACATAAGGAATCCAAGCTAGAAGTTTGTCCAGGACTCCTATTTTTTATCTTAATTGCTAAAAGCGCGATGAAGTGAACAATATTTCGGAAGTCAATATACCACAGCTTGTTCGACTCTCAAATGCCCGAGAAGTTTGCGTAAGTATATTGTTATATATCCGATCCTACGCCTGTAGTTTTAACAGCGGCCAAGAGTTATTGCAATAATAAACACGGCTGACGTCAGTACTACGGCCGAAGATGTCAAGCTTTAACTGACAGACCGAGAATACCCCGACATCCGCTCAACAGAACATGTGTGTATACAGGAAGGTGCGTCAGCCCATTACTGGCAGGCATATGAAGCTCGGTGTGACGGCTGTATAAATGTATATATAGTAGGCCTTACCTGCTCAGTTTATTTTGGTTAGCCCCTAAAAGCTTTACTCTGTAAGTCACTAAGTCTTCGGTTATTTTTGGGCTTATTCCTCTGTTCTTTCTAATTTTTTTTTATCACACTAAATGAAGATTTTTTTTTAAACCCTGACCAGAATCTCTATGAATGCTCTAATGTTGCGTGTCCTAAGCTCCTGACCCATATCGTGAGGTCAACCAGTAGCTGAAGCCACAATGCATTTTAATGGCTTCCTGCTGCGGACTAGGCGATAGATGCCTGATATGATTACCATACTTTTTTTTAGATTTCAAGTTTCTTATATTCTCGGTAAAATTAAACTGTATAGATAATACAGCCGATTATTATTGCCATTTATTTTCTCTAAGCATTAGAAAATTATAAGAATCCTCAAGTTCGCTTATTTTTAATATCAGTCTCGATTTATTTTATTTCAGTACCATAAGCCAAAAACTAATTTATTGGTGTTCTGATTCGCAATTTTTCACGTTTTCCTTACTGATGTAATTTACCTTGTTTCGCTAAGACGCTTAGCCGCGTCAAAGAAGAAAATTTGGTTGAATTTATTTTAAAAAATCCTCTATATATTATTAGATATTCCTGCAAATTTGGCGAGTTCAAATAAAGATTGATGGCTACGCGCATAACATTCATGCTCTCAAACTACAGTAATAGCTTCACTATTGACATCCATGCATTGTAAAAATTGAGCGAGACGTAATAAGTTCTGATGAATTAATAAATAATGGCAAATTAATTACATAGTTAGAGGAAATTGAAACAAAAGTATATACTGAAATCCCTTAATTGTTAAGTTAATATTCGGCAAATACTACGGCACAACCAAGTTAGCCAATTGGGCTAAAACTGTTTTGTCAATGTTTCATCGACTCAGGGATGATAATGAACATTCAGACCAGCTCTGGCAAGGCCTTGATCCACCCAAAATATTAAAAAGGAATACACGTAAATTTTTACATCAGCAGTGAATCGAGCATTGGGTTAAGTGGTCTGCTGAGGCATATACTCATTCCCTGTAAAGTGATTGTCGTAAAAGTATGAAGGTTGAGCGCGATCATGACCGAACAATACTCACTAAAAAAGTCCATTAAAATCCCTCAAGGGTGGTAATGGAGGTGGTTTTATTTTTAATTTTTGTCTGGTATTCTCAGATTTTAATTACTTAAATTAAAACAATTGTTACACACAACTAGCGAGTGACTGCATATATGCATAGCATCTGGGCACAGGTACCGTTAAGGAAACACGTTTGACCCACACTACATAAAGGCGACACTTTTCTACTTTATAACACTTAGTTCAACAATCTGAGAGAAAAAAATTGGCTTTCTTTTTTAAATACATATACATTTTTAAATTGTATTTCTTTTTTTGTAAGCTTTTTAATCGAAAACAATTATATAAAAGTTTCAAATTAGGCTTTCGTACTAGACGTGTCCATCAGAACATCTATGAAGAAAAATGTTATTACCTACCCAACTATAAAAGAATAACAAGTAGACCAACAATGATAATAAGTAATAAAAAACATTTTATAAAAAAATATTAAACCGACTTCGAAACCTAGGAACCAGTAAAAATAAATTCACCGAAAAGTATGAAATAATTACCTTCTGATTTTTATGAATACACAGCAAAATTGAAAATGGTATAAAAAGTGGAAAAGTGCAATAAGACGAATAATTTTATTTTGATTTGTACAAATACACACTAATTGTTAATAAAAATTATTAAATTAAAATATTAAATACTATGTTCAATACAACACAATCTTTTCGGAGGCGGCGCAAAATAGAAATGAAATGTTACTGATACAATCCCATTAGTAGTCATTATAAGTAATAGATGGGAAGAAAAGATCTATTTAGAAGATTTTCATAATGTCTAGTGTTAAATATTTTAAATTTTGCGCCGCCTCCGAAAAGATTGTGTTGTATTGAACATAGTATTTAATATTTTAATTTAATAATTTTTATTAACAATTAGTGTGTATTTGTACAAATCAAAATAAAATTATTCGTCTTATTGCACTTTTCCACTTTTTATACCATTTTCAATTTTGCTGTGTATTCATAAAAATCAGAAGGTAATTATTTCATACTTTTCGGTGAATTTATTTTTACTGGTTCCTAGGTTTCGAAGTCGGTTTAATATTTTTTTATAAAATGTTTTTTATTTCACAATTTTTAGTTGGAAAAGATAACAAATGTAGAAGACCGTACGTTGGTTTAAAAATTTCGTTGGCAATTGGTCGTTGATAAAATAAACGTTGGTTTAAAAATTTCGAAATCTTTTTACGCTCTACCACGTTTGTCTTTCCCAGGTCTTTTTATTATACAATAATTGTATAAAATTATTATGAAATACACTTTACCTTTTCAATTTTATGAATACACACAGAAAGTGGGAAAGCGGTGCGTGTATTATACAACTTTCAACACACTACTTTTTATGATTATAAATGGATTTTTTTTTTTTTTAAAGATCAATGTTCATTTGGGAAGGGAACACATAAAATGTTTTTCCACAATGACAATATTTTTCCTTTGCTAAATGTCGTCAGTACTTGTCATTTACGTAGAGAATCAGTGTTCCGAGATGTGTTCAGTTAAATATAGATAAATAAATAAATCCGGCCATTCCAAGATGAAGTAGATAAGTCACTGAACAGTCGAGATTTTGGCCGGTTGTTGACATGATATCGTTAATGGAGAATCGATGAGGATGCTAATATGACCTATAGTAAATTTGAAAGTAATTTTTAAATTTTTATTGCTTGAATATCCTTCTGAAAACTATGGCGATATTATACACGACTTCATTGGGTTACATCATTGGATAGGAGTCCCTGCAAAAAAAGGGGCAACCATAAAATTTATCGATATCAAAAAGACTGCCCCGCTAGGATAGAAGCAACAGGGTTTGGGACTCACATATGGTTAATTTATTATTACGAAGGATATTATTATCCTCCGTATTAGACTACTGACTTAATTCCAAAGGTTGATTCAATTATGTTCGTAATTCCTTTCGATGAATTTTTGACTGAATTTATTACCGAAGTACTATGAATTATATCCTTCGTAATAAAACATTATTCAGAAAATAAATTGCTAAACAATGTTGCTTCAATTCTAGTGGCGTAGCATTTATCATCATTTTTAACAATCATTTCCATTACTGCCATATTTTGCTGAGGTGACTTTCATACAATGAGGTTGTTTTCGGGTAGTTATCAAGTTTTATTTTGTAGTTTTTATTGATGGATGAACACCAGCAAAAGCCTCGATAGTTGTAGAAACAAATTAAAAACCCGATACTAGTAATCCGGATAACATAACAGAAGTGTCACCCTTAAAGGATCGGCACAAGACCTCCGGCAAGATATTCAACAGTAACCGAGTGAATCCGGAAGAAGACAGAGGTATCTGAATCCTTTATTAAGTCAACTGAAAATGACCTTTTCCAGGAATTATTGTATTATTTTTTAATGAGCATAGTCAATAAAAGATAGAAATCAAAATCTAATTTAAATCAATAATAGCTACGATTTTAAATTTAAACAATCCTTCGGGAACTTGAAGAAGTCTTAAATTCTGCTTTAAAACGATTAAATACTCAGTCTTTCTTGGAATTCCACGAGTTTTGTTGTCTTATGATTATGGTGTCCAACCGTTGATTAGATCTAAATTAAGAAGGTTTACTGTTATCAGTGAATATACATCTATCTATTATTTATGCTAATATCGCTACAGAAAACGACAGCGATATTATATTCTGCTGATATTTATATCTTCATTTAAATCTACTGTTGAAAAATTAGTTAAGGTTATGTATAGGTTTGTTCCAACAACCACGTAAAACAAATCGATAACTAACAGACTGCTCATGTTCTCTCCCCCACTCTTTTGATTCTGAATTTGATTGGCTGGTTTTCTCATTTGATTCATCCAGCAGTAATACAATATTTGGATTTGTTAGTTATCAATTAGTTTTAATAGCTTGTTGGAGCATACCTTATGTTATATATGCCATATGTTTTTCCAATAAGTAAACAATTTGAGCGATAATTAAATAATTATTTTCATGTTTTTTCCCGATAACTTCTTAAATAAATTAGGAACCCCAAAAAGGTTTAAATGGGACCACCTTGGGAAAATACTCTACAAGATGCAAAAGGTTTCGTTCCAATCGGTCCACCCATCTCTGAGTAATCGGTGAACATACATAGAAAAAAAAAAAAAAAAAAAAGGCACAAAAAAAAAAAAAAGTCACATACGTATCGAATTGAGTAACCTCCTCTTTCGTTCGAAGTCGGTTAAAAATAGAATTTTCTTGATCAAGAACTGATAAAGTATCAAGCGAAACGACAGGTAAAAATAAATAGTACATTCTAGAAAATTCTTCCAAACAGTGAAGAAACGGAAAAGTAGTGCAAAAACAATTTTTCTGTACTAAGATATGATTGTTTTTCATTTTCTACTCTGATTTAGTCTTTAAATGGAATTTCTGGGGGAAGATCATTATGATTGAACATGGTGGGTTTCGATAAGGCTTTTAAGTACTCCGCGAAATGTTAGTGTAGGCTAAGGTTGGAAAGCCTTCTGGTAAATAAATCAATGTCATATTTAAAAATATTATAATCTAAAATTTATGACCAATTAATAAAATAATATAGTGCTAATTTATTTATTTCCATCCACGTCCAAAAATTATACTTTATAAAAATAAGCCATGACTGGATACAGATATTTGAGAGAGGTCCAATGATAGAAAACATTTTAATTTTTTGTGAAGTTCTTCAATATAAGAAAACGACTACATACATTTCCTTGACTAAATATACTACATTGTGGTCCTTCTTTAAATTTAAATGAAAATTTTTACAATTCGAAATCATTAAGACCTTTGATCCAACTAATCTAGCACTGAGGTCGAGAGAAAAGTGGCTTAGTTCTATACGCCATTTTATTTATTATGTTTATTTGTTTTGTTTTTTGTAAAGTAATAATTAATACTGAAGATCTGGTTTGGATATTCCAAGCATCAGATGAAATAGAATTTGATTTCAGAGTCCATCAAGCCGTCTAGCAATACACTTTACGTAAACTCCAAATCTCATTAACTTTCTCCTCATCGCTTTTGAAAGTACATCACTCTTATTCCGAGCGGACGATCCTGATGTAGTGTTCACGAGGTGGAGGATGATGACCGGCAACCTGACTCAGGTCAGACCCTCGTCCCTACATCTCACCTGCGAGGAATGCGCGCGGCTCACATCGTAGGCCTTCGCTGTCATGGTGTATTTTTAGGGTCGCAGGTCCGGTGGGTTCAGGAACCTTTCCCATATATTTTATCTCGATTAGCTCATAATTGGCTAGCAAATGAATCCTACTCCAGGACTTCAGAGAGTGAATATTACAAAATATAAAATATAGAAAAGTAAATAACATTTCAGGATGAGTTGATCAATATACTTGAAAAATTTTCAAAGATTTTTTAAATTTTAAATTATTTTTTAAATTATAGGCAATGGTCGAAGTATGTGAAGAGATAAATCATGATATCATTTGTAAGAATACCTTTCACGTATTTATCATAACTAGACAATTTCCTGCTGATATCGGGTACATATAATATGATAAATAAAAATAAAAATGATTTTAAAAAGATTTTCTCCATTTCATCTAAATCGAAAGAGCTCTTTTTGGTGCACTATATTGAAAAAAATATCCTCAAATCGCATAACTGTCATTGCGCACGGCTGTTTGAAACGGTTCAGAGGCATCAAGAAGTAAAACTAATGCTTGAAGTAACTATAAAGAAAAAATGTGCAGTAGGTATGTACGGTTCTGTACATATACACCTTCTGGTGTAAGGTATGTACATATGTACCCAACCAATCACAGAATATGCTATCCGATTACAAAAAAAATGATTATTTAGAGAACGAGCCTATGAAACGTAAACACTGATCATTATAAAGTCGTTTATATTATTATTATTTAGAAATTAAGGGGCTTATAAAACTTTTAATAAAAATAAAAAAAATAAATTATGAAAAATTATTAGACGAGATTAAAACTAACATATTTTATCCTGTTTATTTGGAAATCAACCAAATAACAAGTTTATTATCTTGTTAAAATGATATGAATCCTATACTGAAATGTTGATTGCTGTAGCAGTTTGTATTTCAGTTCATAGCAAAACCCGGTTCGCTGACGTTTAGAGATTTTTCCTATACATGCTACACAGTATCATTGTGATGGAAAATAAACATTGCCGAAGGGGGATCTGTTTACATAAATTTGAATCGCCATATTGGTGAGTAACCTGTGCTGATCCATATTCCTCAGCTTTCTGACTCAGCAGGTAAATGCCCTGAGGTATCGCATGTGGGTGACCTTTCTTCGAGGTCTCGTGTCTTCCTCCTTCCAGATACTGTCCTTCCGTATCCTCGTTGAATTACTCCATACATTGCGAATCGGTAAGAAGGAGAGAGAAGAAAGAGAAATCGCCTGTACTCTCGCGTTTTACTACTTTCATGCAATTATGTTACATAACTTGTAGATCTGTAAAATATTTATTGCGAGTGGGTATTACTGTCCAAGCTCATGTTATTAGGCTTTAAGGCATTTATCACAAATGAAAAAGACATTACGGCCAGGAAGAAAAATATCAGAAATAATGTACTATGTTTAGTTTTGTGTTATAAATATATATATTTATTTGCTAGTTTGTGTATATATATTATTTTTTGTGAATAAGATATTTAAAGCTAAGAAAACATTTCATTCTAGCAGTTTTTCAGACAATGCTTACCCGTCTCGACATCAATTGTGTTATGTAACAGTAAGGGTATTTCTTCAGACAAACTTAGTGGATAATTTGATGCGCAGTTGTGAGTATATAATTAGAAATTATTAAATAAATGCTAAGGGACGGAGAACTATATGGTTGATACTATATTGATACAATAATAGTAGAAAATTATACATATAAGCCAAAACATAATCGATAGCAACAAAGGTTGATAATAAGGATATCTATAAAGTAATTAATATTCTCAAAGCCTATCCTCATGAGTGTGATGGTCATAAAAAAAGCATATGACTAATAGTATCATTCAAATCAAGATCGTTAAAGACAATTAACAGAAACAAGCCGTGAAGTAAACAAATACAACGAGGTCATAAAGGGGCCCCCCATCCCTCGTGAATCTGACACAAACAAATAAGAGACACTTTATTACTCGTAGGAGCTGGTTATCAAGTTAAGAGCCGCGGTTAATAGCAGCAAGGATAGGGGGTCGTTAAACTAAACTCAATTTTAATTAATGGGGGTCACAATGGAAGGTAAATTAACACTCGTTTATTTTTCATCTTCAATCTGGCGGCTTGTAAACAATGCAGAAGAGCCCTTTCCCATGCCTTCAACATAATGTTAAATATCTATTTTGAGATATTTATATTGTAACACTTCTGTGGGTTAACCAATATTTATTAAACGAAAATATACAACTATATATGCCACAGGACTTATACCAAAATAAATATTCGAGCAAGTTACAAAAATGATAACTTATAGCGGACAAATCATATGACTAGAGCTTTACAGTCAAGACACAGACTAAGACTAAGACTAGCTAGGTTCGAGGTCCTCCTGGGATCTCTCCGTCGAAAAGATCTAGGCCCATCAACGTGCTCCAACGGTTTGTTCCGACCGATAGTTCGTTCAAACAAAAGGTTTGGGATTTTAAACCATATGTTTTTTAAAAATTTGATTATCGATTTAACGTTACAATATTAATATAAAATTGATTGGATTATAATAATCTGACTTCATCCAATATTTCGAAATATGGGCATAAAATGCATATGAATTTAAGCATATAAATATATATAGCATAGCGCCATGCATTATTAAAAGCGTCTTTGATGTCTAGGCTTTCCCTTCAGATATTTTATTTTAGTCACGTGAATAACGTAGGTACGTTATACATCTACACTTTATAATTATATTGATTATTATTCCATATTAGCATTATATTATCCATTATTATATACAGCTGCGGTACCCGGTTTCGCTCAGGGAGTTGTGTGATATAATAAAAGAATAAACCAAAAAATATCATGTGAAATTTTTTTTAAAAAAGTATTCATAATAAAAAAGTCATCCAAAATAATAACCTTTTTTTTATTATTTAAATATGATATCAGGGGAAAACCCTTTGCATAGATCCATCTAATCCCCACTTACATGCAAGAAAAAAACAAACATATTTTTTTACTAAAAATTTTCATCGTTGATATAAGATGATTCATACTAAGGTGCCACAATTGATCAAGAAATGCGATTCCAGACAGTGAATCATTTCTTTTTCGTTATCAATATATCTGTAGTCATCTGCTCAAACACTGGTTATAGAAATTCTAAACATACTTAGTTTTAAGTTGAAAATTATTAGTATGACTTGCTAGTTCTCATATGACTCATAAACTATAATAATATATGTCCAAAAATTTACAAGAAGTGACTGGTGGGAATAGAGCACAGCTGAATATGGAGATAACTTTTTGCAATGTGACATAAAATTATTCGTAATTATAAAATAAACCAACCTTTCTGACCTACTCTGAAGCTTTCAGCCTAAAAAAAGGCAAACAAGAGAGGAACAAAAACTGGAAAAAAATAAAAATAAAAGTCAAAATTTGTATACCATAATAAGGCAAGCCTAATTAATGACAATCAATTGAATATGTAAGTTTTATTAATTGATACGGATTTATACCACATTTCTTAAAGGACCTGTTCCAAAAGCAGAACTAATTATATAAAAAAAAAAAATAATATTTTACTAAATAAAATGGATTAGGTATTTTCAATATATATTTGTTTTTAGGAATAAGTTGCATCATTTGACAACCCTCTAATGAAAATTTAAAAATATAATGTATATACATTTCTCGAACCCTTCAGAACTATGATGTGTCACCTTAATGCTAAAAACTGCAGATCATTACAAGTGACTCACTCACAGACAATTAACCCAAAACAATAGAATCTTCACACGTTCTGAGTATTTTCCATTTCACACACAATTACATTTAAAAAAAAAGTCAAAGTCATACATTGTTTAACTCAAACGTAAAGTTAACTGAAAGTCATTATTGACATTTCATCTAAATGTAAGTTATTGATTTTTTCTATGGTAGAAAATTTTCCTTGAATTGAGTTTCGAAACTAGATAAATATGGCCCGGGTATAAAAAAATTTCTTTACATTTCAAATGTTCGCCACAATAACACTAATGGTTTCTTTTAAAGGAATTTGTTCAATCAAAATGCATCAGTATTATATTGAAACCAAATAAGTTTGCGCACTAACTTTCTATATTACTTTGATCTACATATGGCAGGTTACATACGCCAACGAACAAGATAGCGTTTCACCAAAGGCAATGTTGTGGGAAGAGAAAGGTGAGCGGAGTATGGAAAGGTGAGATGGGAATGCGAAATCTTTAGTCCATGAGAATGTTCTCACATACAATGCTACTTCACAAGGGAACAAAACGTGGCCTAAATGTGGGTGTTGTGGTCACAAATTCAATCGTGGTGGTAGTAAAATAAATATAGGGGTGTCTATGCCCCTTAAGGTGAACTTTATGGTTCTCCTCTTCTTAAAAAAGGCACAGTAGAAAATATAGTTGTGTAACCGAGTTACTAACACAATCGGGTTGGTTGTTAACCTTATATTATTTTATTTTCGTGTTTGAAAAAACCTAAAATCCGGAACCATACAAGAATATTTTTGCCTCCGAAAATTCATTACTTAACACTGCAAAAATGAGCTCCCATAAAAATTTTAATGTCGCAAGTTAAACTCTGCTACCTCCTCTTAGGCGCCCAAGATCATACATAAATTAATAAAGGATATGAAATAGTGATTCTTATCATTTTGGTGATTTTGTTGCTTATTTTTTGGAGATCGCTATGAACGTTTCTCACCCAAAACTTATAAATTTATTTATTTTTTATATCCTCATATTTCTTGTCAGAAGGGTTTCAAGTTTTGTTATACATCCTTTTAAGCCGTCCTTTATCATACCTACAACCTAATATGAGAGTCCTTTAGATACATTTTGTTGCGAATATAGATAAATGGAATGCCATAAAAAAAAAAGGTAATACCTGACGCCACTTCATTATTTCTCACAGATGTAACATTTATATCAGTTTATAAACAGTTTATTACCTAGGAATAGAGCATCTAAGGCCATGCTTACGCTATACACAGACGTCAGTGTCGACAACTGCCATGTCCTTTACGATTGGCAATAAATAACAAGAAATGATTCACGGGGCAAAGACAAGGTTAGAAGGACGGCTATCGTTAACTGTGTATTACATTTGAGAGTTTTACCACGGCATAAAGTTTGCACACAACTGAATGATAATTCTTACCAAGCAGTTCATCAGAAGAATTTTATTTTATACTATATCCAAATCAAAATTATGAAAGTCAATACATGAGAAATTTATGTTTTATATATATATATACATGTAAGTTGTTTACATGTTTTCATAACTAACATTACATGAAAAAATGTATTCTTGATTTTTTTTACTGTGCTTTTATAATTGTAATGTTTAATTTTTGGAAATGTAAAGTTGCTTTACAAAAAATGAAAAGAAAATATGTCCCATTCCGCTCCATCGACTTCACCAATTATGTACCTACTAAACTTTGAAACCTTCCAATTTTTTTTTAAGCTGTTGTTATTTTTAAAGGCGTACAATTCCAAAACCAGCTAAGTCCGACTTTCAGTTTTTACTTTCACTTATATGAAATATTTAGTATATTTCCTGTGTGTGTGTGTATATATATATATATATATATATATATATATATATATATATATATATATGCAGATAATCTTAGAAAGAATAATATTCAATTTATAAAGTTGTAAAATATGACAGACAAATCCGGCATCAATTATAGATAATAGAATTTCTGTAATTACGTTCCATTTTATTTATTTAAAAATCCTATTTCCAATGAAGTATTCTAATATTCTATAGAAAGGGAAAAAACAATAATAAACACGAAAAAGTTCCACATCAGTTGAGTCACATTATTGCGTAAATTTGGACAGCGGGTAGCGAATGAGCAGGTGGAACGATATAGGACCTAGTCATCCTCTCCAAGCCTATCTATCGTTCCCACTCACAGTCGGCAAATACTGAGTCCCCAAAGTCCTCTAAATGACTTAATAACACCTGTCGTGGAATTTAATGGTATATACCCAAAGCTAAAAATAAAACATGAAAAATCTATTAATTCATTAATAAAAAAAAGTCTATGATATTTGTTTCAGAAAAATGAATTCAAAGCACAACACGCTTATTATCCGTTGCAACAATCTTACTAACAAATCACAAAGAGAGGATCTAGATGTTTTTGATAAATTTAGAGGAGTCTTATTTGGGCGAATCTAGGTCTAATACCCCGGTTAGAGGAGTATTGAAAAAAATAGGGCAGCAGACTCCAAAGAAAACATAAGACAAGATAAATTCAATAATATCTAGATCTAATTATCCGATGGTCTTATGACCCAAGAGAACTTCAGTGTTATCGAAAAACTAGCGCAGATTCAGTTTTTTCTTCGAAAGATTCCTGATTTTTGACATTTCTTTACTAAAAATTCAGCCATTTAAAGTATATTGAGGTTTTACTTTTAACAAACTAGATTTTTTTACAAACTATTTATGTGTACGCGACAGGAACCGAACAAGGTAGCACAAAGATGGATCACCTGTGGGGTCACATGTGGTGTAGTGGTTAGCATAGCAACCTACAATTTTAAGGTCGCGGGTTCGCGTCCCGCGGTGGCCCTGGGATTTTTTAAACGGAGTAAAACATCTTTGGCTAGGCGTCCCTCGGATTGTACGTCACTTTTTGGTAAAGATAGTACGACGAGAGTAAGAATAAATAAAATTATAGTTTATTAACACTTGAAGCCGTTTGTTGCATTTTCTCTTCCTTGATTTAAAATATTAATATATATAAAATTACACCCTTAAAAAATTCATTAACCATTTGAATGTGTCTCCTTTAAAAATTTCAATGACATTATCAGCTATGCGACTCCCTTTGGGCTCGATTGCAGCATCATTGATTACTTTTTTAAAATACTATTATTAATTATTAATAATTAAATTTTATATTAGTAAATACCCGATACTTCATTTCATATTTTACAGTTTGAAAGTTGGCATATTGAATAAAATATATGCATTAGGGCAGAACCAGAACGCTTTTTGAACATTTTGTACGTTCTAGGAAAGATTATGAAAAGGATATGTATTCCAACTGCCTCAATATTAATTTAATGGGGGATGCTCTCCGATAAGCTGGCTGCATTCAGACCAATATTGGCTGATGGAAATAGATTCATATCGACAGCAATGCACACAAACGGCCGAGTGACTGCGGCCATCTGCTGAGCTCTCTATTTACAGATGGCACCACTGACTCAGCCAGATATGACATAATTGTGGCAATAAGATACCATATCATCCGTTAAGTTCCACTGTGACTGCAATACTTCATCATCATATGCACTTTCAGGCAATGAATACTTTCCTTGTTTTGAGGATTCAAACCATGCACAATGCAAAACATGAATAATGCAACATGA
Organism: Aelia acuminata; assembly: GCA_911387785.2. NCBI lineage: Eukaryota > Metazoa > Arthropoda > Insecta > Hemiptera > Pentatomidae > Aelia > Aelia acuminata. The sequence goes on along the minus strand of OU426982.1, from coordinate 62,109,115 downwards.
TTATCGGTATGTGCAAAATGTCAATGTTACGGCGTCGTTTTCCCAGAACGATCTGAGTATGAATTGTATGACCTAGTTGTCATCAATGGTCAAGACCGAGCATGTATCAATGTGCGAGTGAATCAGACAGCCTTGCACGTACAGAGCTCCCGTGTTATTAACTACGAGGAGATTTAGACGCGAGCTGTTGAACAACACTGACGCTAAAAATCATGCTTACAAAAAAATAACGCACAATGCTATTATTATATAAAGTCTAGTGTGTGGTAATACCTCAATTCAAATGCTAAAACATTTGAAAACGTTGTTGGTTTGGAACAAGACCTATTTCCCAAGCGAAAGTTCAACAGTTTTTACTACAATCAGCTTTTCTGATTATACACTCAAAACATCAAATAGCTTCTGACTTGAATAAAAAGAATGTTAACCACAATTAGTATACCGTTTAAATTTTATCTAAAAAAAATAGTAAAATAAAAAAGGACCCGAGACAATCGAGAAATCTTATAGAGAAATAATTTGTAGAATGATATAAATAATCATAATATTTCCTTCTTATTGGATAATCACTAAATCTGATTTAGAGATGGATCCACAGAGAAAATAGCTGGCTTCTTTTAAACTATTTTCGGATGACTCATTGTTTACAGCAACGATTTCAGGGTTGTTTGCTTTCTAAATAGCCATCCCTACTTAGCTTAAATGAACTTTTTTTATGCCCGGAGCTCATGTATAAATTAGGACGGCTTTGTCACGCTGTTGTTTACAGCTTTCAATTGAAAAATAACAGAACGGATAGTATCAAAAAATAAAGATTGAAATTGATAGGGATGATGTTTTAATTATCTAAATACAAGACGTAATGATACAAAATGCTTAAACGAGAACTGACAATGTTTTTAATTTTAATATTGCTGCATTTTTGATTATAGTATAAGGGTATGCAATTCCGCCCCCTCCCCCCTAGGTTAACCTAATAAATAAACAAACATTAATAACTTACTCTAGTGCGTCCATAAATGTTAAAACAGAGTCCTTACCTGCAAAATAAAAGTTAATGATTAGAATAAAAAAGTACTTTTCTTACTATTCGCTCAATACTTTTAACAACGTCATAGCTCAAAAAACAAGATTTTCGGTACAGTAGAAAAACTGTATTTAGAATATTTATTAAACCTTCGATTGAACATTGTAATTTGGTAACTTACTGTTTTTTGTTATCAGTTTTAAGAAGAACAACTTTATATATATTAAGTTCCTTTTGATTTAAGGCGTTTTTGATCAAAATGTCATCGATATTTCGACTGCTATTTCAGGGCAGAAGGAAAAAAGACATGACTAAAACTAGCCGACTTTTAAGATATGACGTTGAAAGCCATGAAAAATGGCTATCAAGTTAATACTTTAATATTTCAAACAAAGCCCTCAAACGTGCACTGCCGAAGGGCTCAATGAAAATTAATTAGGAATTATATTCAACTGCGCATTTTTGATTGTGTTAAGCAGTTTATGAGCAGTGTAGAAACGATGTTTATTTGGTCAGTATTAGGCAGGAGAAGTGGGATACACATCTGTGGTCTTCATTGGTATGGGATCAAGTCGTCATGATACCTGAATTGATGAAGCATAGATTGGTTGTAAACTATTTTTTACATAGTTATAAAATATATAGTTAAGAAACATTTTATTTTTAAAACTTTCATTCAGACGATATTTCTTAGAATAATCTAGAATAAAAATTAGACTACTCTATCTTGGTAACTTGAAATATTGATTAAAATTATTACAATAATTTGATACAATGACTCATTTCTGGATGCCGGGTAATCTTCAACTGAAGAATATTAACAAAGGTACAAGTTAAGAAGGAACCGGTTCCCGCCAGCGGTGGAATGGAGAGCCTGGTTTTGAATAATGGCCAATACCTACTCAACAACGAGATGAATGGGGGCGGACCGGCGGGTTCGCCGAACCACGTTTATCCGTCTGCCGGGTGGGGCACGGGTTAGCCTGTTCCGCTACTGCGAAGTGAAGGATTACAAACCTGAGAGTGGCTCTGGATCATGAAGGCAACGTTTATGAAGATGGATAAATGAAATCTAACTTAAGAGTTCGAGTCTTACTGCTCTAACTGCCTAGTACGAGTCTCATATCTAGTACAAAGTCTTCGCGAGTATAGTGTCATTTTACCTATTACGTTTGATATACTGATTCCTGATGATATACCTCCCGTATGCCACACATGGCCAGGTAGGGGTACCGAACAAAAAAAAAAAAAAAGATATACTGATTCAATAGAATATTATGGCGGTGAAGATTAATGGCACAAAATAGAACAATTTTTTTAAAAATTATTTAGTTGTTTTACCCTTAGAAGAGAGACCGCTGCATATAGTAATAAATAAAGTATTAAAATAATAATAAAGTGGAAATCAACAGCGATATCCCACATATGAAGGATTTTTGACATTGAATGTCAAAACGGAATCTGAACAACTTCTTTTATCTTTTATATCGCGAATCATTCAAAGTAATCGGTAGGTGAACCATATCTGTCTATTTCGAGATTAAAATGGAAGGTTCAAGTTCTGGTCTGCCATATTTGTTTCCGAAGATTTCGATGGAGCATTGATTTTTTAATAAAAAAAAATGACATATTCTCTACTTTGAAGTGTATTCTGATACTGCTCTTACATTGTTAAAAAAAAACAACACAACAACCTAGGAAGAGATCATTTTACAGCCCGAATCGTACTCATTAGACATGACTTCCCTATTAGGGGTAGAAAAAGGGGCAAAACCGAGATGGGGGCTTGAGATGAGAGAAAACCGCAAACGGTGAGCGAAGGATGGGGAATCCCTAGCGAGTTCATCCGCCAACAATAGCCTCCCAGAGGATGGCTCACTACCTCCTGGAAACCTCTTCAGGTGTGAAGCAGGAACTGGAACGATCCTAGCGATTATCAATTAATTGTCTGTTCCAGGAAATTACCGTTTAGGGATTATAACATCTTCAATTGTGGTTGCTTAAGGATAATTATTGAAGCTTAGAACGAAATTGAGGATTTCAAAAACCTTCCGTATTATTCATTTTTCTCTAAAGGTTAAATATTCGCGATAATATTCAAATATTGCTCACCCTTTCCTCGATGGATGGACCTGATTTCTACAATAACTGCTATAAACATTTCGGGAACTAAGGTGATGCGAATTCCTAGAGGAAAACAATATGAAAGATAAAACAAAAAGGGCGATTTCAACAATTTCATTAACATCCTATTTTAAAAATGCCTTCCAATAGAAAATGCAGAAGGTTAACTCATTGCGTAAGTTTCTTTACCCACTTGATATAAATGCAAGTAATAAACCGTGTATAGCCATAATTACACAAAGGTATGCCGATTTCAATGAAATCGGAAACATGACAGCAAAATGACGTATGCGCCTAATAAGGTCATCCAGTTTCCCAGAAGGGCCCCTTTCATGGCTCACTTTACCTTCTTCACACCTGCGTTCCATGCCATAACGTCTCAGAGGCAGCTGTGCCCATGACAATTATTATCCCACATGATAATACTGAATCATCCCTAGTATGATTTTACACATTGTGTTGTTGCAAATCAAGAGGGTAAAAGTATACTGATCCAATAATTGGAAACTAGAAATAGATCGTATAATTGATATTTTTTATATCATAAAAAAAAAAGTTCATATTTCAATACAAACTAAACGCCAAAAGCAGCTGCAAGAATCGTTTAAGCACTTTCATCGGATATTAAAGAATGTAGGTCAGACATTATCTGATAAGCTTCCATTGGAAATTCGGGAATATTCATTATATTAAAAAACTTAAATCTTAATACCATAACAACATATGATCTCTTCAAATCATATAGCAATTTGTACATTAGTGTTAGTAAGCTGATCCCTAATGAATGACAAACATTCGGACGGATCAACAATGATTCACGGAGCAACTTAGCGATAAATGAGTCATTAGGGATAATTCTATAACTACGGGACCACCCCTATGACATATTCAAAAGAGGGTGGCTTTTGAATGGGGTGAGTGAATCATGGTACATGACGTCACTTGTATTCACTCACCGCAGCATTGTGCCACGTGGGATGGTCGCCACCGTGAGGGTCTCATACCCGCAACTAAACACAGTCACACCGGTCGCGATGTTATGCCACCCGAGCCCGCAGGTAATGGTGACATTAGGTATGACCCCGAGCGATAGAGGTGGCATATAACCGATAGGTGTTGGAAATAGGACATATGCGGATGCCTAAATAGGTGGCATACGATACGATGATTCATAGCACATGGCGTTTACAACGACCCTGTAAACAGGAGCCCGTTGGCCGTTGGCAGCTCCGATTGGAATGCTTGGAACAAATAGGCAGGTTGAGTGTCCTAGGATCCTTTGGGAGTCCTCATCAAATGCCAACTGTGCAAATCACAATCTGAGATTGTATTTATATAATCAGATAACATTAGTATAAGGAAAATCGCATTGAGATCACTATACCGACATATAAAAGCGAAAAAAACATTCGCCATGAAAGTAGGAAGTTACCATTATTAAATAGAGAGAACATAAATTAATAGCATACTAGATAATTAACAGACTCAATTTTAGCTTATTAAACTTACAACACACCGTGATGTGGTGGCATAGCAATTAAGAATTATATTTTACATGACTTTTGCTAATTGCAAACAAAGCTTATTTTTAAAATTAAATGGATCCCTTAGGTAAAGAATAGCCTCTTGTTTTTCCTTTTAACATTAAATTTCACATGGAGGCTGGTCATTTTACAAAATAGATAAAAACTATTCGAAAATCTCAAAACACTTTTTTAATGTTACTGGGTTAATAACATGATTTCCTTAATAAACGTGATTACACCTGAAATCTCATCCTAGAAGGAATCGCACGGAATTTATATTTTATTGGAAAAAGCAAGTAAAAGTTCATATGCGGTGATATATAACTATAAAACTCCCAAATAAGACTACTCAATAGGAGTGTCATTAGGTAATTTTGAGTTCCATTAAATCACAAATTACCACTAACCGTTAAAATCATCAAACCTCAGATAGTACTACGCCCATTATTAAGTCCCCTTACGTCTTAGATTTACTGTTTTGGTAATAAATACTTATCTTATTTTTAATATTAATTGATTCCTAATCTTTAGTTGGTTTTCTGATCTAAATAAGAAGTACGAACGACATATTGCTTAATTTGGGTAAAAAAGAGCAATCAAACAGTATTGGCTGGCTGATTTAAGTGTTTATTAAAATTAGAAACCCTATGCTCCATTTTCCAAGTACTATTTACTACCTACAGGAAAATTCATAAGAAAGGTTTTTTTATAGACTTTGCATTTTCAATTCAGTGTATTTAGATAATAAATTCATTTTTATAAGCGAGCGATTGTTTTACAGCATTTAGGTCCTTCCCGAAGTAGATTGGGCTTCATCGGCCCAAGAAAAGATGGTTGGGGCTGCCAGAGGATTTAGCAAAATAATGTTTTAAATTTAACACATTAACTTTTTCCTTTGAAGGAATATACCCAAATCTCGATAAGACGCAAAATTAACTACTATCAAAGGTAATTGATATACTTATATCGAAACAACTTTCCTATGAAGTGAATTGGAAAGTTATTTTTCCTGGAGCCCAACCTAAAACGCTTCGACAGTTCCTGTCATTTCGAATGATTTTAAACCATCGTGTCCCAAAATTAACGCAACCCATTAGTCATGAAATAGTTATATGGCGCCAATCCGACAGTCATTTATGCATCACGGCAAGCAGTTTCACTTTCAAAGGTTCTGCGAAAGGATGATGGAAGGCTAACCACTTCATCAGGCGAGCATCAGCGAGTATCTTTCCGCATACTAATATCAATAATCATCATATAAGGAATAAAAAATCAATGAAAATAAAATATTTAATGAATTCGTTAGCAAAGTAAAATTGACATTAATATGAGGACACGTGTGAGCTTATATTGAAATCAATATACATGCGAAAGGAAAAACTTTAAAGAGCAGTGACAAAATCTAAAGAAAAGATTTTTTTTTTTTCAAAGATGCTAATAATTTTAACCTAGCTATATTCAACAATGCGATTTAACAGTGATGTCTAACTGATGTGTCTCCGAATGATTAATTAACAGGACATCAAGAGTATCAAAGGCATTTACTTTAGAATAATATACTACGAAACTAAATATGATCATTTTGTATTTTTTAAACATATTTGTTTTATTTAACGGTTTTAAATCAACAAACGAAATTTTATATTTTTGAATACAACTAATTTGTGCTAATTAAAGAAACCATTACACATCTCAGGAGGAACGGAAGATCTAGTTGAAGCACTCAAGAGTAAAGGATTCTTTATGGTTAAGTGAATTTTTTTTTCGTTTTGTTTAGAAAAATTTTGGACAAAGGCACTCACGAGTTCATTAGCATATCAGAATATTTTGGAAATTAGAGCACATAAAAATGAAAGAAACATTAAAATAAAAGGTTGACGGATCATAATACTAAAACAAGGAACTTCTCAAGTCTCTGAAAATTCGCTTCCAAAAAGAGTTTACATTTCCAGGATAAATATCTTCCAATACAATTGTCGTCTTTTTTTCATTAACCTTTTTTATTATTATATGTATGTTTTTTGTAGATTATATCAGGCATAGAGTTCCCAAAATTAAAAGTTAAAAAATAAATCTTTTAATTTGTCGATGATCTAGATCCAAACCTCAGAGAGACTATTATTAAAATTATGATTCAATAGCGTATAATCATTTAATATGATAGGATACGTGCTATAATCACTTTATAGGCATCATTCACGCTAGAGATAAGAATCTGCCCCATCTTATCGAACGGTGAATACATTAGAGGAACCAGAATCACTCCTCATCCTTGCAGTACCCCTTGAACCCCAGCTGGCGTGCCCTTCGACACCAGTGACTAACCCCCCTGGCAAAGGGGAAACAGTTTCTCATTGACTCAGTTTATAGTGAGCATAGGTTTGTAACGGTCATTGTGCACCAGTGGTCATTGTCGATTGAATATAATGAAAATATGACTCAGAGAAGAGGACCCCCAGATTTGAATTATTCTAATTGGCTGGGGGTGACGCATCAGCTGACTACACACACACAGATTTAGCCACCCTTCTGGGCTATTAGCCCCCCTTTATCAATTTTTACACTTAATAGTCCTCCATTACAAGGGTAAACCTCCCCTAATCCAACTAGCAGTCTTGTCGATTTATTAGTTCGAGAGGCCACTTCTGCTCCCCATCGCCTATTTTTTCCCACTCATATATATACATATGACATCATACATATCAGTCATGTCTGAATAAAAGAAGTAAATCAGGAACGAATAAGGAAGAAAAATGATTGGCTACTTAGGAAGGGGGGGGAGTCAACTTATAATAACTATAAGTTGTTTTATATGTGTGCCTATGATATACTACCTTTTATACAACGGGGAATATTCATAAAATATCGTTATTTGTAGAATAATAATTTTCTTTTGACAGTTGAAATATAAATCTCTGTTCCTGTAACACTATCAAACTTTAATAAGTTTTATTTATTTATTTTTTTCTTTTTAATACTTGGTAACTTTTGATTTCCACCCGAATTTTGAAGGTAAGTAAGGCAGAGTTATTATTCCATAATAGTTAGATTTAAAAAATGTTCACCTTTTGTATTAATCGTCCTGGAATTTCTATAAAATAATTATAAGGTCATTGATAACGAATACATAAATCAAAACGGGTAAAAATATGATAGACGTTGATAATGGAAGGATAAGATGAAAGAAGATGGGGCCGTGAGAGAGACGGCTAGGTGCACGACCCCGCTATGACTCACCTTGGCAAGGACGTCACCTCCATTGTTGAACACTTCCACAACTCTTTATATTCAAATTATTGTACGGATAGCACTAATCACCTTTTGTAACCGCTCTTTAATAAAGTTCCCACGCCATCTTCGCTCCTTTCTAGAATACCGTTAGTGAAAAGTTCCCAATCCACAAGGCGTAACAAACATTTCAGTTAGCAATGAACGATTGTAGCACATTCGCAATATGGAGGAGATAATCTCTATAAATTACATGTAATGTCACTAAGTTGAACTCCGAAGACAAATTAGAATAAAATATAATTAATATAAAATAAAATGTCTAATTCTTCCTTGAGAAGGAATGTCGCTCGTTTATTGCAAGGCTGGTATCTAAAAATCACGTTTTTAATAATATTTATCACTAATGATCTTTCAATTTCCTCTCTACTAACTTTACTATCTCTTTGCAAGACCGTGAAGTTTTCAGATCGTGAACATTTTAACAATCGTACAAAGCGGGCGCCTGATATCAAAGATGGTGGGGAAGGAGAAACTTTCTTTGGCTCTTATGAGAAAAATAATTATTTATTTCTGGTTTTTGTAGTTAAACCAGCAATAAATTCTGAAGTTATAGGTTAGAAAAGTAACAAATCAAATTTCCAAAATTGTAATAGTTAATAGTTATAGTAGTAGTCCTTGAATTAGAACGCTACGTTATAACTATAAAAAAAAGATAATCCTGAGGAGTTAAGAATGTTTTATAATTGTACACAGAAAAAAAAAATCCGATGAAATAAATTTCAAAAATTTTAATTTTATTGTTTTTTATAATTATCAATATTTAATCTTAAAAGACCCTAAAAAATAAATCCGACAAGCTTCTTCATAAAGAAATTTTATTTTGTCGACTTCTCCGGAAACACATTCTGATTTATATAATTCATTATATATTTGAATTTATTTAATACGTTCGGAATAATATCTTTTATTTTGAAAAGAAAAAAGAATATTTTCATAAATTTTACATTCTTAACAAAGGCAGAAGGCAACAACAAGGGAAATTGTTTAAAATAATTTAATAAAATGAACTTAAAATAATTTAAGTTCTTAGAGCGCAATGATAAGAACCAACGAACACGTTTTCAATATTTTTCGACCTAGTACCGCGAAAGTGATTATTCACTACCATTACGATCTTATATATGCTTAACCCGTTTGTTAGAAATGCAATCAAATCATTGATGCTTTTCGCTCATGCAAGAGTGTGTAGACAATAATTGCTATTCTACTCCACCAGAGTTCAGTAGCTAAGAGCCACACATTCTTGTGCGCCTGGGGAAGACTATTAATCACTCAATGAATAATAGGTTTAAAAGAAACAGTTGACTACTCGGTTCTTCGAAAGGTTATTCAGGAATAGACTTAGTAATTCATGAATAAAATAATTGCTCAATGGATTGGCTGGAGAAAAAATTAACTGACGGCATTAAATAGAATTTAATATTTTTTTAATGAAAAAGAAACAGTGTTGGAAATGTAGTAGTTCATTCCACTGATGGTTTCTTTATTATTTTAAAATTTAATATTTGAAAAAACAGTAGTTAGTTTATAATTTTAATTCAAATAACCTACTTAATATTTTTGAAGGAATTAACATTTAAATGATCTCTGCTGAAGTAACGTGCAAGCCATTGTGCGGCAGACAACTGATAGCATATCAGAAGCGACACCATTCTGTCAATGAAACAAGTGACATGAAACACAACACACCGGATGGTCGCTGAAATGTTAGGCAGCCCAGCACAAGTATACTGATAATGTCAAAAATGGTAACGCGACGAAAATTAACAACATATCTCTTCATCCAATGCTCTTTATCGCCATTTTACCCACCCCCCCCCCCCTTCTATAGTTAGATTAACAACCGTAAAGAGAGTAACTGATCCTTTATCTCGTCACCTCATTTAACTTATGCGAAAATTTATTTCTTCACTTATATTAAGAAAATAAGTTATATATAGCCAATCTTTAATATTCAAAGAAGCGTAATAGGGAATCCCTAAAACATCAATTTCTAAACATTACTAGTAAAAAGGTTTAAAGATATAGTAAAATTTTTTTATATTGTATTTATGGCCTTGCAGTTACATTAAGAATCGGCTCAATCCATTTTATATAATTTTATAGAAGATGCCAAAAACTGACGCCTTAATTAATTAAATTATAAACTGGATTAAGATGCTTTTGATTGATTCTGCTTTACTAGATGGACATAGGGAGCTTGCGAAAAGTGAACCAATAACTTTACAGGTTAAAAAACAATATATAGCGTCCTTCAATTGTAAAAAAGTTTGCACACACCAAAATTTGGTTTGATTAGTGATCCACTGAAGCCTAGAAAAAAAATCGAAATTTCAACTTGAATCGTTTTATACTTCAAGGAACAAAGTTGATCCCGGATATTTATGCGCAATGGTCCCGATCTATAAATTTTGCTTAGGCATGCGCAAAAGTATTTTCCTTGTAGATGATATTGTTAATGACGAGACATTTTAAAAAAGTATATACTGTCAAATGACCAACATGAAGAAACTTATTCCGCTGTACTTGGACTGGAAGCACTCCTATTTTCGCCAAAGGACCAGAGAGAAGGTCGCTGAGGTCGAACAAGCGGTAGGGAATGGACCGGTTTGTGACTCAGAGACCAAGGGCGCTCAGCCAGCCTTCAATGTTCTTCTTAGTCACCCGGTCGGGATAGCGATCTTCTGCACCACTGTCACTTCAAAATATTCACGATTGCTTGAGCGGGTAGAATGTCTGCATGTCTGACTGATGGAGGAACTCAACAGCAAACAAAACAACCCGCTAGTGTGTGCATTTAAACATAAACAATGAACACAATAAGAGTAGGGAACGTGTTTTTATATAAAAATAAGATAATATAATTTTCATTAAAAATTATCCATGATTCCAATCTATGATATGGAAGATGCCTGAACAAATAAATGGCAATAATGTTGCTTCAGAGGATACCTATATGCTGCTTAAAATGAAATATTTTTTCCAACCTTCTCAAAAAGCGCTCTCATCTTCAAAGAAGTCAAAATTGTCCAATAATACATATAATGCCAAAAATGTTGGAACCTAGCCAAAAATGAAATGAATAAGATATCCTTTCAGAGCTAAGCGTTTCTAGGTAAAATCGTTATAGGCTTCATGGAATTTATGCGGCAACTAATGCGCTTAATGATCATTTGATTATTATTTTATGTTCGTTTATTTTTCAAACGAATAACTACTTATTAAGGACTAAATATAAAAATAATAACAGGGCACATTATCAAAATCGAAATCATAGATATTAATTTTAATTCAATTTTCTTTTTATATATTAATAATAATAAATATCGATTCAAAAAAACAAAATGAGAAAAATCTTTAGGGAACAAAAATGAATATATTTCATTTCTTCTCAAGGATCGGAAGTAGTGCGTTAAAGTCTCCAAAGCAAAGTAACCATCCTGTGCCTGCAGTATTTTTTTCATTATTGACATTCATATATATATGTATATATATATATATATATATATATATATATATATATATATATATATATTTTAAAATAATAATAATTAAAGTACTTAACTTCGCATTTAAGTTTATATCAATCGCATATCAATACTATGTAGGCAAATCACGGAGAGAATGAAAAAATATAATTTAAATAAAATTACCAAAAAAATTATATATTCTTAACATGAGTAATAATAATAATAACGAATTAATTGACTTTTATGAGCAAAATTATTTCAAACCCTGTTGTGAATCGAAAAATTAATGTTGTTCAACGTGAATAAATTGTTTTCATTTTCATAGTTCAGCATGAATTGGGTTAGCAAAATGAATTAAACAGAATACACATAGCAAAAATACAAATATAATGTTGGTGCGAAAATACCTGATGAAGTTATCTGATGACCGATGTTTAGTTTAACAATCCTTTTAAACAAATTTTATTACAGATAAGTAGTTTTAAAAACACAGTCATTCCAAGTAGTACTAACAGATATTCTCCAAAATTAATATTTACATCATTGAGGAAACAGATGTTACCGTTTTGGTCAAACAGTTGTGATGTACAAAGTTATTGTATTTAACATATTTAAGGACGAAAATATTTGCCAGCCTGCTCTAAGATTGAATAATGAGATGAAATTACAACGAATTCTAGAGATAAGCGCGCATGGTATATTTTTTTTATTAAGTATGACTGCACCTGTGTTACTGAGATTAACATTAAAATAAATAATACAGAACTTTATTTACAGTAATTTAGTTACCGGAAGTGTTTACATTAACATACATGCATGTATTTACTATTTATATACATTGATTAGTCAAAATATATTGTGACCAATGTTTCCCACTAATTAATTCGTTATTCAAGACCCTTTAAAGTATTGTCAGTTCAGGGCGAGAAATTGCGATGATTCAAGGAATTGGAAATGGATGATTTCCTAATCACAGAGTTTTCAGAAAGGGGTGATTCTAAAATTGTGGTGGAATTTGTGTCTTAACGTGATAAATCGACAACCCCCCGAAGGATTTAAATTTTTTTTTCCATTTATTACCTCATTGGTAAAGAACACTGGTATCTAATTTTCAAGCGCCTAAAGCAAGGATAACATACACTAAAACCAATAAACAACTTAATCCAAGTCACTCCCTAGCCTGTCACAAAGCAGAGTTCATGTACTTTGAAAAATATTAAATCCTTTTCCGTCAATATAATTATAAAAAAATCAGGTATAAATCTTATCAATATAACTATAAAATAAAATTGAGCCAGGACTCCAAAGGGTACAGGCAAAGTACCACAACTGCTTTTCCCTTTGTCACACAGTTTTGAGGTCACTCCCAAGATAGTTTTTTATATACTCACCAATCCCTTAGAAAAAAATATTTCGCGATGAGAACATATGGGGTAACTTTTTTATGAACCCGACTATAAGTCGAATCATATCATTTTTCCTAAATTTACTTCAGTTGCTTTCAGGACGTGAAGGAAGGTGTAAAGCTAAACAATATTTTTATAGTGAGTCACTCCCTATACCTTATCAACATGATAATAGTAAACAATATATATATATATATGTATATATTTTTTTTATTACATTTTTATAGACCTTTCGAATTGCTTCACAGCCATAACCTCCTTTCAGTAAATTTTGTACTAGTTTTGCCAAAATTGATTGTAAATGGCCGATTTGTCCCTCCCTAGCCTGAAACTGATTTTGTTTTAGCTAGGGAGTGACTTGGAGGATTAAGTTTGCAACTTGGTTATGTTGATTAATAATTATTAATCATAATTAATAATTATTATAATAATTATTGGTTATAACCAATGTTAGTTCAGAAAATTAGTTTTCGATTAAGTATACATATCTTAAATCTCCCCCCCCCCCCCTTAAACCGCCAAATAAATTTTTAAAAATAAATTCTATACTTAACTGTTAGTTCTTTAACTATTTTGATGGTAGGGATCGAACTCATTATTCCTATGTAAGAATGAGACTGACTTAGAAGAAAAGAGACTTTAAAATTTAGATAATTCTTTTTTAAAAGATTTAAATTAATATAAATATGTCGTATGTAACATTCTGTCACTTCCTAGAACATTACTTTGTTTGAAAATCATTATCTCGAAAACTATAAATATTAGTGTGTGCACACTTCACATCATTGGTAAGGAGCAAGTGACCAAGCCATCTGCAACCAGAAACTTAAGAAAAGGTGACTTTGAAATTCCAAAATAATTAAGAGCCACCAAAATTTTAGAATCACCCATACCTACGCTGTAAGTTAGGAAAATTTTACTCCGAATAACATTACAGTACTTAACTTTTGTTTTTTAATATATGGTTTACAAAATAGTGAACAATACCCAATTTTTTTTTTTACCACTAAATGGCGTGAGTAATATACCCTTGATGTATGTATCTTCAGACATAACTCACACTATATAATATGTAAATATATTTTTTTTAGTTTCGTCCATTTTATCATAACCTCCCGCCACGAACACTCAGCCCAAATAAATTCTTAAGATGGGTTGGACTTCCAGAGATCATTTCTTAAATCAATGTAAAATCTAGTTTCCAGTGGCGATTGTATACATTTAAAATATAAAAAATCTAGTGCGTGCTCGCAACACACAACTTTCACTTACCAACTTACTTATTAGAAATTAATGCGTTTTGTTAATTGCCACTTCTCAAATGAACAGAACGGCTTTAATTGATATGAACAATGGTCTCTCATTAAAAGCGTACTCCGCATGCGTGGGCTCAAAGGGGTTTTATGAGTTGACTGAATATTTTTCTTTTTTTCTGCGCTATATGTTTTCTTTATTTTTATCATATCTCATACTTAGCCATTTCTTATTTTTAGAAGTAACGAGAGACAGTTAATTTCTCCATATAAACAAAAACAAAGGTACTTTATAGGAAACAAAAAAACAAACAAACAAAAAAGGCCCCTACCCCATTTAAGCCCCTTCAGAACATTTTAATAATGATAAAGCTTGCCTGATATTAAAGAACACCTAGTTTTCATTAAACATGACGAATTCGATAAAAATCGTTAAAGCCGTTTTTGAGATCATCGAAAAAAGGTTAAAAATTGCAAAAACATTATGAAATAAAGTGCTCCCTCTGTTTGAACAATTTTGATGAAATGTTGGCTATCACATCTTTGGCATATACATTCATCAAATAAATACCCAGTTTGATCAAAATCGTTAAAACCGTTTTTGAGTAAATAAAAAAAACACGTGAAAATGATACAAAATTTACTAAGTAAAGTCCCCCCTCCGGTTGATAAATTTTGATGAAATTTTTACAGTCATATCTCGTGCATATTAATACAACAAATACTCAGTTTAATCAAAATCGTTAGAGCCGTTTTTGAGAAAATCGAAAAAAACTTAAAAAGTTATTAAATAAAGTACCCCCTCCCTTAGAGCAATTTTGATGAAATTTTTACTGTCACATCGCGGGTATATACATACACTAAATACCCAATTTCAGGTTCGCACGGTTTATAGTTTTTGAGCTAGTCTGTTCACACACACACACACACACACACACACACACACACACACACACACACACACACACACACACACACACACACACACACTCACACACACACACACACACACACACACACACACACACACACACACACACACACACACACACACACACACACACACACACACACACACACACACACACACACACACACACGCAGACCATTTCGCGGGACTTGGTTATTTGGACTCAGGGGACCCCAAAACGTGTATTTCCGTTGAAAACCGGAATTCGAAATTTTTCACGATCGCAATACTTCCACTTACTATATATTTCATATATAGGTAAGTGAAAGTAAAAATGGGATATTTACATCAAAATAATGGCTCAAATACGTAAAAATGTTTTCTATATTTAAGAAACCAGAAACAGCGTAGCATCCAATTTTTTTAAAAGTACGTTAATCAGGCTGAGTATAACATACAATTTTGCTATTTGAGTTTAAAAAAAATTATATTCCTCTTTATTTCCGAAAATCTACAAACGAATAAATTATGCGGTTAAATAGAAACTGCTTGAAAGGTTTTTATTTTCAAAATTTAATATAATGGATATAAATTAATGGCTGACCCAAACCACGAAGTACACTGAAATAGTAATGACATCATGCTAAGTGGTACTCGAAACCTTATCAGCCAGATAGTGGCCCTATCTTAAACAATACGCGTAGTCCCATGGTCGTAATTGTCTATTATAAAATATGCGCCAATATGTAAACAAATATCATTATTTCCCGTTAATAATTAATTAATTAATGCTAAATTTGATGAGTCAACTGGGACCCTCTTCTATAATTAAAGTTTGCAACATAATATTAGCTAAAACATAATTACAACATGTCTGTTAATGCAGAGTTCATATATTAACAAAAAAAAAAAAAAATTTAAGAAGATACCAAAAATTGTAAAACTGTTCGCGTCCCGCGGAGGCCCTAGGATTTTTTAATGGGAATAAAAAATCTTTGACTAAGCCGTCCCTCGGATAGGACGTAAAATGGAGGTTCTAAGACTGTACGATGTCAGGGACTCGTCAAAGACCCCTATCCTATTTATACCTGGATAGGTAAAATTTAGGACTCTCACTGTAGCATCGTCCGATTAGCCTTAGTATAATAAAGGGACGTTAAACAAACAACGAATTTTGAAATTACTTAAGTCATTTGACATAATATTTAGGTAATTAGAATAGATAAATTATATAATGTTTAACGTATCTGTACTTATAATGAAACACGATGAGTTTTTTAATATGATTTCAAATAAAAACTAAAATGCAAACGAAGATTCATTACCAACGTTTTAATAATAAAAAACACACAGAAAAACAGCTAATCAAATCATTAAATTTATGGGTGTATAAAATTTAGGATGAGAGAAATATTATGTATATGTGTACAACGTTGCTATGTTACCTCACATTTTGAATTAGGTCCTTCATAGCTCACCCCAAGTTTAAAACACAGTAAGCACATGTCGAATACTAATTTTAATTTTTTGAACTAGGTGTCCAACAGCCTGTACTCGCTTCGGCGTAATACTCGCTATACTAAAATTGGAACGATGTCCAACAGCATAAATCCTTCAAGGAATAGAGACTATCCTTAAAAAAAATTCTCTAAAGAGGTTTAAACATGCTAATGGGATTTTTCGATAAATGAAAAAAACATAATGATCGCTCATTCCCTCATTTTAATGTTATGATTACATTGAATGATTCGAAAAAAGAAGCTTTAAGTCTTCCAAAAACCAGTAAATGATGAGAAAACCGGTCAACGTTCCATCGATTCTGACATAATAAGAAGGGAGGGGGGGGGGGGATCAGTGCATCATACATTTCAGAAACGGTAAATTCCACACCACAGTCAAAAAACGATACCCGAATAGGCGCATTCCAGGACGTCTCTGTCCATACAGTTCATGTGAAAATTTTTTCCTTCCCAGGTCATGTATGAGTTAGGCCATATGTTTGTTGATAATCAAACAAAAATTAAACAGCTTCTTATTCGTCTGTACAAAAAAAAAAAAAAATCAAAGCAGCTCCTATTTAACACTAATATTTTTTTATAATACAACAAATTGTTTTAATAGAGCAAAAAAGGTTTCTAGATATATTGTAATATAAACTTATTTTTAAAAGTGGAGAAAATTACTGAAGAAAAAACGGATACTTTTCTGTTTTCAATGTTCTAAAACAACTTTCAATTTTCAAATATTCTACACACGGTAAACAAACTTTTTACGGTGAGGAATTTTATTTGGTTAATATTCAATTTTTTCAGTTGGAGAGGAATAACATAGGTTTGTATTTGTTACAGTTTAGAGGCAGAGACAGGAATAGAAACCTTCACTTTTGACACAGTTTGAACTGGAATATAAGAGAGTCTGACACCAAGGAGTCTACAGGCAGCGAGTGTAAATAAAGTGAAAAGATAAGGAGAAAGCTATGGGCCCTGGAATGACTCACCAGCCATCTCTGGAACCTTCTTTATCTCCAGACCCTTGGCCTACGTGACTCCGGATATTTATTTGGAGTCCAAGCATCGATGTATGCCTCATATTTAGTACGGCTTTTCATTCTTTCTATCAGGAATATATTGATAATGATAGAAAATATGCGTATTTTTTAAGCTGGGGGCATTAACGATAAATTTACATTAATTATGATAATAGCAATAACTCGAATACCGACACAATTACTCATTCCTAAATGAGTCGTTAAGGAATTGGATCGTCGCGGTGCAAGTCACTCGGCGTGAGAGCATGTGTCCAGGATGTGACTAAGAATTTAAATTTCATTAGCATCACTTAAATAAATAAATATTTGTGTTCAGAGATCTGTATTGATTATTGCATTAATAGATTTATATCTTTACACCTGTTACAAGCGCTGCAACTTTAATTATGAACATAATAACATATAAGCCAAAAATTAAACAGAAAACCATGCAATAAAGTATATTCATTGACATCTTTAAGATCAAAGGATGAAAATATCCTGCATAATACAAATAAACATGAAAATGTATTAGAGTGCTATATTAAAAAATCAATCAAAAATGCAATCATGATAATGTAATACGATTTTCTAGGTTTCTCTTGTGTAAGATTGCAGATTGTGTGATTTTTCAGAACCCAATTAAAACCGTCATAAAAGAAAGCAGTATGTTCCACTTAATTCGTGGTGTATTATTCTTGGCATCAACTATCTTCATTATTAGTTTATAAGAAAACTAAAATGCTATAACTTAAGTTATAAAATACTAAAGTAGGCAAAATAACTTCTAATAATCTTTTATTCTTCCTCAGAACGTTCTTGATAACGTTTGAAGTGTTCTCTCCTCAAATGTTATTACCGCTGGCTGTGCTGTTTTTTATAAGTATATAGTAGATATGTCAAAATCGGGCCGGTTATTCAAAAGGAAAAACGGTTTACCGGTAAGGTTATGCCTACGGTTTGAAACGGTTGGGTATATTCAATAACCTACATCTCTGGAGTATCTTCTATAGTAACTCTTCAAAAAATTATATATATATATTATTTTAATATTTAATTTTCATAATGGGGTGAATTTTTCTTCGATAGATTTTATTGTATAAACTTACAGATAGAAATCACTAATTGATGTTACGAATCGTAAGAGAAGTTTTAAAGATTTTCAGAAGGTGCGACATAAAGTTTCCGGAGTAGCTACACAGGATCAGTGGCATACAGTGGGCTTATCCTCCGCCATTTTCCCGATCACTCTTGGATGTTTTTTATCGTAGTGACAACCCAGAGGACTGATTCAGCTGCGGTCCCTAATCTATCGGCCCCTTCTGACTCATGTTTGATTAAGATACCAGGGTTCTAAATGATTCACCCTGCGCCACACCAGCAACCCCTTCCCTTATTAATTACAAATAAATTTTCTGATACCGCCTGGGGGTGATTGAAGTACCCCTCTTTCAAAACTCTAGTAGCGATTACTTCTCAAGGGCATTATACTCCAATTTGATTTTTTTCCTTCCTGTCTAGGAACACACACTTAGCCGCATCCTTGGTGGGAGAATATTTTAGAGCTTAATTTGAATGTTTATAATAATTAAATTCTTCTTTTTGGATCGATAACATATGGGGAATAAGGTAACGGAAAAGGTAGGCTGCATGATGAATATCAATTTAGTCTATATTGAAGTATAATCCTTAAATGGGATATTATTAAAGGTTGGATTCTTTAATGAAAACGAATGAATATGGGTTGAAAACCCCTCAATTAAAAATGAATGTAAAAAAAAAAAAAATGTGTGTTTATCAGTGAAATAACTGGCTACATAGAGTGAAACGGTGAGTTAACAAAAGGAGGTAAAGTCTGTGGGTCAGTTCATTGAGTGAGTTTTTGAG
The DNA here is from genome assembly GCA_911387785.2 of Aelia acuminata. Classification (NCBI taxonomy): domain Eukaryota; kingdom Metazoa; phylum Arthropoda; class Insecta; order Hemiptera; family Pentatomidae; genus Aelia; species Aelia acuminata. Next base: position 62,089,694 of record OU426982.1, on the reverse strand, counting down.
CTAAGTGAAGTTTTGACGATTTCAGGTCAATAGGAATCGTTATTTCTAAGGTTCATTTACGATCTGGCTATTCACTATTATTAATATGACCTGTATTATTAGGGTATTTTGGGTCATATTATGAGGGGTACTACATTTTTCAACAATGACGCATTCCTTACGGAAGGTAACAACAAAATTCTTCAAATGTCAAGGACTGAGTACACCTATTTGGTTCAAGAAATAAGGTCTGGATGGCTCACTATAAAAAAATCTAATACCAAACACTTTATATTTTGAATGATCGACAATTCAGTAAACACGAGTTCATGGTGATGATTTTAACTGAGAAGATAATTTTTTTCAATGTCATTACAGCTCACATTGTAATTCATTAGCTAATCACTCATTGCGGCGGTGATCAAGGCCTTGTAACTTATCCCCGGGAAAAAGCGTGTTAGTTTGTAAATCAATTGTTAATTATAAGTCAAATATTACTGATCATGAATGGAATACTTTCAACGTGGAAACATGAGTTGATTTCTCCCCGATCCAATGCTATCGCAAATAGAAGAGCTTTTACACGCAAATAAAAGACTGTTTATAATTGCCGAGGAGGAGACAATGGGAGGGGTACACACCTTATACTCCATTATGTTGGAGCGAAAAATGTTTCGCAAGGACCCTGTGGGACATGAAAGCCGCGGCCTTGGAGCACTGAGTCAGCCCCACACAGCTTCCTTTGTTTACATCGGAATATTCCCCTTTCTACTAAGCACGATGAGGTGTTTACCCTCAGCAGCCTCCTGCTACACCAGTGCATTTCAGAAATCGAAAGTAAACCCGATTATGTTGGCTGTCACATAACAGCCTGCGCAGCGTTATGTAATGTTTCTACTGCTTCTGTGTAGGAGGCGAGTGACATTTAGGGTACAATATACATCCAATCAGTTTGAATATGTATTTTTATCAGCAATATATTAATATTTTAAAAAAATCAATTTTCTGATCTTCATATCAAGTACTTATAATTATTCTGTTACAAGTGATAAATGTTTTAAAAACGTAAATATATTATTATTTATGTTGCAATGTCGTGATGTACGTATACAAATAAAACATTGTAAGGACAAGAGGTATTAAAAAAAATATCTGGTGCGGTGCGCGCATCACACAATAGTAACTTACCACTCTTCTTCTTTTTAACTAAAAATATATTATTTTTTTAAAATGGCATACTTAATTGCTACCAAAGAGAGAACACTAAACTTTATTTTATTTATCGATGAAAATATTTTTTATTTTTTTTGGAAAGTGAGGTCAATAATTCATAGAGTGGTGTACCAAGAATGAAATTGGCCCTATCCACTCGTGCACTCCAAAGTTTCCAGGGGTTCATTTGAATTTGTTTATATGAACATTTTTGAGAGATGATATAGATTATAATCGATTATATTTAGACTAAACGATCATGTTCTTCGACGATATATCGGAAATAAGGAACGATAGGAAGAATTCATAGCAACGGCCGATAATAAATTGGAACTAAATTTTCTATTTTGAGTAATTTGGTACTTTTTAGAAAACGTCTTTGACATTTATATTTTATTCTTCTCAGCCAGGGAAATTTATTAGTGCTTTATTGAGATGAATAGTTTAAGTATGTTCACGTTAACAACGGCAGTAAGTAAATATGTAGGCAGTATCTACCATTGGCGGATACAGGGGGGGGGGCTGTGGGGGCTGCAGCCCCTCCCTTTGGAAAACTTTTCGTCATTTAAAGATAGAATTTGACTTTCCTTAACGTAAGGAAGCAAGTTAAAGAACAAATGTGCAGAATAAGTAGAATTTACTTGTGGAAAAGGAACATAAAGGTAAAAAAGCTGATTAGCAGATCCAAATCCCCACCCTTTAGGACTGCAGCCCCCCCCCTTAGCGATCGGCTGGATCCGCCCATGGTATCTACGCATGCGAGAGTTGCAATCGTGCTTTAAGTGCATGCTGGAACATACCTTTGATTCACTAGGAATCACCTTATATTTCCGATCGATAATATATTGAGCACTTCACCTTCTCTCACAATGCTTTCGTCTTCTTTCTAAACAGTTCTCTTTGTTTTTCATTTTAAAACGAAATTAAATTTTTTTTCGGTAATTCTTTAAGTTTTGATTTAGTTTTAAGACATAATTAGTACCATGGAAACCAATAGTTTCTTTAAAATAATCTGAAAGTAGAAATTATTATTTTCTTGAAACCTACTTTATTTCGTTTCAACCACCTTTTTACCTTATTATAAACTAAATATTTGTATTTCTTAAATTCTTTGGATTCCAACGATATATTATACATTCACTACTAATATTATTATAAATTTCAATTTTCATATGAGGAATCATACATTTTTATCGTTTATTTGATTATGAAATCCTTTCGTATTTTATATTTAGCCATGTCTTGTTACAAGGGATAACAAGGGACAATTATTTAATAATACTGGGCCATTCCACGTCAAATCATCCAGCCGAAGTTCAAAATTTTACCTCCCCCCCCTCAGATTTTGATAAAAATTTGTAGGTATTAAGTACATACAGAAATCAGAAAAAAAATGCCAAATTTTACCCAATTCCAACAAGTAGTTTCAGAATTATGGCCATTTGAACTTTTGAGGTATTTGAAGTTCTGACGACGACTTGAGCTCAAAACCAACTTGTACATGTTATGTTAAGACTTACCTCTGTACAATGGTTACTAATTGAACTAGAGCTTTCAAAATTTATTCATTAATTCTGCCTTTCATACAGAATCAGATGGTACCATATATATCAGAGAGATAATTTTCCTTCATGAAAAAAAAAAATCTTAAACATAAAAATTTATATTTTTTCCAAGTTGTAAAACGGTAATAAAAAAATGCCATGAGCAAAAATCTCTCTCCAACCAGCCTTACACACTATATATCAACAAGAGGATGAAATTCTCTATCTAATGATGAAATAATATGAGTGGCCTATTGACTTATAAGAGTTTTATCACGATTTGAATCTAGCATAGTAAAATTTATTGTCAAAGTGGCGCATACAAATTAATACAGCTGAAATCTCTCTTAGATATACTCATACAAATGTATATTATTGAAAAGGGCATCTAATTTCCTTTTAAATGATATGATAATGTTTGTGAGCTTTTGAGCTGAAATTGTTTTATTACAATGTAAATCTAATAAAATTAATTCAACTAGTTGTTATATGAAAATTTCTGTAATGCTATAATCTCTCTTCAAGCCTACTAAAATATAATATATCACTGAAAAGAGGATGAAATTTTCTAAATAATGATGAAATAATATTAGTGGCTTATTGACTTATAAGAGTTTTATCACGATTCGAATCTGACATAGTATAATTTAATTTCAAAGTGGCGCATACAAATTAGTACAGCTGAAATCTATTTCCAATTATCCTCAAATCACCATATACTTATTGCTGAAAAGAACATGTACTTAACATTAATATCATTTAATAACATGTGCAGGCTTTTAAGATTAAATTGTTTTTTTTTTTAATTAAATGTAATAATAATATCAAATCAACTCACAACTTTTATTTATTTAAGCTAATAAACTATAATGGTGAAAATCTTAGCATTAGGCTATAATGAGTTCATAAAAGTGTTATATGTCTTGTTTATTTTGTTGGCAGAATCGCAATCAATCTTGTGTCACTGAATGGGGAAATTATTTCTGGCGGATTGATTACACATAGTATATGAGATGGTGTATCTGGACATTGGTCTTCATTTTTAGGCCAAAAAAAAGTTTCTGTTGGCCCAAATAGCACATCATAATCACCTTCTGTCTGATTTATACTGTGGACTATCCTGATCCGCCATTTGTTGTCATGTACACAGGCCACGAAATAATTGATTTCTGGTTATACAGTTGGTCCTGATTTGCGAAAATTTTTTGTCGTAAGCAGATAATATAGTCTGAGCTTAGCCTTTTTGCTATTATTTCTACAGTTGATGCAGGCAGCTTTTCTGTTGATTTCGATTTCTTCTTTGCTCAAAAAAAAAAGAATTATTTTGGAAAAAATCTTAGCACAATATTCGTACATTTGCTTTGCATTTACAATTTGATCATTATTAGATACACTTTGTAGATTTTTCTTTGTAATTATTCTTTTTACTTTTTGTAATTATACTTTTTACTGTATTAATTTGTATACTCTACATTTAAAGTTAGTATTTTTAAATAATTTATTTTTGAAGAGAAAAGATTTGGCTTCGCCGGGAATCGAACCCGGGTCTTCCGCGTGACATGCGCGGGATGCTTATCCATTACACCACGGAGTCGCTTCCAAACGGTGCCAAATCCTTCCTCTTCACTGACACCTCTCCCACGATCTCGCGAATTTTACGGGAGGTGGTCAATTTTTGTCCAACTTTTCGGCATCTCTTGACTTAACGTCAATTTTAGAATTATTTTATATTAATTTAATCATTATCGTGGATGACCACTCTTGTTTTTAAATTATTTTAAATAATTTATTTTTATAGAAAAGAATAAGAGAAAAGATGCCGAAAAGTTGGACAAAAATTGTCCACCTCCTGTAAAATTCGCGAGATCGTGGGAGAGGTGTCAGTGAAGAGGAAGGATTTGGCACCGTTTGGAAGCGACTCCGTGGTGTAATGGATAAGCATCCCGCGCATGTCACGCGTAAACCCGGGTTCGATTCCCGGCGGAGCCAAATCTTTTCTCTTCAAAAATAAATTATTTAATATAATTTAAAAACAAGAGTGGTCATCCACGATAATGATTAAATTAATATAAAATAATTTAAAAATTGACGTTAAGTCTAGAGATGCCGAAAAGTTGGACAAAAATTGTCCACCTCCCGTAAATACTCGCAAAACTTGCGAGATCGTGGGAGAGGTGTCAGTGAAGAGGAAGGATTTGGCACCGTTTGGAAGCGACTCCGTGGTTTAATGGATAAGCATCCCGCGCATGTCACGCGTAAGACCCGGGTTCGATTCCCGGCGGAGCCAAATCTTTTCTCTTCAAAAATAAATTATTTAATATAATTTAAAAACAAGAGTGGTCATCCACGATAATGATTAAATTAATATAAAATAATTTAAAAATTGACGTTAAGTCTAGAGATGCCGAAAAGTTGGACAAAAATTGTCCACCTCCCGTAAATACTCGCAAAACTTGCGAGATCGTGGGAGAGGTGTCAGTGAAGAGGAAGGATTTGGCACCGTTTGGAAGCGACTCCGTGGTGTAATGGATAAGCATCCCGCGCATGTCACGCGGAAGACCCGGGTTCGATTCCCGGCGGAGCCAAATCTTTTCTCTTCAAAAATAAATTATTTAAAATAATTTAAAAACAAGAGTGGTCATCCACGATAATGATTAAATTAATATAAAGTTAGTTTTATTATATTACATTCAAATTGAAATATAACTCTTATAACCCAATAACCCACTAATATTATTTCATCATTAGATAGAAAATTTCATCCTCTTTTCAGCGATATATTATATTTTAAGAGAGATTTTAGCATTACAGAAATTTTCATATAACACCTAGTTGAATTAATTTTATTAGATTTACATTGTAATAAAAAACTTTCAGCTCAAAAGTTCACAAACATAATTATATCATTTAAAAGGAAATTAGATGCCCTTTTCAATAATATACATTTGGATGAGTATATCTAAGAGAGATTTCAGCTGAATTAATTTGTATGCGCCACTTTGAAATTAAGTTTTACTATGTTAGATTCGAATCGTGATAAAACTCTTATAAGTCAATAAGCCACAATTATTATTTCATCATTATTAAGAAAATTTCATCCTCTTTTCAGTGATATATTATATTTTAATAGGCTTGGAGAGAGATTTTAGACAAACAGAAATTTTCATATAACACCGAGTTTAATTAATTGTATTAGATTTACATTGTAATAAAACAATTTCAGCTCAAAAGTTCACAAACATTATCTTATCATTTAAAAGGAAATTAGATGTCCTTTTCAATAATATACCTTTGTATGAGTATATCTAAGAGAGATTTCAGCTGTATTAATTTGTATGCGCCACTTTGACATTAAATTCTACTATGTTAGATTCAAATCGTGATAAAACTCTTACAAGTCAATAAGCCACTCATATTATTTCATCATTAGATAGAGAATTTCTTCATCTTGTTGATATATAGTGGGTAAGGCTGGTTGGGGAGAGATTTTTGCTCATGGCATTTTTTTATTACCGTTTTACAACTTGGAAAAAATACAAATTTTTATGTTTAAGATTTTTTTTTTCATGAAGGAAAATTATCTCTCTGATATATATGACACCATCTGATTCTGTATGAAAGGCAGAATTAATGAATAAATTTTGAAAGCTCTAGTTAAATTAGTAATCATTCTACAGAGGAAAGTCTTAACATGTACAAGTTGGTTTTGAGCTCAAGTCGTCGTCGAAACTTCAAATATCTCAAAAGTTCAAATGGCTATAATTCTGAAACTACTTGTTGGAATTGGGTAAAATTTGGCATTTTTTCTGATTTCTGTATGTACTTAATACCTACAAATTTTTATCAAAATCTGAGGGGGGGGGGAGGTAAAATTTTAAACTTCGGCTGGATGATTTGACGTGGAATGGCCATAGTACATTTTGTATTTGACAGATATTGGGATATTTTTTCTAAAATGTCTTAAAATGATTTAAGCCCTACCCCCCTGATTGTAATCCTGGTAGCACCACTAATCCCAACCATACTTTTGAAATAGAATCTCCTTTCTGATGGCTTGATTCTGTGAACTGACAAATGAAGAGCTAAGTGATTGTTATCATCAGGATGGAATAGTTACTAGACGAAATAACAACCCAGATGAATCATATGCAATTTAAGTCAAATTGGTAAATAAAGTAAAAAAAAATTAATTGGGTTAGACTAAATACATTTAGTGGACTAATTGTCCAAGCCGAATGATGAACTATTAAATACAAGAAAAATAATAATACAATAATTACTTAATTGCAGACTGATAGCCATAAATCAACAAATGTTGATGAATCAACGGGAGAGGATGGGGGCAGGAGTGATAAGGAGTCGTTAAACTTGTGTGACTCATGTGACATCTAATTGGGGCAGGCTATTAGCTATCCGCCTTGAAGAGTATCTGCTCTCATAGGCCTAGTCTGCGGCGCTGTCATAGGCGCTCCGCGCGGTACTGCGATAATCGGCATCAATATCCAAAGCAGTTGAGAAATTCCCTTCTGCCATTACATAAAGTCCCCTCCAGATTCATTTGTTTTTCCCATCAGCAACCCTCTGATGTCGAGAGTGAGTCATTGAAGAGCGGTGGTTGCCTTGGTTCCGGGTCCGCAGCCTCCTGGAGCTGACTCAGATCGGCAATGTCTTTGTACCTCTGAGGGCCGCACCTGCTCACTTGTTGCGGATGACCTCAGGCTGGGAAGTCCGGGGAAGGAATAAAAAAAGTAAAAGAACTGTGGATAATAGTGGTAATGACAGCAAATGTCTATTATTTCATCATTTCCACACTACACCGATAAATAAATTACATAAAAAGATAAATGTGAATGGAGCGAGCATAGAAGTGTTAGCAGGAACTTGATTATAATCACAATGCAGGTATTACGAAAATTAACTGTCAAAATAAAAACTTTCGGAATAAACGTTAATATCTATAGCCACGATGAAAAAGACGATGGAGATTTATTTTGAAAACATACTCTAATTTGAAGAAACATTTGTATTTTCAGCGAAACGTAGATACACTGGATGGCTAACCTACCCTTGCCTATACATAGGCTTATGTCCAATTTAATTATATTCTATTTTTAGGTTCAATTAAGAACACGTAGAGAGAATAATTACATCCTTCCATCGATTAACTACAAAACAATGATCATTTCGGTAATAAGAGTGCATGGAAGGTGCAAAAAATTGTCGTGCCTGTGTTTGACGATATCACAAGAACTAATCCGTTCTTTTGTAGGAATGTTTATATTTCTGGAGTTTTTAATTATTGATATTCAAACTTTGTAATAAATAATCTATTATTTTACTTACCTATTGATGAAATATATAGTATGAGAAAGTATTGCGATCGTGAAAAATTTCGACTTTGGTTATTTAATACATTTGGTGTTTGGTAAATGTATATGCCCATGATGTGACAGCAAAAATTTCATCAAAATGATCAAACGGAGGGGTTACTTTATTTCACAACTTTTTGCGTTTTATCGAAGTTCTCAAAAACGGCTCTAAGGATTGGAATGTTTAATGAGAATCAAGTATTATTTTATATCAGTTAGGGTTTATTATCATAGAAATATTTTGAGGGGGCTTAAATGGCGAAGGAAATTCGTTTATGATACTATAAGGTACCCTTGATTTTTATTATATGAAGGAATTAACTGTCTCACATTATGCCCAAAAGTTAGAAATAGATAAATAACAAATCGAATATATCTGAGAAAAAAAGAAATATATTCCAACAACTCATAAAACACGTTGAACCCACGCATGCGCAGTACGTCTTTAATGACAGACTATTGTTTTTAGGTAAAGGCGTTCTGCTCATTTGAAAAAGTTACCAAGGTGTTGAAACATATTTTATGAAAATTGTTTGTTTACTAAATTAAATGAAGTTTTCAACAACTAAATAGAGAATTATAGAATCAGACGCTTGATATCCTGTATTGTCACAAATTTAAACTTCTATTTAACAACAAAAATTTGTGTACTTTAGAAAGTAAATACGTGATTCTCAAATTATTGAGAGCAGTTTACGGAGTGAAAAAGATAATCTTTAATAGTTTAAATTGTAGATTACAAACTTTTGTTCCATAATAGATTTCTGAATGCAATGTATAAGATAGTCTTTCCAAGCACTAAGATAACATTTATCAGTATAACAGCTGACAGGAAATTTTCTAAAAGCAGTCATTAATTCGAAAATATTATTGGTCTCAGTGTTTGCATGCATGCCTGGAAACGTTGAATTTACTATGTATAAAATTGATATTGGACCTAATATACAAAGCAGAACATATGCAGGCAGCGATTTCTCAATGTTCCTGTCCGGCTGGGAGGAAGGTGTGACATCTGGTTACCTGTCACAGAAGGTGATATTTAAATATCAATTGACAATGTTGCAATCACGTTGTCCGTTTGGTTAGGTGTAGCAGCGTATAAAATCATGCACTCACTAAACATTTTAGTTCACAGCTACAATTCTGTTTTTCTTGCCGCCTTTTACTTTTACTGATGCTGCATTTTGATTACTGTTACGACAGATAATTTTTGCTAGGTATTTAGAAATTTTGACGTAGTACAAAAAGATAGATTAGCGGGTTTGGAACGAGCATAGACCTTGAAATAAATATGGATAAAAGAAACATTCACTTGAGTTTTGGGTGCATTAGCTACAGCTGAAAAGAAACATGTTAATGGTGGCTAATTTGTTTAATAAATCAAACATTTAATGCATCGGAGCAGTAAACAAAAATACATTATTCAAAGAAATTGTGAAGTCAGATAAGTTAATACTCCAGATACAAAAAATTCACTAATCTAATAGCTAAAATTTACATTATCTGACGCCTCTACCATTTCATGAAATATTTACCCATAGTATATTTGAAACAAAAAAAGACTTATCTGAAAATTCTCTATCTATTTTGAATATGTTTTTGGATCAGAAAAAAAAACAACATTTATTTTGGTCTTTCATTACAACAATCAACATTTTTTCAATATTAAATTTTCAAAGTGATATTAAATCATGAGGGAATTAAAATAATTGCGTCGTCATAATACTCGTAAATTCATTGAACATTGGCAGAATTTTCCAAAACAAAGAAGTATTATTTTACACATCTTAATCACCCTTTTACCTATGAGTATATCTTGTACACAGTAATAATGTTTATCCTGACTGTTTTTTTAGGAATGTATACTAGCAATACGGTAACTTAGGCTGCATTTAAACTAAAGTGTTTGAATACTTCGAAATGATTAAGCGGCAAAGAATTCCTAATAATACTATTCATCGACTGGAATGGTATCCGAGATAAACCCTGACCTGTGAGTCACGATGGATCACACAGTCAGAACCGATCCGACCCGAAATAGCAAATTAATTCAAAACAATTTCCCTTCTTGCCGCCTATTCATGGAGAACTTATTCAAATCACCAGAAACAATGTTAAGATTGGAGATAACAAACTCTAAATTTAAATAGGTCACTCCTTATATTCCCTTTTAATTAGAATTGAATTTAGAATTTAAACACCTCATACTCCCACGAGAAAGAAAAAAAAAAGAAGGTGAAATTGATTCAGATAATGAGCGTGGGACTTTTTCCTGTAATTTTATATACATAAGAGAAATTAATCAAGGAATCGGTTGAAACTTGGAGGACTTTCTCCTTTCATGTAATTGGTCAAGGCTATTACTAAGACACATACACCACTTTTTAAGAGATAAAAAAAATTAATATTTGAAATTCGATAGGAAATACGTTTTTATTTGTTAATAATAAAGGATCGAAATACTATTTACAGGCCTTAGAAAATTATTAACATGTTGGTAGAAATGTATTAACGGAAATGGAAAGAATTTTGATTATTAGATCATGTTTTTAATTTTTTAAAACCATAATTCTGCTTTAATAAACTCAATAGTAAACGATATTAATATATTGATAACCAGATTGAAAAATTTTCTGATTTTTTACTTTCACTTACCTATATATGAAATATATAGTAAGTGGAAGTATTGCGATCGTGAAAAAATTCGACTTCCGGTTTTCAACGGAAATACACGTTTTGGGGTCCCCTGAGTCGAAATGACCAAGTCCCGCGAAATGGTCTGTGTGTGTGTGTGTGTGTGTGTGTGTGTGTGTGTGTGTCTGTGTGTGTGTGTGTGTGTGTGTGAACAGACTAGCTCAAAAACTATAAACCGTGCGATCCTGAAATTGAGTATTTAGTATAGGTATATACCCGCGATGTGACAGCAAAAATTTCATCAAAATTACTCAAAGGGAGGGGGTACTTTACTTAATAACTTTTTAGGTTTTTTTCGATTTTCTCAAAAACGGCTCTAACGATTTTGATTAAACTGAGTATTTCATCTATATATATGCCCGAGATATGACTGTAAAAATTTCATCAAAATTGATTAACCGGAGGGGGGACTTTACTTAATAAATTTTGTAACATTTTCACGTGTTTTTTTTATTTACTCTAAATCGGGTTTAACGATTTTGATCAAACTGGGTATTTGATGTATTTATATGCCCGAGATATGACTGTAAAAATTTCATCAAAATTGATTAACCGGAGGGGGGACTTTACTTAATAAATTTTGTAACATTTTCACGTGTTTTTTTGATTTTCTCAAAAACGGCTCTAACGATTTTGATTAAACTTAGTATTTGATCTATTTATATGCCCGAAATATGTCTGTAAAAATTTCATCAAAATTGATCAACCGCAGGGGGCACTTTACTTAATGAATTTTGTATCATTTTTACGTGCTTTTTTTATTTACTCAAAAACGGCTTTCACGATTGTGACCAAACTGGGTATTTGAGGTATGTATATGCCAAATATGTGATAGCCAACATTTCATCAAAATTGATCAACCGAAGAGGGGACTTTACTTAATAAATTTTGTATCATTTTCATTTTTATTTACTCAAAAACGGCTTTAACGATTAATAAAAATAAGATATGAATGTAGAAAAATGTCTAACTTTGGGAAATGATATTTAACAAAACACGTCAATTTCTTATCTAAGTAAGTTGGTAAGTGAAAGTTGTGTGTTGCGTGCACGCACCAGATTTTTTTTAATTATAATTAAAAAGGACGGATAAATCGTACGAGATTTACTGTTGGAACATCTACTACTAGTACTAAAATCTATGGATTATTACTGTTGAACGTCCAAACTAAATGAGTATTTAATACATTATGGTATGACAACATATTTCATCAAAAAATATAAGTTTGCACACAGAGAGTCCCCTTTTCGTTAAGCGGTAAAGGGTTTTCATCGAAGAAAGCTTTCAGAAATTTTATAAAGTATTCAATTAATATAAAATATATTTTCACTATGTCCACAAATGGATAATTCATTTTTTTTAATATTTATAAAGTAAATATTTGTTCGCCTTTGTTTTATCCTACATTTCTGTTAATCAAAAGTGAAAAAAAACAATCAAAATTAATCGCTATAAATAATTATTTTATAATATAAAAATAGCCCACAAATCGAACCTAAGTTCTAAAGATAATGATGGTTCAATAAACAAATAATATACAATCATTATCACAACCATATTTATTAGCGATAGAAGAAATGTTTTTATTGACAAAGTATACATAATATTTTTTCCAATTATCATAAATATAAAAAATATATATAAGAACAACAGAACAGAATAAAATACTTAAAAGGCAATGATGATGTAAGTTAGGTAAGAAATTAAAAATAAATAGAAGAGAACCGGTCTGCTCATGGCAGGTAATGACGTCAGAAGTGTGGGCAGTTAAGCCCGACGAAAAATTTATCTCTTGCCTTTAGTCCCTTATTTGTTATCGATTATTTGTTAATAGAATTATGGTACAAATTGCGTTAATTAATATATACGGTTACCATTTTTAATATTTTAAATGAGTTTGTTTTATTTTATCGATATACATACTTGCTGATGGAGAACTAATGTATTTACCACTTGATTAACTCTAAAAGGGAATTAGCAGAGTTTGATGGGGTATCGGTGTCGTGGCATATTAATTCTTAAACCATTAATTTATACGAAATATTGTACCTCTTCTTCTTATAAGACAAGAATGGATCAGAAAAAGGTCAAGAAATTTACACCACGACCAACGTCGGCTGCTGAGGGCTCTTAAGGTATCTAAAAACAAGGCGCGCGCACAACTGATGGGTCACCAATTTTGACCGAACTTCTTTAGTGTATCTATTTTTAAGTCAAAAAATAGTTGACTCATAACCGAGGATTTCGTCCAATGAGCTCTAAGTGCCAAAAAATTATTTCTTATTCATTTTTTCCATCTTTCTTCTGAATAAACACCATTATTAACAAAAAAACTTCATTCGGCTTCCAGTCGGTTTTTTTGTTCTTCTGCTTTAGGATATCCACGAAATTCTTCAGGAAAGAGGAAAGTTTGACTTTGGAAGAAAGTTGTAATTAATTAATACAGTTTTTTTGTGTTCCGCTCTCAGTTTCGCACCAATCGGAAAGAAAATGTAAAAAAACCAACTGCTTATTGCACAATGAAAAACACAAGCGGCACAATGAAACACTCGTGGGACTCCATGAAACGTTTCATTGTGCCACAAACGCCCTTGTTTCAAGGAACCCCATACGAGCCATTTTGATGTTTTTAACTTCCTACGATGAACGTGAAGAGGTAGGAAAGCCAAAGTCAGGCAAAATCTTTAGAAAAACATGCATAATGAAAAAGTTGTAAGAGCAGATTGAATAAAATAATTACTCATACCTAGAGACGAAAATCCGTTCGACGAAAAAATTAAGTTTTGCCACACAAAACCGCACTTCAACTAGTGGAGTCTGTCACGAAACAAGACGAAAGGGGACAATATGTTGACTTAGTTTGGAGTCACCCATGCCGCTTGCTGTCTGAATTGGGTTGCTCTAGACCTTTTGGTTCGCCCAGTGCACCGACTGTTTCATTGTTCCCAGTTTTTCATTGTGCCCCTCTCTCCCCTATAATTTTGGCTCGGCTGAAACTTAGAATAAAATGGAGTTTATGAAAAAAGAAAGGATCTTTTTTACAGGTTCCGGATATTTCAAAGCTGCCACATTTTTATTGAGTCTTACTCAAAACATTGGGATTGGATCCCTTCTGCTAAATGCCATCCGATTCTGCTAGTTGCGATTCAGGAGTAGGAATAGCTAATTCCGAGGAATTATTTAAAATAAAACAATTAGGAATAATTTAAGAAGTGCTATTGTCGCAGATTCGAAGCAGAGAAAGTTTTTATCGAAAATGATAGCCGACGTAACCCGGGAAACTGCCTACAAAGATGAGGGTCATAAGAAATTTCACTGTTAAGGATTAAGAAATATCTGTAAGTATTATCTGCATTCCTTTAAACCAAAATAGGAGAATTATATGTTGCATCCAATACCCAGCCTCATCCTTTAGAAGAAGCCGAGAAATCACCTGGCAGACCTTCCACATGAATAGCCATTGTTGCACAGAGCAACACAGGAAAAGAGAAACAACAGCGCATCATGGTCTGAAAAAGATCTGGAGTTCTTAAGCACGTGTAGCATGCAAGTCATCTGATACTAAGTAACTAACTAAATAAATAACTTGAGATTTGAATGAAACTACTAAGAATGGCATTGCTAACTACTGAAGAACGTTCCATGTAAGGTATGAACGAGTAAAACATAGCGTGGCTACAATATGTAAACGCAGTCTCACCAAATCATCTGCAATCTATGAACTATTTGCTTCAGCAAAAAAAAAAAAAAAGTTAAATTAAAGCTTATTAGCGCGTTGATCATATTAGTATTAAAAATATCTAAAACATAGCTGTACATTTCGATGTTATCTAATTAGCATTTTACATCATTCCCTGCAATGATTCATTTATATCTTGCCGTGCAGTACTCAAGGCTCGAATCGTCCAGGAAGGGGGCCGAGAGGTTAAGATTGATGATGGCTGAGAGGAATCGTAATGGTAAGTAGAAAGTCAGGGTTAGTGGTATTAATTTCCCTGGCGCCATGCCGTGGAGTCGCTATTGGAAGGTCAAGGAAATCCAACTGCTGAGGAGTCAAAGCAGAAATATGTCATATCAATACAGCCAACTGATTACTGAGTGGTGTACTCTAATCATTGTGATTGGATCAGCATTTAAGTGTTTGGAAGGTTCAAAACAATGTTTTAGGTTAAACGAAATGATTAACATGGGAGGAGTTTGAAACTTCTTAGGTAGTTCCAAACCCTGTAGTTCCAGTATCCAAACTGCTCCAAAAGTCATTCAAAGCACATTACTTTGAGAAAATTCACTTCATTTAGAGTCCCTTTTAGTACCTAACTACGAAAGCATCAGTATCTAAAGAGTAATAAAACTTTAAAGGAAGTTTATCGTCAGTATTTCAGTGCTGTTGAAGCTCATTTATCCCGGAAAGGGAGGTACCAGAGGC
The DNA here is from genome assembly GCA_911387785.2 of Aelia acuminata. Classification (NCBI taxonomy): domain Eukaryota; kingdom Metazoa; phylum Arthropoda; class Insecta; order Hemiptera; family Pentatomidae; genus Aelia; species Aelia acuminata. The sequence goes on along the minus strand of OU426982.1, from coordinate 62,074,470 downwards.
TATGTCATAGTGGATAGACTTCCATTGGAACAAGTAAGTTACCAAGTGAATATTAACTTTTCAATATTTAAAAATATTTTAATACACAATGTTTATCCTTCGAACTTGTTCCCTTAAAAAATGGCCAATAGAACGCCAAGGAACTGAAAATAATCTTTGGCCTGAACTTCCTACGAAGAGTAAAATCATTTAGTGTGTAGTTAGGAAAAAGTGTTTTTCCTGAGGAGGATAGTCTAACCGCTTGAAAGAGGAATGGAAATTTCAAGTGCCCCGGAAAATTCTCCGAGCCACCGAAGAATAGGAGTCCGATTGAATACTGCCATTACCACCTCTGGTAGGGAGGGAGGTTGCTGGTAAGAGGACAGGGATAGAGGAAATGGAGGGCATAAAGCGCGGGAATAGAGGCGGACAATAAGCTAAGTAGCGTTGTGAGGGGTGCTTGGAGTGGCGGTTGATACTTCCTGTTCCCCGCTGACTCACCCTAATCGCCCTGTTAGGCACACACCACTCGCCAGCAGCCTGCTTTGATCAGCTCCTTATCTCCCTCGTGTCGCAGCCCGGCTTTGGCGATCACCTCTGTCGGCTTAGCAGATCTCCAATTAGGCGAGTGACGATGCGTATGCAGGAAGGAGCTCGACTTTACAAGCATTGTTTGCCAAGCTTCCATGCTCGTCAATGTTTGCAGGGGGTCGGCTTCTTTCTAGTCCTATCATTCAAGTGGAGAGTGAGTCCATAAAGCCCAATCTCTTTTAGATAACACACTGAGAGTGAAGGAATTCTACGTGGTCCATCACTTTATCTCTTTATTTTAATTTTATTTTAGATGAACCTCTCTCTCTCTCTCTCTCTCTCTCTCTATATATATATATATATATATATATATATATATATACACACACCTCTTCATAAAATTATTTAACGCAACAGACATCATATGAAAAATTAAATCATTTCCTCGTTGAGGGCACCTTCATTTGAATTAGCCTTGATTTATAGAATCTGGGATGTAAAGTTTATTTGCTTTGACAACTTGAGAATGCTCTCCTAAAATCAGTACTGTCCCGCGGTTTATAGTGAGTGATTTGAAATTGATTCCGCAGAAAAAACGTAGAAGTCAAATTAAATAATTTTAATGTCATAATGTGATCATAGACCGTTCAATTCTTAATATCATAAAATAAAAACCTCACGACGGTCTCAATATCCAATACATTTATAAATAACAGGAGCTTTCGGTGCTCTTAGCACCATATTCATCAATATAAAATCAATAAACAATACATTAATACATATATTATTTTATTTAAAATTTGTCTTGCATATGCCCAATCTCTTACCCTTTTCTCGTTCCTTTACGGGCGAGTCTAGGTATGTTATTTATAAATATATTGGATATTGAGACCGTCGTGAGGTGTTTATTTTATGATCATTTTAATGTTTCAAATAAAAAATCGCTTAGAAGTTAGATTTCTATGGAAGGTCGGGTGATAGATAATGCTGAATTTCTTTACATTTAAAATTAAGGTCAACACTTTCCATTGTTAATGAAGGATAATAGGAGATAGACATGCGATCAACGATGGGGATTTTAGTTAAGATTGAGCTACCTCCGAAATGAATCAGTCCTAAATTTATGAATTAGAATATTTTTCTGGGCACATTCAGCGCCAGCCTTCAAATCGGATGACGAATTCTGGTTAAGGTATTATAAAAATGTATGCAAGTACATATATATGATTGTGATGTAAATGAGATGAAATTTTGAGATGAAAAGAGGGTTTCATCCAATAAGTTGAAAGAAATTATTTTCTTTCTCCTGCTAAAGTTCTAGAATACAAAGAGCAGAAACTTGCCTGAAGGTATGATAGCTCTAGATATTCTAACATTACAATATTACGTAAAAACGCTATAAAGGAATACCATGCCGTGAGCTCTTTTATAGGGACGTACAACGCCAACTCGAGGGTACTCCAAGACACTGCGATGAATACAGAAGCCAGCTGGAGGCCTAGCATTACCATAATAACCCTCAGCCGATGAAAGAGGATGCCGCTAGTGAGTTAATCAGACGGACCCTATGAATGACTGCCTCCTCCATATCGCTCTCATTCAGCAGAATGTTCCTTCTTACTGTTATTCTTCGACTTCCTTAGCGAGGCAAAGCCTTTTAAATAAATAAATATAAATAGAGTCGAACAGATGTATCGTGGAGGTGAGTCAGAGCTTGAGGCAGGATGTAAGCTGGCTTTACGGTTCATTTAGCTGGCCTAAATTCGGCTCGGCACCTCTCCCCAGGCCTGTGTCGTTGCTGTCATCTGCCCTGGGGTCTCCGGCTGGAAAATCACCCCGAGGGCACGATGATGATACGCTTAGTCGCTTACATATGCCAAGCCACTCCAGGGCAATCGCATAAACAGGAAACTCAACTACACTGCTATATTCACTAAAAATCTATGCTAACAAGACTTAATTCAAACCCTAATAATAAATAGTTAAACTAATATATGTGTATGCGTATGTGTGATTAGTGGTGAAGTGGAAAGATTTTAATCTAGTAAACAATGTTATTTTTTCAAAACAATCGTTATCCAGTTCTCAAAAAATGAAAGATACACCAACATTCCCTATCTCAATTATAGAGTCAAAAGCATCTCAAACTATATTGAGGTAAAAAGTATCATATTTAATTGTTTTTATCTTAAATTTTTATCTTAAATGAGATCTGATATGGTGAACAGATATAATCATCGGGGCATTCTCCTTCCTAATATGGTGGGAAAACGGCTCCCAATTATTTAAAAGTATTTTTTCTTCCATTTAAAAATTGAAGAGCATGTCCAGCATATACGCTAATAGTTCCATGCAGGTATCAAATGCTGAGAATTTCATAGAATTGCAACACTAAGTTTCTTCTTTGTCTTATATGGCATCTGAAATGGAATGTTTTAAGGAGGAATGAAGGTCTTTCATGCACTTAGGATATTTCATATGAAACCCGTAAAATATTAAAACGGTACTGGGAGTTAAAAGATTTGATTTTTAATTATGGTTAATTCATTATTGAATTAAAAATAAATTAAGTGATATGTTTGATAAACGTTAGGTGAATGTTAAGTGTAACGTTCTTAATAGGCGACACCCTCCAAATTCTAGTTAAAAACATCTTTCAATTTAAATTTATAAAGGGTGATACATATGGCAGTGGACGATATCAATCATCAGAAAATGTTATAAATCAGAATTAGGAGGGTGCTTCATATAAGGAAATTTTCTTATAATATGGGGCTTTACTAAATGTAGTCTCTCCAGATTTTTCAGGAACTAACATACAAATTTGAGGGATCGGCCTCACCAGTATACATAATATTAAGTAAAAAATAATTGAGAGAACTTTTCTTCAACGTAACTATTGCGGGGAATTTTTCAGCTGAATGGCTTTCTAAGAAATACTATGAGCGTACGACACATGAATGTAAATAACAATATTTTGATATGCTTTTCTTCTTAGATCATAAATTTCCCATCTGTAAGCGCTTCCTGGTGCACTTGATGCGCAGGCGCCATCGCAGCCGTCCCAAGGTCTCCTTATGCAATTGGAGCGATGAGTAAGGTGATTAAATTTTCCCTCGTAAATAATGGCCTTGCCACACGCGTGAGGGATGTGACCGGCCGGGAGCCAATTTTTCCGCTGGAATCCCTCCGATAATATTGAAATCATTGCGATACCTATTGAATACCAGCGAATCCGGGGGAGGGGCGCCAAAGTATGATGCATAGCTAAAATACGTCAAATCTAATTTATAATGATGGATAAAATGTAGAATAAGAAGAAACGATGCTGATAAAGCTATCACCCACCAACGTTTACTTCTTGGAGACAAAACGGAATGCAAATCTAGGTCTAAGACATAAAAATAAGAAAACTACAAATAAATCGTGATGCTGAGCTTACGAACAAAAATGACGCCGATATTATGCTTGAACGACTAGCAACACTAATAACTATAGACAAATAAATACAAATTACAATCCTTATAGAACCAACATTTTTTTTTTTTTTAATTCATAGAAATGAGAATACATGACGCTTAAAAATAGCAAAAGCTTTTATTCACTCTAATGAAAATCGTGCTTAAAGTAGTCACATGTTGAATAACAAATTTAGTGTCATTGTAGTCCTGTCAATGAAAAGTTTTCTTTCTCTCATAATTAGCCTCTAAATAGAAAAATATCTCCTCCCCTCCCACAAAAGAAAAACCCTTTCCATAAAAATTATCAATTAAATTATATTTAAATTAGTATTAAAGAGAAGTCCCAGATGTTTTCTCTTTGTTAGTATGAAAGTACCGGTCATGTTCCATCAGTTTTTCTAGTATAAAGTAGCTTGCTGCAAACTTCCACAAATAAATAACAGAGGCCATCTTGAATCGGCTGACTGCCCGATGTATCCAACTTTTCGAGCGATAATAGTTTAAAATAATCCGAAGCTATTATTTCCTAGAGAACACACCAGTGGCGAAAACCCTTAACAAGGGGGACCATTAATAAAGACGAATGCCAGGGTAACAGAAATACAACCGGCCTGTCAAAGAGTGTTTGGCGGTAAAATAGCCAGGCTCCTGGCAAGGGAGTTGTCAAGTTTAAATTTGGATACTATCTACCAAGTGTTGGCGCTAATTATCGAAACTGGGCCTCTTCCGGCAGTAGAGCCACAACTGAGGGAACCTCGTTGGCAGGCCTGTGTTCTGGACCTCCGATGGCCAACAGAAAAACTTTATCATCGGGTCTTTGAGAGCCTACCCACATCTTTATAGGCCTTATTACTTTCAGCATCAATCACCACTCCACGAAGAAATTGTGTTTCTGCAAATTACATTATTTAGAAATTTTAAATCCAAAACTACTACTAACTTATGCCTGTGATATCTTAGTTCAGAGCTAAGGAATTAAAAGATAGCGCTAAAAAGTCAAAGTATAAAACTGTACATTAAATAATGTGATCCCATTTGCGCAAGTGATAATAATTTGCGTAAAGGAAATATTAATATTTATTAAGGTTTGTTTACAGATCTGGGGCAGAACAAAAAAATAGGCGCTCAAACACAGCAGCTAAGAGACAGATAGTGCGCTCATTAAATATTCAAGGTTGCAGGTTACGTAAAACAAGTTCGATGACTAAGAGAGGAATATTTTCGCCGATAGCGATGTATCTGCTTAAATGGCTTTACTTATTTTTTAATAGGGTTCACGACATAGTAGTCTGCATCAGTATCGCTCGGCCTTGAGTTTAAATTATTGTGCAAGAAGAATTATTTGCATTACTGATATCAGAAAGTATGCGGGCCGAACATATACAGTTGAGGATATTCAACAAAGACATGAGTACGCAGAGGCGGATCCAGAGAAAAGGCTCGCCCCCCCCCCCCTCCCCGGATAGTTGGGGAAACTAAGAAACTATTACTATTTTTATATAAAAGCGTTTTTACATAGTAATACTTTATGTACTTAAATGGAAAATGGATTATATTCAACTTTACTTTTAATTAACTTAAGAAAAGAAAATATTGGACAGGAGATGTTATTGGGTTGAAAAATAAATCTAGACCTTTTTCTATAAATGCATTATTCTCCTCTTTATTGTTTGGGTCATTTGGTGTGTCAAGGATAATTTATATATATATATTTAGAGTTGAAGCTTTACTAATTTAAGTAATAATTTTACTTTGTAGTTTAATACATACAATTTTAATTTTTAACGTTGCTGTGTACCTACTCATATCTCAAATTAGGTCCTTAAACTTTAAATCATTACCCGTGGAATTGAAAAATAAAGTGCACCCCTCGCTATGGGCAACTTTGGACTGTGAATACACTGGGCAAAGACTGCAAGAGTTGAAGAAATGTGAAGGTATTCCTTCTGTCAAAAAAAATAATAAATATAGCAACCAGAGAATAGCGAACAGCTCTTCGAGCTGAAGAGAGGCACGACAAAGTATTTGAGAATATATAATAATACAATTTAGAAATACTAATAGGAAGTACAACAGGCTATTAGAAGCTCATTGGCCAGAAGAATGACAAAAAGTGCACATAAGTGCAATGAAATTCCTTATAATGCCTTTCAACATTCTTTGACAAGAAACTGTTCATGTATTCCATGAGTCAAAAAGTTCCTGAATTAATTATTTACAGTCAAAAGATGGTTTAGGAGACACTATCTGAGTCAAAACTCTTGTTTAAAATAACTTAACTCCTAATCCATACTTCTAAATGGAAAGCTTAAAACTTAAAAAACAAAATGAATACTTGTAAGAATCTTATTTTGAATTGATTAGGTTTTTCTATAAAAACTTATCTCAATTTTTTAGATGAATCTCTGGTTCTGGTGTTCTAGTCAAGTACAATAATAAAAATATACACTGTTGTCTACGAGAACATGATGGCAGGGTATTTTATTTTCTGACGGTTCAATGGAATTAATTTTGACCTAACCATTCTTGCTAGTTTGTGTTGTCCCCCTTAGGATAACCCTAATTGGATGATTAACATACTCCAACTCCAAATTAATTATATAAACAGTTCCTTAACACATCGAATGACCCAAACAATACAGAAGAGAAAAATGCATTAATGAAAAAAGTTTAAGAGTTATTTTTCAACCCATTAACAACCCATGTCACATATTTTCTTTACTTAAGTTGACACAGAAATATTTTGCAAACGAACGTCACAGTGAGGAAACACTAAAACTTCCATAACAGCTGTTGAATCAATTTATAATTCAGCGTGTGTAAAATAAAAATCGTGTCATCAATCAATCGAAGATATTGAGTAATCTAATACTTTAATATTTTCGATGCGAAAATGACCAATCCATATGAATACTGCCGAAATAGGAAGGTTTATTCTAGGAACTAGTATTTAAAATCCTGATGATAAATCTTCACTCCTTATATTAAAACTTGGATGTCATGTGTTTTGTATTGTTTAAAGAAACACGCTTCTGGATGATTGGTTTACAGTTCTACATTTCATCATTTTTGATGGCTAATCATTGTAACCACTCTTCAAAAACATTTCACTAACTTCCTCACATTAAGTCCTCCAAAACCACTCATCACTTTTACAACCACTACTTAATGCAGTTTCTTTTTTACTATGCTTGGCACATTCTTCATGTTAAGTGCAGAAGCCTTTGACAACAAAGAAGCAATTTCTACAGTGGTGGCACTATAAGCATTGTACTTGAAGCTTTTAAATCTACTGGTGACTCTCGGCCGAGGACAAGAGCTGCGACATACCTATGAGGAGCCGGGGCAGCGCAGGCCTGTCCATCGCCTTCCAGACTGAAGGAGAACCTCAACTTTCACCGATTACCTCCGCTATCATTGGATACGCTTTCCATACCCACTGGGGCGAGGCCCATTGCAACGCTTTGAGCACCGTACAATGTCGCACAATCGGAAATTAATGGAGCTACAAGCTTATTGCAGCCGTCGTATGACATAACCATTGTTCGGGGATATCTCAGTTCAGGGAGCAATCTTCTTAGAAAAAAGATGATTTTATCTACAAATTCTGAAAACGGATCCGCATTACAGTAAGTTGAAATTGAGATTCTCTGCACCTTAAAAGGTTTGGTTCAGTAATTTTTAAGGAAGGACTGGACTATTTCTGACAAAATTTGTCCAAGAAGTGGTTTGTCTGTTATTTCTTCAATTAATTAGACATTCTTTAAGAGACTGCATGTGCAGTGAAAAAAAAAATAATTATATGCTATAAAAGGACCCGTAACTCATCCACTTATATTACTCCTGTCCTAGGCTTGCAACCCGACTCCTAATCGCTTTATTTGAATATTACGACGCCTAAGACTAAGAAAAATTCTGGCTATCATTTCTTCAATCAACTTCTAAGACTATCTGCCTTAAAAAGCCTCGTCCGGCCATAGGTTTCCATAGTTCCACAGACTATGATTACGAATTGTAGATAAAAATGTATTTATATACGTTTATGATGTATTATTTTTAAAATTAATGTTGCATATAGGGTTTCAATGTGAATAGAAGTATTTAAATGTTGCCTTTAGATATTGTGGCATGTTCTCGTGATTTACTTGGCCTATGCCCCTATGATTACTAAGTTAGCTAGACCCTACAGCTATAGTTGACCCTTGAAGGAGCCTGTATATTTATAGTTGTGATGGTGCGATCCAGGAATCCAGTCCAGTGTCCCCTGGAGCAGGCAATCGCTACAATCACTTATTCACAACGGCCTTGGCATTTCTTCTCAATTAGATCAGATCAGAAAAACCTTATCACATCTCGGATAAGTATCTGTATCAATGTATCTGTATCAATCTGTATCAATGTTATTGTCATGACTATTTACTATTTATTGAACTGCAACGTCTAAATTTTATAAAGGCAAATAAAAAATTAAACCATCATTATAGGCGTGATAACTCTAAGCAGTATCTTTATGAAGTCGCTGGTAAATAAACTTCACTTAATGAGCCTGATGGCGTGCTTAGGACTTGCTAGAAAGGAGGAAGGGCGTCCATTTTTTATGTATGTAAACACATATGTAAACAAATGTGCAATATTTATACTAAAAATCGATTAATTAATTTATGTTTCCCTAATTATAATAAATCATTTAATAACCTAATTTGAAGATTAGGTAAAATAAGTATTTTTGCGAGACGGTCAAAAAGTCTCACTATTAATCAATAATCTAAATTTTCATTAATACTAATAACATTATTTATTTATTTATTTAAAATAAATAAATGCTGTAATCAATATTCAATACACTTAGAGTTAAAAAAAAAAACTAGGCACTGCGAATTTTCATCTATAGTTAACCGAAAGGCAAAGAAAACTTTATAAGATTCATGAATGGAAAAAAAATACATTTTATAGGAGCAAACCTTTAAAAAGAATCGCAACCAAGGACCAATATTTATTATAGAAACTTCAAAGCTTACCATATTCATAAACAAGTAATGGTGACAAATATAATACTTCAATATTATAAAAAAAAAAAAAAAAAAAAAAAAAAGCATGAAACTTACGATATTTAGCTAAAGAAGTCTGCAGATTTATAACAAGAAGACTCACCTGAAAAAGAAAAGAAAATTAAAATCAGATTATAATTTAAGTAACATGGATTAAATTGTGTCTATCTTTAATTAAATATATTCCTTTATGTAAAACTTTGAGTGAAATAAATTTATTGATCAAAAAATATATATTTTTTGATGAAAAGAAATGGTTTTCAATTACAAAGTTACAAAGTTTTCATTTACTAATGACTAATGCAATACTTAATAACTGAAGAAATATGCATGAATTTCGATTTTTTTTTTTTTTTTTTAACTTTAGATAAAATACTACTTTCTTAACTTATTTACATGTTTAAAATTTATGTATTCTAAGGATCAAATCCAAGGGCGTCCGCAGGATTTCTTCTAGGAGGGCAAGCTGGTAAAATTCTTATAAATGAGGGTGGAGAGTCGAGGTATTCTGACTATATAAGGCTCAATAAACTTTTCAAATAAAACTTAGTGATATTTAAATATTAAAACGTTTTCTATATAATCAAAGATCCACGTACTCCACGTACGATCAAGAATATATAGTTCCTATATAGCCCTATAGCCCCTAACGGTGAAGTAGTTTTCCGTTTTCATATTTAGGGAGTAAAATTGAAGAGAAAAGGGTGAGAATTTCAAGCCTCTCGCTCTATGTAATTAAGGGTTGGTGAATGAAAAATTTAGTTCCAGCTGCAGACTACCAGGAAGCGCTAGGGTACGTTTCACTCAATGTTTATTGTCCATTCTTTTGGTTTGTAATTGTAATTGTAACCATTGTTGTGCAATGGTTATATATTTTTTCTGTACTCGTTGAATAATGGTAACATTAATAAACTGAAATGAGTGAAGAAAGTGAAACATTTTGCAATAGAGTGAAGAAAGTGATTACTTTCTTCACAAGTGAAGAAAGTGAATTGCCTTCTTAATTAGTAATAAGTATAAATTAAAAATTATTTGAAGTTGGAAATTAAATGCTTTTAAATGTTTCTTTACATTGTAAGAATTTATTTTAACAAAATAAATTGAAATGTGAATGAATTATTGGTGGAAATAATCAATATATTTTAAAATTTAAATATAATAATAATTACCTTCCTTGTTTATAACCTGCACTTGTTTATAACTGCACTACTTCACAATCATGAAAACCATGCTTATAACCTACCAACAACATACCATAATCTTCACAACATCCTAATTTTGTTCATATTCTGGTTAGATCTGATCATGTATTACACGATTACAGAAAAAATTTAATATTACACTCGTGAAAAAAGTAGAATTTACAACTCTCGTGAAATTAACACACTCGCTTTGCTCGTGTGGGTAAACGTTTCACTCAAGTTGTAAAATGATCTACTTTCGTCACTTGTATAATAAATAACTATTTTCAGCTGTTCTTTTAAATTACTACATTCAACAGATCGAACGTCGGCAAGAAGATGGTTACAACTCGAAAAAACTATTTTTTCTTCTTTTTTTTCGGATAATCACATGTGAAGTTTCAAGTGATTTCTCATTGTTATTATGTACCTAAAGACAGTGAATAAGGAAAATAGTCTACCATTGGGGCGTGTAGTACAAGTGGTACTAAATTTAACTCAAAAGTGGCCCTCTACTTGCGTTAACACGATCATCCCCACCGTATAAGAATATGGTGAATTCCGCCTGAAGCTAAAGAATATGTTAATAATATTGCGAATATGTGTCTTTGCAGTTTTTTTTCATTCTGATTCATGCGGTATTTATAACTCAAAATTGATATTTTTAGAGTTGTAACAATCCGACGATTTACAGATATATACGAGAAATTTGAAAATCGATTTATCAGAAATAAGTTGATTGCGGATATCTCTGTTACCATAAATGTGGGTCTGATATCTACGTAACTACTATTTTAACAATCTTGAGCTAAATATGAGTAAAATGTAATAAGATAATCACAAAACCTACAAAAAAGTTAACAAATATTATGAATCAATGGACAGGTTTTAATTTGTTAAAAACTTCATATATACATCATTCAATATTTATAGGATTCAAAATCACAGAAACTATCAAAAACGTTACATAACTCGACAAAGTTGCAGCCAAATTAATTTTTAATTTATCATTTTCAGCCCCCCCATAAAGTATATAGGGTTCCGTATTTGGGCGGACTCTCATACCTCGAATTTTAAAAACAATACCAAGTTAAAACCGAAGTTTCACGAAGGTGCTAATTTTGTTCTATATTTCCTTTAATTTTAAAGTTTTTCGATTCGACAAATACCGGAGCGAAGCCGGGCACCCTAGCTAGGACTTTATAAATATTATAAATGAATACGAATTTATTTTATTTTGGAGCTATTTTTTCTCATATTTTCAATGATCAAATCTTTTATTTATATTATCAGTCATCAAAATTCTTACATTGTTCCTTAACCCGTCCCGCAGCATCTTAATCTCTGAAATTATTAAAAGTTGGAGAAAAAAATGGTAATGATATAATCCGCCGTAGTAAGATTTAATTAAATTTATGGAGGAGTGTAAATTAGATAAGATAACAAAAAAAATATTCTTATCTCGATCTAAAATATCGGAGGCAATTCCTCTAAACCGGGACCATTTTCTAAGAAGTAAAAAATGCCTTTTTTTTTTTTTTTTCAAAGAGTAAAGCTACTTAATAACTGTTACCTCGAGTGCGAATAAAATAATTAATCTCTTTTTTTTAACTGATAACAGATTTACACTTGTCGCAGTGCCATCACCAACTCTTTTAAGATTTAGTAAACACCTCAATAACCTCCAAACCATACGATATAATCTCAAGTAATCTGAGAAAGTGATTATTTTATCTGTGATACAATTTGTTATTTTTATACATTCAGCTGTTTATAGGGAACAGATTCTCCTTATAATTTTAAGTTATTCATGATAATCATGTATCTAATGTTACATTAAAAAAATATATTAAGCCGAGATAGATAAAATATATTAATAATAAATAATAGATATAGGTCCCCGAGTTCCGATGTCTTACATTCCCTTCGAAGTCCGAACACTTCAAATACTCAATTTAGTCGATTTTAAATGAGATTATTGCATTTTAGTGCAAAAAATGTTGCTAACAGCTGAAATTCTGTTGTTTTTTATAATCGGAATCCGAGGTCCGATTTTCGATAAAGAATGGCGTAAATCCTGTATCGGCCTGTCCTGCGCCTATTATGTCCAGTTCCAATCCTTACCAAGAGATAATGCCCTTGAGACGCTCATTTAATTCCCTTTTAATCAAAAGATAACGCTTTCGTCAAAGTATTCCCATCGGACCCCCTGTTGCTCATCCCAGCAGTCGGACCCCGAGGACCGATACCCTCCAATTCAGGATACCCCTCAAATACGCCGCCGCACCTAGCGTGTTAAAAATAAGTAAATCTGCGGAACCTTTCAGGCTAAATAAAGCAGTATAATTAATGCAGAAACATTGGGGTATAATTATATACCCCATATTTTAGTAGTAGTATATTAAAAATAAATTAGTATAATTAAAAAAGAAAATACTATACCGTAGTCCTAGGATGAAAAATATATTGTATATAATGAGAGCAAACTCATTTATTTGACATGGGCTGCCCCGGCCAGTTGTAAAATGGGTAGCTGCCCTCAAAGCCCTTTTTGATCTCATTTCACTTGACACATTACTATTGTTTTTTCTACTTCAAATAACAAAATATTACAGAGCCCTGGATAACCCTTAAAAGAGATAAAGAATCGCAACCAGGCACTAATATTTGTTTTTTATATTACATTAATTATTGAAATGATAATTATTTTAATTAAATAATTAACGCCGCCCTAAGGAGTTTGAAAAATTATTTTGGTTTGGGGGAGGGGGAAGGAACGCAAAGCTATGTTATTTTTTAAATAAATAAATGGATTTGACGGTGTAGAAATAAATGCAGTTATTTAAACATCAGAACCATTGTCACAATAGGAAGAAGTTTTAAACAAATAACTTAAATAAGAATAATCATTAAAAGAAAAAATAATATAAAAATCTGGTGCGTGCGCGCAACACACAACTTTCACTTACCAACTTACTTAGATAAGAAATTAATGCGTTTTGTTAATGCCACTTCTCAAAGTTACACATTTTCCACATTCATTTCTTATTTTTGTTAAAATACCCAGTTTGATCAAAATCGTGAAAGCCGTTTTTGAGTAAATAAAAAAAACACTTGAAAATGATACAAAATTTATTAAGTAAAGTCCCCCCTTCGGTTGATCAATCTTGATGAAATGTTGGCTATCACATCTTTGGCATATACATACATAAATACCCAGTTTGATCAAAATCGTGAAAGCCGTTTTTGAGTAAATTAAAAAAACACTTGAAAATGATACAAAATTTAATAAGTAAAGTCCCCCCTCCGGTTGATCAATTTTGATGAAATGTTGGCTATCACATCTTTGGCATATACATACATCAAATACCCAGTTTGATCAAAATCGTGAAAACCGTTTTTGAGTAAATAAAAAAAAAACACGTGAAAATAATACAAAATTTATTAAGTAAAGTCCCCCCTCCGGTTGATCAATTTTGATGAAATGTTGGCTATCACATCTTTGGCATATACATACATCAAATACCCAGTTTGATCAAAATCGTGAAAGCCGTTTTTGAGTAAATAAAAAAAACACTTGAAAATGATACAAAATTTATTAAGTAAAGTCCCCTCTCCGGTTGATCAATTTTGATGAAATGTTGGCTATCAAATCTTTGGCATATACATACATCAAATACCCAGTTTGATCAAAATCGTGAAAACCGTTTTTGAGTAAATAAAAAAAAAAAAGGTGAAAATAATACAAAATTTATTAAGTAAAGTCCCCCCTCCGGTTGATCAATTTTGATGAAATGTTGGCTATCACATCTTTGGCATATACATACATCAAATACCCAGTTTGATCAAAATCGTGAAAGCCGTTTTTGAGTAAATAAAAAAAAATACTTGAAAATGATACAAAATTTATTAAGTAATGTCCCCCCTCCGGTACATCAATCTTGATGAAATTTTTACAGTCATATCTCGGGCATATAAATAGATCAAATACTCAGTTTAATCAAAATCGTTAGAGCCGTTTTTGAGAAAATCGAAAAAAACTTAAAAAGTTATTAAACAAAGTACCCCCTCCCTTTGAGCAATTTTGATGAAATTTTTGCTGTCACATCGCGGGCATATACATACACTAAATACCCAATCTCAGGTTCGCACGGTTTACAGTTTTTGAGCTAGTCTGTTCACACACACACACACACACACACACACACACACACACACACAGACACACACACACAGACCATTTCCCGGGACTTGGTTAATTGGACTCAGGGGACCCCAAAACGTGTATTTCCGTTGAAAACCGGAAGTCGAAATTTTTCACGATCGCAATACTTCCACTTACTATATATTTCATATATAGGTAAGTGAAAGTAATAAAAAATGCACAGTTACGTACAAGGGTGCCCGTGGATCAAGGTAAAACCATACAGGAGGGCTTGAAATAAATACTTTAAGACCCTCAACTGTATTTAATCCAGTACTTTATACAATAAATATGTAAGTGGTGGATAGATAGGATCTATTCAAGTATATTTAAATAAATATAAACAATACTTATACTAAACATAGTAATTCAAGAATATATTTATTTGTAGCAGCCATTATTTTATAGCTTTCACCCTTATATTCATTATCAATTAATGTTAGGAAATATCTTTTCGGCTTTATAATATTGATGTGATGAAATTTATTTAGCGAAAGACGTCCGCAATGTTGGCGACTCGGAAAAAAAAATATATATACACATATATGAATATATAAATCAGAAAAGGCGTAGGGAAAATAAAAATATATGAATTTGTAATACATTTCGTACAGCTCTATCTAATCCCTAGTCAGCTTTCTAAGGACTAAATATCCGGTGCCTATGAGCTGGCGTTGGATAACTAATACAGGAACTGTCAGTGTGAGTTACCAACTGTATTAATTTACACTAACCACAGCCCGAAACGTAAACAAGATGGCATTGACAAATAAGCGAGCAAATCGATTCCCGGGCGGCGGGCGTCACCGATACCGCTTGCATAAGGAATAGGGCCCTCATAAATGACACCTATCTGACATTGACGTATTCCTCGTTAATGCCTCACAGGTGCTCAGCTTGAAGGTAGATTTATTATGGACCATTCATAAGGTGTTGTTTTTGTATGTACAGCTTCCGTCGTGACATATGGAATGGAGCAGCTGAAGAAGCAGTATGATTGACCACAGTCTTTCAGTAGTTCGACTAGAGAGAAAGAACACAAAAGTTCTTTAATCAGCGCCAGAACTATATCTAAAAAGAATATTACGATTTTGTATTTTTTTAAATAACAATACGAATAGGTTAATCAGCGCAGAAATATATGTAAACAATATGTTTTTTGTGAATAGCTAATATAGGATATTAAATTTTAATTATCTTAATTAAATAAGCACCAGTAAATCCGACTAGCGAAATTGGCACGTTGTCGGGTTTATATTTTTTTTCTTCTAATATTATTCATTACTGATGATTATCTAAGATATACTTACATACATGTTGAATAAATTACAAATAAACTTTCACTAGTAGAGAATAAAAAAAAAAGAATACAAACATGAAAATATAAGATCATAACGTTTCTTATCCCGATTCCGAATCAAGGCTATGCTGCTTGGTTTAAATCGTTTAACTGCCAGTCAATATATTGTTGATATCGTATCTCTTAACAGATTCTTCCTCATTTTTTCGTTGATTTTTTTTTTAATATATTTTTTTTCTTTTATATAATCTAATAAGAATCAGATAAGACAGGCGTCTATATAATTACAAGGCGTCAACATCTCTAACGCAAATTGATAGTGTCAGGGCTATTTTTGGTAGTTGTTGACTCTTCAAAAAAAAAAAAAAAAAATCTCATAAAAAGTAAATATTTCGAAATTTCTTGACATTAATGTACTATAAATATTTTTATTTTATAAAAAAAAAAAATACAAACTGTACATACATAAAATAATATGTAAATTTCTGTTAATTTCCTTAAGTTAAGTTCCTAGAACATAAAGTTTCACTAAGCGGATGACCGGTGAAGCAGAGAGATAAATTTGATCTGATATGTTATGCACCATGCAAAAAATATATATAAGCAAGTATAAATTAAAATTAATATTATTTAAAAACTTGTTTATCGATTATAAAAAATAAATATGGATATTATTGGAAGATCTCAATTCCAAATCATGAAAAAAATTAAAAATAACTTTATAGATAAGCCTTCCTTATTTACAATTTATTACAATATAAGACTAATAAAAAAAATCTGGTGCGTGCGCGCAACACACAACTTTCACTTACCAACTTACTTAGATTAGAAATTGACGTGTTTTGCTAAATATAATTTCCCAAAGTCACACATTTTTCTACATTCATATCTTATTTTTGTAAATCGTTAAAGCCGTTTTTGAGTAAATAAAAAAACCCCGTGAAAATGATAAAAAATTTATTAAGTAAAGTTCCCCCTCCCGTAGATCAATTTTGATGAAATTTTTACAGTCGTATCTCGGGCATATAAATACATTAAATACCAAGTTTGATCAAAATCGTTAAAACCGTTTTTGAGTAAATAAAAAAAACACGTGAAAATGATACAAAATTTATTAAGTAAAGTCCCTCCTCCGGTTGATGAATTTTGATGAAATGTTGGCTATCACATCTTTGGCATATACATACATCAAATACCCAGTTGATCAAAATCGTTAAAACCGTTTTTGAGTAAATAAAAAAAACATGTGAAAATGATACAAAATTTATTAAGTAAAGTCCCCCCTCCGGTTGATCAATTTTGATGAAATTTTTACAGTCATATTTCAGGCATATAAATAGATCAAATACTCAGTTTAATCAAAATCGTTAGAGCCGTTTTTGAGAAAATCGAAAAAAACTTAAAAAGTTATTAAATAAAGTACCCCCTCCCTTTGAGCAAATTTGATGAAATTTTTGCTGTCACATCGCGGGCTTATACATACTTTAAATACCCAATTTCAGGTTCGCACGGTTTATAGTTTTTGAGCTAGTCTGTTCACACACTCACACACACACACACACACACACACACACACACACACACACACACACACACACACACACACACACACACACAGACACACACACACACAGACCATTTCGCGATAGGTAATTGAAAGTAAAAACGAGGTGGACATATTAGAATGACAGGTACTTAAATTAATTTTTTTTTCTGTTTTTTAATGTCGGCGTGAATATTTGAATTTCGTGGGAACTTATTTGAATTAATTTAGGAACTTTCAAACCATGAAACTTGAAGGGAAAACAAGGACCAGAGCAGAGCAAGTGAAATGGCAAATGGACATTAAATTTTTATATATTTTTTATTTTACTTAATTCGTTTGTATGAAGATTTTTTTTTGGGGGGGGGGGAGTAGACGGGCGTACATATATAGATGAAGAGCACCCCTGTCCTAAAATATATTTTTTATTAAATTATAATAAATTCGAACCAACGCTCTTAAATGTTTAAAAGCGATTCCTATCCCCCCTACACACATTATAATTGAAGATTTGAAATTCAAAACATTATAATAAAAATGGAAATATTATAAAAGATGAAGGATAGACTGAAATAGAATCATTTGAATAATATCTAACAAAGAAACAACTTATCCTAGTATTCTTGTCATAATCTATGTAACCAATTGCTTCACATCACCCCTTTAGTTTCATATATCTTATGCACTTTGAATAAACCACCATTTATCAATCTTCTTTCCCTTATTTTACCTGTACCACGACACTGGATTGAGAAAAAATAAAAAAGGCGAGAGTATAATCAAAGAGATATTAACAATGAGAATGAACTGGGATCGGGGATATGAGATTAAGATAAATCAACAAGTCCCACGTGCTGAGGTGTAGTCGTTCGTCTTAAAAGGCAGTCTGGAGAACTCCAAGCGATCCTTATTAGTTGACTCACTCACTCTAGCCTACTTTTAAACTGGATGTAAAACTGGAGTTGGCATGTAATTATTAAGAAAAACAGACACAAACGCCTTCTTAAAAAAAAAATATTTTCAAACCTAATTTATTTTTTATTTTATTTTATTTTTTTATTGAGGAGAATAATTCCAAAACAACCCAAATCCATTTCAAATGTGTTCTTATGTAGATTGTGATAGGAAGGATTTGTAGGAAGTTTTCTTCCGACCTGTCCGTAACGGTGTAAGACTTCTGCCAAAACTTTTTTCTTAACGATATAGGTACCACTTTAAGTGCTTTTCATATATGCAAATAAGAAAACCTACAATAATATGAATACTAGTATTTTGTTTGATTAAAATAATGATGTAGAGAAATTATTAATTTTATTTAAAAATCGTCAGATTGGAATAGGCCGGATCGTAAAAGTAAATAAAAATAATATAATATAATAATTTTATTTCTCTGCAATAAGAAAAGGGTTCATTTATTTATTAATATTGATATCTCTATATAAATAAGAGGCTTTGTCCTGACTGACAGAATCAACGCAGAGCAAAAACTACTAATGATAGAAACTTGAAGTTCGGAATTTAGATTTTAAACGCGATGTAGGTAACCACTAAGAAAGGAATCTCAAAAATGTAACTCCTATGGGGTTTAAATGGCGAAATTGTCGTTTAACTCTAACGGAAACCTATTTTTGCACATTGGACTCATTTTAAAGATCTTGATACGACGATTTTAACTCGAAAGCCCTTGCGAGGCGTCGAAAACCATGTTTTAAAGCCGGAAAATGAAGCGTTCACGACGAGTAAGCAATTTTTTGTTTCGGCGTTTTTAGTGAACTCTCTCCATTGCGTGTCTACCTCTCTTCTACCGAGCCGGCAGCTTCCCCCTCCAACATTCCACCTACCGGAAGCTCCGATTCTACTAAATCTCCTTAATCAGTTAACATATTATATTAAATCAATAACAAGATAATGATCACAGAATTGATTTTAAAGGCTCGCCGCTTAGGGCGATAATAATTTAAAGGGCAAAGCCGCGACGGGGAATGCTAGTTAATTTATATCATGAGACATTGCTATTATTTTTTTAAATAAAGGTTATTGTGTCATTATTGGTACCATGAATTCTTTATAAGAGTCTTAAAGTTTAGTTTTGATACTTTGGTTTCTACATTTCAGAAAAAATTTTAAGATTTAAAGTTCTATACAAATGTATTCATATATTAGGTACATAAATCTGGAGCTAAAATTACTAGATATCTTTTTATAATGGTTTGTTAGCTTCCATATATAAATCAATTTGTAGTTGTTAAGCTAGGTTATTCAACGGAAACTGAAGAAATACATAAAAAATGACACAAGAATCAAAGAAAAAGAATCAATGCATTTTATAAATCTAAACTAAACATTGGATGCATTGTAAAGATAAAAGATATTTACAATAAAATTTATTGATATGATCAGTGGAGTTCATAAAAGAATATATTACGATGATTCACTTCACATGATTTTCTTGCAACAAAACTGGTACAGTTTTACATGTAATATATAAATTAATTTTTCGTTAACATGTCTTATAAGTATATTTATAGTAATACTTATTATACTTATTAGTCAAATGGGTATATATGTATTGTGCTAAACATGACACAATTTTTTATGTTCTCATTATCTCATCGCATTAAGAAATTTATGTTTGAAATTGCCGCTGGAACATCGACTTTTTTTACGGCGTTTTACACAAACTATCTCAAACAAAGGGTTATATTGTCCTGTTTCGTAAAGCACTATCGATGTCAGCCGACAGAATCTAATATCGAAATCGATGATAAATCAACTGAGAAGAATAAACAGTGCCATTCCGACATCGGGGTCTCTGAACTGGAATGAATCATTCACAACCGATTTGGAAATCGCTAGGTACGTTGACCCAATTGTTTCATTATCGTTCTTAAATTAATGAAAATCGAAAGGTTGACGAACTTGCCCTTTTAAGGTATTATTTTCAAGAAAGAATACAAATATAGTTTAAATAAAAAACTATTGTGTTTTAGATATAATAGTTTAAAGATATTACCCAAAACAAGAAAGTTAGGCCTAATACAAGCCCTTAGCTACGGTTTCAGTCAACACCTTGAGCGGTTACTTAAATAAATGCTTGTAACATGTAAACTTTTTATCCAGCAACTATCATACTTTACATATAGAACTATGTCACATACGCATAGTATAAGTACCATACGTCCATAGCAAAAGTAGTAAGGACGTTTGAAAACAACGCCTCAAAGAAGATCGCAAATTGCATTATTCAATTCAACAGAATGCTTGGATTTAAGATCAGTTTCAAATTTCCCTAATCTTAAAAAAAATTTTGTTTATTTTAAGAGGTATACCACTCGATACCGCTAATACCCTACTACTTGAAAATAGGAACTTATTTAATCCCGAATAATTATATAGTGCGAACATCAGAACTTTTAACTCCAAAAATAAAATGAAATTTACGTTTTTACTCCCTCATCTTGTTTTAAGAAATCAAAATAGAACGAAAATAAATTCAGAGATAAATTATTTAAAACTAACGACTGTGCATCATGATGATCTTTGCTTAGCAGTGAAGCATATTCTTTACGGACATTATTATCAGTGTGTACTACTTGAGTTTACGATTTACAATGAGAGTCAGATCGTATATCAATAATTTTATTACACAGTTCTATTTTAAAACTCCTAGTTATATCAAGATGAGAAACTGTGGACAGTATTTCGGGTCCAATATATTTAGCGTGCTGATGTAAGAGCGAATCCAAGAGATTGCCGCGTCACTTTCACTTCAGTCCATTAAAAAGGAAGAACAAACAGCCAATTCACCCCTTACTTTGAGGACATCCTCAAGTATAAATAATTATAAAGGAAATACGATCTAAACAGTGTCCGCTCAACCCAAGAGAGAGTTCCAAAAGGGCGATCCGGCAATCATTGCCAAGGGGGTAAACGACCAGGCACAAATATCTCGGGGCTACATCGTCACCTTTTATTTATAAGAAACATAAATATATATGGTTGAGCGATAGTATTCAGTGCTATGTTGGTGGATTTTTAAGGAGATTTGATAAAAATATTTTATCATGTAATAAAATAAAACCCTTTTATGCAGTCTCAGTAGTTCATTACGTAATGTATATATATATATTTATATATATATATATATATATATATATATATATATATATATACACACACACATTTCTACAATATACATATACCTATACACATTTATTTTTCTTTGCTATAAAATTTTCTTTTAGTCCAATACCTTATTTTTCCTGTTTAGTACATTGGTGAAACAAGATGATCAGTGAACCCCATCACTCAAAATACATTTTTAATTTTTTCAATTCTTCTTTCAATTTTTCTACTAATGCTTTCTTCAAATACTTCCGGTTGTCAAAATATTTGTTTTTCATTCATTAACCGCCATGCACAGGAAGGCTATTTACATGCAGCGAGAGGTAAAAAATTCTCGCCCTTGTCTCTTCAATATCACACCCGTAAGTTAAAAACGTAAAACCTTCTTCATGGAAAGGGGGGTATGGGGCTACAAAACCACATAACTTTCTTGACCGTAACTGGAGTCGTTTTTGAGTATTATCCGCATACACACTGTACACTTTGCTTTATAATATATATTGATATTGATTACTTTTGGTGAGGTCATTCCCCCGGTTCGAAATCCGAATGTGTTCGAACAAATTTTAATTTCAGAATAAATGGTTCAGCAAAAATATTGGTTTAAAACATCGGTCAATAGTTATGTCGATGCATCTTCTCTCGATTTCATTCTTACTAGCGCGATTTGATATTGTGGTATTATGTTATACCATTACGGGTTTAATTAATAATATTACGTATAAATAAGGATTTTCAACTTCGCTCTTTTGTAGAAAAACATATTTAAAAAAAAAAAAAAAAAAAAAAAAAAAAAGGACCATAAATCGACCCTTCTTATAAATACCTAACTTCACGATTTAGACACAGACGAAGACTAAAACAGTCGATCCTCAAGGAGGTTTGGCGCGGTTATAAGGAAATAAATCAGTCGTCCCGTGTTATCTAAGTCACCAAACTGGGCCGAAAACAGCGCGTGTCTCTGTTTTGTTACGAGGCTGATTAATGCGGCAGCGGGTGAGCAAAAGAATGGCTAACCGATCCTTCTCTTCTGGTCCTTTGGCCCGTCATGTGCTTTTGCCAAAACTTCCAAGTAGGTCGCCTATATTCGCATCGCTCCAGCGTATATCACATCTGGCGGGTGCATGGCATTGGGATGTTCTACTGGCATAGTTTTAATTCAATTAAATTATACAAATATAAAACTCTCGTAGAAAAAAATGGGCACAGGATATACATTCCGCCACGCAGGAGCTGCGTATTAAATTTCAATCTCAGAGCGCTGATATTAAACTCTTATAAGTAAGCACGTACTGAACTAGAAGACCCATCGCTGTCTGATGACAGTAGTGGATTGCATCCAACAACAAAAAAATACAATAATATTTTTAATTTTATAAATGTTTTGCATGATAAACATTGTTTAAAAAGAATGGGTTAACCATAAAAATAAAAATATTAGGTTTAACACATTTTTTTTTATGTTGATTAATTGAGAACGTTTAATAATTTTAGAACTATTATAAAACTTTTAGGAATTTTATTAAAGTGAAAAGTATATATAAATAAAAAACGAAAAGAAATAGGTTTACTTTTTCTTGAAGTGAGTCATGTCTGAAATAACTATCTCAACTGAAATAATTTTTCAGGATAAGATTTATTATGAAAAATAATTTTAATATATATGAAATATCGCGCCACTCTTGTAGAATTTGTAATAAAAATATGATAAATAATTTATACTTTCTTAGGTTTTGTTTTGACTACAAGGATTATTTAATCAAACTAAAACTGGTAGCCCAAATATAAAAAAATAATTTAATGATAAATCTAAAATTGTCAATAAAACTTTGGAATAATAATGAATTGGTCGTTTGATAACCACGACAGTCCACAACTTCATATTGTTGGAAAAGTGAAAAAAAAAGTTTCTACTTTTGCATTGAGAGATTTCCTTAACTTAAATTATTTTCTCCGACACATATTCATATATAAAATACATTTTTCATGATTTGATAAATCTATGTTCATTCGATAGATCTGAAAAATAAATGCTTATATGGACATGTAGGGCTTGTCCTGATTATATAAAACAAACGATTGTTACAAACCATATATTTTGAAAATTAATTAACGAAACACTTACAAGCTTATATATATTTTCTAATAAATGAAAAAGAAGTATAAATATATAATGTTGAAATGAGCAAGATTCAAATTTATGGTTCATATGGTTCGATGATTTTCAATGTCCTGGATTTGTCGAGTTTATCCTGACAACGATTATTTGAATGGTCTATGAAAGCCGATATATCAGTTGGGCTTGACGAAATCTCGTGAACTGATGTCTCCGCATGCAAGCAGTTAAAAAAAAAAAAAAAATGTTTGTTTGTTTGTTTAACGTCCATTTTTATGGTACCAAGGCTAATCGGACGATGCTACAGTGGGAGTCCTAAATTTCGCCTATCCATGAATAATTAGGATAGGGATCTTTAACGAGTACCTGACATCCTACAGGCTCGGGACCTCCATTTTATGTCCTATCCGAGGGACGGCATAGCTATGGATTTTTTACTCCCATTAAAAAATCCTAGGGCCACCGCTGGAATCGAACCCGCGACCTTTAGTATTGTAGGTTGCCATGCTAACCACAACACTACAGATGACCCCAAAAAATAAATGTTTTTGGACATATAGTGTCTCTCAATTATTTTGTTCAAAGTTTGAAAAAAATAATTTTTAATGAAAACCTATAGTAGGTATCGAAATTATATAAAATATAAAAAAAAAAATCATATTAATAAGAACGATTACTGAATAGAATTACCATTTATCGAATTATATGTCGTAATTACCAAATTTTATTAGCAACAAACATATTATACATACTTTAATATATTCAGTCTAAAAAAAAATACACAAGGAAACATGTTAATCGTGAAGGTTGGAAAGGAGCAAGTTAAACCATATTACTTCAAATTAGGAATACTATTGAACTAAAAATACATATTGAGAGAGATTTAATAATCACATCATAAACTTGTGCAACATGTCATAAACTAATTTACACCTTGTGTATGCTCTTCGTCAACGACGATAGCAGAAGCACAATTCCATTACTTTCTACTTGTTAACTATAAAACATTTTCCACGATTCAACTCTCACTTTCAGCCACCGTTGTGCAATACATAGAATAATGACTGAAAGGAAATTTATGTTAATTTTAATTACGTAAGACACTAATACTCAACTAATGATAATAATTATGAAAATGGATTACAGTAAGCTTTCTAAAATCCGACACCTTTGATGAATGACATAGGAAATCATTGAGTGAAAAAATTCGTATTTGTTTAACTAAGGTTAATGGAGGATCGGACGTAAGTGGGTCTAAATTTCGCTCATCCAGGTATAGTTAGGATAAGGAACTTTAGCGAGTACCTGACATCGTATAGGCTCGATACTTCCATTTTACGTCCTATCTGAGGGACTGCATAGCCAAGGATTATCCCCATTAAAAAATCCTAGGTCCACCGCAGGACGCGAACCCGCGACCTTTAATATTGTAGGTTGCGATGCTAAATACATTCTTGTTTTTTTTTAAATAATTAAAACACGTTTGACGGGATAGAAAAACTCTAATAATAATGAAAAACACCAAATTATCCAACTTCTTTTACTTTGTTCTTAGTTTTTTTTCAATTATGTTATCATGGGGCATTGGGTACTGTCTTATGCATAAAATGGCTGAAAGTTGGATGCCATTTAGAGGAAGGTAATTTTTTTTTAATCCAAATTTGATAATCTTTACTTGTGTTTTATTTTACAACGCACATTAATCGTATTTTCTAAACAATATATATTCAATATTGGCCTAGAAATCTCATCTTTGAATATTTCTTGAAAGAAATACTTCGGTGAAAATATAGCAAATGAGGATTGGGTTTATATCTGACTAATAGATGAATTAGGGGCCAAAAAAATACAATAAAAAAATGATCTGGTGCGGTACGCTTCACTTACCATACTGCTTTCTTTAAGTAAAAAAAAACATTAATTTTTTTAATGAATAATTGATGTTTATTTTTATATATATTTATTAATGTTTATGTTTAATATTTCCCGGAAAGGGAACGCAAATGTTTTTGCCCCAATGAAATTGTTTTTCTATTGAAAAGTCGTTTTTTACTTCATGCAGTGGAGCACCAAGAATGAAGTTGCCTCCATTAACTCGCGGACTCTGTAATTTCCGGGAAATAGTTTGAATTTTTTTATATAAATATTTTTTTAAGGGTATGACATATAAATTACATGCATATTCTTAAGACTTATACATGCATATGTATAAGATGCATGCCATTTCTCCACTCTTTTGATTGGTTCATCAAAGGATGGAACTTCTGGGAGAGACCATCCAATAACTTAAGTTGCCTCAAAAACACCAACCCTTTCGCGACACCCACGTCCATTGGCAATAATAAGTGACCACTACGCGAAACCTGACTTGGCGCACACGTAACCAATCAGCCGCTGAGCACGTGGTGGGCTGCAACTGCGTCCTTGGGCCTCGAACTTGACACCGAACCAGAGGACGGATAGTTTAGATAACTGGGATTTAAGGCCTTCCTCCCAAGGATGGGTAGATAGATTTAAAACAGTAGCTCTACTGCGCTGCTGCGCCGTCGGAAGTGTGACTCACAGGATGCGCAACGGCGCGCCCTGCTGCCAACATGTGTTCTCAATTCTTGAAGTATTGATATTGAAGAAGAATTTTAAACTTCCCAAAATACCTTGTTATGCAATTCAAAAATTTGCGGTACAATAAGATATCATCAACTGTTCTAGTATTTTCTTGATAATCCAAACGGGCTCGACCATTCAAAAGAAATTCTCAGTGATGGGATCAAGGTGTTTCGTGTTTAGTTTAGTACAGGCCAAAGATTTCAATTGAAAACACAATTAAAATAAGTAACGGATTCTACACAAAATTAAATGGGGGACGGCTTATTTCAACATTTAATTGCAATACATAGCCATCTATCTTATTAGTAAACTTATTCAGATCAAATAATTATTTTCATATCAAATCACTTACAACCGTATAGTAAATAAGTAATACGTTTATTTTAATACAATAATAATAACAATAAAACAGTTACCTTCTGGTGAAGCCTAGGGAATCTAGTTGGATAGAAGGCCAACAGAT
Source organism: Aelia acuminata (assembly GCA_911387785.2). Lineage (NCBI taxonomy): Eukaryota > Metazoa > Arthropoda > Insecta > Hemiptera > Pentatomidae > Aelia > Aelia acuminata. Next base: position 62,047,912 of record OU426982.1, on the reverse strand, counting down.
CCCCAGGGTTCTTTGCATGCAGTTAATAAAGATCTGAAAAGCTAAATATTATATCCGGTTTAATATCATTTTATTAAGTTTATTTAATACTTGAGTAATAAGTCAAATGATGTAACTACATAACATTTTGCAACAAACTAAAAAAGCTATTTTTTTTCCGGTCAAATAGTCAGCACTTCCTTTTCATACTAATGTTGATTGATTTAAAACAATTGGAAGACCTTAATTACATTGTTAAACCTTCGTCGCAAACGCCTGGCTAATGCTGAGCCTTATAAATTGTTGTTTTACGTTACCTTACCCTGGCAGTTCTTGCTCTACTCTGTGTAGTCTTCCGTCATTGCGGAGAATAAAGCGTGATAAAGATTTTATTTATGAATAAGGGAGAATATTTAACCCGAAAACACATTAGTATTTTTATTTTATTTTTCTTAGTATTAAATCCCTCCAAGATGTATTGAGTTTAAACATTCGACCAATATTCTCTATGCATGGTTATGTTAAGGATATGTAATAACTTGTTATCGTAATCATTGCCATAGCTCGGTGGTTTAAGTAGTTTAGACTTGTTAAAGGAGTTTTAAATAAATCATCATTACAATGTTTAAAAAGAAGTGACTAAAAGGTCACACCAAACGTTTTTATATGCACAGCGCTCTGAGGCAAGGACATGCGATGATACCGACACTTCCTACTTCCTACTACCAACTTCTGCCCAGCCTTCGGAGCAATTAGCCTCTGCGGAACTGCTGTATGTGAAGTAGTGACAATACATGTAACAGTTGTGTTGGATCAGGAAGCGCAGAAGTGATGGTAAGTTCGTTAGGTAGTGCGGTAGATTAGAGAGCAGCTAATACTATCAGCTTGGTCTGAAGCAATATTTACTTTCTATTCCATCTTCTGGCTAGTAAATATTCATAACCCACCACTATTTGATACAACATCAAGCGATTCCATTTTGTTGATGTACGCTTTATGATAGTCAAACTAGTACGATATTATATAAGTAAATAAATAATTAATATAAAAGTTTAAAAACTCAACCCTAGGCATGAATTATGTAGTAAGATAGAATTAGAAAAGTTCCTAAAACAAAAGTAACTAATATGCAGGTAAAATCGAAATCACATACGCGCAAACAAATTAGACCATATAACTTATTGGCAGCCCAATATGTTGTGTAGAGTTATGATCTGTTTTCTGTCTTTTTTTGATTGTTGATAACTGATTTAAATCATTTCGTTTTTTAATGATAACTTCAATATCCATGTATAAAAATAAACTATATTATTAGATATGCGTGACATTTTCGAATAAAAAAAAAGAGTGACAAAGTCTTAATTTTAATTTTATTAGTGCTTTATTCAATCATGTTTAAAGAATATACTCATTTTAATTTAAGTATTAAGTGATTTAGTTATTTTCAATTTTATTACAAATCTCAATTTTTTGTCACTCATTAATCTTATTTTTAATTTTTATGATAATTCGCTAGATTATTAAAAAATATATCAAACGTAAAGGCGTACCTAAAAAAATATTTCCTAATAAACAGCTATAATCATCAAAGATAAATTACGTAAAAATTCAAAATAATTTTACATTTTTACAATTAAGTACTATTAATTAGTATAAAACACAGTAATTTATTCAAAAACCCAATGACAGAAGTTTGTTTCGGCTTGAAAAAATATAATATTATTTGATTCGTTTGAATATTTTTCATACCGCATTAATCAGTATCCAATTAGCCATAATATGAGATTAAATATTCGTACCTTATTGTACGATATATTTTTTCTCGCTACGTTAACTAAAACACGAAGAAAAATTAAAAGACTGTAGGTGTCACCTGTGGTGTAGTAGTTAGCATATCAACCTACAATACTATAGCTCGCGGGTTAGTGCCCCAATGAGGCCCTAGGATTTTAAAAAAAATATTAAGGTAAAAAATCCTTGGCTATGCCGTCCCATGGATAGAAGGTTAAATGGAGGTCCCGATGCTGCACAATGTCAGGTACTCGTTAAAAAAACAGCTTGTAGAAAAAATATTTAAGATAATATAAGATGTAGAATAATGTGTAAGATAAATATAACTAGGTATAAATTAGGTAAATATATTATAAGGTAACGAATCTGGCAATTTCACCTATAATTTCCTAATTTAAAAATATCATTTTATTCCTCGCCCATCCTCTACTCGAAAGCAAAATGAAAGTAAAAACCACACGACGGCCATCTCAGTTTCGTCGCAAGGGCTCGGATTGAAAATAGACAGACTAATAACAGAACCCCGGCTGGTGAGTCATTCTCGCTGGCTGGCACGAGACCGAAAAAAAATAATGGGAGAACCAAACAGAATTTGAGCCAAAACAGGGGCCGAATCTGGGGCCTCAACCAGGCGCAACTGGATGATGCCAGGCTGCCTAATAATGCAAGTTCCTGCCACTCGTACCTATCAGCAACTATTAATGTCAGTATTTATAAATTTCTAATAATTTATACTGTTCATGTTTCATGAATTATAATACAAAAATAATATCAATATCAATTATGGCTGAGAGGATACTAAAGATTTGCTGAAAATATCTGCATAAGAATATTTAATGAGTAGATGCTAGGGGGTGTATGACCATTCGAGAAAGAAATGGCTAGGGAACTTATCAAAAACTAGCAGACCCGGCCACGCGTTGCTGTGGCTCAGTAGTTATATCCTAATATTTTTAAACAAATACAGTAATACCAATACAACAAACCATACTAATACCAATACAAACCAAAGATTTGATGGTTTCCACACACGTGAGCAGGCGATACCCATTTCCCACGTGAGTTATGCCATTGCCCAAGGGAAAAACATGGATTTTCAAAGTCCAAGTGGACATTGTTTGCCCTTGGGATTGGTTTATGGTCATGGCAAAAGCCAAACGAATAGGATATTGAAGCCTTTTAAATTTTATTGAAAATTCTGTCGGTTCCAGGGGAATAGGTGGCAAGAGGGCGATATCTCCTGTAAACCTTCCAGGCAACATTTTTCCTTCAATAACATTTCCTGTGATCCTTTTAATGACCAAACGTGTACCGTTGCACAATTGAGGTGGATTTAAGTTACGAAGAAGAATGATCGGTGAGCCAATCTTTAACTGGAGATTGTTTGGGTGTATATCCAGGGAATTAAAAAATTCAGATGGGAAATTTACAACTTCGTTTACATCTAGAACATTGTCAATTGATTTCGGAAGTTTATTTCATCGAAATCAACATTTTTTGCTGCCAAAATAGCACGACTACCCAGCCAATTATAGTCCAAATAATTGTTCAAAATATCAGGAAAGACACTTTATATATCGTAGACAGTTCATTTTTCGTCTTTACAACGGTTCAGAAATTTTCTGGTAATTTGATAAATTTTGAATTTCGATGCAGCTCTATTTCACCGTTTCCAATATAGAGCAATTGTTTAAAAAATATATCTGCCGATGGATTATTTTGCAGTAGTACTCTCATATTTATGGCGGATAAATCTGAAACTTGAGGTTACCCAAATAACAATTATTCCTGTCCAGTAGAGGTGTAATAATCATTAAATCTAAAATTTAAAAAATGCCGCGATTTTTAATCCTTTCTTAATCAACAATCATTTAAAGATAAGTAAAAAATTGTATTCTGGTGCAATTAACAACGAAATATCATTCCCAATAATAGCCTACTTTAAATTAAAGAAAGAATTATAATCTTCGCTAACATTTCTTAAATTTTACTTTTAAAGATAATTACAACTCTGCTGAACAGGAAGTAACAGCCTCTATTCGATTGGGATTAAATTTTCTCAACTTTAAATTATTGTTGATAAAGGAGGAATTACAAATCTTCACTGACATTTTTTAAATTTTACATTTTAGATCTCGGGATAAAAATGATAAAAAGTTTTGGTAAAATAAAAAAAACACTGTATTTAAATAATAATAACATAACAAATAATAAAAATAAAGAAACTTCTGTTAAATAAATCAACTGAAAATATAATATTAAAGTCTTAATTATGCAGTTCTTTAGCAAATCACAAAGTATCCCACAACACCTAATCAAAACACACTCTTTTTGTGAGGGAGTTTTTACGACTGTTTACCCGCAGTGTAGCCAGCTTACTAATTTTCCCAAAGTTTTGGCAACACTGACTCCCCAAGTCAGGTTTCTATTAGTTTACACCTATGACAGTAGGTGCTGTTACAACATTTATAGAGTATTATTTCAAATAATAGCCTAATTTAAATTATTAAAATGTATTATTTTACTAAAAGTTGATATCAGGGTGGGCCACAGCAAAGCGTTTCAGCGCTTTAATTTAATTTAAATACAAATAAAAAAGGAAAAGGAAGAAAAAGTACCTACACATTTGAGAATTTATTGTAACCTTTTCTTGATTTATTTATTCTTTAATGAAAATTAACAATAAATACAAATTTGTATTACTATTTGTGTGTGGAAAATAATAATATAGGAACAAATAACTGCACTCACATAACGCAATACAAAATTATAATAATGATAACCTGTATTACAATAGCATGCTTGTAAACAAAAAGGTTATTAAATCGACATGTGTAGCCATGTTAGTAAATCATAACACGACCTACTGTATTTGCAGTAATTCGCTATATAAGAATTATTTTGATCACTAATCAATTTAAAAACTATCCGGTCCGGTAAGTTGGCCAAAACTATATAAATTGAGCCAAATTTCATTAAAATCGGTTGAGTAGTTTCTGAGAAATAGAGAGACAAACATCCGGACACGAGATTTTTATATATATAAAGGATGTATAAATAAATATACTTTTCATACCATTAATTTTTACCTTCCACCTGGTAGCCCAACTAAACATATGGTTTCGAAGAAGATGCTATATTGGGGTTTCTGTGTGATGCAAGTAGTGAAGTATCGTCAGCGAATGTATTAGCTCCTAAAATTCTGACTTACATTATATGTCATCAGGGATGAAAGAAGTTTATATAAATAACAAGTCAAAACGTTATTTTTACCTATTCACTTATTTAATCTAAATTTTTTTCATATTTTTCGTTCTATTCGAGTAACATCCGGAACATTTATGGGTACCAACAATTGGTTTAAGAAAAACATATTCCATTAAATGGTACTCAACTTGCAATGCCATAATTAAGAAAATAAACTTAAGCATCTTACAACAGCTGGAGGGAAAGAGGGACACTCCTACCAGACACCAAAAAAAAGATCATCTGGCTCTCTTCTGAGTTCGCAGCGTCCTTCCATGTCAAGTTTAAAACGGGAGGGCTGTATTCCTTCTTCACGTTCCTTATGCGTCAGGCATAAGAACTACTAAATATTATCATTGATGAGATAGCATTTGCAATAATGGTAAACTTCCGTTTACCCAGGAGATTACAATGGTAACCTAGAATATTAAGTGTATGGATGTTGTGATATTCTGCCTTAATAAGTTTAATAAAAATAAATTGTTGAAGTTTTGACTTATTTCACCAAAATTTTAAATAAACCTTTCTACGGTATGGTTTAGATAGGAATAACTAAGGTATAAGAAAGGACAAAGGAATAACAAGGATTATAAATTAAATAAAACTAAGAAAAAAAACATAAAAAACGTAAAGATTAAAATTTATAACGATAAACGCGTTTACTGCTATAATGACTATACAATTGAAATAATAATAAATTAATTTTCTCATAAAAAGGCAATCCATTTATTTCATTATGTTATGCAAAATACATTTCATCTCATCCACCCGATTTAATCGATCGCATCCACAATGATGTCATGCCTCGAAATATCTTTATTCAATTTATTTAATATTAATAGTTTTATATAGGTATATTGTTACATACAATTATTGGAAGAATAAGGAACACTGGAAATAGTTACTGTGGGATAGTGTAAATTACGGTAATCGAATAGGAAAAGCAAAAATGTTGAGTTAATTGAAAAAAAAAAAAAGTCCGTACGAAAATTCGCTGAATAACTGAAGTAAAACAATTAAGTTAAAGGATTATGGAAGATAGCAAGTTCAAAACCCGCAGCCAGGGGAAATTCAATAATAATCGGTATTAATCCCCCACCCTCTCCCCTGGCCCGGGAAACCCCGTTTAGCCTAAAAAGGGAAGGAACAAAAAAAGAAATTATTGGATTTTTCACGAACAACTTCTTAAAATTAAAAATGATATTGAGTCTATCCTTAACAAAAAAAAAAAAAAAAATTGTTTAGCTAAAGCTGACAAAACTGTTTAGTCAGTAGTACTTTCGAACTTTGGAAGCCGAGCTTGCACATCCGTCACTAAACATTTTTCGCCTTGGACCAGTCCCTGAACGAGGTTGTGCGTGATCCTACCCACAAACAATGCCCCCACTTTGAAATACAGCAAAACAATGAGTGGAAGAAACAAGAAGTGGTAACAGTCCAAATGGGTTGCTGAAGTAGCCTAGAACATTGTTCCAAAATACCTCTAAATGCGATCCTACCCACAAACAATGCCCCCACTTTGAAATACAGCAAAGCAATGAGTGGAAGAAACAAGAAGTGGTAACAGTCCAAATGGGTTGCTGAAGTAGCCTAAAACATTGTTTCAAAATACCTCTAAATGCGAAACCAATTTGACCATCGAGTAAGCTATTTTACATATAAATCACTATGATATACAATAAGAAAGTTGTAAACTGCATGTATGTGTTATTCATTTGCTACACACTGAAAACATTTTCCGAATTCATACAATTATGCCACTATTGGTATCTTTAAGCAAACCAGTACCTCACCTGTGATTTTTCAACTGATTACAACGTCTTGATGGTTATTTAAGTCTTTAATGCCAATTATAGGTATGACTGAAAATAATCAATAGCATTTAAAAGTTCTACCGATAATCCAATAATGAACAAAAATAAAAAGGTCTATTTATTGATTCATTCCTAAATATGTACTTTTAATTTATCTTGAAATGGTATGGTACAATATATCAATGAATAAGCTCAGCAATTCCAGCATTGTATTTTGATCCTTATAGAGATTAAAATAATAAAATAAAAATAAACGTTTTGCTCTTTCTATAAACGAGTGCTCATAAAAAATTCATACCAAGACAAGATCTAATTAAAGACAGTAGCTACTACAAACATTAGAGGTTCATTAATTTATCGATTGACGGTCTACTCAACAAAAAAGGCATAATATATTCTTCAAAGAAAGAAAACAAAATTAAAATGCAGTTCGCACACCAACCCAATTGACTTTCATTTTCTGTAACGGCTTTCTGTCTTCAGGCTCAAGCGTTACGTTACGGTTTTGAATTATGAAGATGTCCACGTAACAGTTATCTACAAACAAGCGATACTTTTCAGAATACATTAGGCGTGGCATAAGTCTCCCGTTTTAGGACCAAATAATAATAACCACCAAGCTACTTGACAGAAAATGGAAACCAAGATGCAATGAAATATGAATAGAATATTCATAATGTTTTATGTTGACAGCACCTGTAGTTAAAACACTCAAACTAAATATACACCTAAGCCATACGCATACATATAAACGCAAGGAAGCATCGTCTGGTCCAGACCGTTCCTGGAAACCAGGACTGCTGACAGGTGAACCTGACTGCCTTCCTCGCCAACCGAAGCAGGTTTTTCAAGTCCATTAGCCCAAGAGGCCTGGGATTAATTTATCACAAAGGAGAATACCCAAAGGTTCGTAACGACAATGGGTTCCTCATCCCTCATCCACTGATAATAACACACCTGAAAGAATGAGGCACATAGCCCTTCAGGTTTGATGGCATCTCTTTGTTGTTACAGTAAAATGTAATGGCATCACTCTCTCCAAGACAATGCTTTTTTTGACAATTTGTTTTATACCCTGACCACAAGGCTGAGACTTCAAGAGAACAAAATTAAAAATCTTTGCACCAGAATTATCTAATATTCTTCTTGTACGTTTACAGTGCTTGTAGTGTCCATTCAACGCTCTATATACTTTAAATGTTATTTCCATTATTGTTTTCGATATTTTCTTTCTTTATAGAGAGAAAAACTATAGAAAAGCTATATTAATTTTCGTAGGTCCAGCAAATATTATAGGTCTATTCCGCATTCAAAAGAAATCCTTCCAAAATATATCCTTTCCTTCCTCTATAAGACAGCCTCTATAAAGCAGCTAGAATTGATACGACCGCATTTGGTAGTAGGAAGAGCAAGCTAACCATGATGAATGAAGAATGAACGAGATCAGAGCGGGAACTATGAATGATGATGGGGAAGCGGCATCATCGCTGCATCTCCTGATTTGTTATTAATGCTTTCCTGTGTCCCTGGCCGCACGTGTCTCCACACACATCGCTTTAGTATGATCCGAGTATGACTCGGATATTGGAGTCTGTTTAGCTCTATTTTTTGAACTTATTCTATATTTTGTACGTGGAAAGGTAAGTTTTATTAAGGAAATTCACCAATAATTCTATGTTTAAAAATACATATAAAAGGCCTTTATAACACTTTTAAGTATATTAGGTCCCGAAGTGCATAAGATATATATATATATATATATATATATATATATATATATATATATATATTTACGTATAAATATTATCATACTTCCTTAATACTAAATTAATATTCAAGGATCGGTCCTTCATTTAGATGTTTTCAGTAAACAAGATACTCTCAGATAATGCAGGAAAAAAATGAGGAACAAAAGAAAACTTTATGAGCACTTAGTTCCAAAACATCACAGCTCCCATGATTAAAAAAATGAGATTGACGAAAAATTGAAATGTTTCCGAAATTTCTACGAAAAAAGTCACAAAAATTGGAACTTTATAAGCAAAGTTACATCTTATTAAACTCTATTTTGTTTTGGTCAGTTAATGATGTAGCTAAATAAAATATTGTAACTTATACCTAAAAGTTACAATATTTTATGCTCTTAAAATGTGGTGTGTATTTTTATATAGGAACATATATTATTTATTGGTTACTTAAGGGCTGACGTCGCAAGCAGAGTATAGCCCTCCTCCCTCCCCACCCATTAGTTTAAGTCCCAGTTTCTATTTTAAGAAGTAAAATGTTATAATATGAAAATTGTGATTCGATAAAAATATATTTAGGTTCGAAAATATTCCGTACATATTATTTAATTCGATATTCTCATTCAATTAAATATAACGTGGTTTGGTCGATTGGAAAAATTGTTAAAACGCGTTATAACATAATTCCACAGCATCATAAACGCCGCAGGTTATGAGTACAGAACATTGCGTTTCCTGGCCTTGCATTGTTGGCACACAACATTCCATACTGAACTGTAATAGCGCTCCCGGTCAACAAGTAGACGTGACTCTTGGTCCCGAAAGTAAAAGTCGAAGTAAAAGGGATCTCCTACCATCAGACGATACGAAAACAAGTAACAAAACTCAGGCTGGAGGATAATTAAGATTAATCTGCGTAGGACGTTGTTAAGAAATCAGCTGTTTGTCTTATCTGGGAGGCAGTGGCCGCTGAGTCACAGCTGGTGAAAGGAGGTTAGAGAGGACCAGGTTAGGCGGAAGTCCTTAACAAGGCCGGCCGGGTCGTTTCCCGCCCCCTCCACTCTTGTCCTGTATTTTGTTTTACTGTATGTATGTATATACACACACACACACACACACATATATACATATAATATATAAATTATATATAATACTTTAATTACATTTAAATACAAACATGAATGATTGATACATATTTAGGAGTTATTCACATGGGACATACATCATAATATACAATTGTACCATAATATACCATTAGTATTCAAAGTATTCTATCACTCTTAAAAATCGAGGAACCTTTAACATTTCATAACTATTTTGAATTTCAAACCTGTACTTTTCAAATCCAACTGATGTTTAAAAACAATGAAAATCCTGGTTTTTGCAGCTATAAAACTAAACTATTTTCATGTCAATATTTTATCCTTCGGAATAAAGTGCCTCTAATGTTATGGTCCACAAGATATATATATATATTTTCTTCTTCTTCAAAATTAGACAAATACATTAATTTTTATTTTTTATTGATTAACAGTTGATGAATTTCGATTAAAAAAAAAAATAAAGACAGAAATTTTTGAGTTCGATTATTGTGTTTTTTAAAGAAAATTTGCTGGAGTAGAATGGTAAATATATATTCGAACATCGAAATGGCTTTGGAATTTTCAAGATTTTAAATAATGGACCATTATTACATTAGATAAGTATTTTAATAATTAACTTTTTTTAATTCATGAAGCCATGTTCTGTCTTCATGAATCGGTCATTTTGCTAAGGAATAAAAAAAATCCTTTGCTTCTTTTTTAGAATTTTTATCCACAAAATTATAAGGAAAAATGCCACACGCACCCCATACCATGCCTCTTGCACGATCAACTTAATAATACTTAGAGCATTTAATTGTCATTTGGGACAATAAGTGTAAGGCACCCTTCCAACAGCTCATCGCACTCTCAACAACCTAAATTGGCCGAGCCTAAGATTTAATGAAAGCTTTGTTCCTCTGACTTAACCTCAACTATCTGGCGTGGGCGTTACATGACACAAGTTCTTCTTCTATCTACTTCCAAGGAGGCATTCTGTTTATAAACATTAAAATGTTTAGTTAAGTGAGCTTAACTGCTTCAATTGGAGTTGGCGCACCAACACTAATTTTTCTTTGTTCGAGCAAGTAAATGGAGAGAAAGGAAAGTAAAATTATAAATTGAGATGAGAGAACTGTGAATGACAGCAGGTCGAGAAAGGGAAGTGGCCCATTAGAACCACGTTGACTCACCGGCACTGATAACTCTCAATAATAGGTCTAGTAGATTTAGTCATGCCCTTTATTTATTTAAATATATCCATTCTATGGCTCCTGTTTACAAAAAAAAAAATAAATGTCCAAGGTTCTTTCAAGCAGAAAGAAAGATATGAAAACACGGGTTTGGTGTCAATTTTTTTAAAACAGTAGAGATTAATACTGCAGGCAAATTAGAAAAAAAAGAGGGGAATAATCATGCATAGCAGCATTTTTGAGAAGAATCATAATAGAGTGTTGAGTGGAATGATGTTGGGACTCAACAGTAAAAAGTATCTGATCAAGCTGCCCCAAATGCCAAACAACACCTTGCTACCATTTCAACATTTTAATTCTAAACCATTTTGGGCCAAATTTTGGATACTTCAACAGTCTTCATTTACTTACTTACTTACTGCGTGGCGTTACGGTCCATTGAGGACCAAAGCCTCCTCCATTACTTTGTTCCACTCTGCTTTATCCATAGCCTTGTTGCGCCATCGTCTAACGTTAAGCTGGCGTAGGTCCTCTTCCACATCGTCCAGCCATCGTTTACGAGGCTTACCTCTTCTTCGAGAACCTCCAGGGTGACCATACAACATTTGTTTGGGTAACCTCGAAGCATGCATCCTTTCCACATGTCCAAGCCACCCCAGTCTTCTTTTCTTAATAACTTGTACTACGTCCGCTTCGGTGAATAACTCTTTCAGTTCTTGATTTGTTCTTGCTCTGTATTCATCAGCCTCTCGCACGGGTCCAAATATTTTCCGTAGTACCTTTCTTTCCCATATTCTAAGCTTATTCTCACTTGCCGAGGTCATCACCCAGGTCTCACTACTATATAGTATCGTAGGTCTAATTACCGTCTTGTAAATTAGCATCTTAGCTTTCCTGGAGAGGTTTTTGAAGAGGTTTTTGAAACAGTCTTCATTAGACAAGAGTAATGTATCACAGTTTTTTTTTAAACAATTCCGATAAAACTTCACTATTCCAATTTCAGGCTACGTATTATTATTTAACATTTCAATTTATTTAAGTTTTAAAGATATACAAGCACCTATTAGCATCTCATTTAGCAAAGTAATTTTATATGTGAAACAGGCCTATTACAAATGAACTATACTTCTTAATAGGGATGCGACATCGATGTCGATGTTTCTGAAACATCGATGTTTTGGGCAAAACATCGATGTTTTTAACATCGATGTTACGTAGCCGATGTTTTCGGACCATCGATGTTTGTCGGCCGATGTTAACATCGATGTTTTTAGTTGTAAGCTTTTTTTTTTTTACTTTTTGCATGTTTAAACTATCAAGCTGTTTTTAACATTGGTATTTTGGTCAACGTTTTGGACCAAAACGGTTAAAAACCACTTTTTCTTGTTAAAACATCGATGTTAAGAGCATATAAATTGATGTTTTTTGTCCAAAACATCGATGTTAAATCATATTTGTTTTTGCAGAAAACATCGATGTTTTAGACAACATCGATGTTTTAACAATAACCAAGTTCTTAATAACATCGATATTATTTAAAAAAACAAATATGCTCTTAACATCGATGTTTTAACAATAACCAAGTTCTTTTTAACATCGATGTTTTTGACAAAAACCAAAATGTTTTAACATCGATGTTTTGGACAAAAAAAAATATATTTTAACAATATTCAAGTTGTTTTTAACATCGATTTTATATATTAGATAAAAATATCCTCTTAATATCGAATTTTTAACTATAACAAAATTGTTTTTAACATCGATGTTTTTGTCAAAAACATTAAAGTTAATATATATATTTCTTTTTGTCAAAACAAATATGTTTTAATATCGATGTTTGATTTAGACAAAAGCGAAAATGTTTTAACATCGATGTTTTCTGCAAAAACAAATATGATTTAATATCGGTGTTTTGGACAAAACCATCGATGTTAAAACAGCTTTGTTATAGTTAAAACATCGATGTTAAGAGTATATTCGTTTTTGTATATAACATCGATGTTAAAAAGAACTTGAATATTGTTCAAACATCAATGTTAAAACCTATTTGTTTTTGCCGAAAACATCGATGTCAAAACCTATTTGTTTTTGCCGAAAAAATCGATGTTAAAACATTTTCTTTTTAGTCAAAATCAACGATGTTAAATTTTTTTTTTTAAAACCGATGTTTTCTACAAAAAAAAATATGATTTAATATCGATGTTTTGGACAAAACCAAAACATCGATGTTAAAAACAACTTTTTTTTAAAACATCGATGTTTTCTGAAAAAACAAATGTGATTAAACATCGATGTTTTGGACTAAAACATCGATGTTAAAAACACTTTTGTTATAGTTAGAACATCGATGTTAAGAGTATATCTGTTTTTGTATATAACATCGATGTTAAAAAGAACTTGGTTATTGTTAAAACTTATTTGATTTTGTCCAAAACATCGAAGTTAAAACATATTTGTTTTTGCCGAAAACATCGATGTTAAAAAGAACTTGGTTATTGTTAAAACATCGATTTTAAAACCTATTTGTTTTTGCCGAAAACATCGATGTTAAAACCTATTTGTTTTTGCCGAAAACATCGATGTTAAAACATTTTATTTTTAGTCAAAATCATCGATGTTAAAACATTTTCTTTTTAGTCAAAATCATCGATGTTAAACAAATTTTTTTTAAAACCGATGTTTTCTGCAAAAAAAAATATGATTTAATATCGATGTTTTGGACAAAACCAAAACATCGATGTTAAAAACAACTTTTTTTTAAAACCGATGTTTTCTGAAAAAACAAATGTGATTAAACATCGATGTTAAAAACACTTTTGTTATAGTTAGAAAATCGATGTTAAGAGTATATCTGTTTTTGTATATAACATCGATGTTAAAAAGAACTTGGTTATTTGTTAAAACCTATTTGATTTTGTCCAAAACATCGAAGTTAAAACATATTTGTTTTTGCCGAAAACATCGATGTTAAAAAGAACTTGGTTATTGTTAAAACATCGATTTTAAAACCTATTTGTTTTTGCCGAAAACATCGATGTTAAAACCTATTTGTTTTTGCCGAAAACATCGATGTTAAAACATTTTCTTTTTAGTCAAAATCATCGATGTTAAAAACAATTTTTTTAAAACATCGATGTTTTCTCCAAAAAAAAAAAAAATATGATTTAATATCATCGATGTTTTGGACAAAACCAAAACATCGATGTTAAAAAGAACTTTTTTTTAAAACATCGATGTTTTCTGCTAAAATAAATATGTTAAAATTTATTTGATCGATGTTAAGAGCATATTTATTGATATTTTTTGTCCAAAACATCGATGTTAAAACATATTTATATTTTTCAAAAACATCATTGTTAAAAATAACTTTTTATTGTTAAAACATGTTTCAACATCAATGAGATTAAGAGAATATATATTGATGTTTTTTGTCCAAAACATCGGTGTTCAAACATTTTTGTTTTTGTTAAAAACAACGTTTTTTACAACATCGATGTTGTGTTAATTATTGATTTTTTCTGCAAAAACAAATACGTTTTAACAATAAAAATTTGTTTTTAATATCGATGTTTTAGCTATAATTAAGATGTTTAGGTCCTAGCAGTTGAATATGTAATAAATGATTATATAAAACCAACTATGTAGAAAACGTCAATGTTTTTATATATTAATAATGAAAATTAAACATGTTTTACACTTAAACATCAATTTAAATACGTTTGGGCACTTATATGTTAATGTTTAAAGAACGTATAAATTAAAAAACATCGATGTCGAAAAACATCGATGTTCTTGAACATCGATGTTTTGTGGTCGATGTTTAATCGACATCGATGTTTTGATTGTAAAAACATCGATGTTCAAAACATCGATGTTTTGCCGTCGATGTCGCATCTCTACTTCTTAAGTCATGTGAGAAATACCCAGCCTTTATGAAAAATTCCCAAATTTAAATACCAAAAGCAATGTATTATTCTAATACCCCAATATGGGTAGATGCATTTGTTAAATAAACATACAACATTTCCTAATGTCTAATGAATGCATTAGTAATTGAAAATGCTCATGGTGGTTTCTATCTTAAAATAGAAAAGTTAGTTAATATGATATTTAACATAAAATAAAAACCATTTTAGATATACTCTCATAAAAATCTGTGTAATGATTCAACTGTTAACCACAATAGAAATCCATAGGTTATTGCGGTAGGTACCTTGACAGGTGATTTTTTTATTAGAGAAATCACTAACGTTATCGAGAACACAGTAATATGTAATGGTTGTACCTGAAATAAATTCACATTCATAGTTAAATAATTTTTAATAAATGAACACTGAGAGTTAACAGATAGGGTGTTTCAAATTAAAAATCATATACACATTAATGCGCGTATTAATGTGTGTACATATGAATCATATCTGTTAGGTAATAATTATATAATTATGTAAAAAGTAAAATGACAAAGGATTTTTTTTTTTCATGTCCTCAGAATACTTAATTCAGCTCTTTGTCAATGACACCCTTCCAAGGCTTCAGCTAGCAATAATCATTATAATAATAGCCACCAAATACATGAATGCAGACAACTGACATACTACATATTTGTACATTCACTAATAACAAAAAGTATACAGAAATTTGGTCAATGACCGGAAATCATTTATTAATTGAAAAAATATTTGTAGATGTCATATTATTCTTTAAAAATACACTAATAAAAATTGAAGAAGTAAATAAAAAGTATTTTTTATTGATAAGGTAAACAAATATTTTGGCTTAAAAAAGTGTTTACAAGTATAGTTAAGCGTATGTAAATATCAATGTATAAGATATGAATTTATTCCATAGTTGCTGAACGCTTTTATATGGCCTAATTTTTAATTTATTTTAATTTTTTTATGCTCTAACTGCATTATTATTTCTCATATTTCTTTGTTTTTTTAATTCAAGTTTGTTTTTAATGTAAGTTTGATATGTGTTCATATGTTTAAGTATATGTAAATATGAATGTATGAAAGTAAGAGCGTGTATGTTTAAGAGAAAGTAACCGTGAATGTATAAGATATGTATTTATTTTAGAGTTATTCTATACTCTATGGGTACCCCAGCGACCCAGCTAACAAGTACATTGTAAACTGTAATGTATGGCATGTACAGAAAACAAAATAAACTCCCTTCTGGCAGGGTTACTGCAGGAAGGAAAATATAAAATAAAAAAATCTAATGTTTTTATTTAATTTGTTGGAAAAAAAAAATTAAATAAATAAATAAATTATCTCGATGTGAACTAGTATTTCCAAATGACCAAAATTCTTTTCCAAAAAAGGAAACAGAGAATTCTCGATGATGAAAGCTGAGGCTCGGTAATATGTCTCTTGGGCATACCTTATTGCCTGAGTGCGGTTCCCCGCAAATTCCCAACCGGCTTATGTCCCAAATGCGAAATTCCTTTCGATCTCCTAATCTTTATTTATAGTAATATTTATTTATGTAGTACTCCTGAAGAGATAAATTCCATATCACTTCATCTTCTGTCAAAACTGAATTGGGAAACTTGAAAGAAATAATCCACTTTCTTAATTTTTTTTTACGTTTTTTTCGATTTTCTCAAAAACGGCTCTAACGATTTTGATTAAACTCGGTATTTGGTGGATGTATATGCCCTCGATGCGACAGTATAAATTTCATGAAAATTGATTAATTGGAGGGGGCACTTTACCTAATAAATGTTGCCCCATTTTCACGTGTTTTTTTTAAATATTATTTTATTACTATTCAAGTATGGGTGTATTTGAAGGAACATTATAACGCTGCATAGTGATCTTAAAGGCGAAGCTGCTCCTTGCATACTCTTTATAGCATAATCAATTTTTGCTGGTTTAAATAATATATTCAATGACTATCAGTAGCTAAATATATCATTCAAGTATTTTTGACTCTGAAGTCAGCCCTATCGATCGAATTGAAATGCTGGCCAAACCCACAAAGTCCTGAATATTTAACACCCAGTAAAGTCTAATATTTCTTTACTAGAAATGGATTCAAATAACCATACGCTATGTTTAACTTAGTATGACTGATTTTTTTCATTTCTTTGGTCTTTGATCGATTCCTTATCCAATACAGCATGCGACTACTTAGTATTGCTCTAGTATAATTACTACAATGGTTACGTAAAAGACTGAAGAAAAGAAACCTTTGGCAAGTTTGGAAGCAGAATAATAGAAGAAAGGAATAAAATTTGGCAGAAAGGACAAGACCCAGTTGGCATAGGAAGACAAGAGGTTCCTAAGATGGTAGGGGTCCTGCTTGAATATTTATAGTGGACTTCTCTGACTCAGCGTCATCTTCAGTCAACCGAATTAGCCTACGCTGGCTTCTCCGATCCATCCCTTAATCTAATTAATAAAAACGCCAAGCTTGGCAAGCTTATGGCGCATCGTGTCTCCGATATAAGATGTTGATGTTTACAAGTGTCAATAGTGTTTGCTTACCCGAGTCGAGAGACACGAATAAGCTTTTAAATTCAGGAAAGAGATTTATTACAGACGATGAATCACACTTCAAAGGTGAAAAAAAGAAGAAGAAAATAGAGGATATAGAAGACTCAATACAAGCCTAGAATATTTCTATGATCTGGCAGTTTAATAGAACATTTCACTTGGAATGGTGCGTTTCGCGCCGTAAAACTAGCTTGAAATTCTATAACTAACTAAATTTAAAATATAGCGAGCAAGCAGACTTAAATAAATAATTTAAACGTTAAATATATTCGTTTCTCTTTCGCAACAAATCGAATCAGAACGAAATTCGTTCCTTATTCAGATCCATCTTGATGAACATACACTCATCAGCGTTTAATTTCAATTTATTTTATTTATTTATTCATTTATTTTTTATTTCTCTATAAGAAACTTGATGCAGTATTGTAATTGGTAAAGAAAATTTATTTATTGACACAGGCCATGATTTCATAATCGAAAAAATAATTTCATTTAGATTTATATCTGGTTTTACTATACTTTTAAATACCAAGTCACCTTATGGGCAGTAAGGATGATCGGTTTTATGCGCTGCAAACAGATATTTTTTAACTTGGGAAGCAGTTCAATAGATGAAGAGGTTAGAACCAAATATACTGTCATTAGCATCTCCATCTACGACTATCAATTTATATAGGTTTACATAATGATATGGAAAGGCTTAATTATTACGATAATAGTTCAAATAACTAAAACAAAGTACGTTCAATTAATGAACGAATTTTTTTAATACAATGAATTATCCGAAATTCAATTCAGAAAATGTCTTCAAATATGGGCATGGATTCTCAACCAGAATTAGTCAAGTAACAGTTGAATCAGCAAAGACCGGATGTTTCAAAAGACGATATACGAGTACTATTACAAGATCGGCCTTGCTCGTAATCGTTGCTTAGGTAATATCGGTTTAAAAGCCTGGGCAGCAACAGTTGGTTAAAGCATGGCAGTATGTATTCGGAATGCATAGTTAAATAACTTAGGTAGCATAAAAATACTATTTAATATTAGGTGACACTGTTAATCATTCGGAAATTTATTTTTAGTTTTAAATGAAATTTTCAGGGATCGTGCAGGGTGGTGGTGTGTCGGTGATTACGTGTCAATTTAATCTAATTCAATTCAATAGTTTTGCATAAAAATGCGCAAACGTAGGTTTTTAGATACATGCATATTTAAAACCAGCACGTTAGATATGCCAAAATTATAAACAAGTTAGGAATAGGTAAACAAAATTGTTATGTGTCAATTTTATCTAATTACTACCTTTAATATTCTAAAAATATTTTCGTACAAAAAACAGTTCATTTGATATTGCCCGAAACTGATGGAAGTAAAATATTACAGAATAATTGCATCAAAATCAATTTAAGAATAGGAAGTTAATAGTAGTTTAAAGTTCTAATAAAAAAATTGTAAAAAAATAAAAATGTTATATTGCTGACTAATTAGATTCGATTAGGTTAGATTTGATGTTTATGAATTTGATAAGAAATATATTTTAGAATGTACTCATGTCGATATAAGAGCAACTACTACGCTAGTAGAATACGACTTGCTATCCTTAGTATTCTAGTTTTGTGTTCTCAGTTACACAAAAAATTGAGCAGTTACCTACTCCTAATGGTATATTAAGTAAAATGTTATTTCGGCATAGTCGTAAATCGTAATAAAAAAAATCTGGTGCGTGCGCGCAACACACAACTTTCACTTACCAACTTACTTAGATAAGAAATTAATGCGTTTTGTTAATGCCACTTCTCAAAGTTACACATTTTCCATGTGTAATGCATATACATACATCAAATACCCAGTTTGATCAAAATCGTGAAAACCGTTTTTGAGTAAAGAAAAAAAACACGTGAAAATGATACAAAATTTATTAAGTAAAGTCCCCCCTCCGGTTGATCAATTTTGATGAAATGTTGGCTATCACATCTTTAGCATATACATACATCAAATACCCAGTTTGATCAAAATCGTGAAAGCCGTTTTTGAGTAAATAAAAAAAAACACTGGAAAATGATACAAAATTTATTAAGTAAAGTCCCCCCTCCGGTTGATCAATTTTGATGAAATTTTTACAGTCAAATCTCGGGCATATAAATAGATCAAATACTTAGTTTAATCAAAATCGTTAGAGCCGTTTTTGAGAAAATCGAAAAAAACTTAAAAAGTTATTAAATAAAGTACCCCCTCCCTTTGAGCAATTTTGATGAAATTTTTGATGTCACATCGCATATACATACACTAAATACCCAATCTCAGATTCGCACGGTTTATAGTTTTTGAGCTAGTCTGTTCACACACACACACACACACACACTCACACACACACACACACACACACACACAGACACACACACACACACACACACACAGACCATTTCGCGGGACTTGGTTAATTGGACTCAGGGGACCCCAAAACGTGTATTTCCGTTGAAAACCGGAAGTCGAAATTTTTCACGATCGCAATACTTCCACTTACTATATATTTCATATATAGGTAAGTGAAAGTAAAAATCTGGTGCGTGCGCGCAACACACAACTTTCACTTACCAACTTACTTAGATAAGAAATTGACGTGTTTTGTTAAATATCATTTCCCAAAGTCACACATTTTTCTACATTCATATCTTATTTTTGTTAATCGTTAAAGCCGTTTTTGAGTAGATAAAAAAAACACGTGAAAATGTTACAAAATTTATTAAGTAAAGTCCCCCCTCCGTTTGACCAATTTTTATGAAATGCGGGCTATCTCATCTTTGGCATATATATACGTCAAATACCCAGTTTGATCAAAATCGTTAAAGCCGTTTTTGAGTAAATAAAAAAAACACGTGAAAATGATACGAAATTTATTAAGTAAAGTCCCCCCTCCGGTTGATCAATTTTGATGAAATGTTGGGTATCACATCTTTGGCATATACATACATCAAATACCCAGTTTGATCAAAATCGTTAAAGCCGTTTTTGAGTAAATAAAAAAAACATGTGGAAATGATACGAAATTCATTAAGTAAAGTCCCCCCTCCGGTTAATCAATTTTGATGAATTTTTTATAGTCATATCTCAGGCATATTAATATATCAAATACTCAGTTTAATCAAAATCGTTAGAGCCGTTTTTGAGAAAATCGAAAAAAACGTAAAAAGTTATTAAATAAAGTATCCCCTCCCTTTGAGCAATTTTGATGAAATTTTTGCTGTCACATCGCGGGCATATATCTACACTAAATACCCAATTTCAGGTTCGCACGGTTAATAGTTTTTGAACTAGTCTGTTCACACACACACAGACACACACAGACACACACACACACACACACACACACACACACACACACACGCGCGCGCGCACGCACGCGCGCACGAATGCACGCACGCACGCACACACACACACACACACACACACACACACACACACACACACACACACACACACACACACAGACCCTTTCGCGGTGAAAATGTTACAAAATTTATTAAGTAAAGTCCCCCCTCCGGTTAATCAATTTTAATGAAATTTTAACAGTCATAGCTCGGGCATATACATACATCAAATACCCAGTTTGATCAAAATCGTTAAAGCCGATTTAGAGTAAATAAAAAAAACCCGTGAAAATGTTACAAAATTTATTAAGTAAAGTCCCCCCTCCGGTTAATCAATTTTGATGAAATTTTTACAGTCATATCTCAGGCATATTAATACATCAAATACTCAGTTTAATCAAAATCGTAGAGCCGTTTTTGAGAAAATCGAAAAAAACCTAAAAAGTTATTAAGTAAAGTACCCCCTCCCTTTAAGTAATTTTGATGAAATTTACGCTGTCACATCGCGGACATATACCTACACTAAATACCCAATTTCATGATCGCACGGTTTATAGTTTTTGAGCTAGTCTGTTCACACACACAGACACACAGACACACAGACACAAAGACACACACACACACACACACAGACCATTTCGCGGGACTTGGTCATTTCGACTCAGGGGACCCCAAAACGTGTATTTCCGTTGAAAACCGGAAGTCGAAATTTTTCACGATCGCAATACTTCCACTTACTATATATTTCATATATAGGTAAGTGAAAGTAAAAAAACATTTTTTTTATTAACGCAAAGCTTTCTTGATTATATTGCATAGTTTATATAAATAAAGAAGCTTGTAAAACATCCGAGTTGCTTAGCTAACCTACTGTGAGTCATCGCAAGTGAAATATCGAATTTCATTATGGAATGTGTCGTTATATAAGGTAATAAATTTAATTTGATTCATTCAACTTTTTAATGCAGACTATGTGTGCATGAATGCGTACTATATTTCTTATGGTATGAATTCTCTAAACAGTTGTAACAAATAAGGGTTAAAAATGTTTTTGTTCAACTGTAATGAACATAATTCCTAGTAAACTTAAAGGAAAAGCTTTTTATTTTTATTTTAAGGTAAATATGATACCTATATTTATCCTAACATTCTAAAGATCAAGAATTCCTTATCCAACCATGGAATATTAATAAGGAGTGAATATTGATTTTTCTATATTAATTTAAGAATCCATTAATTATTTATAATAGTCTGAACACGAGGTACTGACATGGGATGATGGATGAATTAGAAGGGAGTGTGGTTGGTACGTAGGCGGTCTTACCTCATGGCTGGGTTTGCTATGTTAATGGGAGGCCGTTCAACATCTTGAATAACAGTCCATACATCTCAGCCATCGCAGGTGTATGGCTAAATATTGCCAAATACTAGTTATTAGTAGAAAATGATTAAAAAAATACCCAGATCGAACAAACCAAGATTCTAAGAAAAAAGCGTCCTAATCTCTTAGAAATGATTATTAAAACATCCCTACAAGTGTTTACTTTAGGCATCATTCAGTTCATTAAACGATAAGGGTTTACAGGTAATATATTATTTCTTTCACAAAATATGTCAATATGATGATAATAAATGAGCAACGAAATATGAAAAAGTGATATGAAATGTTTAAGACTCGAAACCGAGTAAAAATTATTATTAAAACAGAATTTTTATAGATTAGTTTTGGGCGATGTCACCTTTTAATTACTTAAATATTTCAATAAAACTTATTTTAAAATTATTCAAATCAGAATAAAATAATATAACAAATCTGCGTGATTTCTTTGACCTCTCCGGATGAGAATCGAATATACTGAAATACTGAATCTATTCAAATAAATTAATTAAAAAACTAAATTTTTAATTAAAAATTAAAGTAAAAAAAAAAATTATCTCACATGATCGATGTGAGACAAATTTTTTGAATGTGTTCAACCAAAAAAATCAACAGAGGACTTGTGTTGGATGAGGTCCAACCTGTGACAGTTTATTTGTAAGCAACAGTCGAATGTCCAAACATAGCACCCGAATAAAAAATAAAATGATTGACATAATATTTTTTTCCCTTTTATACTTTTTTTTAAAATATATTTGAATAAATAATTTCCTGCACTAGACGAGACTCAGCGCTTGAGTTGGTGCGTGAAATCTGAAGGACATTAAATCACACCTGACTAATTCTATTGGCCTGGCCTGGACTCAAATTCACCTTCCAGATCGTTTAATATGAGGCGAGTTAAGGCGCCTGGTACGCATTAAATCATCGAGACCTGTATTTTCCCGGGTATATTTTGAGAACTCATTAGATGAAACTATAACGCGTGATTTTTTTTAGATGTTATATTGAATGAAAAAACGTCATTGGATATAAACAGAAGATAAATAAATCCTTAGGTATATATATTGTTATATTGCTATTCAGATACTAGCAAATAACAAACCCTTCAATGCTAACATACCAGAAACAAGACCACTTCAAGAAAGAATTAGCAACAAAAATTATCTCAAAGAAAATACTACATTTTTGTTTATAGTTATATAAATATTATATTGAATTGAGGAGCTTCATCCATGTAGAAGCAATATCCATTTCTTTAACCATTTTTCAAACTGTTTATTAAAATCTGAATTTTTGAAATTTAGACTCTTGTGCCATTTTTTTACACTTTTTTTTTTAAATTTAATTAATTAAATTTTCATTTTTAAAAGTAAGTTCGTTTCTACACAATTGTCTCATGTCTAAAATGCCAAATTAATTTATCACAATCGCTAGTTGCTACTGCTTCAACAAGTGCGAATACAGTTATGAAGTAGCAAAAACGAAACAATTTATATAAATAATAAAAAAAAAAAAAAAGGGTTTATTCATTATTTATTCACAATGGATGTGATAAAAGAATGTTTCAGGGACACAGCATTAAAGCTTTTCTAGGTGTAGATTAATAGCGGGGGATGAAATATCTTTTGAATAACTTTTCGTTAAGTATTCCTATCTTATCTTAATTAATCCACGATTATTAGGTTTATTTTATAAAACATGGTATTTTGAATTAATATTTGTTAATATTATCTGGGATATTGGTCAATATGTATACCGCTGGCTTGTGGTATATTGACCAATATCTACGTATTCAAGGAATTGATCAATCTCACTGATAACTAATGAATGAGATAAAAAAATATGAACGAATTTAAAATAAATCAAGACCTACTTAATATGATTTTTTTTTTATTATTATTAACAAATCCAAGAATGTGTCATTTTTGTGTGATTTGCAATCTGCTAATTAGCAATAAGCAAATACGTTGAAATCCTGTTGGATGACTTGCTAACTTTACTAATACTAAGTTAGCATATCTCTCGGCCACCGCCTCAAAAGTCGTCGGGGTGGATTATAAGGGTTTATGTTTGATGTTAGTGTCTGTGCGGTGGGTTCGTGTTAAATGTTAGTCTTTGGTGGAAGTTTTTGTAGTATTGTGTGGCTGTATCGATAACTGTTGGGATACTCAGGTCCTTGTGTAGTAAGTCATTTGTCACATAGTATGGTGCGTCTGCTATTTTCCTCAATACCTTGGACTGGAACGACTGAATTCTTTGGCTTTTCTAGGTGACCTAGACTAGATGACACCTAGAATATGATTTAAATTGGTATTTATATAATGAAAGATAAGATCGGTAATTATGTAGTGAAAGACCCTCACCTTCAATAATCGGTGTAAGAAAATATCTGTTTACATAAATAAATTAAATAATAATTTTTAAAAAATTTTAATTTCAATTTAATTAAGCTAACAATACCTATTGAAAACATTGGCGGATCCGGTGGGGGGGGGGCTGTGGGGTCTGCAGTCCCTCCCTTTGGAAAATTTTCGTCATTTAAAGATAGAATTCGACTTTCCTTAATGTAAGGAAGCAAGTTAAAGAACAAATAATGTGCAGAACAAGTAGAATTTTAGTTATGGGAAAGTAACTTAAAGGTAAAAAAGTTGATTAGCAGATCCAAATAAAGGGCTCTGGGGCTGCAGCCCCCCCCATTTAGGACTGCATCCCCCCCCTTCACGATCGGCTGGATCCGCCCATGATTAAAAATAAAATAAACATTGAAAAATAAAAATGTCGGTCTTTTCCATGCCGCTTTCTATTATGATTTTCTTTTTTAATTATCAAACCTAAATACTGTTTATAAAATTTTAGTAGTTTCAAAAATTTTTCAGGAAAATGATCAGATATAATATTTAATCTACACAATGTATTAAAAATGTATGTCTTTTCGAAATCAGAAACAAACAAAACTCAGAACGATCATTGGAATTGAAAAACATTTTTCGTTGATTTCAGATTGTATACATTACAACTACAGAATTCTATTAATTGAAAGCACATTACAAATGCGACACTAAAACAAAAATGTTTGTGTCACAACAGAAATAAAAACAGTAGCTTAACGAGGGAATGATTCCTTCTGTTAATAATAGATTCGTTTTCTTTTTTGTAGTTGCTAGACTAAGGACTGGTGCTGCTATCTGTGTATCCGGTGGCGAACCTCAGCGTACACATTTTCTTTCAGTAAATATTTATCAAAATTTTTCAAATCACTATTTCATACTTATGACCAAATAATATTTATTAGGATTATACCATATCGACGAAGTAAAGCGGAAGTCAAAATTTTTCACCATTGCAATAGTTTCCCTTATTATATATATATTTAACAAGTAAAGGTAACTGAAAATTTGTAAATTGTTGATGAAAAGTATAATTAAATTAAAAATTAGCAAAGTTATTTGAAAATCTTTTAGGCTTTAAATTTTTGATTTTTAGGCAATTTAAATTAAATTAACTTAAGAAAGGTATATATTTGATTCATCTCAAAATCCCTGTTTTGAAATATTTAATGAAACCCCAATTAAACTTTTATTAAATGGGTTTCGAGAACTTATATACCTTAGAATAGAGTAAGTACCTATTTAAATTCGTAGAAATCATTGAGCTGCCAAGATTAAGCTTACGAAAACTTAAAATAAAAAAACATGTTCTAAGTAAAGTTATGAAAAAATATAGATAACTATTGCAACCGTTTGAAGTCTACAATACTAATAACTGATGAATATTTTCGAACCCTATATGTATCAAAGAGGTGTTTTAAGTGAGAAACACTTTTAACAGTCTAAGTACAATATGTGCAATAAGTTATGATTGAAATAGCTCTTAAATGTCCTTCCAAGACAAAACAAAAGCCACGTAATACAATCTTGGACTCATACCAATCCTTGATTTATAAACTTCAGTTTTCTCCATTTTAACACGTTGAGCGCCAAGCGGTACGATCGTACCGCTGTTGGACTATTGGCTGGGGCCGAGGCGGTCCCCAGGTACCGCCCGCTCCCGCCAGCTAAAAGATTGTTCTGGGCCAGGGGACCGCCTGCCGAGCGTGATTTCAAGGCATATTGGACCGCTCCGGCCCCGAACAATTCGCCAATGCAATTGGCCCAAATGTTTTTTTTTTTTTTTTTTTTTTTTTTTTTTTTTAATTTGGGGGGTATAAATAAATAAAATAAATTAATTTTATTTATTTTTTTACAAAACAAAATATCTTATTTATTAAAATAACATATTTTAAGGAAACAAGGGTTGACGTCGCGGTCATAACCGGGCAGCCCCCGTACTACTATAGGTAGCGGGCTTTACCCTGGGGCCGGGCGGTACATACGTACCGCTCACAAAATTATTGTTTAATTGCCAAAATTAAACTTTTTATTTATTTCTTTTGCAATTTTTGTATCATTCTAATCATATTAAAGTTATAAATTAGGAAAAATTGCTTTGGCCCCAGGCAAAAGTACATCATCTTTTCCCTGGCGCTCAACGTGTTAAAGCCGATCTTAAATTAGATGCTTGCTCAGACCTGGGCTAAAGGCGCAGAACAATCTAAAATAGCTGTTGTTTTATAAAAATACTTTATGATAATTAAAAAAAAAATTAAATGGGAGTTAAAATATTGTACTATTAGTCATTTGTCATACAGACAATAAAATTAAATTTGCCTGATCAGTAAATTATATTATGTTTTAAATAACTACAATATTTCGATAAAAATTTTGGAATTTTTTATCCTAAAGTATGCAGGTGCGAAATAATAGCCTTTTTATGATTAAGAAGGTGACTTTAGGCAGATCTATAAATATGAAAATTAATAATCATTTCGCCCTTAGATGCATCGTGTTTTTTTTTTATTTGTAAAAATTAAAAATAAAGTATCAAAGAGTTAACTGAAAACAAAACAGCGTATTGAAAGAGAGAAAAAAAGAAAGAAAATATTTTGTCCTGATTCTCAAGTTTTCAGCGTTCAACCGTTATACAGATTTACCAATACCTAATTAATGACCTACAATATCGGTAGCCAGTGAAAAAAAATAATTAACCTGTTCTAAAATTCAGTTGCAAAACCACTTCCCTTCGAAGTGATGATTGCCACAAAGACTAAAGGAAACAATAGATTTCGAAACTGAAACTGCTGACAAACTTAAATGTTGAAAGAGAAAGCAAGCGAAAATTGTTCCAAACCAACCTTGCAATAATATTCGCTATAAGATCGGTTCACGTCTGAAAATAGCTATCATTAGCTATTAAGTAGCTATTATAGCTATAATATAATAATATAAAATATACCTATAATAATAGCAATAAATAGGTAATAGCTATTAAGTATAATTCAAAATCCTGTCTAGAACAAACAAAAATAAATTGCACCCTAAAAACAACGAATAATCACCGAAAACAGTAATAGTTTTTTATAATTATTAACGTCTATGAGAGAGTATAATTTATATGGTTTTCTAACCGTTCACACAAGATAGATTATATAACTCAAAGGCAAAATTAGAACAGTTTACTCAGTAATCTTAAATAAAGAGATAAAATTTAAAACTATTAGCTGACTAATTATTGAACAAAAAAAAATATCAGTGCATTTGTCTATTCTGTTTTAAACCATAAAAGTAATTTAATTTTAATTACTTATATAGTCAATTTACAACTTTAGATTTTATTACTACAAACTATGTACATATTTTTATTCTTAAATGCTAATTACTAATTTAATATTATTTCGATTTTTATTTTCGATATCTCGCTTAATTCACGGTTCTTTAGGTTAAGAAAAAAAAAAAATTAAAATTTTGGTTTTTCATAAAATCTTAGGTCATGCTCTGTTTTTTATTGTTTTCAATGAAGCTTGACTTATTTACTTTTATTCTAAGTAAATTTACAATTGAAAAAATCGAAGTACACATAGAACTTTTTTTTTTAACACCTTTTCAATAAACCTAACAAAGTTCAAGAAAAGTTGTATACAACATAAAATAATTTGTAAGGTGACGGAATAGCTTAAATCTGTTTTATAGGGCATTAAAAATGTGAAAAAATGTTTATAATAAATTAATAATTTGTGGTTTGTATCAGTTTTTTGTTTATATTTTTTTGGGTATATGAATGACGTCAGTACTTGGTCTAGAATAAAATTATGAAGCTAATTTCTACCTAAATACACACCTTTTTCAAAATGCAATATATGGTAAAATTTTAATATGTTTTTATTTAATTTTCGGTCCCATCATAGGGTCATATCTTTACTTGCATCTATTTTAAGAGCATTTAGAATTCGATAGTTTTTTTTTAATTTTTTGATTTAATCAAAAATTTATTTCTATTGAAATCTTACTTCAAAATTAAGGCCAAGAGCATTACAAATAAAAAAATTAATATATAAAACGTTAGAAACTTATTTTCGCAGTAAAAATGAGTATTTGAAAATCTGTTTTGAATTTTTTATTTTATTACAGCCGGAACTGGAAAATAGTTACCTGTATTTCCAAAATTGGATGAGGAAATAAAAAAAAATAATAAAAAGTAATAGAAATTGGTCTGCAATATGCCAAGTATGCGAAGTTATGCTCTACCACTAGTCCGAGAAACTTTTTCTGATAAAACAGTAAGCTGTTTCATAAGACCTTTTAAAAGGAAAGTGTTCTGCGCTGCCGTTGATTCAATTTATTCAATAGTCATTTTCGATCCTGAATGGTCAAGAAGTAAATTTAAAATGTAATAATAACAATAAATTAATGAGCAAATATTTGAAAAAAAAATCTTAGATAGACGTTGAAACACAAGAAATGCTATAATCCAACTTGCCTCGTCATCATTTTAAAGAGGAAATTCTTGCAATTATCTTCGGAACGTTCCCCAATATAAATGTGTTTATTTGAGGAAAAAAAAGACTAGATGTAAGCAAGAAGTGTGGTCGTAAGTAGATTAATATCCAGGAATGATATGTATATTAAGTTGGTAATTTAAAAAAAATATCAGCATATTATAAAATATTTTTTGAATAAGTGCCTGCACCTAAATTGCTCAGATAAAAAAAATAAAAAAACTGGTTCTAATAAAAATATTTCATAAAATTATAGAAGTATTTCTCGTCCTACTCCTTAACATTTAGCAACACTGCATTTTAAAAATGCAAAATTAGAAATAGAAGTGGGTGGGGGGATGTAGAACAGTTTAATTTATTATAACTATTATAATTTATATATACAGGACATTTGATATCTTTTTTTTTTTTTTTTTAAATCATTAAAATATATGAGCACTTCAAAATTAGAAACGTGCTTAGAAAACTGTTGCATAATAACTAAGAGCTAATAAATTCACAAACTGAAAAGTGTAACATTTCCTAGTCATAAAACATGTGCCAGAATTTTAAGCAGGCTTGTCTTTATAAATATGTATTCAAAAGGACAAGTTTAATTAACATAATATATCGCTATGAAAACATTAGCTATAATAATATAGATCCGGTATGTTCAAAAATCTATTTGGTAACTGCATCAAAAGCAGATGTAAATCTGACGGTGTTTATGAATTCAAACATGAGCAAAATCAGATTTGCCATGGACAGAACAAAAGATATCGTTCAATAAATTTAAATGTTTATAAACTGAACAGCCGAAAGGGCTCTCATATTTTCTTACTAGTTAAAAAAAACAGTCCATATCTAAACCATCTTAAACCTCTGTCGAAATATGTAGTTGGGAATACAAAAAAAAAAAAAAAAAAAAAATGGGTAAATAAAGCATTAGTCTTGGGAAAGTCATAAATTAATTGAATGCATGAAAACACGCAAGCAGCCAAAAATATTTTATCGATTTCGTCAGTGAATAATGTATAATAATTACTATTGTAAAAACAAAAAAATAAAATAAAAATTTAGTAATTATAAATAATTCATATGGTGAACCTCAATCAATGATGACAATCAAGGCAATATTAATATTATAATATGCAGGAATCATCTCTATAGTTAAAAAAAAAAAAATCATAGTGTATCAAAGTAAAAAAGATAGTACCTACATAGTAGTAAATAGTACACATTTAAAGTTATAATCAAAATATAACCTAATCATTCACCTAATGATTGATAAAAAGGAAACTGAGTATAAGAATGCTAAAACCGATTAAATTATTTTTAAGGTTTCGTAATTTTTTTTATCGTAATATTTTTACTTAACGAGTAATATTTTACTTAAGCATCTAATATTCTACTTAAGGAGTATTCGTAATAAAATTAACCTCTAATGCTTGAATGAATTTAATAAGCAAGAAAAAAAGAAGAAAAAGGTCGCGAATTAGACATCTTACTCATCATGGGAAGAAATTCCTATAAGGGCCATTGTCGGGTGAAAAGAATCCTTTACCTTTGGAGTAACCTTGAAAATAATTCTCATGGCCCTCTGGAAAAAAAATATGTTACTTAACGATATAATTTGTCAAAATAAAAATGTCGATAAATTTGTTCGATAGTAATAAAAATGTAAACAAGGAAAGTGTCAGGAAGTGAAAAAAAATCGACGTATTGAGTTATTTGGAATAACCATGTTATAATTGTGTCCCATCGTAATCATGTTCAGTAAAAAAAGTGTTTTGTCATATTATGAAGCACACTAGAATAATTTATTTTCGAAATATTATAATTAGTGGCATTCATTATTAATTTTCATAATCAAATATATTTATATTTAAAATATTTCCGTTTATAGTGATGAAGAACGCTAATTATGTAAAACTACCGATTGTTTCTCCCATCGATGGTTTCAATATTATCAGGCGTAAACTATTGATATTGTAAGATTTTTTTTCTTTTGTGATATCCAAAGTATAAAGAAGGCACAGACTGCGTCAAAGCTTATGAACAAGGTTCACTTTTCGTGAATAACTTTTGTCTGTTTAAATATTTATATAATTAAGTTGCAAATTAAATAAATGTATAATTTTTAACTTGCGAAATTCAAAATAAACTTAATATTCGTAATGACAATTTAACATGCATTTTATTTATTTGAATGGATCATTGGAATTTTTTTTTTTTTTTTTAATTCTATTGTAAAATCTGGTAAGCTTCAGAAAATTGATGAGTTTCTCGGGTATTCTGCAGCACTTCTTTCAATGATGTGCTAGTTTTTAATTCTGTTCTTGTCGGCTGATAATGTTCGCAGTCCACTAATATTATATTAGAGATATTAGTGAAATATCTCGGAAGACCGTGATCAGGGCACCACATATGACGGAGGTAGGGTGTGCGAGGTTGTGAAGCAGGTATGCTTTTTTTTCTTTAGAAAACACATCTAGTAAGTTATCAAGAAACGATAGTTTTTTACTGTTATATTTATAAATGTGATAGTGATGGTGGAGGCTATCCATTTTCCCCTTCATAATTTGTTTTAGGTTTTCGATACTACGACCGATAGTTAAAATACTATCGATTGTCTTGATAGTTTACAATTGACGATAGATTTAAATTACAAATGAACAGCGAAAAAAAAAATCAATAAGTTTGTGTAAACTAACAGATTCATGGTTTCGATACTCCTTCTTCTAGGAATTCCAAAAAAGGTGATAAATGAAGGGCCCGAAAACCAAATACAGTCTTGTAGTAGTTCGTTTTACCTAATACTCTGTAGTATGATTCTTGATTGATTTAATATTCGTTAGAAGGCAGAAGGCGACCGCAGGGTTGGGGGGAGCTGCCTTTACTATATGCATTATTTATTATAAAAAAAAAAAATTTAATTTTAAAATATCAATGTTTTATTTGAACAATTAATTGAGCCTTACACAGTCAGAATACCTCGATTCCCCCACCCCGTCATAAGGATTTTACCGGTCCGCCCCCCCCTAGAAGAAATCCTGCAAACGCCCTTGATAACATACCCTAATTTACTTAGTATGCCAGTAACGGCCAGGAAGGGAGGAAAAAAAACATACCCTAATAAAGTACAATATAGTTGTCATACGATGTGGTTAGTGACATAAATTATCGTGAAAAAGTAGTGTTCCTACAGAGAGACAGGCCTGCTATTGAGAACGCACAAAATAGCTGTTATGGAAGCGGAGACATTCGTGGAACATCGATCGGCGTCCAATCCAATTGATAAGTTCTATTTCATCATTTAAAAACGGAAATATAGCGTTAACTCACCTATCAGAAGAGTCGGTTCTCGTTGGTCGTCAACTAGGGCGGCGATGACAAGGTAGAGCGGGTGGTTGTTGGGAATGCGGTCCATGTCTATGGAGCTCTCATCGTAGACAACTACTTCCTTGTGATTCCTCTTCCGGAGGAGCTCCTTGCCCTGGCGGGAGGTGGCGAGGTCCGCGAGGGCTGCCTTGCCTTGCTCAAGCCGCCGCCTGGATATCCGGTCGGAGCAGGCGATGTTGATGGAGCCGCGGATGTGGCTGAGGTTGTAGGCCATGAAGGGCCTGACGTCGAGGAGCAGGGGGGACATTATGCCGTCGAGGCGGGCGGCGAGGGCGTCGGGCTGGATCTTGCGGAGGCGGCTGAGGACGAGGGAGCGCTGGAGGGTGGAGCTGGTCTCGAGGCAGGGGCTGGCCGGCAGGCTCGCGGTCTCCAGGCGGCACCGCTTCGGGGGGCCGGGCTCCGACAGCGACCTGTTCAGCGACAGCTGCAGTCCTTCCCTTCGCCCGCCACCTTCCCACCAACCGGCCGCAGCGCTCATCCCCTCTCGATCTGCAACATAACAACACATTTTATACAACACATACAAGAAATAACAAGGAGTAAAGCAACAAAATAAAAGGGTCAAATATAAGTGAATAGCTTTCTCATGATTGGACTGTCAGAAAAGCGGAGCCAATACCTGCCTACCTTCATATATGGGTACCAGTATTGTAGAACCCAACCTTTATCTACCTACATATAACGCCAGACCATTAAGTGACAAATAGCGTTCTGTTTGGAGAACACTATTACATATATTGAATCCGTAATGCTCAGTTATAATACCCATCATTATTATTTTAGTAAATCATATTTTAAACATAAAATAAACTTTTATCATTTAAATAATACAAATATTTGAAATATTAGTTTTCTTCTGGATCGTTGCTGGATCATCAAAAATTTTCATTACGGTGCATTCAGGTTAAGGTGAAAATCCTGTCTATTACTATATAGTAGGCATATTTGAGTTGGTTTGAAAAAGGCTCGACATCGCTAAGGTTCATGAGATAAAACGAGAATGGAGCCCTGGTAAGATTAAAAGATTATAATAAAACCAAAAATTGGGGGAGTATACTCCATATCTACAGATGATATGTAAGAAGAAGATAATTTAGATTTAATACGAACACTAAATAACCTGGTGCCGAAAGTGATCACAAATCACTATACTACTAAGTATAATTATACTAAGTGATCACTATACTAAGGTAAGTTATGACAATGAGTTCTCCCATCTTCATATATAAACTACTACTATAAACTGCAATTAGGAAATTTCAAAACAACGAGATAATTCTTTCCTTCTGCAAAGAAAGAATGTTGAATAAATTATTGCTAATATTATAATTTAAAAAAAAAAACATCATAATAAGTATTGAAGAATAAAATATCTTTTGAGTAGTAATGTAGTAAAAACATATTCATTTCAACGGTAAAAAAAGCCAATGGTATGAAGACTTTGTGTTTATTTTACTGTTCAAGTTCTTATTAAATGTCCACATTTATTAAATAAAACTAGTAACAACATTCCTCCAACTTCTTCCTTTACGCTCAATCAGTAAGGAGCCACCTTATTTGATAGCGCATTAACAACTAAGAGTAAAATACAGACTACAAAATAGGTAAAACAGCAAACAGTCAGGTCGGTGGGTAAACCGGTAAGCTTACACAATATTTAAACGACCTATTATCGGCAAACAGCCTGTGATAATCCCAGCGATATAGCGCGACCCCTGACTAGGATAGAGCGGATTCCATGAGGCAGCACCCCGAGGCATGGACCGAGAAGAAAGGAGTTGCAGCAAGGCATGGGAAATGCGGTTAGGACAGCGAGCTTGGATCTCTGACTCACCGCCAAACTATTTCTCATTGCCGCCAGCAGTCACTGCTTCCAGTATTAATTAAATATATTCAGCCGCAACCTCCCTATCATACATCCCTGTTTCTTATCCCATCCTCCTTCCTCCTTACCTTCGCATTTGCATAATGCCTCCATCTTATGCAACTGGATAACCGGGCGCCCGTCCCCACCCGTCCATTATACGGCGCTCATCACCTTCACTCCTCGGTTACTATTTATAGTCTAACTGTAAGATCAATATCAACTGCTTGTTTTTTTTTTCTCATTACAACTGCTACTTTAATTGAAAAATAAATATCTGAAAAAATCGTTGCCAATTCGTTAAAATATTTATTCAGCTAATACGAAATATGCAGCCTGAAATCTGCTATTTTTATGATTGGATTCAAACGTCAGATGGATTATAATCCATCTTCATAATTATGAAGCAAGAAGTTAAGTAAAAGTAACGTAAACATAAAGTTAAGTGATTATTTTTTTCTTTTAATTCAAATAATTTTTGATAGGCATGATTTAAATGGCTTATGGAATGAAGTTTGGAACTAAACGTTGTTTCGCTATTTGACCGCAAGGGGCAAATGGACGAATAGACCTGTTTACACTTTCAAGTGTTTTGATCATTATTTGGGTGACATATTGTAGTTCACTTATTAACCGGTAATTAAGAATAATAATCATCACCGGTTAATAATCATCCAGATAAAAAAACTGAACTGCGTAAACTGGACTTTGGTCCACTGTGGGGAAGAAGGGAGCCTACGTCAGAATTTCGGCGGACTCTGAACTAATGAGGATCCTGGACGGCCGAAGAGACCCGAGGAAGTT
Source organism: Aelia acuminata (assembly GCA_911387785.2). Classification (NCBI taxonomy): domain Eukaryota; kingdom Metazoa; phylum Arthropoda; class Insecta; order Hemiptera; family Pentatomidae; genus Aelia; species Aelia acuminata. The sequence continues at coordinate 62,012,890 of OU426982.1, read as the reverse complement.
TCGAAAGCTGAAGAGAAAGCCGCTTCAAGTCACGAGCAAGGACAGGATTTTAGCCCGCTCTCGTTTGTTCGGCTTAGCTCTAATCCCGCTAATAGTCAAACTGCCCCTTTCCAGGGGTTTAGTCCGATAAGTTTAGCCAATCCTTCTCATTGGGGATCGATTTCCATTAATTATTTATTATTATTATTTCTAATAACCACAATTATTCATAAAAATGATCAGCGATATCTGAACATGGATTAGAACATATCCAAACATACCTGAACAGGTGAAACGTTTGAAAACAAAGCTATCTAATGGTCAATACCTATAGCGGAGAGGTGGTAAAGCAGCTAGAAGGTGTGTTAATCGCTTAACACCTATTGGAGGCTTGGAACATCAGTATGCCAGATAACACAAACACATTTGTGGGGCCACCTGTTGTTAGTGGTTAGCATAGAAACCTATAATAATAAAGGTCGCGAGTTCGCGTCCCGAGGTGGCCCTAGGATTTTTTAATGGGAGTAAAAAATCCTTGTCTATGCCGTTCTTCGGATAGGACGTAAAAGGTCCCGAGCCTATGCGATGTCAGGTACTCGTTAAAGATCCCATCCTAATTATACCTGGATAGACAAAATTTATGACTCCCACTGTAGTATCGTCCGATTAGGCTTAGTGGCATAAAGTGACGTTAAAACAAACCAACACATTTGTTGTATGACTAACGACGTTGCATGAAATTTTTAACGATCCAACATAGGCTAAAACAATATGTAATCATTAATAGTATTTTTTATATCGTTTTTACATAAGGTGAGTAGATGCAGAAGTATTACTTATGCCCTTAAGTGAGATAAAGTGTAATCTTATAGTAATAAGGTAGAGGAAAAAATATAAATAAAAAACTACATATTTACGCTTACAGACAATTCCTTTGTACTGTTCGATAATATTTATTTTTATCTTTACTTTACGCAATATCTTAAATAAATATGAAGTGGTAACGGTATCTAGTTATCAGGAGCAAGAAACACTCCATGAAGCCCTCGAATGGTAGGTACTATAAAACCAGATAAACCATGATTTTACAGATCACTTTTTTATTATCAGTCAAACAACATTAGGCAACGGTTTATTAATAAAATTTTGTTGAGTACATACATTGAAACATTAATTGCATCATAAGTAATCAATCCTTTCAATTTCAAGTTAAATTAAATTAAATTTTAATGGAGGACTTTAATATTTTTAATTATTCTTAAATGATTGTACTAAACTGAAATTGTTAATTATTTCTTTTTATTGAAACTACAAAATCAAGGAATCTTTATAAAATTCTATGTATGTAATGAATGTTTTGTATGATATATTTTACAGGAATTAGTTTTTTTCGAAAACATTTTAGGGTAAATGCGTTATTTCCGCATAGCCAGAATAATTAAGAAAAAATATATCGAAAATTTTATTCTTAACTGTACAGATTTAATTGCATTCAAATAATTGAATTTAAATCATAATAGATTCCGAATTCAAAAATCTATCTAGAATTTACGATAATAAAAATTGTTTGATTAATACTAGATTATTCAATAATCCAGAATTAATTAAGATGTTAAAAGTAAAACCAACGTGATAAAATCTTTGTTAAAAAGGAATAATATTAAATTATATAAAATTTAGTTTTAATCACAGTAACTTCCAGCTAAATTAAACAGAAACCAACCTTCGGCTGAACCATTTATAATATGTTTATGACATTATATAATATGAGAGCATAATTATATTTAAGAGTTAAATTAAGATTGAATGTATTAACAATTGAACGCAATAAATATAATTGGAAACACCTTATGTTATACATATATACATACTATTTTTTTTTAATGCATATTTTTAAGACAACTTTCTTCACTTTTTGATTGACGTTATAGCCCTTTGTATTTTTTCATGATCTTAGTTTATTTATTATTATTTTACATCAAACAATAATGTATTTTCATCTATTGAATAAGTGATTTACTTCATATTTTTATAAAAATATAAAACGATTAGGGTTTTTGCCGTAGGGAAGGATAATTTCGTCTCAGGCTGTGCCCATCTTCTCAGAATATTTAGAACCTATGCAAAAACATGTTTAAAAGGAATAGTTAAAAAAAGTCACAGGATAGAAGTACTATACAATAAAAGTATGTTTTTCCGAGGTTTTGACGGTGAACAGCAACGCAGAATGCTATGCATGAATATTGAGAAGCCTGATAAAGAGATAGCTTGGAGCCGAATGGATTTAGCCATGACATCAGCATCGCCAAGGAGAAATGCTTCACCGTCGCTTTGCGAAACTCCACGATTTATAGAGTCAGGAAGTACCGTTATCTACGTCTAAACCGCTAGCCCCCTGGGTGTCTTAGAACAAGATGGCGCGAGTACATAACTTTTCATCGATTGGCACTGTGTAATCCATTAAGATTTAATTCCTTATAGCTAACTGTTGGAAACTATATAAAATATTAGAATCGGTATATTATCTAGTGGTTTTAAGTATATAAGATATTCGAACAGAGTACCATCTCGATCTAATAATTTTTTTCCAGTGACGAAATCGATATCAAGAAATAACCCTTTGAATGTTTGTAATAGTTATAGAGTTTGTAGGAACCCAGATATAGCATAAGTAGGGCTTAGTAGAAACATTCCGTGACGAGGCAACTTTACTCCGCCGAGAAAACTGTTGGGACGAAAAAACACGGCTACACGAAACAGCACACGAAAGCCGACAATAGCCAAACCTTGGATCTATTTCCAAGTGGATATTTCCGAAATAGACCCAGAATGGTCTTAATGCAGGTCTTCCCAAAAATATTCTCTGAAACAAACGAAGCCTATTCCTTCGCTCAAATCTTATCAAGCCTTTAGCCTTTAGCTAACCGGTCGCGATGTGTTGCCAGCCACGTTCAGTCTTTTAATATCCCTGAGGATAGCGCATCGGTGAGGAATGCCCTGGCACCTAATCTCTGCCGCGCAGCGCATATTTTAAGGGACCCACGTGAAGCTGATACATCACCATACATCGATAAATGATAAGAAGGTTGGAATTCGATAAAATTTCCAATTCAATAAAGAACGTAGAATAGAAATAGCAAATGATGTAATTCTGGGACTAAGTCACTTAAGAATAAACAAAAATAACGTTTCACCTCGACAACTTCTTTATGGTATAACAACCATAACAATACTTCTGGAAGTTTTACGGTAATTTAATTAATTAACAATGTATGGCCTATAATTTGAAGAGATAAATCAAAACTTTTTTAATTCAAATACCATTAAAAAGTAAATGTAATTTTTGAAAATCTGATGTTTCCTTCAAATCCATTCATTATAACTATATTGACCACTTTTTTTTATTGACTTATAGGTATTAATAAGTAGATAAATTTCTTTATGGAGATGAAACAAACTTTGTCTTAGCCTTCCTTCCCTTCTCCGTAATAAGAGTTGGTTTACACAGCCGACGCAGGCTGAATAGGAAAGGGCAGATAGATCTTTTACAATGATGTATATTACCAGAAAATCAAAGAAAACAATGAAATGTCAAAAGTTTTAGATGCAGTGTTTGGCAGTTTAAAATGTAAATAAATTTCATTAGTTACGAGAGTACTTTTTTTGTTTAAATGCCAGTGTACTAAACCAATAGAAATGCATTAAAATACCTATTTTATAATGCAAATAACATTCTTGACGGAAATGAGTAAATTTCACAATAAAAAATCTGACCCGTAAAAATACATTGAAGATAACAATCATTAGATTTGATCATTTCGCAATAGATGCTCGCTAAAGGAGACTGGAAACTGGCAGTAAAAGGAACTTAATGAAGAGGGAAGACTTGGAATGACAAGTCCTAAAGGTCATTCCCCAATCACGTCAAATCTTGAAGGAGACTGTGATTGGCTTGAGGAATTTATGGCTCGAGAAAGGCTCATTCGGGTTCGGAGCTCTTACAAAACTAAACCAGTTCTCTGCTTTTCCAGCTTCCTTTAGCGGGTGGTAGGCAATTTGTTTGAGTTAGTCTAACAAGGCGGTGAATGTATGCAGTCGTTAAGAAAATTAATCATATGAAATATGCTGATATTGTTCTGGAACCTTTAACCTTGATACGAGAAAGACTGGACGAGATATCGTAAATTTTAGTATCATATAATTCTATAATCCTACAGAATTAAAAAGAATAAATATCGATACCAACTACTAGACACTATTATTATCTAACTCAGGAAAAAGAACCTTCGAATCAAAAAATCATACTTAAATTTTTTAAACGCTATTCACATAAATTATTTGTGTGAATGGCCTTCAGCCTAATTGAGGTTAGAAATGTATTATGTTTATTTTAGAGAGGCGATATGGTTCATTCTAGAATTTCAAAATGTCTTGAATATAAATCATTGATTTTATATATTTACAGATATGTACATCATATCTATTGAACTCATTTAAATTCAGATATAAACTCGCTTTAAAAGAAGATCAGATTGATCCCTCGGATATAAAGATATGTCACGCATTTACTCAATTGTGTTAGGTACACACCAACATAACCTAAAGATGGCGTTTACCTCAACATATTGTTCTTTAAGTAAAATTCATATCGGTAAAGATACTATTTAGTTAATAGTCCTCTAATATGAATTTAAAAATATTTATTACAATTATCTGAGCATTTTAAGGCAATTAAAGAAACGTGGCAGAGAAATTGTAACTTATTTAAGATTACTATTTCGTTCATCTTAGCTGTTTTCCAACCCTGATTCTTAAACTCCTCCGCTAGATGTGTTCTGAAAATATACCTACAACTGGTATGTACTGCGAAATACCTATCAACTTCCACGAGCTGACTACGAACGGTATCACAAATTTGCCACCACGAACAAGAACGGAACAGCCAACGATATATGAATCCATCATACATGACAAGCGCAGAGTAATTTGATGGAAGTGGCGCCCAAGACAGGACAGATTTATTCCTCATTGGCCAGCGGTGGGAGATGACTCACAGCTCTTTAAAACAGTCTTGGAAGCGTATATCGCTACCCTTGCCAAAACTTCGAGGTCCAGGAACGATTCCTCTTAGCGATTCGATGGCCTTAATAGAATTTGATGGATAACTGAATGTTGATCTTTGGTTTAAAGAATGAGTATTTAATTTTTATAATCAGATAAATTTTAAGCTCTCAAACTGTAAACGTGGATAAAATATAAATAAAATTGCATTAAGAATACCACTTCTTTCTCAACTACTTGTGATTGAGTGTATTGTATCTTGTAAGTGGGTATTGAATCTTTTTTAAAATTTGAATTTTTTCGGTTGGCTTAACTTACAGCGTAAAAACTTTGCCATCTGAACCACCCTTCTCAAAATGTTTTCCCGTTAGCTGAATCCAGAATCTATAAATTTATCAATTTTCTTTTTTTCCTCTCACGAGGTCTTTGCAACTGTTGTAGCATTCGTTGTTAAGGTTTCCTGACGGAGACTTCTATGTATACGTCCTGCACACTTAACTTTCTTGGCTTCGTAGCAGGAGATAAAGAAAGTTAGTTAGTTTCTAATAATCAGTTTTTATAGGTCTCTCACCCCAGCGCATTATTACTTTGATCCTATATTGCTATAGTTATCAGTTATAGATAAATTTCGATCTAAAATTGAAAAAAAAAATCATCCTAGGTTTTTATAGAAAGATTAAGCGAAGATATTTTTCTTAACGATTTTGTTTACAAAAGTATCCTTTTGGTTACACAGGTTAGAAAAAAAAACGTTAGAAACTTCAAATGAGAGAAAATTATGTCGTTTTTATTCAATTAAAACCTTATTTAACGGTAAAACTGGACTTGAAAAGTTACTTAGTGGGGTTTCGCAGAAAGAAGCGATGGCACAACTAAGACAAAAAAGGCATGATTTGTTTTTTATAAATGTTCAGAATGACAGGTCTAAAAAATATGCGTTAGAGAAAAAAGCTATTAAATAATGAGCAGGAAAATGAGTTTATATATATAAGAGCTACATTGTGAAAAGCATCTCAATAATGAACTATAACATTTCCCGCCTCCATTACTGTTATCACAAAAACGATAAGGGCTGTGAACGCTTCCGAGCAAATTATTTTAAACTCTACACGCATAAGGTTTTTTTGCTGGGTTTGTAATTATAGAACAGGGGTGTCTGTAAGGGTCGTGTAGAAGGCCCACCAAGTGAATAACAACAAGAAACAATCAAGAGCCGTATACTGAATCGCTTTAATGAGTGATGCGAATTCGGTGAAAAAAAAAAAAATAGAAAATCGGCAGTTGTCTTTTTAAGAGTACCTTAACTCCGCATCCGTCCCCCCGCCCCCTCCGGTCATCAAAAGTGTGGTAAGCAATATATATATTGTATATATATATATATCCGTAACATACATATGTTTTTTTATTCAAGAAAACTTAATATGGCATTAAAATCTGGCTAGGATTTTAATGCCATTAACGAGATCTGCGCTTTGATATGCAGAGAACTTGTAGATAGTAACCGCTAGGACTCGAGAGCAACAACAGTTATACACTGAGGTATGGAGGCTGCTTGGACCAGGTGACGACTATACTCCACCTGCTCCAACCACCTGTCCTGGGGAAACATCGCCACTTTTCTCTTAAATATTACAGCGTTAATGCAAAGTTAGAAAAAAAAAAGTTCTTTTAAAAGAGTTAAGCGTTAATGCAAAATAATATACAATTTACAATAATGTACATATAATTATATACAATATACAATACAATTATAATATTATCACAGAAATACCCGAAAAATGACGGAAAATACCCAAAATATCTCATATAATGCGCATTTAAGTTGGAAGAACCTTGAGTATTTCAATAATGGAGAAAAGTTACATGATGAATTTGAAAATTTAGAACAAATAATAATCAACGAAATAACGCAATTAACATGGTCTTTTTTTCGGCGTGGGTTCCACGTGTAATAATGTTTTAATAAGATAAGAAAAAGAAAAATACAAGTGGCTAGATAGAGTGAGGCGAAGCAGGTATCTTTCTAACTGTACATCCAAAGTTAGTTTAACTAGAATAATTTAACTGATTTAAAAAAAAAAAAAAAAAAAAAAAAAAAAAAAACAGGCAACAAAAATATGAAGTAATTTTGGAAAAAGAAAAAAAAAAGCTCAATAATTCCATGCTCCTAATATGGAAAAAGACAAATTATAACTAGAAACATAAAGAAATTACGTAACAGAACAATAATTCTAAGAGAAAGGAGCAATTGAGTTACTTCGCAATACGGCAGTACTTTGATGCTGATGGTAATTCGAAAAAAGATTTACCTTTCCTTCGACGGATTTATGAAGGGGTTACACAATGTGAACTTGCATAAACCCCCCTAACCATCGATTCTATGGGCTTTACACCTCCATAAGTCAAATACCCCGCATTGATCATAAAGCATCAAACCAATTTCCTAAAAAGGCAACTGCCTTGGTGGAGGAAAACTCGGAGAAATTGGATAATTTTCCTCAATCTTAGTTATGATCAAGTAATAAGTTTCAATAATCCTATTCAGAACAATTTTATGATAACCAGTCAATTATTATGAATAAACCCAAAGATCTGTCAATATATGAATAAATGTCGGAGGATTATTCAAAAACTTTAAAAATCGACAAAAAAAATGTAGAGTTTCTTAATTTTTCAGCAGATTGGGTTAATATTAACTCCTAAAGAGAAATAATGGAAGAAAAGATTATATACAAAATATAATATCATAGATATCATATACCATATAATAATATGGAACAATTATTCTTTTATCACCAGGCTAATAACAGTGACATTTGTTCAAATTGCCTTGTGAATAAAAAAATTATAAAAACTTTTCATTTTAAGCTTCCCATAGGTCGCAATAATACTTGAATAACATTAGACACACAAACAAATATAAGTAATATGTAAGCAAAGATATGAAGAATATAAAAATAAAAATATATATAATATAAAAAAAATTATAAAATATGAAAAAATGTTTATATTCTTTTTTTACGCTGACCACTTGTTAACTTATCAGAACTTCCTTCGTCTTGAACCACATCTAAAGGCTAAAGCCGACTAACTAGTTATTGTAAAGTTTTTTTTTCGGGCATCCAAGTTATTTCTAGTTTAGCTAAATGTTCTTTTTAAGCTAAGCTCAGATCATTGTCAAAAAAAATATTCCAAAATTAGTTAGCAAATTTTATGGCTATGATTAGCGACCACGGCATAAAAATGAATAAAACGTGTTTGTCTACGTTTTAAAAAAATAACAATAATAAAAATAAATCTTATTGCAATAATAAATCAATAGGTAAATTTTGTAAAAAATGAATAAATTATGTTAGTGTAGAATATATCTTTTTTCTTATACCCATTATTTGTTTTCTTTTATTTAATCATATATTAAAAAATATTGGATAAAAATTATACAACAAATTAATATAAACGAGCCAACAAAAAAGCAACACATAAATTATATATTACAATATGTATATATGAACAAAAGTACTAGAATCTTAAATGCAGGTAAACATACTAGGTTGTCAACTTTTCTTAGATTTAACTATCAAAAAGGTAAAAACAATATGAATCACAATTGCGAAATCAAATAGGTAGATGACATCTTTTCAGTAGAAAAAAACTTTATTCGGAAAACAATTTACTTTATGACATCCAAACGGATATTTTATCAAAATACCTGTCTCATCCTTATGTATATATAAAAATGTTTGTCTTTCAATAACTCAGAAACTACTCAACCGATTTTAATGAAATTGGGCTCAATGTTTTTAGTTTTGGCCAACTTAAGAGATATGATAGTTTTTAACTTGATTAGTGACCAAAATAATTCTTACACAGCGAATTATTGCAAATACAGTAGGTCATGTTTCGATTTATTAATATGGCGTCATATGTCGATTTCATAACGTTTTTGTTTAAAAACATGCTATTGTAATACAGGTTATCATTATTATAATTTTGTATTGTGTTATGTGAGTGCAGTTATTTGTTCCTATATTATTATTTTCCACAGACAAATAGTAATACAAATCTTTGTATATATTGTTAATTTTCATTATAGAATAAATAAATCAAGAAAAGGTTACAATAAATTCTCAAAAGTGTATGTAATTTTTCTTCTTTTTCCTTTTTTATTGGTATTTCAGTTAAATTACTAGCTAAGTGCTGAAACGCTTTGCTCTGGCCCACCCTGATATCAACTTTCAGTAAAGTAAATACATTTTAATAATTTAAATTAGGCTATTATTTGAAATAATAATCTATACATGTTGTAACAGCACCTACTATCACAGGTGTAACCTAATAGAAACCTGGCTTGGGGAGTCAGTGTTGCCAAAAAGTAGTGAACATTAGTGAGCTGGTAACCACTGCCGGTAACGAGACATGAAAACTCCCTGAGTGTGTTTTGATTAGGTGTTGTGGGATACTTTGTGATTTGCTAAAGAACTGCATAATTAAGACTTTAATATTATATTTTCAGTTGATTTATTTATTTATTTAACAGAAGTTTCTTTAATTTCATTATTCGTTTTGTTATTATTATTTTAATACAGTGCTTTTTTATTTTACCAAAGCTTTTTATTATTTTTATCCCGTGCTCTAAAATGTAAAATTTAACAAATGTCAGCGAAGATTTTAATCCTTTCTTTAATTTAAAGTAGGCTATTATTGGGAATGATATTTCGGTGTTAAGTTCACCAGAATACATTTTTTTACTTATCTTTAAATTATTATTGATTAACAAAGGATTAGAAATCTTCGCGGCATTTTTTAAATTTTACATATAATGATTATTACACCTCTACTGAACAGGAATAACTGTTATTTGGATAAACCGCAAGTTTCAGATTTATCCACCATAAATATGAGAGTACTACTGCAAAATGATCCATCGGCAGATATATTTTCTAAACAATTGCTCTATATTGGAAACGGTGAAATAGAGCTTCATCGAAATTCAAAATTTATCAAATTACCAGAAAATTTCTCCACTGTTGTAGAGACGAAATTTGAACTAATATAAAGTGTCTCAGAATTTTCAATAAAATTTAAAAAGCTTCAATATCCTATTCGTTTGGCTTTTGCCATGGCCAACAAATCCCAAGGGCAAACAATGTCCACTTGGACTTTGAAAATCCGTGTTTTTCCCATGGGTAATGGGATACCTTGCGAAATCTTTGGTTTGAGTTAAAAAAAAAAAACAGGTTAACACAAAACATTTTGAACAAATTAGTACTTGAATAAATAAAAATTCTTAACTGTATTATGTAAAAACCTCTTTAAGAAGAGATTTCTTATGACTCAAATATATTGGTAAATTAAAAGCTTCAACACATCACCCTCCTACAGAACACTTATTTGCCGAAGGGTCGGGAAATTGAGGTCTCAAAGAAATTGAGAAAAACGCCTATCAAAAGGACATAAATGACGCTTTAACCAAAATTGGCATGACCCTGAGCAATATTAAACCCGTTGCTACACTAACAATACCAAGTTGAAGTAGTGTTGGGCCAATAATCAATAGATCATTAGGCTGTAGTATAATAGATCATAGGCTGAGGTTACCAAAACTTACCCGGTAGAAGTTCAGTCATCCTTTTTAAAATTAGTAGAAAAATATAGCAATTCGAGTTAGTTTGTACCGATGCATCAATAAAGGGCGATAGTGTTGGCAGCGCTGTGAGTCCTAAACCCAATCAGCTCCTTTTTAATCAAACTACATTGAAATATGAGATGTAAAAAATAAAAACTTTAACTTTCCTATATTCCTTACCAAATACTTTTAAATGGTGTAATGCTCTATTCTCAATCACGTTGGATTTTGATTAGCTGAAAGGTTTTCATCTTTACCAATGAATATTAGTATGACTGTATTTGTTTAAAAATATTAGGATATAACTATAGGATATACTGAGCCACAGCAACGCGTGGCCGGGTCTGCTGGTTTTATCAATAAATCAAATTAATCAATCAAGGGAAGAATCATGGACAAACAACCATCACATCCTCGGACTATTAAATAAAATTATCAAGTATGTACAAAATAAATAAATTATCCATGTCACAAGATGTAAAAAAATAATAATAAATAAGCTTTTCAGTATACAAAATTTATATTTTGTATGTATATTTTAGTCAGCTGTTAGGTTTCAACATTTCTTCAATACTATTAAAACTTTAAAAGGTACGATGTTTCCAAATAGAAATATTAATAAAAGAAAAATGTTGAAATTGAAGTTAGTCATTTAGTCAACTGAAAGGTACATATATGGATCAACTATTATTTTGTTACTATTTCGATTTATGAAAAAATATTTATTTTATTATTTATTATATTTCGGAAGACTAAGACTATCAGTAGTGATAAGGGAACGGGTCTGTTTAACGGCTTGGTGAGGGGCGCTTACGTAAGCTGAAGGAAGCATCACGACTAAATATAGATTTGGCAGGGGACCCACTCTAGTACCTCGCTTACGTTGTGCCTTACTGCATCAGTACCACCCTCAAGGTACATTCCATAATTAATAAATTGATGGCTCTTTAAAGAATAAAAAGATTATTTTAATATGCAAGCACTGGAATAAAATAATTCATTCCTAATTATAATTGGAACTAATTTAAAGTAATAAGATTACTTCATTCCATTTACAAGCACAAGCTACAAGGTATGAACCTGCTTAGTTAAAGTAAAAAATGATCTATATTTTAAAAAAAAAAAAAAGCATCCAGTTGTAAAATAATAAATAACCTAGTAGCTAAATTCAGCATCTCGGAAGAAGAGATAAGAAAAAGATGAGAATTAACAATTTATTATTATATATATCGAAATGATTTGTTCAACAATTCCGAAATAGTGTAAAATGGTAAAAAAAAAAAAAAAAAAAAAAAAAAAAAAAAAAAAAAAAAAAAAAAAAAAAAAAAAAAAAAAAAACAGATGTAGAATATTCTAAAGTATTAGATATTCATTCGGAATTAAGATGCAATTATTCCTTTCCAACGAGGATAGGTTACAGCATTTTTAAGAGTAATGATTAAATAAAAAGAAATCATATACTTAAGTATAATACATATTGTACAAAATATATTTACGCATAGATTTACCATAATTCTTTCGAAGCAAATTGGCACCCTATATATACGATATAGACACAGGAAAGGTAGAAATAAAGGTTTCATTTCAAAGAAGCCGCTAGAGCTGAGCTGACTACGGCGTTAAAAAAAAAAAATGGTAGAAGAGAATAAAAAGATTTGATAAAATCTCAACTTTAGAACAATTCCATCCTGTCCATTTCTGAATCTACCATTTTTGGATCCTATTGCCCCAGTTGCAGTGCCCCTGTGGCTGACACCCGGTAGTTCGAGATTTAGAATCGTTAGCAAGGTGGACTGCCGCAGTTGTGCCTTCAAGGAGGTAACGATCCACCACTGCCTGAAAGGTCAAAAGTTCAGAGGTAAATCGCAGCGCTTGAATTAGAGCGAACCACCGTATTTCTCCTCAGGACATTTCTCTCTGCGGTGAGCGTAGCCATAAATCCAAGCAACTTCTATAACTGCTGGTCTCCGCTGTCTCATCCCTTGTAACGTGCGATAGGCGCTATGAATCGGAGAATTTATTCATCCTTATTATCATTTGTAAAATGTAATCGACTTTAACAATCCAGCGATCACAGATACTTAAACCAATCTGAGAAATTACTACATCGGCACTAAATTTTTTCTAATTAAATATCTTACATTATTCTAATGCATTATTGAAAATTCTTTGTGTTTTCACATACTAAACTTTCGTAAATCATTGTATGTACCTTCACCATAGATTGGATCATTGCTGGTATGTAAAATAACTAGATCTAAATTTTAAACATTTATACCAAGCTAAAGTACAAATATAAATTAATCTAAGATATTAAGTGCAGTAGTTCAATGAACAAAAATGATAAATCTTTTGAATACACGAACATGAATGAGGCATGTGGCATGTATATGATATATATAGATCACATTTAGTTGAATTTAAAGTAAGACATCATGATCCATACAACATTTTTCCATTTTTTTTAATGCTTAATGCCTTTTCTTAAAATTTAGGTACTTAATCTGATAACTAAAGATTCTTCTCAAAAAGGGGGCAATCAGTGGTATAGACAGGAGAGCAGAGCCACGATAGACAGTACTAATACCGCCATGCAGATTGGAATGCGGGGCATCGCATACGGAAACAATATTGGATGATTGGAGGTTGTCGTCATCTTTTGTCAGCCCCCAAAGGGTCCTATCGCTATGGATATCTTATAATAAACGGGCCTCTCTTGCATTATAATGTCAGTTGATGTCATAGCCCCGACCGCCTTTAGCGGGGTGCTTCTACATCAAGGTTTATATTTTTTATTAGTAATTATTTATAGATACATACTTTAATCCTGGTTATACAAAATATTTATTTTATAAGAAGGTTTTAAAAAATCACATTAACGTGAAACGCCTATTTTAAAAATCTGGTGTGATGCGCGCAACATACAACTTTCAATTACCAGCCTACTGGGTGTAGAAAATATGTTTTAATAATTGTGAAAACGCAATTTATAAACTTCACAGAAAATAGTTGTATCCATATTTACTTAACTAATTTCGGTTTTTATGCTCCAAAAGGTATAAAGTATTATAATTTTCGACAATTTATTATTTATTTATTTTTGTATGGGCCATTCTCCATTGTAAAAAGCAATTGCTTAAACAATAAATAAATTATTCATTCATCCATTATTCATTTATTTTTGTAAGGGGAAAATCCTAATTTCATCAATATTCGAGTATTTTTTTAACAGTTTTTTGTAAAAAAGTATATCATGAATTGGAGTCAATAGAAGGGGTACTTTAGAAAAGTGGAACTTAATTTTGGAATTGTAGTCTCTTATGCCTTTCCAGATACCGATGAAGATGATTATCGATGATTGTTCCAGCAAAAACCACCTTATATTTCATTCAGAAATCTATTATGGAATTAAAGTTTCAAACTAACATATAATTTTTTAGGATTATATTGCACCATATGTTAAAAAAAAAAAAACTTTAAATATTTTAGCTCTACGTGCTTTTCTACGCATTCACTCAGTACAGAACTAAGCAATATGGTAGAATAATTTATATTTTTATTTTGACAATATGACAAATCACAAGGTATTACAATAAGGTGTCTAATTTTATTTCTCAATTTAGTTGATATGAAAAATTGATTTAGTTACCATGTAGACAAATGTATTTCCATTAAATAGGTTTGTTCCAACAAGCACTTTATACACTTAGACAACTCTTTCGCATTCGTATTAAGCCTTAAGGTCTGGCCACACAAGTCCGCACCGTAGCAATAATACAGGTTATGTTCAGAATATTTTTAATTTAAATTACATATTACCTTTAGTTATGCCTAAAGTTCAAGCCACACATGTCAGACACTGGCCACTTTAGGCATAACTAAAAGTAATATGTAAGTTAAATTAAAAATATTCTGAACATAACCTGTATTATTGCTACGGTGCGGATCCGGTGCGGACATGTGTGGCCAGACCCTTACTTGTTAACAGTGACTGTTAGTAAATTACTGCGCGTGCGAAAGAACTGTGAACGTGTTTTAAGTGCTTGTTGGAACATTTTTTTTTTTTTATGTAAAAAATGTATTTAAGCCAATTTTTCGGGCATATATAAATTTTACGACTTAATAAACTGAAAATTATTCTTTCTGAGAATCTCAGCCTTCCAACCATTATATAATATACATATCTTTACGGTACTCATTAACGAGAATTGAAATTTTCATCTGGTAGTACACTTTTCTTTGTTTCTCCTTTATATTTTCATCAAATTCTTCAATATATCATATTTAGCCATTACCTACCACTAGTCGTAGTGAAAAACACTCTCTATATTTCTCTATATAAAGAAAATCAAAGGTACTTTATAGGTAGAAAATTTTCCTTGGCCATTTAAGCCCCATCAGAACACTTCAATGAGGATGAAACCCACATGATATAAAAGGATATTATTCTTATTAAACATGACGAGTTTAATTAAAATCGGGAAACCGTTTTCGAGAAAATCGCAAAAAAAAAACGTAAAAATATTATAAAGTTTTGACATTAAGTCCCCCTATGTTTACCACATTTTGGTAAAAGTTTGGTGTCACATCCGAGGCATATACCTATTTCAAATACAAAATTTCAGTTCCGTGCAGTTCATAGTTTTTGTGCTAAGTATAAATTTTTCACGATCGCAATACTTCCCCGTGCTATACATTTCATGTATAGTCGATCATTATTATATCTATAAAGATCATTATTACAAAAAATAGGGGATTTAAGAGATTTAAAAAAAATCTTCGGAAACCGTACCTGTAATTCCAAGTGAACAAGGCAACTGTTATACTAAAACCGTCGCCGCAAAGCAAATGCTTATGCAGTTTTTTGTTACTATTCTGTTAACTAGTTAGTCAGTTTCTATACACCTATATGGTTTGTATTGCAATATCCATCAGCAACATTGGCATGATAATGAGAACAATATAGTCTCGAAACTTCGCCATAAATAGTTGTTACTTTATTGACTGAACCTCAAGAACCCTATTATAACAAATACATATATCGTATTCAAACAATGTATTTAAATATCTAAAAACCTTTGAATTGCCATATTAGTTCTCTCACAAAACTTCATAAGTTAGTTTAAAAATAACCTTACATTTACGAAAACAGATATATAGTGAAATACAGCTTTCAGCAAAACCAAAAACACCGCAACACCGTAATACGGTAGAGGTGAACGAAGTGCCTTTAGCCAGCCACAGGCGATGTTTTGAAACTTCTTCAGCCGAGTAAGCAAGTGTGACGGGGCTCTTTCAACCTCGGAGGTTTCACCGCATCTTTCGACCCTTCTCCAATGAGTTGAGGATCGGAATAACGGCCATAACATTTCTCATTGTATGATCGCTTACTAATAAAACAAACATAACTTCCTCATCAAGTGGTGGCTACTTTTTGCTATTGAAGAAATACTGGGATTTTTCTTTAATTTTATGAATATTTTTCAACATTAATATAAAATAATCAAATGGGTTAATAGACCTGGAGGTTCATTATCGTGTCAACTTGCCTTCTCTGATTCTTCCCGTCATTCACATTTCAAAGAACAAATAAATAACAAAGAACATTTCGAAAGAACAAAACAATGCAATTAGTGTAGCAATATGTAAATATACTAGTAAGTAATTTAAAGCCGGAAAAGTATAATAAAAAACCTTGACTTGCCCAAACAAGACGATTGCGTAAAATAAATACGACGGTAACTCCCCTGCAAACAGCGGACCATAACAAACACAATGGCACGTGATTCAACCGCTGCATCATCGGCGAATTTAGTAGATTGGAACTGATTAAGATTTACGGATGATACGCCGGCATTTCCTCCAGCTCAATTTAGGCCATTGAGGGTTGTTCTATTTTTTTTAATGTCAATTTGAAATAAGTTGGAAATAACGAACAGGTGTAGCATGTTGGTGTCATTTTTATTCTATTTGTTTCCCTAGCTTATTTTCTTTAATTAAAACAAAGCGAGTTTATTTCCGATTTTGTGAATTCCGTAGATATATTGGAATGATTGATTTCTAGCGTCAACGCAATATTTTTTTTTTTCCGTTGGTGAAAGTACGATATAAATTTAAGCCTGGAACTCAGAAAGAAAGAAAAAAGGAAAGAATGGGTCGCTGAAGAAGCAACCAACCAAAAAGGTAAAAACGTCGGGATCAACGCACTGGAAGGCTCGGGTATCCACGACAATACCTCCGCCGGAACAATTCATACTGTGTAATTGCTGATAACGTTTGATTTTCCAAAACTTCATTAAAAATAATGTTAAAAAGTAAATAAAAGTTTGAATAATGATATAAAATTAGATATAATAAATATACGCGGCCAAATATATACTTTTATTATATATATATATATATATATATATATATATATATATATATATATATATAAAATAAAATTATAGTTATAAAATATATACATTTATAATTATTTTATATAATCATACTTTTATACGTAAATTAAATAAATAATAAAAAAGAATATCGATAGCTTGAAGCCCTCATCAAAAATATAAATAAATTTACGAATCTTTCATCATACTAGAGGACTTATCAAATCAACTAAGTCATATCTCACTAAAATGAAATATAATATGAAAAATTATTTTTCCGTAAATGTTCTGCTGAATCTTAAAACGAAAAAGCAAAAAATAATAATTATCATTGAAAACCTAGTAGGCAAATATCTTATAGACTCAATAATAATAGAAAGATATTGTACATATTAATAAACATCATAAATTGGAA
This sequence comes from Aelia acuminata, assembly GCA_911387785.2. Classification (NCBI taxonomy): domain Eukaryota; kingdom Metazoa; phylum Arthropoda; class Insecta; order Hemiptera; family Pentatomidae; genus Aelia; species Aelia acuminata. The sequence goes on along the minus strand of OU426982.1, from coordinate 61,995,432 downwards.
TTGAATATGAAGAAATAAATGTCTTAAAATATTAAACAATAAAGAATAAATTGCACTGTCCTTTACCAAATTAATGAATAATGAAATAAGAATTATTAATGAAATTTATAAAACATTTTAATTGTATGAATAAAGAGTTAGAAAATTGTGTATTGAAACGAATAATATTTTAATAAAAATAAACATTCGTATGTGATAAGTAATTTTGGCAATAATTGAATTGAAAACCAAACGTACCTCTGTTAACGCGAAAATTCACTAATGGACACCAAGGCACGTATTATTAAATGTATTTATGTATTAAAAATATACATATTTAAATTAATAATTAATAATACAAAGTGTTATTAATAATACCATCAAAGTTAATAAATTAATAATTCAAAGTGATGAACTGTTATCAGTTAGGGTTTAAGTTCAGATTGTGTTTTAAAAGAGAATAGAGAAGAATTCGAAAGAATATGGGTCGCCTTTCGATGACCTCAATGCTATTGTAATGTAAACAATAAAAATTTCATTACAAAAGCATTTCAATGGCAACGGTACCATACTCCTCGAGACAATATTATAATTAGGGCTTTGCCTGCTATTAAAGTTATTAAAGAATAAATAATAAGTTTAAATTATTATTAAAGAAATAATAAATATAAAGCTAAATTATGTAAAATTTTGAATTATACAAGATATATATATATATATATATATATATATATATATATATATATATATATATATATATATATATATATATATATATATATATATATATATATATATAAGATATAAGATAATAAATAAAGATAAAGAATACCTAAAAGATTGATAAATGTTTTGCCGACTGGGAAACGTTCGAGAGGTAGGCCTTTGCGAATGGTATTGGACGGGGGGAGGTATATTAGAATAAATAAACATAAAAATAAAGGATTAAAAGAAATTAAAACAGCAAGTTGTAATCGCCTATAAACATGGATTAGTGTTTTAAAACGGATCGTCCTTGTGTTAATAACAATAATCTGTATTGATAAATATTTGCAGATTTTAGACAGAATATGCCAATGCCATCCACATCTCACTAACTAAGTTGTAAATGCATCTGTCAAAAATGAAAAATTGTGTGGTACTGTTATAGTGCATCAATCCTATTTCTAGAAAAAAAATTAATCTGCATTTCATTTCGATTTATTTTTATATTTTGCTGAAGTGGTGAGAAATTCATGAGAAACGTGCGAAATCAGCACTTCTACCTCGTTAATCTGTTAAGCTCGACAGTTATGAATCATTTCAGATAACGCTTGGAAAAAATCAAGATAAACATTTTAAAAAAAAAAAATTAAAAGATATTTTTTTAATACTTGATTTTTCAGAAAATTATAGATAACATGAAATTAAAATAGATAATAATTAGTTACTGGGTTTTTGTTTCGCATTTGGGTTTTGTAACCACTAATAATATTATCATACGTACTCAAAAAAACAAAACAAATCGAATTCCAAAAATATGAAACAATTCAAACATCTACGTTTGGATCATTTTACGAATTCTATAAATCTAATAAAATTTAAGTATCTTAAAAAAGAAAAATTCAATAATCAATAAGAATAGATTATATATTTTTACAACATATTTAACATTTAAATGCTAAGCGAAATTACAATATTATAAATAAACAATGAAAATAAATATAATAAAATTTTCTTGGTAATTTGTTTTACAAAAATAGAATGGCTTTCGATCAACTATAAAAAAAATTTGGAGATCGGTGTAACCAAAAATGTTTTATGTTCTATTAAAAAATTATAATAATCTATGCATGCTAAGTATTTTCATATTTCTCTTTAAAAATACTGAAATCATTGAGTAGTAAAATTTATAAGAAACATCTAATTAACAAAAATGACTAATACTAATTTATTCCTGAAAATTTCGTAACTCGAATTGTATTCAAATATCTTATAATGGATTGAAGAAATTGTAACCGACTAAATCATTTTCTCAAATATTTTCAAATTGTTGCATTTGAAAACAGTGCAATAAATACAATTTCGTTGCTGAATGGAGGGGAAATAATACAGTTGAAACGAGACAAGATGACAAACAATCTGCAATAACCACTGCTATCAATTACCATCCTTAATGCCAGTCTCTACGTCACTCCCCATGACGAAGCGTAGTTTAAATTTCTTAGCTCGTCAAACCTCTTAAAATGTTAACGAGCTGTACAGCTTATTCTACATGGGGCATCTATGCATTTATTCAAACTTCCTAGGATTATTATTTACTTTTTTAACCTCAATATACGACAGCTTTGAGAATGACAGATTTTACTGAATTAAAGCTTTCGCTCCCTACATCATTACTGTTATTTAATGATTATAATAAACATGTTTATTATAATCTAATGTTTATTATAATTAAAATGTGTATATATATATATAATATTAAATATGAATGAAGAAAAGAAAATTATTTAAATTGAATTAAATCACTTTTAGGGAATGCTTCAAATTAAAAATGCCTACATTTTAAAATTAATTCCATGTATTTAGGTATGAAGTTCACACGAAAGTAATAGATGAATAATTATTGTGTAAAGAGAACTTTTTTGCCGTTTAGCATTTAAATACCCGACGTATTCGAATGTGTGTTTTTAGGAAGGGGAGATAAAAACGAGTATGAGTTCACCTTTATCTTTATTTATGGCAGCTTAGCTCTATTTCCCTAATGAATATTTAAAAATGTTGGTTTATTTTTATTTTAGTTGTTTAAAAATATTTTATTTTTTTTCTTTGGAATTCCTAATCAATGAGTTGTTTTTTAAATTTTTAAAAAACGAGCTTTGTTTTTTATTTTTGAAATTAATTTATTTTAAATAATTTATTTGTTATATACACGTAATGAGCTGGAAAATGTTTAACTTTATTTAAATATACATAACTACTTCTTACTATTTTGAAAATTCTACTGATAAAATTTAAAAAAAATTAAGATACTATTCTAGGTTAAAAATTTAAGTTCAGTTGTAGGTATGATTTGATTATAGGCAAAAGAAAACAAAAAAGAATTTCTTTAAATATTTTTTTTTCTTTTAACTTATAATAGTCTCCTCAAACAGCATGAAGTATCAACCAAAGAACACATAGAGTTTCTTAAATATGATATCCTAAACGTGGAGATGGGCTTGCAGATCTGGCATCCATACGGTACTTATGCAAATGAAGTAGTGATAAGAGCCATTGATAAGTTGAGGCTAGATGTAAAGGAGAATTAATTATCTTTCAAGGTAAACTGTTCCTTTACCTTAGTGCGTAAATCCAGGCAGAGTTCCAAGTGAGATCAAAGAGAATACATGATCTGTGCTATGAGCTGAGTGAGTGATAACAGATAGTAGCTATATGGAGGAAGGCTAGAAACGGCCGGGCTGAGGTTGGGAGCCAGACTGGCTGTGAGTCATCCCCCCCACCAGTCCTGCCCCCTCCTCCGTCCCTGCCCATTCAGCTCAGCCACAATTAAATCTAGGCCTCAATGGCGCTTCCGCTCGCCTCTCCGTTTCCCCCTGTTCCTCCTCTACTCTACAATACATAAATATATTTCAATATATAAAGATACAAAACATCCAATCAAGGTGCATTCAAGCGCAATATTAATTACTATCACCTAATTAGATGCTATAGGTCAGAAAAATGCTAAAAGAACGTCTAGAAGCTAACTCAAAAGCGACACTAACTGAGTTCGTGTCTTTTTTAGAATGGCCGAACAGCGTTCGGGAAAGGCTGTTCGAGGGTAAGGTTCACACAGTGTATATGCACCTTTACAGAATGTTGATATATTTATCTTAACCAACATGAATGAAATTCCGTTCCATTCGTATTATATAAACACGAATGAACTGAATAGGGTAACGACTTACACTTTATGCAAATATTAGAAAAATATTATTTACTGAAAATTTGCTCGTTATAATTTTTAACTAATTATTATTTATTTTTATCAGACGAGAAAAGGAAAGTTAAAAAAGCTAAAGAGAAAAGATTGAAACCGCCGGGATCGACCCCCATGGTTAGCATTTTAAGAGCGCCGCGCCAGAGATGCAGAGGACCCGAGTTCGATTCCCGGCCATGGCCGGTCTTGGGTTGGGATAAAATTATTTAAAAAAATTTTGGTAACGTACCCACCCAAAATAAGATGTACCTATATTTTGATATATCCAGTTACCTCGACATTTTTAATACTTGGAAAGAGTAGGAAATAATTAATAAAAAATATCGATAATTTGATCCCCGATATTTCTGACGTGGAAAAGATCTTAGAGGGGGTTTGTAATAATTAGTGAACAAATAATTTAAGTTATCGAAAGTCTAAAATTTCTAATAGCTTTAATAGCAACGATTAAATATTTATATATTGTTATAAAAACATTTCAATTTATAGACATTAATCAATAAACTTGAAGCTAAAATTAAAATATTTTCACAAATCAAAAGTTTTTCTTTTTTGAATACACAAACTAGACCAAAATATGCAGATGAAGTAGATAAAAATTTCTTACGATTTATGGTAGCATAACTGTACATTAGTAGAGATAGTTATTTTCTTCGCAATGCTCTCATGTAGAGAGAAAGTCACTTTAATTAAACTATAAATGAAGTTCTCCTTCGAAGATATTTAGGAAAGGACACATATTTATAGAGGAAGGGAGCCGAACTGGTTTTCGTTCGAGGACCTCACTCACTCCATCAAGCTCAACATGGCTGACCAAGTCAGGTTTACTGCTCTTTTAAACTAAAAGAAAATCGACACGGTATTCAATCAATATCTTGTGTTTATAATACGAGATCGTTATGCTGTCTAATGACTTACTTAAATTAAAATTTTTATTTTTATTTGTGATAATATGGGAATTTAAGCATATTTCTCTATCATATAATTCTCTATCTACTTGATGAATTTCCATTAAATATGTATGTTCCAAAACATGTTGACAATTCTTTCCATGAACAGAATGCGTTTACTTATCAACAATGGTCCTTCCATAAAAGTAACTGTTATTATACAGGAGAAGCATCTAATCTGATCATTATTGTGGTTTATCAACTTTTAGACTGGTAAGTGTGCTCCCTAGCGTTAAATATTGGAATTAAAAATTTGGCATTTTTTCTCAAATAAGTATAATGTTATTTAAATCTTTTGAATAAAAGCTTCTGCACGTATGTGGGTTTAAGGAGTTTTATGATTTGTCGAAAGATTTTTATTTTTTTCTCCTGAATGTTTCTGGATTTTTTTCATCTTTCATATTTATCCATTTCTTTTTTTAGGCATAACGCTAGACAGTTAAATGCATAGAAACAAAATCAAAAGATACTATATAGAAAAAGAAAAAAAGAATCCTTTTCCATTTAAGCCCCCACAGAACATTTCTATGATGTTAAAAGATATCTGATATTAAAGAATACTTGATTCTCATTACACATGACGAGTTTAATAAAAATCGTTAGAGCCGTTTTTTAGAAAAACGAAAAGAAAGCGTAAGAATGAGACAAACTTTAAGAAATTAAGCCCCCCCTCCGTTTCACCAATTTTGATGATTTTTTCCTGCACACTGCGGAGTAATGTCTGCTAGCATCATAGTCATCAATCTAATCTATGAACAACGAAATAAAGCAAATATTCTAATAATTCAGGATCAAATAGATCCTATGTAAAACAACCAAGAAAACGAAATGGTTTTAAAATAAAAATAGAAGCGCAGACAAATATAATAATAAAAACAATTCAAGGCGTGAAAGATGGAAGGAATCATATATGTATAGTTTTTTATTTAATGATAAGAAACACAATTTTTACCTCATAATGAATCAGAATAATTATATTTGAACTAGGTTAATTTCGCAAAAATATTACACAGAATTAAACCATAACATATTTGTTAATTTTTAATTAAGCTGAAATTTCAATATCAAGTTACGCTTTCTATAACAAAAAAAAACAACAGATTTTTTAAAACATTATTACATTCACTTTATATCAGAATGAATACAAAATTTGTCATTTTTTGGAGCAGATCTACGAAAGCGCTGAATTAATTACTCAAAACTAAATGCAATAAATAATATCCAACATGGACCAGCGATGTTTTTAAACTGATGAGGCAAAACAAGAGAACAAAAAGAGAGATGGAAATGCCCCGGAAACTTAACCTAAAAGCCAAGGCCACCTAAATATCAACATGTCATCTTCCGGAAACAAAAGCTGGCTATTATCCCTTTTTATTGCGGTGCCAAAAATACTAATGTCTCAATTTTTTTCATATTCTATTATTGGAATAGGCTAATGTCGCATCTTAGAGCATAATTTACAATTTCCTATAATAGTCCATTGAGCTTAAAACATAAAACATTTGAATAATCGACCCTTAGTCATACTCCAATTTTAGAAAGCTTTCTAAATTTAATTAAAGAAAAAAATTCATTATTAAATGCATGTTCCCATTTACGCTTTTTTCTTTCCTCTTTTATAACATTTCTGTAAAATAAAGAATGGATTCCATTATAGTTTCAAATAACTTTTATTAGTTTCAAGCTTATTCGCAACCATAAAGAATAAAAACTTTATCAAAAGGTCGAAGAAACTGTATCCAGAGGAAAGCTATACCAACCCTCTTCAAGTAACAATGAAACCAGGATTCCCAGTTGTCGAAGTAGTTAAATTGACATGACAACATTCGGAACGCAATCCACTAATGTGTCGGGGTTTATGAAGAAAATATTTCGTTTCAGTGATATTTGTCTAAGACATATCTTACCTTCGGGCGTGCATGCTTCACATAGTTGATTTATAGAGGATGAAAAAAAAATATTATGATTTTGTTTATATGCCCTTAACCAAGTAATTTTCAAGTCAAGGGACTGGCAGGCAATCAGTTTTTTCGAATTCATATTATTCCATCAAGTTGGAAGGCATGTATGAGGAAAAAATTCAATTTTTGAGTCTTATATTTTTTGCGAGAAGTTTATATTTTTTTACAGGGTTAATTTTTTGTTAGATTGTAAATAAAACAAACTACACTGTTACATTTTGTTTATTTTCATTTCCATGAATTAAACAGCAAATGGGTGCTTAGAGGCGGATAATACCACTTTAAAAAAGTTTTCGATAGTACTATCGATTAGTTTTACATCACTACTAGGGTAGGATAGGGATTTTAGGGCTATAAATGTCTAGATTATTATGCCGGTTATAATATACTATATTAGAAGCTAACATTTTTCTTTTTAATAATTAAATTTTCATTTATTTTTCATACGAGAGCGAATAAATCTAGATATGCTACTTTGTACTTATTCCTATTCCAAAATACAAATGTCAAGATTCCTCTATTAATCGATAAGAACATTTTTTCACATCCAAGAATGTAAATACTAAACTATGAAAATCTTAATATTAACTTTTTAATAATGTGATTTTCAAGCAGACTTTAATTTTGTATTGAAAATTCTGGATTTTTTTGAAAATTTTAAATTTTTAAAAAATCTCCTGACCGTTAGATTTATTGTAGGAAAAAGTTATGTACAAATAAAAACTTATTATATAACGTTATTTTAATCAATGTTTCAAAAAATCTAAAAATGAAAATTCCTCATAATAAAGAGGAGAGTGTTGGCAGATCTAAAATAATTTGAGGAGAAATACTCAACGTGACCATTGGATTAGAGGAAAAAAATAAATAAATCAATGTTTTAAAATAAAACCATCAGATGAACGAATGATTTATTTTTTAGCCATACTTATTATAAACATATTTCTGGTTATGTAAGTAGTGATAAACGAAAGAATATATAAAATATTAATAGAAGTAAATTGGAAGTATGTTTTAATTATCAAATCACATCGCATTATTTGGTTAGGAACACATGTTTTCACCTCGTGTCTCTACGCTCAACATTGCCCGATCCGACCAGTATCGTATTTTAGTTCAGTAAAATCGTATTTTAAATTTAGCTTCTTTCTTTATTATTATATACGATCTCTTCGTGATCTTATTTACTTATATTGATCTTATTTATAAAATAAAAATATGAAATAAAAACTGTTGATTTCAAGAACATATGGATGAATTTCTATTGTTAAAGGAGTAAATTAAACCTTTTTATTGTCATCAAAATTGATGAAAAAGAAAGAAAATAAGTATCATGTAAAAACTACACATCAGAATATGAGCCACTCCATTCACTATATACGAAGTCGAAATATAAAAACAAAAATAATATTCTGCAAATTAATTTTTTTTTTCAAAATTTCCTTTTACCTTTTCTTCCTTCATGCCTAAGATTTAAAATTACGTGATCAACTACCTCCAAACTGCGGTGTTCCATTCCTTGAGATAGGTACCACCAGGTGTTAATATATCGAAGTTATCCGTGTGACTGACTAAATATTAAAATGATAATTTATGGTACAAGGACAAGGCATACGTAGCAGGTCAAACATTTTGGTAAATTAACATGTGATACCAGTTGAGTCAGAGTTGACTCAAGAGTGTAAATTATCCTATCCTAATCCCCGCCGAGCACAAACTCAATTCACTGATTTGGTTAACAATAATGATGCTTATTTTATTTTTTAAACAAATTCCTTAATTATGCCTCTACAACGGTTTATGGTATATTCTATTCAAGAAACAATGCATGACTAAGCTTCTATTATCAGCCCTATAATTTATTATTCTACTGAAATCACAGATAAGTTAACCAATATAGAACTAATCTACAAAGATTTATAAAGTGTCTATAATAAGTTGAACAAGAGTTTATCTATCAGATATAGTGAAATATGGACAGCTTCTGTTATCAGATTAACTTCTAGAAACTCTATTATTCTCTGAAGATGTTTTGAAGTTATGTCCCCGAAAATACATTTACAAAGGGAGATATGACAGTCAACTCTTATTTGATTCTAGATATCAATATGTATCCTAAAAGTACCTGATGAACCTAGTTGTTTGTTCTTCACTCGGTCTTTCGTATAATTACTATGTTATATAAAAGATTAAGAATTCATATATCATTTATTTATTTAATTATTGTTATCAATGACTCTTATATGTTATTCTTATAATATTAATAATTTGGAATAGACATTATTGAAAAACGCTAGCTCATCCCCCTAGATTGATAAAAATAGAGGCATAATCAGATAAAAAAAAAAAAAAGCAAAATATCGAGGTTGAGAATGAGATGATTAAAGCGTTTTTATTAATTTTAAGTTATATTTGCTATTCAACGTTTAGAAATTTCACCTAAGTGTTCAAGAAGCTGAATCTAAAATCAATCCTAGTTAAGTTATGTTAGTTAAAAATTACTAACTAGTTAACAATTAATAAATAGTTAAAAATTAATAACACTTCAGTGCCTTCTAAAAACTAGGTACAAATGTTACCTCGGACTTGGACAAAAGGCTGATTTGAAACAAATATACAAAACTAAAAAGACAAGAGCTGACCAGCCGATACAAATAACTGTCGTACCTTACAGATCATTACTTAACTTAGGAAACAAAAGACTAATTTATAACATCAAGGATACTTATAAATGTTATAAATCATTACATCAATCTAATGAATATATACTTTGATAATTAAGGTATTTGATTGTATTTACACCACAGCAAATTCCATTCCGCTGAAAATCACCAGTCAACCAAAAATAAAATTTAATAGACAGTAAATTTAATTTAAAATAAAATTTTACTTCACCCTGAGTTTCTCAAATTAAGAAAAGTTAGAAAAAATAATACTGAAACCTCAAAAATAGAAAATGATACCGCAAATAAAATGGCATGTCACGGTAATATTTGATTTGGGGGAAATAGATTCGACCTGCGTGGGGGGGGGGGGAGAACGGCACGTGGGGACGTTGACCCCATGACGTCACCAACCCCGAAGACCTACCCCCAAAGAACTAATGACGTGGAACATGCGATAACCGCCCTCAGCTTCTCAAGGTTCGGTATCTGCGGTCTCCCGTACCCTTACACCCTCCATCATTGAAGGTGGGTGGTTTCCCTCCACCGCCTGGCTATTATATCACGCTATTATCCGATATATCTTTGTTTCACCTAAAATTGCCTTTTCGCCAAGTGATATGAATTATAGCTATTCGAGTCAATCCTTTAATTATATCTATTCACCAGCAATCTCTCTTTCCAATTATTCCTCCGCACTTGCTTTATAAAAATATCATATACAGGGTTTTTTAAACTTCATACTTTTGTTCTCACCTGTCGCAGATATAAATTGCTGGTAGTTTAGTATTTTTAGGCATGAGTGAAGATAGATAGTTCCCAGCAGCATATAATCCCGATCTTGTTTCAGGAGAGGAGATCTCTCATCCAACTACTTTTCAATCGTCATTAATAAGTCTGTTGTTATGTCCGAGCAATTTGATATGAAAGCCACTATAGAGAGTTCTTGTTTGTTGGTCAATAGTTGATAATTTTATGTACAGTATGTAGTGTTCTGTTACTAACTTTCAAAGGTGTGTTCGTTACTAGCCGTAAATTTTTTTATTTAAAGGTGTTTGTAAGTGGGTCTTTTTGCTGAACATAAAGTTTCAGTAACAATGTTTATAAATTTATAAACATTTTATGTATATAAATGTGTGCAAATTTTCTTTAAAAAGTGATTTTATGGATTTACACATATAAAAGAAACTGGCTTCGAACTATCAAGAAACCTTTGAACAAGTCAGAACCTAACTGACGTTGACAAGGGAGATGGGACAGGAGAAACCCAAAACGGTTATCCTTATCGGGCTTCTGATTGGCTGGATACGTCATCCACACGTGCGATCACACGTGTCCTCTGACATCTCCCCACCTATCATAACAGACACTCAGCAGATAGCCAGGGGGGCGTCCTGGCTCTTGTTCCGCTTTGTTGTTGTTTTTTTCTCTTACTATTAATGGTTTAGCACCATCACTGAAAACATAAGAAGCAAGTAGTACTTCCGGTATTAACAATTGATTATGACATAATTCCATTTTAGTAATCTATCAAACGAAGTTTTTAATGAAATCAAAAAGATGTTTCCAAATTATATAAATTTAAATAAAAGGAAGACCTTGAAATATTTGCCATTCAATATTGAAAATGTCTGCCTGTTTTTTTTTGTTTTTTTGTTTTTTTTATACATATCTTTGTGTCTGCAGCTTAAATGAACGTATTAAATATAAAATTTCCTTTAGATAGAAAACGCGTTGGTAACAATTGCTAAAATTTTGATGAGTATTTCGTTTTAATTAAACAATATTAAATAATAAATACATTTATTATTTATTTCATTTTAAATGGTATCAAAAATGTTGTGTGTCAGGAACGGTTTTTAAAATAAAATATATTACATTTAAACACCTACTGGGCATCATAATTACTGTGCAATATCACTAGAATTACTATTAAGAGATAAAATGTTTAAAAAAATATTTTTATTTTTTATTGATATTATTTATACCGGAGACCAGGTGTACAGCGGATAGATACTTTAGAATACAGTATTGCAGGATATGGACTGACTGAAGAGTAGAGGAAGAACTGGATTGTGGAAGGAAGAGGCTTGATGAATTTGATTTAGGTCTTATTTATAATTATCTTATTTATAAGAAAAGAAAAATTGGCCTTGACCGGGATTTGAACCCGGATTACCATATCACTAGTATGAAATCTCTCTTGGAATACCTCTCTTGCCACTTGAGCCACCAGACACATATTCCGGTCAAGCCAATCCTTTCTCTTCACTGAGCCTGGGTGAAAAGGACTGAAACTGAGGGGTCAGTGAAGAGAAATAATGGACTTCACCGGGTGGTAAGAGCGCGGTACTAGAGATACAGAAATTCGGGTTCAAATCCCGGGCAAGGCCAATTTTTCTCTTCTTATAAATAAGATTTAAAAATTAAAATAACAATTTTCAAATTATTCTAACAAAGAAAAAGTAATTTATATCATATTTAAAGAAATTTGACAATGGTCAAGAGACCTCACTAAATGGAAAGTTTATGTCCACTTCCCCAAGTAAAAGAGAATGCATTTGAAACTTCACACGTGATAATCCAAAAAAAAAAAAAAAAAAAAAACAGTTTTTGAGATGTAACCATCTTCTTGCCAACCTGCGATATATCCTAAATCGAATTGATGTAAAATGGCAAAATAACATGTAATATGATTTCAATGGCAGTTTTAAGATGGATTAGACGGCTTATTTAAATAGTGGTTCTAAAAACATAAAAATGTTTCTAACGACAACTTTTCCTATTCTAAGGTCAAAAGTTTCTATAAGAAAAATCTAGTCTGCAATCCTAGTCTTAACAAATAAGGAAACCCACCCTCCCGGACAGGATACCTAACAGCTTACGAATAGCTGCAGTTGTTACTACTGAGCTACGAGGGACCCAATCCTCCTTGAGAGGTCAGAACCTGGAGGCTGGGGATAATTAGGGGCTAGCGGTAGTGAGGACCTGAGTCAGCCATCGGGAGGCGGCCTTGTTTGGGTAGCGTCCTTGTTTGGAATCCGGAGGGCCGTCACCCGGGGAAAGGGGTCGCCAAGGAAGTCCTGCACTAGCAGTAAGCTCTCAGGCAGGAGTGTCTGTCAGAAAGCAAGCCGTGAATTCGTTTCATACCAATTTAAGCTCAGATATACTTATACACCTTAGCATGATCTTAAGCACGATCTTGTATTATTCATGAGGTTAGGTTAGGTTATGTTATTTTATCGGCACACTGGTCTTTTGAGCCCTTTAGCCAATCAATAATTTATAAACATACCCACACACAGAAATACACACACACGTATACACACATACACACATACACATACATATACATACACACACATATACATATACATATATACACATACACAAAATATTTTTTTTCATTATTCACGAGTATTATTAATTTTGAATTTCCAATAAGCAACTGTTGTGATAATGTGATAATGTTTTTTATTGAAAAGATTTTCGTTTTTATGAGTAATTTTTACTGAACCGAAAATCTGTGATGCGTATGTTCATCTGGTTTTTAAGTATTTATCGTTTTAATACTTATCTTTAACTATAAACCAGACAACTGATCACCGTCTTTATGGTAGTGAATTGAGTGGAAGTCTATTATCTTTATGTGTTTTATTTATTATTGGCATATCGCAATGCTTTTTTTTTATTTTTTATTATTTTTTTTTTTTAAGTTCTATACTAAATGAAAAACTGTGTGCGTTATTGTAATCTTAACTTATTATGCAATGTTTTGTTAAGAAAAGGAGCTTCACCGGAAAAGAGAACTGTTTAATTGCTAATAAACTGATAATGTGCTCTTGCAACAAAACGGATGTACTAGCACAGTCTGTATTAGATGAGGCATGAATTGTCGATTAGCAATCATATTAAGTAGGGGATCACTACTTTTTTATAAAATAAAGTATTACTCTTTCATATTTTACTTATACTTGTAGTCTGAAAAAAAATTAACTGATTTTACAATTACTACTGTATCATAATTATTATTATTTTTTTTTTGTTCAAGTCCTTATACATTCTCAAAATTTCGTTTAAAAAATATAATGACATCAGATTAAGATAACTATTACCAGGATAAGAACGTGTATAGCGATGACGTAATACGTGACAGCAGTGTTACTCGTAACACAGCATAACTGTTTCCTAATAAGATGGAAGTGCGTTTTGTAAAAAGTGTATTGTTTTATTCCTATTATCTTAGGCTTGGTATGAGCTCACCCCCTGCTCTATTGGGGAAGTGAAGCACCAAACTCGGGTGACAGAAGGCAGCCCTATATGATCAAGGCGAACATGCAGCGGCTACATGGATCCGATCGCTGAGGCTCAAAGGACGATAGGGCAGCTTGATGGCAGTGCTCAAGGTTCAGAGCCAATCATTTGATGTTACTGAATGCAAAGGGAACTTTGCAGACCACCGATTCCCATTACGCTGACACTCAGCGCCTAATATTCCGATCGTGGTCTTTGGGCCAGAAATCAAAAGAAGACAAAACTGTAAGTTGACCGAAATATTAATGACGCAAATATAAATGACATGTTACCGATACAATTCCATTAGTAGGCATTAAAATCAATAGATGAGAAGAGAAGATGCATTTTACGATTTTCATGTCTAGTGTTAAAAATTTTAAATTTTGCGCCGCCTCCGAAAAGATTGTGTTGTATTGAACATAGTATTTAACATTTTAATTTCACAATTTTTAATAACAATTAGTGTGTATTTGTACAAATAAAAATAAAATTATTCTTCTTATTGCGTTTCTCCGCTTTTTATACCATTTTCAATTTTGCTATGTATTCATAAAAATCAGAAGGTAATTATTTCATACTTTTCAGTGCATTTATTTTTACTGGTTACTAGGTTTCGAAGTCGGTTTAATTTTTTTTATAAAATGTTTTTTTTTTCATACTTTTTAGTTGGTGAAGATAAAAAATGTAGAAAACCGTAAGTTGGGTAAAACAAATTTCGAAATTTTTTTATGCTCTACCACCTTTTCAATTTTATGAGTTAACACAGAAAAGTTGGTAAGGGGTGCCTGTATAATACAACTTCTACACCCTACCTTCTACGATTATAATTGAATTTTGTTTTTAATAAGACCAATGTTGAGTCAATTATGTTCGTAATTCCTTTAGATGAATTTTTGACTAAATTTAATAGCAAAGTACCTAGAATAATATCCTTCGTAATAAAAAATTATTCAGAAAATAAATTTCTTCAATTCTAGTGGGGTAGCATTTATGATATTAAGCATTTTAATGGCTGCCAAATTTTTGCTGTGGGGACTTTCATACAAAGAGATTGTGTCCGGGAGATATCAACTTTTATTTTGCACTTTTTATTGATGGATGAACATCAGCAAACATTGAAATTTTAATTTCTTTGTTAAATAATGTAATGTCTGTATGGGGAAAGTGTCATTGGAAAATTTTCATTTATTGGGAAATACAATACACAATATTTTTGTTAGTTATTTCGGTACCTGAGAGATGACTACCTCGAACGCGAAAATCCCCTAAACACATGCAAGATCATTTTCACTGTCTATTTCAATAAAATTCATTCATTTATTATTGGACATAGGCTCTTAAAAACACTTTTAGGCTCTCACGAACCGCAAACACTGAACTTATGAAAATTTGGCTTTTGAAAATTTCGGCAACCTAAGAAAATCGAATATTTAAATTTCTTTCGATTTAATAAAGATCGATCGAAACCTCAAAATCAATGGAAATTGTCTTAAGACAGTCTGGCTCTTTGTTAACGCTTTATTCTACTACATTTCAGTTAATACACAGCAAACAATTACAACTCACAATTTAGGATAGTGGAAAAGTTTAAAAAATCGAAAAATCAACTGAAAAATGAATGATGGAAATAATTCCTAATAAGTGCCTATCTTAAAGATTTTTATAACTAGATTCTCCTATCTAGACAATAGCAAAGCCTGTGTGCCACCAGCTTGCAACAAAAAAAATTAGATAATTAGCCATCGATAGATGAAATTGGTGATTGAACAAACTAATATTGAGTAACCTCCTCTTTCGTTCGAAGTCGGTTAAAAATTCAAAATGATACACTTAACTTAATAAAAATAAGAGTGAAAACTTTAAAAATCCACAACTTTGGCTATAAAGCAGCTAGGAGGAAACCAAAAAGGCCGAAAAGACGGATGACAATGTACGAGTGGTCCTCACATTTGATTTCTTAAGCGTCTTATCGTAGTGGGTACAATTCTCTTCAAATTTGTATTCGGTTGAAGGAATCTGTAAGTTTATATAATCTCGTAACGTATTTATTCTCTATTATTTTGTAATAAGGCTATTACAATGTATTCAGATTCATTGCGAATTTAATTTTAATAAAATTAAAATAATTTTTTTATAATATCTCAGATGCATGTCTAATCAATTCTTTCTTTCTGATTAAATCTTTAGAATTAAGTTTATACTTTTATTATTTATAAAAGTATAAAAGTAATTTTGATTATTTATATATTAAATCATTTATCTGTTCCTGAACTTTCATAGAGGGGTTTACGGTAAACCATCGGCGAGAATGGATTCTGGATTCGACAAATTTTGATGTGAATAAAGACAACATACTTTTAAACATATCTTGAAATCCTACGACATTATATGACGTTTTTATTCTCATGTTAAAGGAACAAAAATACATTTTTTTTTAAATCAATTAAAGTACTTTAAGTAACAATGATCAACAATTCTTGACCAAAATACGGTATGCGTCACTCATTAACGTACTCCGTCATTTTCGTGACTCAAGTAACAATTGCGTCCACCATTAAACGGATAATTGTCACATTTTCCTGTCATGACCTTTGATCCAGGATAATTTTAACAATAAATTACTATATTTAATTTAATTTATTTATTTATTTATCAACGAAGTGTGGCTTCTTGTTCATTCTAAGCGCCATATGAGTCATTAATAATAATAAACCAGTAGAAAAAAATCAAATAGTAAAACAACAGAAAAATTAAAAGTAAGGCGCTATTATTATTATTATTTAAACTCTTTTGTAGTATCCAACCTTAATGGGAGTGCCATTCAAATGTCTCAAAGTCTCTATAAGTTTTGATTTATCAATTCAAAAGCGAAAACAGGACGTATTTTAATTATATTTTATATTTTTAAGAATTTTATACTATTAATCTAACTCTCGAAAAGTATCACTAATTGATTTGGAAGGTTCTATTCATCCAAATATCCAATGTGTTGAGGACTTTACTGACACCCCATTAAAATCCACAAGGAGTTACACAACTTAGGGGTAAAACTTTGTGAGACGTTTAAGTATTACCAGAAGTTCATATTGAACTCTCTGTTTTTTTTTTTTTGTTTTTTTCCTTCCAACAGTAACCCTGCTAGAAGGGAGTTTATTTGTTATTCTGTACATACCATACTATACAGTATACAATGTACATGATTGATATCTCGCCGGTGGTACCGCAGAGGCCCACCTCCAGCACCGTACCCGTACCCCACCGTACCGAACTTGCAGCAGGTGCCAGCGCCCCGGTAATGACCAATGTCATAACTGCATTATGAAAGAGGTCGTCCGATGGTCCAGCAGCGCTACAGGCAGGGCAGGATCCCAGCACGGAGTAATACCTCTGCAGCATCAACAACGACACTATTTATTACGAGTACTAACATTCATAATGATTTTCCTTTTTAATACATTTTTAAAGTACATTAGATATAAAACAAACTAATATAAAACAAATAATAAGAGTTACCTAAATGGTTCTCTTAAAGCATAGAACATAAAAGAAATTATAATTAAAACAGCATTCAGCAACAATCAATTAACAAAATGTTTGCCAACAGTTTTGAATCAAAAATAAATTTCGTTGATATCTTTTATTATTTTTAGGGCATCTTTAAAGAATAATTTAAGGTCTAAGAACATTTTATCAATTAACACAGGACTATCCACCGGCCATTGTCCCAGTTTCTGTTTAGTTTTATTTATTAACGAATATCTGTAGTCTGTCAGTAATCTGCACTCATGGTGAACTCTCTGTTTATTGATCGAAATTTGGATATATTTTTAGATAAAGTTTTTAATTTTTAGATCGAAAGTTTTTTAGAGTATTCTGGAAGTTTGTTTGTTTATTTATTTTTTCCTCAATTATGCTTTTTATATTGTCCATATAGGATATATATAGATTATGCTTGCATTTATATATTTTTTACTTTCTTTGTTTTCATTTTATTCATATGCGTTTTCACTAAGTAAGTCTACACAGGCTTATTCGCATTATTTTGTGCCTAGAATTCATTTTGAAGGAACGTCAGTCCCAGGATAAAAAAGTTATTCATTAATTTAAAAGATTTTAAACCTCTGACATTGGAACACACGGAAAGTCTTGGGCCACTGTAAAAGAGTGCAGTATCCGGGTTATACAAGGTCATCTTATCGAAATCAGATTTAATTAGGAGGACCTATTGCACAGTTGCTGGAAGGAGCCCCTGGAGGATCTCCCGACCACGGTGTCAATCCACGTCAGCCGTATCAAGCTAAGAGGTAAACGCGTAAGATGGATTATTAGGAGTAGGAAAAAAAGCAAGAATATAAATAGACCTTCTTAGGCCCGCTTTATTATCTTTAATCCGAGGTGTAAACTCTGATTCACTTTCTACAGCCTTAGTTTAGTTTAAGCTCGGTTTAAACCTAATCATGTGAAGGTTATTATGTTTTTTAAAAGGTTGGTACATATTTGTTTACATTTCCTAGTTGAAACGTCTATGGAAAGAGAAGGTAATGTAAGGGTTATGGAAAGATTATTTATACATATTACTTTGTAAACTATAAAAATGGAGCAAAAAGAAGTAAAAACTTTTCTCAGTGTGAAATTAATGTTCTGCTGGCTCTTGTGGAAGAGGAGAGAGACATTTTTGAAACCAAAAAATCAGATTTCGTCACTGTCAAAGAGAAGGAGGATGAATGAAAGAAATTGGCGAATAAATTCAATGAAACGAGCGGTGCTGTTTTCAGAGATTTAATTTGTATGTTAATAAATTTTCTTCATAATATGATATTATTATGCCAAGAATAATAATAACCTCTATTACATTTAATAAATTTTTTTCAAATAATGTTGAACCTTTTTATTATTATTATCATTTTGTTTAAATAATAAATGATCTAAGTTAAGCGATATATAATTATTATAGCTTAATAATATTAAAATTACATCATTATGAGATATTCAAGTGAAAAATAATTTACAACATAACCTTGATATTAGTTATGAACCAATTACAATAAAAATAATGCACGTTAAGAAACATTTTTTTCTCATCTCAATTCTACTTCACTGATTTAACATGTTCTGAAAATATTCTTGGATTAACTGATTGCGTCTATTGATGCGTCTCTTTGGTAACAAAAACACATCATAATCTTCTTCCATGTCATTTAAAATTTCAATTATGTTTATTTTCCATTTTTGTATTCAGTCAAGTGCAAAACAATAATTCTTGAGTAACAAGAGCGAGTATCTTATCACACAAAATGTTTGTTTATATTTTGCAGTTTAAACCTAATTCAGAGTTTAAACCGAGAAAAATGAAGGATTAACTTAATCTAAGTTTAAACCAAGTTTAGAGGTTAAACCGACTTGAAGAAACTCACATCTGGTTTAAACCAAGAGATAATCCGGATTAAATTTAAACTCGGTTTAAACTAACTTGGAGAAAGCAGCCCTTAATGTCTTAAGTCGTGGATCTTTTCACTTTGGGTAAGTGGAGAATTATTCAAGAAGAGCTGCGTCAGTTTATGAAGCAGATTTTTTAATAATGTTTCTCCAAAAGCATTTAAGAATTGGAAGTATTGTAAGATTTGGATATATTGTTTATATAGTGAATAACTTTAATAAAGATTAGAGTAATATTTTTTGAGGAAAAAAAGCCTGAGAAGTTTATATACAAAACCTCTACTTGATGTTTTGCAATGGAATATTTTTGCCATAAATGAACATTTTTTATTGGAACGGCAAATATGACTTATTTAAAAGTCAGAGGAGTCCCACAAGGACGAATGATGTGAACATTGATCCCTGTTACTATTTAGGAACACGGTCCCAGAGCGCCTGAGCCGCGGCTGACTCACCGCTCGATAGGTCCTTGACAGGAGTGGGTCTTCTTCCGCTACTATTTGTTATATATTTAAAATAGATAAAGCAATATATATAGTTTTTTATTTATGATAG
Source organism: Aelia acuminata (assembly GCA_911387785.2). Classification (NCBI taxonomy): domain Eukaryota; kingdom Metazoa; phylum Arthropoda; class Insecta; order Hemiptera; family Pentatomidae; genus Aelia; species Aelia acuminata. Next base: position 61,975,628 of record OU426982.1, on the reverse strand, counting down.
GCGGCGAAGTGATTTTAACATTAACATTAAGATCGAGGAACATATAAGGAGAGCGTGTAGGTACATTAAACTGGAAACCATTTTTGTGAGAAGAAAACCTAATCGCCTCTTTTTTAAATATCATACCCAATACCCAAATTAATATTTACAAATTGAAGAGACTTCATTTTACTTCTCATTCCTAAAATACAAGAACAAAAGTTAATAACGCATATGCAGATTGTAACTGCTTACAAGGTAAGAATAAATATTTGAGATAACATTTTTTTATTTTGTTGTTCCAACTCATTAAAAGTACTCTACTTAGCATTCAAGTACATCTAATTCATATTAAATTTTATTGATGACTATTTTCTTTTTCATTTTTAAAATCTAACGATAATAAATTATTCTAAAATTTCAAAGCATATTGATGAACATTTCTCAATAAAATAAGTAGTTTGTAGTTTCCTGTGAAAAATATTATAATTTTAACGTATAATTAAGCGATGAAATTAACATTCCATGATTGGAGACGTTTTCCGAACCTCTACCGTCGAATATTTGAGGCGGTGTACTCACTACTCCAGGCAACTCCATTAAAAATTTAAACTGGAAGCAGGATTGACGTAGGATCCTACTCAGTGAATCTAAATCGGGAATTTTATGGTTTTTCTGGATGTCAATTCTTGAACGATGTTTTCCGGAGAAAACTTTCTTAGGTTCCACGAGATTGATGACCCTGAGCGGACCTTTAATGCCTAATTCACAGTCAAATATCATAATGTATAATGGATTCATAATTTAAAGAGAAATTTATAATAAACTTATAGTTACTAGTTTGTCTTATTAAAAAATTATTTTATTTAAACTTATTATATTAGAAAATTTCATAAGATCGCTAAGTATACTGCTATGTCATTACTGTCGTATGCTCTAAAAACTAAATCAATCGACCCAATCAAAAAAGAGGATTTCAAAAAGCTGTCTAATTTCATCGACGACCTACTTATTGTTGCTTACAAATGTAAAAAAATCTAGTGCGTGCGCGCAACACACAACTTTCACTTACCAAGTTAGATTAGAAATTAATGCGTTGTGTTAATGCCACTTCTCACTCAGTTACACATTTTTCCACATTCATTTCTTATTTTTGTTTTCATTTGCTCTACAACAAACACTAATTTCTTTTATTATTAAATAAAAGTTTTTACTTGAGATAATTCAGCAATGCAAGCATAATACTCCAAGTCGACTTATTTTATAATTCTCTGTGTACTTGTTGAAAATTTCATTTAGTTACCATGAAACAAATAATTTCCATTAAATGAACAGAAGGGCATTAATTATGAACAATGGTCAGTCATTAAAAGCGTCATGCGTGGGCTCAACGTGTTTTATGAGTTGACTGAATATTTTTCTTTTTTTCTCCTCTACCTATATGTTTACTTGGTCTTTATCATATCTCATATTTAGCCATTTTTTATTTTTAGGCGTAAGTAATGAGAGACAGTTAATTTCTCCATATAAACAAAAACAAAGATACTTCATAGGAAACAAAAACAAAAAAACAAAAAAGGTCCCCACCCCATTTAAGCCCCCCCAGAACATTTCAGTAATGAAAAAGCTTACCTGATATTAAAGAACGCCTAATTTTCATTAAAAATTACGAATTTGATGAAAATCGTTAAAGACGTTTTTGAGAACATCGAAAAAATTGCAAAAAAAAGTTATGAAATAAAGTCCCCCCTCCGGTTGATCAATTTTGATGAAATGTTGGCTATCACATCTTTGGCATATAAATACATCAAATACCCAGTTTGATCAAAATCGCTTAAGCCGTATTTGAGTAAATAAAAAAAAAAAAAACACGGGAATATGATACAAACTTTATTAAGTAAAGTCCCCCCTCCGGTTAATCAATTTTGATGAAATTTTTACAGTCATGTCTCGGGCATATTAATACATCAAATACTCAGTTTGATCAAAATCGTTAGAGCCGTTTTTGAGAGAATCAATAAAACGTAAAAAGTTATTAAATAAAGTACCCCCTCCCTTTGAGCAATTTTTGCTGTCCCATTGCGGGCATATACCCATTTTACCTAAATACCCAATTTCAGGTTCGTACGGCTTATAGTTTTTGAGCTAGTCTGTTCACACACACACACACACAGACCATTTCGCGGGACTTGGTTATTAGACTCAGGGGACCCCAAAACGTGTATTTCCGTTGAAAACTGGAAGTCGAAATTTTTCACGATCGCAATACTTCCACTTACTATATATTTCATATATAGGTAAGTGAAAGTAATAAATCTCCAAACTTTACAAGTGAATACAATAAGCTACATAAGTACTTTTCATAATAGAGTCGATGGAATTAGACAGCTTTCTAAGCGAGGCGAATAGAATGGTTAGGCCATATAATGAGAATGGCGGAGGAAAGAATGCCTAAGAAGATGTTGTTCACCCCAATGCAAGGTACAAGAGGTAGGGGTCGCCCGAGACGACGATGGTTAGAGGATGTATAAAGAGATCTGCGTGAGCTTAGAGTAACGAATTGGAAAAGAAAAGCTTTATGCAGACAGCAGTGGTCTGATGTCGTGAGGGAAGCCAAGGCCCACCCCGGGCTGTAGTGCTGTCCAGTATGTAAGTAAGTATCAGCAGGAATTTATATTGCAGAATTCCAGTAGTATCGCTTAATTACAACGGGGTAGCAACCTCTAGGCAACAAAGAAAAGGAACAATGATCCGTACAACTTTTTCATTTGAACTTGAACATTTCCTTTAAAATTACATTTAGTCCAAACAACGAAGGAGCAGGTTTAACTAAATCCCTCGCAAAAAAAAAAAACTTACTTAACTCTTTAAGTACAATTCTCTGAAAGGTTTGAGGTTCAGTCTGGTTTGAAACAAGGGGATTCGCTTTCTCCTATTTTATTTAAATTAGCTCTAGAATATGCCAACGCCTTAAGGTCTTTGAAAATAAAGTATTGCGTAGCAGATTTGGGCCGAGGAAGGATGATTCAATAGGAGAATTTAGACAGCTACACAATGCAGAATTGTGTGAACTGTACCCGGTAAACGTAATAAAAGTTATAGTCACGTGTCGGTTTAAGTGGGCGTGCAAAATTGCAAGTCAGAGTTGCGAACGAATACCTAAAATATTTATAAATGCTTTGCCGACTGGAAAACGTCAGAGGTAGAAGGATAGAAGTGGGTAGAAGGATTCGGTGAGAGCTGATCTTGTGAGGTCGGGATTGGACGGGGTGAGGTGGATGGAGGTGTGTAGGGAGCGATTGGTGGTGTCGGCATCGGGCCTTCCGGTTCGTTAAGCCTTTATCCTGTTCTATTCTGTTCTTTTTAAGGCCAAGTTCTTACAATTTAAAAAAGGGTGGCCCTGAAAGCTGATAGCTTGATCAGAGCAAACGTTTTTTCAAAAATCCAATCAGGAATACCATTATATCATATGTTACATAATTTTCGCATGGATTGGTTACTAATATGATGTTACCACACAGTTAAATGAAAGTAATCTGAGTATTATCTAAACCACTGATTGTTAAATGGGTAAATTAAACATATCCACATTAATAAAATTTTAGATTTGAGACTGCAGAAAACTCAGTGCTGATTATTAAACACTGATTTGCATTATTAATAGTCATCCAAACAACAAATGTTTTCAGTAAATACATTTGCTCAAGAAATAAAAGAAATTGAATATAAATATCGTAGAGTACAATACATTATATAATAATAACATAAAACATCATAACATGATATGACCAGTGAGTAAAAATAAGGGAAACCAACCCTTCGGAGGAATCCCCAACAAAGAAAAAGAAAAATGGACGACCAAGAGAGGCATGGCGCAGGTCGGTGGAATGAAGCAAACAATTTTACATCAAAAGCAGCGAAATGAAACGTCTTATGCTCCACAAGGTTTTAACACTGATAATAATAGGAATCAGTAACACTAATGATCAATCAATCTATCTATGTTTCTATTCGCATCCTTAGGTAGTAAGAGAGCGAGAAGAGGTAATTCGACAAAAGTTACCTGACAGCGTCCAACATGTACTTTTACTTCTACTTAATTTAAAATTTCAGTTGGTTTTATTTCTATCAAAACGTTCGTAGTCCATTAAAATATTAATGAAATATCTCAGTTTCCATCACAAATGAATTAGTATGAATAGTCAGAGAGACCAAGAAAAAGAAATATTATACTTATTATATTATACTAAACCCCCATGAAAGTTGAGATTGCTGTTTTGAACGATCTACAAGTGTTCACACGTAGACGATATGGAATGGAGTCCCAAAAGTCGGACCCCAAATAGCAAACAGATGCTACAAGTAGTCTAGGAAGTGCTATCAATAGTGGCGCTATTGTTATTCCTGTTGGCTGCCTTGTTGCTGTTTTTACTTGCCACGATCTGGGTCACATCAACAGGTGCTGCAGGTCGATCCCGCTCCAAACTTCACCCCCTCCCTTCATATTTATATATACTTTCTTAGTCAATGACCACTCTCAGTCTAGTAGTATGTTTTCTTTGGTAGTTGATAATGAATACTTTTAAATGAAAATATTTCTGAATTAAAAAAGGCATAAGGTGTGTTGTTTGACTGTTACAACCAAAAAACAACAACTTCAAAAACAAACTTTCTGAAAAAAAATCATATAAAAAGCTTAGATTTTACTTAGTAGTCAACGGGGAAAGCATTTCTCTACCTGGAAAATCAAGAATAACTTTTACAGAGAACCAATTATTGTTACGAGTTCGCCCTAGCAACCAAATAACTATTCCTATTCCTTTCTATTTGACATCCAATTTCCAAATTTTGATCAGCAATCAATTTCTTATTACCTCCTATACAAATCAAAGCTCACTATATCTGTCTAAACGTCTTTTCTAATCATTTAATTTTTTCCTATTCTTTCTCCAGAATGTGAAAAAACCCTTCAAAAATGCTATTATTATTTTTCATCATACTGCATCAAAAACATGTGTTTTCAATACTCTGTTGAGTCCGTAAAGTAGTACTTTTCGGGCCTATGCCTGACAAATCTTTTAACCTTACCTGCTACTAATATATACTAATAAACATGTGTTTGAAGGAGGTTACTTGTAGCTGTACTGTGCTTCATTCTAATATAAGTAGTATGTTGGAAGTGCAAAATAACATTTTGCAATTTTGGGGGTCTCCCCAAAAAAAGTTCTGGAGGGTCTTCTGATTTATCAATAAAAGAGTCTAAGAGGCTGTGCTTCGGAAAGAAGATTTTTGGACTGTTGACGACCTTATTAGAGATAAGCCAGAACTTGAAAATAATTCCTTTAATCAAAAGTTATCGGTATTCCAAACAAAGGTTTTAATATAACGAATAATCAGAATTGTGCTTTAAATATTAATGTAAATATATAAGTACTTTTCTTCTATTATAGGTTAAGAAATAGATTTAAAAAAAAAATGTGTCATTAATCAATATATTAATATTTTAATTTACTCATTATTGTGGATAATCTCCATGTTTTGCACGCTTCCAAACGGTGCCAACTCCTTCTTCCTCTTCACTGACACCTCTCACACAATCTCGCAAGTTTTGTGAGTATTTACGGGAGGTGGGTACAATTTTTGTCCGATTTTGGGCATCTCTTGACTTATGTCAATTTTTAAATTATTTTATATTAATTTACTCATTATTGTGGATAACCACCATGTTTTTAAATTATTTTAAATAATTTATTTTTGAAGAGAAAAGATTTGGCTCCGCCGGGAATGGATCACGCGTCTTCCGCGTGACATGCGCGGTATGCTAACCATTGCACCACGGAGCACGCTTCCAAACGGTGTCAAATCCTTCCTCTTCACAATCTCGCAAGTTTTGCGAGTATTTAGCTCTTCTTCTTCGTCTTCCGCGCATGTCACGCGGAAGATCCAGGTCCGATACCCGGCGGAGCTAATTCTTTTCTCTTCAAAAATAAATTATTTACAATATATTAATGTTTTTAATTGCTTATATTGTATTTGTAAGTTATTAATGAAATATAAAAGTGTTTTAATTTACTCAAGTATGTGTGTGTTTTCGGCGCTTGGCTTAATTTCCAATTTCCAATAAGTTAAACTCGACCACGCACCGAAAACAATAACTTTCGGTACTATTGATGAAAATAACTATATTGAACGATCTTTGTATTTATTTGTTTATTATAATTTATAATTATAATTTATTTGTGGTGGCGTATGACGGCTTCGTTAAGAGTTTATAATTAATAATTGGATTATATTATAAGAAATTAATTCCACAAGTCTAAAAAAATTTTAACACGATTAATATACCTATTATATCATTGTTTACAGAAATTTATGTACTATTTCATAATTATAAATGATATACGTCGACGTCCATCGAGATTATATCCGAAGTGTTAAGATTGAAATTTATTCATTTTTTTCTAACTTAATGCTCATCGAAAATAAAAACTAACCTCCTAAAATTTTACTTAACATTATACGAGGAAAGTAAAAATATACTGCATTTTATTTTAGAGTATGGACTACCTCATAATAAATGATATTCGTATTAATGTACTATTTCGATGAATGAAAAATACAAATATATTAGGAGACACAGAGGTTGCTGAAGAACGAGAGAAAGAGTAGGCCGCCTTCTGGAGGGAATACCCATGAGCTAAGTGAATGACTCAAACATCTCGGATATCGACCATAAACAACAGCTATAATATTCACTAGCACGCTCTATAATCACCCTTCCCATTTGGCACCTACCTGATAATAGCCGGGCCTTCGAGCTTCCCACGCAGCCAAATCCTACAACTGCGTGTACTCAGCAGTGTGGGATGCTCTGAATCTAAGATTCCGATGGATGATGTAAGTGTGTATAATAAGGTAAGAGCAGTATAAAAAACCAACTTCGGAGGAAGGATGATAGTTTCCTAATACCAAATATGATTTAGAAAAATCTGGTGCGTTTGCGCAACACACAACTTTCACTTACCAACTTACTTAGATTAGAAAATCAATGCGTTTTGTTAATTGTGACCTCAAATGAACAGAACGGCTTTAATTATGAACAATAGTCTGTCATTAAAGGCGTACTCCGCATGCGTGGGCTAAACGAGTTTTATGAGTTGACTGAATATTTTTCTTTTTTTCTCCTCTATATGTTTACTTTATTTTTATCATATCTCATATTTAGCCATTTCTTATTTTTAGGCGTAACGAGAGGCAGTTAATTTCTCCATATAAACAAAAACAAAGGTATATTATAAGAAACAAAAAAAAAAAAAAAAAAAAAGGCCCCTACCCCATTTAAGCCCTCTCAGAACATTTTAATAATGATAAAGCTTACCTGATATTAAAGAACACCTAATTTTCATTAAACATGACGAATTGATAAAAATCTTTAAAGACGTTTTTGAGAACATCGAAAAAATTGCAAAAAAAAGTTATGAAATAAAGTGCCCCCTCAGTTTGACCAATTTTGATGAAATGCTGGCTATCACATCACATCACATCTTTGGCATATACATACATTAAATACCCAGTTTGATCAAAATCGTTAAAGCCGTTTTTGAGTAAATAAAAAAAACACGACAAAATGATACAACATTTATTAAGTAAAGTCCCCCCTCCGGTTAGCCAATTTTGATGAAATTTTTACAGTCATATCTCGGGCATATACATACATTAAATACCCAGTTTGATCAAAATCGTTAAAGCCGTTTTTGAGTAAATAAAAAAAACACGTGAAAATGATACAAAATTTATTAAGTAAAGTCCCCCCTCCGGTTAATCAATTTTGATGAAATTTTTACATTCGTATCTCGGGCACATCAATACATCAAATACTCAGTTTAATCAAAATCGTTGGAGCCGTTTTTGAGAAAATCGAAAAAAACGTAAAAAGTTATTAAATAAAGTACCCCCCCCCCTTTGAGCAATTTTGATAAAAATTTTGCTGTCACATCGCGGGCATATACTTACCCTAAATACCCACTTTCAGATTCGCACCGTTTTTAGTTTTTGAGCTAGTCTGTTCACACACACACACACACACACACACACACACACACACACACACACACACACACACACACACACACACACACACACACACACACACACACACACGCACGCACGCACACAGACCATTTCGCGGGACTTGGTCATTTGGACTCAGGGGACCCCAAAACGTGTATGTCCGTTGAAAACCGGAAGTCGAAATTTTTCACGATCGCAATACTTCCACTTACTATATATTTCATATATAGGTAAGTGAAAGTAAAAATTATATAAATCATTATTCAATTAAAATATGGACCCAATTAATCTTTAAAAACTATGCCCGAAACTTTGACAACAAAGTACGTAGCACCTAAAAACTTCTACCTAAAGTATTGTACCCCTAAAACTATTTGGCCCGTGCGAATAATTCGCCTAATATTAGAATTAGTAAATTAATCATTTATATCACAATTGAAAAATAAATTATTTCATTTTTCCGTCATAATACTCCATTAATATAAAAGCTAAACCACAATGTGTATAATTTTCAAAAGGCTGTAATTTTATTCAAAATGTACTTTAATGTATGTGGGTGATTCTCATTTGAATTGACCATTTAGTGTCCCCGGTCTTAACATTTGTTTTTCAGATATTTTTTCGTATCCAAAAAATATTGTTGGATATTTATTTTATAGTTTGCTGTTATAGCAATACGATGGAAACATTTAAATTAATCTAGGCATCATAAAAAACAAAATATCTCAATGTGAAGTTTGAAAATGTCACGAGAGTTACAGTCCCCAAGCTGGGTTATGCTTAGTTCACCACATCCTGAAACGAGCCCCTGATAATTGATTAAATTTGAACAATGAGGTATTACATTTTAATATGGTGTTGTTTCAAGGTATGAATGATATTTTTAGTTACCTGTAATACTTCGAACTTCGAATGTAAATCAGGAAAATGAATCTGTCCCCAAGGTTAGTAGAAAAATTCATAGCGAGTGTTGTCGGCTGTTCTGGGCAACACTGTTCTTTGAAAATGTTGGGAATGGCCATTATAACCTTTGTTGATAATGCCAGCTATCAGTCGATGTGCAAACTTCGAGAAGAAAGTATCTTATAGGCAGCTATTTGATATCCTTTGCAAAATCATGTATCTCACAAAAATTATAGGTTAATTGTATGTATCAGCGTTCATTTAAAAATGAGAATTATTCATGCAAAAGATGTTGGTTAGGGACATTTATTCGAGATCATCCTTTCATATATGTCCGACACTTGGTTTGGCTAAAGAGGGAGAATTTCTGTGAAAATGTGACCGAAAAACAATTGTGGGGAAGTGTTGTAATTGTTATGTTTTAATGCCTACATGAATAATTTCTTTTGTATAGCCATTTTAACAAGCTGTAGAAAGGAGCAATGGAGAACAGAAAAAATAGACTAAGGACATAATGAAAAATATATTCTTAATAAAAAAGAGATGTTGGCCAAGAGAAAGAAAATAAGCGAAATGGCAGCTTTTTAAACTATTCAGTCTACTCGGCTTGTAAAAATATTATTAAGATTTTTCAATAGCATGAAGGAGACTAATCACTAATATAGAAAAAAGGGCCTCAAATAGTCTCAAATTCACATATATATATTTATATATATATAAGCCAAATTTTCGCCCCTTCGGGCATCATCAGGGCTGTAAAATTATGTATTAAGGTATAATTAAAATTATTCTAAAATTGTTTCACCAAGTATTAATAAAATAAAATAAATGTTGGGGGACTCACCTAACTATTTATGAATAACGAAACCGAATATCTTAATCAAAGTAAGTACATTAGCAAATTAAAGATATGCTTCTGGGAGTGTGAAATCTATTAGCTGGTCAGAAACGTTAATTTCACTGATGGATACCCTTTTCTTATATCGAAAAATCAAGTCTTATTGTTCTCCCGAAATTCAACATAGTTTCAAATTTCGGAAAGAAATGTTTTTTTCCCTGTCACTTTGGTATATTTTTACCTCATGTCTTTAGCCATAAGATGCGACTGAAAACTCAAAATATGGTTTATCTTAAATTATTGTTTTTTAACTATTACCAAAATAATACTGAATTTGAAGGTCTGAAGTTTTGGTTACATTTGTACTTACTTATCTTATATATCAATCAAATGTGTTTTTGTTTTGTCGTTACGCCTCATTACATACACCTTAATATTTCATTGAATTCGAGGATTGTTACATCATTTTTAAGATGAACTTCTCCTTCAGCGCCATAAAATATTCAGTTACAACACTCAGAAAAAAAAATTTAGTAAAACAAAACATGAACAACACTGAAAAGGAAACGCAAAATAAGCAGATTACGATAAGGACTTCCGTAAAGATAAACAGTAAGTTGTGGTCAACGGCCAGTCAGCACCTGTTCGGCCTAATCGTATCCCTCCCCTTTCCCATTTATTAAAGTTCCCATTAATTCACTATTAAAAGTTTTTTTCAACTTCTCCAAAACAGAATTATGTAATACAGTTAGTCATCTAACAACAAGGATACGCTATGATGATGAAATAATAGCACTCATTACCACCTTCCAGGTAAACTGACTCCATAGGAATGGCATATATCACGGCTAAATTGCTTACCGAGATTAATTTAATTATTCTCAGAAGTCATTAAAACGAGTGGTGCAATAATAGCAGAACTGCAATCAAAAACTGCTCTTGGTTTGGTTATCCACATGACCAAATATCACAAGACAAAAAAGGAAGACATTATATTTTAAAACTAATACTGTCTCGAAGCCTTTAAAAAAGATTATTCTGAATATTTTAGACGCTAATATCTTCTACATATAGATTCTAGCAATCATATCGTAATTACATTTCGATAGATGAAGCTATACAAATTTATTTCTGCGCTAGGTCCTTCTAGGGACACCTAGTTTATAGGACGAAGGCCGGGGATAAAATAACGATATAGTCACAAGCAAAATGAATCAGTATTTGTTCAAAGAGCGTAATCGACATTTTTTGATATTTCCACTTTTTTATTTTTTTTAAGGGTTGTTGAAATAACACATCCATATCTGTTGAAAAGGTGTTTTTACTGCTTTCTCTTTACGTTAAATATATGAAGCAAAGTATATCATTTTAATTAAAAAATCTTAAATTACGGAAGTTTTTTTTTTTACTACAATGACACCTTTCAACAAAAACCGAATCGGTTTTATTAGCGATTTTGAAATCCTAATGGTATTGAAATTTAAATAATTAGAGTCTGCTAATCAGATTCCTGTACAAATTCGGCCCCATAAAATAATTGGTCTTTTTGTCAGTTTTTGCTAATGACTCAATGACGATTAAGTCCTTTAACAAAATTAAATGATCAAAATCGACAATTTTTACCAGTAGGGCAGAAACTCATGTTCGAATGCCTGTGACTAGAAAAAATTTACTCCATATAAAAAATATGATCAGTGAACAATATTACCATTTTCATCCAGTGCACCAGATTGTAATGTATTTAATTAACTTGATTTAACTCCTTAAATTCATTCAATAAAGAATTTTTTAATCCCAAAGAAAAATTGTAGAGATAAATACTTTAGACTATCAAATTCTGCTTATTTTAATTATAAAAAAATGCTTTTTTATAAATAAATGAAAAATACCTCATTTGGTTACTTTGTATTAGTTGATTACATTTATTTATATATGCCCATGTCAAAATATTATTTGATTTTATAAATAATTAAAGAATCTATATAAATAAAGATGAAATTCTGTTTGTTTGTTTGTTCTTTACAGAAATCCAAAACGTACATCCTGAAGACGTACGTCCAAATTTCGCTCAGTGGTTCTTTCATACAAGTGCGAACACCTGTCCATATTAAAATTGCATAACTTCAGCCAATCTCTGGGTATATTCTTTATTGTTATAAAAATCGTTTATTAGAAAAATTAAATCCCCCGTGTGAAACCTATATACAGCTAGTTATGAATAAATGTTATTATTAGTATTTATTCATAATTCTCAAATTAAAAATTTCTAAAAACAAAAAAATATATTTTATTTTTATTTTGATAATATTATTCACCGTTGACAATAGAACAATGTGGTAACTATCCCCGATCACATTTAGGTTATATTTCATCCTAATAGCATTAGCAGATTGAGGGATAATCCTATAAGAAGTCTAGCAGTATGGCGGGCTTCTGCCAGTTATTGCCAGCTAGACGGGGCGGGGGGCATATCAGGGCTTCTTCGTGATAGAACAACTTACGAAGGGTTAAAGTTGGAGTTGTGTAAGTCCAACATTCCTTACAATCGTCTTTATATTGGAGTTGATGGTAAGGAGAAAAGTCGGTTGTGAATGGGGTTTCAGCTTTTCATCGTATATTTTTGTCAGTAGTTAATATTTTTACCAATGGTGAATAAATATTTAACTGGTATAACCTGCAGTATTTCATATTCAGGTACTAGCAGTCACACATGGACTGTTTCGTCAGGAATATTTATTAAAACTGACAATAGAACAATATTTATAGAACAGAATCAATAGGAATACTGAAACACATTTATGATGTCAAATGAATCAAGAATAATAATTCCTTAAATTCATTCTAGTTACCAAATTGAAAATATAATCTGTACCATTATGAAATAATTACCTGTAAGCATCTCATGATATAAAAACAAAGGAATGGGTTAGGCACCTAGCTTGATCGTATCAATCGATCAGTGCATCACCACAAAAGTAAGCAAGAGATCACGAGAAGAAAATAGTGACAGTAAAATAGTTATACAATAAATAAAATATGTAACAGTAATGAATCTTGTCATTAAACTCAAGAGGACTGGAGAACGCTTCTTCTCTGCTAATTTGATAGGAGGTACGTCTAGCTTTGAACCGAACTATAATCTTTCAGAATTTCAAAACTGAAAAAAAAAAGTATTGGCGCAGATATTCTAGGGATGGATTTTTACCTTAAATTACTGCTATGAAACTCAACTTCCAGCTTATGTAAGTTTGATCCGACGCATATTACACATTATTTTTATCTTTGATTTGGGATTTTTTGCTTTATTTCGGAATTCATTTTTTGAAAAACCTTCCTGCCCATATGCCTTACAACCCCTCCCCACGAACAGGTACAGGTATGAGTCATACGGTCCACCTCCTCAGCATTGCCGAGCACGGCCGATCCTGCCCTAGATAGGACCGACACCTACCCACTTGGGCCGTTTACCTAACACCCATATTTATTTAGAATAGCATACCTCCCTGGTAGCAGCTCTTTCATAAGTAGCCCACTCCTAATCCATTAATCAGGTCTAATTAAGGGAGCTTGAGCTACTATTTGATGAAGAAAAGGCGACCGGTCCACCCCATACATTAACACCTTTGACTTTACAAATGCAATCGGAGAGACATACAACGTATCCTTTAGTATGAGAGAACTGAAAATCACCATCGCTGAACTATAAGGTAAATCGCCAGGCCCTGATGGTCTGACTTATTCAATGTTCAAGCACCTATCAGTTGACTCACTAGTAATTCTCTTAAAACTGTACAAAAACATATGGACAAGTGGTATATTTCCTGCCCAGTGGAAGAGTTCCCTAATCATTCTATTGCTCTTAAATAAACAATGTACTTCTTAGTGACCAAAGAGACAATTTTGCCTTATATCATAATAATGCATGGCGTATTTTTATTTTACAACTTTATTTTTAAGTTAATCTTATAACACCAGTCCCTATGTGAATAACATATTAAACAATATACTTAAAATATAAACTAATAGGAAAATGTGATTGCAACGTATAAATTGCAAAGATATAAATTAAATTTGAAAAGATATATGATAAAAGGGATCGAATATCATAGTAAAAATAAAAATCTGGTGCGTGCGCGCAACACACAGCTTTCACTTCCCAACTTACTTATATTAGAAATAGTTAATGCCACTTCTCAAAGTTACACAATTTTCAACATTCATTTTTTATTTTTGTTTTCATTTGCTCAATAACAAACACTAATTTCTTTTATTATTAAATAAAACTTATTACTTGAGATAATTCGGCAATGCAAGCATAATACTCCAAGTCGACTGATTTTATAATTCTCTATGTACTTGTTGAAAATTTCATTTAGTTACCATGAAACAAATAATTTCCATTAAATGAACTAACTTTAATGAATTTAATAATAACTTATGAATTTAATAACTTACTAATGAATTAAATAAACTACGCATGCGTGGGCTCAACGTGTTTTATGAGTTGACTGAATTTTTTTCTTATTTTCTCATCTATATGTTTACTTGGTTTTTATCATATCTCGTATTTAGCCATTTCTTATTTTTAGGTGTAGACGAGAGACAGTTAATTTATCCATATAAACAAAAACAAAGATACTTCATAGGAAACAAAAACAAACAAACAAAAAAGGCCCCTACCCCATTTAAGCCCCTTCAGAACATTTTAATAATGATACAGCTTATTTATTAATTAAATATTAATGAACACCTAATTTTCATTAAACATGACGAATTTGATGAAAATCGTTAAAGACGTTTTTTAGATAATCGAAAAAAAGGTAAAAAATGCAAAATAAGTTATGAAATAAAGTGCCCCCTCAGTTTGACCAATTTTGATGAAATGCCGGCTATCACATCTTTGGCATATACATACATCAAGTACCCAGTTTTATCAAAATGATACACCATTTATTAAGTAAAGTCCCCCCTCCGGTTAACTAATTTTGATGAAATTTTAACAGTCATATCTCGTGCATATACATACATCAAATACCCAGTTTGATCAAAATCGTTAAAGCCAATTTTGAGTAAATAAAAAAACCACGTGAAAATGGTACAAAATTTATTAAGTAAAGTCCCCCCTCCGGTTAATCAATTTTGATGAAATTTTTAGTCATATCTCGGGCATATCAATATATCAAATACTCAGTTTAATCAAAATCGTTAGAGCCGTTTTTGAGAAAATCGAAAAAAACATAAAAAGTTATTAAATAAAGTACCCCCTCCCTTTGAGCAATTTTGATGAAATGTTTGCTGTCACATCGGGGGTATATATCTACACTAAATACCCAATTTCAGATAGGCACGGTTTATAGTTTTTGAGCTAGTCTGTTCACACACACAGACTAAGTATTTTTCGACAAAAAACTATTCTATACATTTTCAAACTAGATTATATCCGCTAATATTTGATACAAAATTGACTCATTAGACTAAATAGCTTCTTAACTCCAGCTTTAAATTTTCAATAGGCCGTCATTTTGTAATCCATTGGCTTTGTTGTGTCAGAGATTTACTACATTATTTATTATTTGTTAATATGAATTTTATATTGGTAATAAGAATTATTATTGTTATCAGCCTGTTATTTCTAGATTATTTCATCTTTTAGGGCTGTACTAGTTAAGGAGGTATAGGGTCTAACATCCCGTGGGGACGAGCCATATTAGAAAGTAAGGACCGGGATTCGATCCTTTAACCTAACTAGTACACCTGTCTTACCACTATTCTATACAAAGCCCACTTATTAATTGAACAATTGAGTTAAATTACTATCTTTTTATAAGCTTTTATTGAATTTATTGCTAAACTAGACATATCACACACTTACATATATTATATAAACACATAAATGAGTTTCGGTTTCGGCCCGAAACCAGGTCTATGGCCGAAATTCGGTTTCGGTCGCGGTTTCGGTCGGACACTAGTTTGAGATATATTTTGTAATGAATTAATGTACTCGTAAAAAACGGTCACCGATTTATTTATTGACTACATACTCTTTGCTATTATAAAATAACGTTCAATTAGAAACGAATAAAAATCAGTATATTATGAGAAATGTCAGATCATTTACAAAAAATATATTAAAGCAAAAAATAATTATAATATGAATCAGGAAAAGAGAGAACAGAATCGGTAAATTTCTGCATTTACCGATTTCAAGCGTATTCATTCGGAAAAAAAATTTAAATTATTTCTTCACCATTAATTAAATGAATTTATAATTATTATTAATAATTATTATTGTGTTTCAATATATTCTTCTTATTATAAGTTTTGATAATATTATGTTCTTCATCAAGAAAAGTACACTCAACAGCTATTTCTACAAACGAAAAGTTGAACTTTTTTTGCAGTAAAATTGATGAATAAATAAAAACTTTAATCACTGAAAGTTAATCATTTATTAAAATCCAAATACAGACGACTTCGATTATTAATGGCTTCAATAGCTTAAACCGTTTAAAAGTGAACGGTGTAAAATTATATTATGTGAATATGATAAGACATTAGGAGAGTGGGCCGGGAGTGGAGCGGGAGCGGAGCGATAGTGTGAATGGGGTAGAGCGAGAGCGGACCGGGAGCGAAACAGACCATCTCACGGGACTTGGTAATTTGGACTCAGGGTGCCCCAAAACGTGTATTTCCGTTGAAAACCGGAAGTCGAAATTTTTCACAATAGCAATACTTCCACTTACTATATATTTCATATATAGGTAAGTGAAAGTAAAAATTAATAATTCAGGCAATCATAGGATTCAAATTATTGAGAAATATTAATGAGTAATAGGGGAGCTATAATTTTTTTTTTTTTAATAATGACCTTTTAAACATATTTTCTTTTTAATACCTATCACATAACGGATGGAACGTTGTGAGGGTGCATTACGAAAGAAGAAGCCTTATCGTTGCAATATACAGGCAATCAAAAACCCTCGAGGGGAAATACTCGATATACTACTTGATAATTCATTCTTAATTATAAATATTAAATTATTTTATTGTGTTATACCAACAAGCAAATGATCGAAACAAAATTATTCAATCCTACAATTATTCCTTCTTATAATTATGAGAAATTGAAAAGTTATATTCTATAATATAGCTCAAATCTTTATTCCTCATAAGAAAATATATTTTTAAAAAACCACATACCTTGTAATACTTCTATGAGTGAACACTGATACCTATGTTTCGCAATAAATGAAAATTTGCTGTCTATTCAAACTTCTGATAAAAGAGCCAGTCTTCTGTACCATACACAATACCGCAGGTGGCAAGACAGCAAAGGGAATCGGATTTTTTTGTACATAGCAGATTGGCAAGTAAAATGACCTAATAATACCTTGTAAATTTATGAATAGAATATAATGATGAATGTATATATAACATGAATATAATAACATATAACATGAATTGAGAATAGAATATAACAAGAAGCGAAGTTATTATTGAACAAGTTTATTTTGAGCAAAATATTAAATTGTGTTGCAAGGATTAATCTTTAAATTTTGAGAGGAACTTAGGAGGTGTCGTAACATGATTACTACGGCATCTAAAATTGTAATTTCACCACTGACACGAAAAAAATATTAAATCTGTTTAAATAATAAAATTAATAATCTTATCTCTGTCAGATAAACAGTGCCTTGAGAGTCGACATTGGGTAAGAATAGTTTTTCTATCTAGTGAAGCTAGAATGCAACTAAGTTCCTGCTGAATGCGATTGACCTCAGTAAGCAGCCATGTGCATCTTCCAACCTTTTCTTTTTTAAGCTACACTACGTCTGCATAAGGGTCTGGTTTGTAATCCATCCGTATCTTACTAAAAAAATCCATTTTTTTCTAAATAAGGAGGCTAAATAGTTGTTAGTAAATATAAAAGCACCGTTGGGCCGGAACCACTTAACACAAATATAAAATAAAACAGAGTACAAGCAAAATACAAATAATTTCTGAATGTGAACAATAATTTTCATGTCAATTACAATACATTGTATTTGTCGGTAGAATTATACAAAATTTGTTATTATTTATATAAAATTTAATAATGTATTTTAACAAGGATTGTTGCAAGCTTATCACTTTTCGTAATATCTAAGTTTTGTTTTTCTAAAGTTATGTTTATCTGCGATTGTACATATAAAAAGTATATTCTGTGTAAGTAATGATTCCAGTTATTAAAAGTCTTAAAAATGAAGGTACTCTTTAAAAAATGAATTACTGATTTACATTTCTATGCTTAATGTATGAACCTATTTAAAGGATGCAGAATCATTCGCAAATTAGTATTTCTTCTGAAATGCCTGGAATTTTCTAAAATTAGTTCAGTCAATGAAGATCCAAAAAATGACAAGTTATTTTTATATTTTTAAGTTAAAAAAAAATCATTAAGGGGAAATAATTGTTTTAGATTTGTTTGGAAAATGATGGAATCAATTCATAGTGTTCTTCAACGAAAATTCATGAATCCTAACGAGCCAATGGGCACATATTTCCCCCCGTTGTATAAAATTATGATCGATAATAGAACTATGTGATCTATAAATCTACCCTAAAAATAGCCATCAACGCTGGCTTGGATAAAAAGTCCCTTAATACGGGGAAATCAGACAGAAGCAGCGGTTGAATAAAAGATGTGGCCCATTAGTGGCCCGGTCCGCCAAATTGGAAGCATATGCTCTTCGGGGTCTACAGTGGGGAGCCACTTCCCCGATCCAGCTTATAATTCAATAACTCTGCTTCCTAGGGGAGCTGCCAAACCGGATACATATGTTTATATAGTAAATTTCATATATACAGGCTATCTGTTTTACAAACTATCTCCTATTTTCAAATCTATCCCCTGATAAGAGTGGAAACCTGTACATAATGCGGGTACGTAGCCTGGATTTCTTAAAGGGGGTAAAAAATCCTTGGCTTAGCCGTCCTTCGGAAGGGAAGTGAAACGGACGTCCCGAGCCTGTACGATGCCAGGAACTCGTTAAAGATCTTTACCATAATCAAATCTTGATAGGCAACATTCAGAACTTCCGTGTGGTATCGTCCAATTAGCCATAGTGGCCAACGTAGAAACTGAAACCCTAATTTAGGACTGGTTTTTTTTTCCTTAGAGCAGCTAAACGCAATAAAATCAAATTACAAAAAAGTCCTTGTTAAAGAAAATAAAAGCTTTACAAAAACAGTTCGATATCAAGCTATCCCTAGGAAAGGAAAGGCGATTGTTAATGTATCCAACCTATCAGTATTATAACTTCTGTATACCACTGATCTTGCCGCATCGACTTAGCTGCGAAGAAAAATTAATCTGATTGGAAATATTAACGTGTATAATTGGAAATATTATATGGTTATATTATGATATAATATAATATAAAACATTACACAAATGGCCTTCTTACTTGGAAGTGTTCCCTACTCAACCGAGGAGGGAAGATCCGATTATATGTTCGTAACCCTCCTTCCTTAATCAAGTACAATTACAATTATTCTCATAAATATAATTTGCCGTAACAATGATCTATATTAAAATCTTTTTCAACAATTATTATTAACATGAGGAATTATGCTTTACTTTAAAAAAATAAAATAAAACCAGATAAAATTCTACAATACATCTATATATGAAAAGCTAAAGTTTGGTATCATGGAGTTTTGTCTAATGGATTAACTTAACATCCCGCAAGGTCCTTGCCTAACTTCTTATTGGTTTCTACTTAAGGATATTCCGTTGGGTATATAACAAAGGAAATATATACAAATGTTTACTTTGTTTTACTTTAGAATTTATTACTTTAGAAATATATTTATATATTTTATACCCAAAACAACACAGAGAGAACTGCTCCCTCAGTTCTCCCTAAATAAACTCCCCTCGGTAGCTAGAGACCGGAGGAGTATATTTAGTAGAGGTTGGACCAGACGCAGGCATGGACCATCCATCATACAGTGCTGCCAACAGAGAGTGTATATGTGATTGGATGACTAATTTTGAGTCAGAACCACCCTCTTTGACTCACTCCAGCCTCCCTCTGTTTTCATCGCTCCCTCCTCAGTCGGGGCCATTCAAATAGCCTGGGGTCATTCCGACATCAATTAGGATTCCGGTTACGGTTTGTTTTAGTTATAGAATAACAGCATTATTATTCCGCTATAGCTAGAGTATTTTTTTTTTATTTGTATTTCATTATATTGAATTAATGTGATTCGGTTTTCGAGCATTCTTTTAATTGACGGTGGAGGGTCGGATCACGATAACCACTATAGTCCACAGAAATGAATAAACGACGAATGAAAAATACTTGAAAATAAAAAACCTATATTTCTAGATAAAACATATATTCTATACACAAATAAAAATAAAAACTATATTTGATGAATTTTTGTAAATAAAATTACAAGGGCCTCTCAACAATTTTCCATTTGGTACATTTCCCATAAGAAATAAATGAATTATTCGTTACTGTTAATTCAATTGAAAAAAATAATATCCACGTTAATAATCCACGTTAATTTTTAAGGAAAAAGTAAAAACAATATTGTTTTATTTTTAAAATCAGAACCAGAAATAAATAAATAATCCGTCATCCGTGAAATATTTTGTAAGGTAATATTATATATATTTATGGTTTAAGTATTTAACATGTTTCAAAATGTTTATCCTTCACAAATGAAATGTTATTACATCATAAATATAATAATATTTTCTTTTAATTTTAATGTTTCGTTTTTGCTTTGTTTTTTAAACATGTACCAATAAAACCCAATAATAATAACACTCAACCACCAAGTTTCCGCCCTTAATTTTCAATAAGAGCACCCACTTATACAGACTAGGTTTGCCTTCGGAGGGTCTCTCAGCACCAGATACGATCTGTGAGAGGATATCCAAGACATCATAACTCGGGACCTTGAGTTCAGTGCATTACTATGAAGCTGTTTCAACCCCTCACTGCGTGATGTATTTATAAGGGATTCTGCACCCTGCTTGCTAACTGGTCAGGAGCCCAAAGAGATAGGACAGATCTAATTACCCAAGAATCACTCCATATATTTAAGAACTATTTTACAATATGATCATCTGCACCATGAAAAAGAGCTCCTTGTTCTAATCATTAATTTTCACGACCTTATCGAAAATTGTTTTGCTCCCGAGCTAAGCACTGCTGATATGAGCAACTAATCATCAATAATCAATAAAATATTAAGATATGTCTTATCTCTGTTGTTTATGATTACAATGTTTAACTCATTTTAATGACGTCGTAATCTATCAACTACTTAAATTGTTTCGGGAACATCAACCAATGCCACCTTTAACTTTTAAATTCATTATTCTGCAGGTCCCTGTTTGCGTTTTTAAATAAAAAAGTTTAAGAAATATAGTTACGAAAGTAAGAACTAAGAACGATAGATTAAAAGCGGATGACGTTCCATCTATAAGAGCGACAAGTGCTGATGGGTACTATGCTTTTTTGGGGCTCGAATGTTCTGGAAACTGCGTCGTATGCAATTGTTGCAAATTTTACGCATAAAGTAGAAGCGAGGCTAGCCCGAAACGGAATGACAAATAGTTGTTGGCTCAGGGCCTGTTTATAACTCGTGAGTGCAGGTGAAAGTAGTGGGACACGTGACTGTGGTGGTCATCGTTCAGCTATTCCTGTCTCTTCGTCACAAATCCTCTATTTTCGGATAAGTCGAAGATGTCTCTTTCGAAATATAAACCAGATTTTTGTTTTAAGTTTATAAAAGGACTGGTAATCAACGAAGCTCATCATGAATATTTTATTATTATTTACGAATTTAAATGATCAGGTTTTCTTTCTCAGAAATGATTCGTAAGTATGTTTTGCCTTATGAAATCCAATATTAGCGAAGGAATCGGACTAAATAAAACAAGTAGAGATTCATCAAATAGCAACAATTAGCTTATATAATTATCAAATAGTACAATTTTTTTACCATTAGAACATATTACAGAGTTATATAGGCACTGTATGTAACAACAGGTATACTTCATCCACTATCTGTTGTCCAAAAATGTTAATTCAACCTTGAAACGTTATTCCGTTGGAATGCAGAGGAATTCCTCAAATTAGAGCTAAGAGGCAGATTCAATGTGTGTATATTGCTCAGATTCCGAAAGTAGGCACACTGTTACATTCTTCCTTCGCCCACGGCTGAATCATTCGCTAACGACCTTACTTATTGGTCTATTTTTAAATCAGGATTTGCTGTCGAATAATTCTCAGGCATTAAGCTTTGAATTCCATCTCGTTAGTGAGTCGTAAATATTGGGTTTATATTTTTGGTTCTACTCCCCCGATAAAAGTACTTATCAACACCAGCTATTTATTTATTTACAAAACTATTTAAAAGCATTACACAACAGCTCATAAACAAAAAAATTAAATTAAAAGTTGCCATAGTATTTACTTTCAAAAGAGATTGCGCAGACATTTTCTTTTCAGTAAATGTACACCTAACTGATTTAGTCTGAAATTTATAAACCTCGGTGAGTCAGGTTCAAAGGGTGTCATCTATGTGTAGAAAATTCAGTTGATAATTTTCATATAAAGTAGAATTAGGTTTCCAAATCCAAAATCAATCAATAATCAAGAAATAGAAGACAGTGCTTTTCTTAATTCGCTAATTTGTTTTGGTAAATTGTAACTGATATCTGGGGGCTGTAAGAATAAATGTACGTTTTTATTTTTAAAAGTTTTAATATCACATTAGTCACTTTCATATAAACTATTTGTGTCTATTTTGAAATGAATGTATTATAAATATTTAGTAACGCTAAACAAATAAACAAAACATTTACAATAGTACTAGACCTTTTGTTGGAACGAACGAACAGTTGGAATAAACTGTCATAGCACATGTTTGTGACTACGATATTGGAGTAACGTCTACGCCGGCACAGAAGGTTCTAGACTGTTCTCTTAACGACTATGTACATATAAGGAAACATGGACTGGACTAGTTAGTCTTGTTCTGAAGCTCAAGTCATGAGGTTATTTCTGTGTTACAAAGTGATAATTTTTGTAACCAGTGGAAATATTTGTGTCTTCATAAGTTGTGCGGCATTGAAATTGTTATTTTCGTCTGAATAAAAATTGTTTAACACGTAAGTGTTACAACATGTATTAATCGATTATTTTTCTGTTAATATATTTCATTGATAAATTGCGACCTTGTTAAGAAATTGAAGAACTGATAGACATGTTTGGAAGGACATTGACCATCTGCAATTTAGGATAAGAACCTTTCCTACGAACTTTTAAGGTTCGACCAGTTGGATAGAACAACTTCTCAAATCAACGTTGGAAATGAAAAATAAAATGAAAGAAAAGTTATAAAAATTAATGTTGAATTGAATGCTGTCCTTGAAAGAAGCGCATAAGGCAGGGTTTTTTTTTTTTTCATTATATTTAGTAGCATGGTTGGAATCGTTCTTCGAAATCTTATGGATTTTTTATTTTGGTTATTCGTGAGTTTGTTGATGAGAGAAAGACGAGGCCAACAAAATACTGTCCAGAAAGTTCATACCAAAGCATATATAGATTTTCTTTTATAATTAAAATTGTTCAAATTTACAATAAGAAATAACTTTTCATATTACTTAAACAACCTGAGTTAACATAATGAATGGGCATAATTCATTGACTACAACATAAAAACGCCGTAAAGTAGAATATTTCTTAAGTCTTTTAATATATTCTGAATGGAATAACATTTATAAAAAGCTTAAAAATTACATAGTTTCAGTAGATTCATCTTGGGAAGAACTATAACTTACAGAGTTATTTTAATTTTCTCCTAAAATGTTCCGATATCAACTACTAATAACAAATCAACATTATATTATCACCCTTTGAAACGAGGCAAGACAATACTAAAAATGAAACTAAATCACTGTCTTTCCAATTTAAAAAAAAAATCAAATTAGCTTTGAAGATTCACTTAATAAAAGTAATTATTAAAGCATAAATATAAAAGTTTGATACAACATAGAAATAGATAAATGTTCAAATAATTAAAGAATCGACGGATCTCCTGTATGCGGGTATCCTAAAATAAATGCTTCGCGAATGGCAAAAAAATGAACGTGATCCAGCCGATCAGTTAATTTGCAGTCCACTCACAAGTGTACTTACAACGAAACGTGTTGGAAATTCAATCCCCAAATGCCCTTTGTCCAACTGAATACTACTTCCCCGAAATCAAGCCGTTTTGGTTTCCTGTCCCAAAAAAAAAAAAAAAAAAAAAAATCCCTTTAGGATTCTCACGGAGCATTCCAAGAAACAGAAAATTTTCCATTTCTGCACAAATTATGTTATTAACTAACCTTGAAAGTTTTTAATATTATAAATAAAAAGGGGTGGTTACAGTCAATAGGTCACCAATTTTATTTACTTTTTGTTTTCTGGGATGGTTTGAGGTCACATCTAAAAATACTTGACATGTATGTAGCCCAGAAAAAAGGTATTATTTATTCATGCGGTATTTTCAACATTAACAAAATACATGTCCATATTACTTTTTTTAATAATTTGTTCTATGCATTCTAAAAGACCCACATACATATGCTAAATACCAAGTTTGATCAAAATCGTTAAAGCCGTTTTGGGGTAAATGAAAAAAAACATGTATAAGTGGGACGCAATTTATTCAGTAAAGTGCCCCATCCAATTGATCAATTTTGATGAAATTTTTACTGTCACATCGCGGGCACATACATATGCTAAATACCAAGTTTGATCAAAATCGTTAAAGCCGTTGTTGGGTAAATGAAAAAAAAACACGTAAAAGTGGGACGCAATTTATTAAATAAAGTACCCCTCCGTTTGACCAATTTTGATGAAATTTTTGCTGTCACATCGCGGGCATACACCTACACTAAATACCCAATTTCAGGTTCGTACGGTTTATAGTTTTTGAGCTAGTCTGTTCACACACACACACACACACACACACACACACACACACACACACACACACACACACACACACACACACACACACGCGCGCGCGCACACACACACACACACACACACACACACACACACACACACACACACACACGTGCGCACACACACACACGCGCGCGCGCACACACACACACACACACACACACACACACACACACACACACACACACGTGCGCACACACACACACGTGCGCACACACACACACGCGCGCGCGCACACACACACACACACACACACACACACACAGACCATTTCGCGGGACTTGGTTATTTGGACTCAGGGGCCCCAAAACGTGCATTTCCGTTGAGAACCGGAGGTCGAAATTTTTCACGATCGCAATACTTCCACTTACTATATATTTCATATATAAGTAAGTGAAAGTAAAAACGAATAATTTAAACAAAATGTGTCCGCTCAAGTGAAGTACTATTTACATCGTTATGTTTACTGTCAATTCCACCTACTAAAATCAAAACAACCTCTAATATTGTTCTAATAACATCTCTCCTTTGCATATAATACAAAGATTTCCGCAATTTCGATCATGACTTTTTTCCACCTAGATTGGCCATTGTGCTTCGGAGAGGATGTAAAATGAAGATCCCGAGCCTGTGCGATTTTAGCTCGTTAATGATCCCTAACCTCCCACTGTATCAACATCCATCGTAGCCACAATATCATAAAGAATAATAAATAAATAAACAAACATATTTACTTATTTGTATAATATTTATTACTTTCACTTATCTATATATGAAATATATAGTAAGTGGAAGTATTGCGATCGTGAAAAATTTCGACTTCCGGTTTTCAACGGAAATACACGTTTTGGGGTCCCCTGAGTCCAAATGACCAAGTCCCGCGAAATGGTCTGTGTGTGTGTGAACAGACTAGCTCAAAAACTATAAACCGTGCCTATCTCAATTGGGTATTTAGTGTAGATATATACCCCCGATGTGACAGCAAACATTTCATCAAAATTGCTCAAAGGGAGGGGGTACTTTATTTAATAACTTTTTATGTTTTTTTCGATTTTCTCAAAAAAGGCTCTAACGATTTTGATTAAACTGAGTATTTGATATGTTGATATGCCCGAGATATGACTAAAAATTTCATCAAAATTGATTAACCGGAGGGGGGACTTTACTTAATAAATTTTGTACCATTTTCACGTGGTTTTTTTATTTACTCAAAATTGGCTTTAACGATTTTGATCAAACTGGGTATTTGATGTATGTATATGCACGAGATATGACTGTAAAAATTTCATCAAAATTAGTTAACCGGAGGGGGGACTTTACTTAATAAATGGTGTATCATTTTGATAAAACTGGGTACTTGATGTATGTATATGCCAAAGATGTGATAGCCGGCATTTCATCAAAATTGGTCAAACTGAGGGGGCACTTTATTTCATAACTTATTTTGCATTTTTTACCTTTTTTTCGATTATCTAAAAAACGTCTTTAACGATTTTCATCAAATTCGTCATGTTTAATGAAAATTAGGTGTTCATTAATATTTAATTAATAAATAAGCTGTATCATTATTAAAATGTTCTGAAGGGGCTTAAATGGGGTAGGGGCCTTTTTTGTTTGTTTGTTTTTGTTTCCTATGAAGTATCTTTGTTTTTGTTTATATGGATAAATTAACTGTCTCTCGTCTACACCTAAAAATAAGAAATGGCTAAATACGAGATATGATAAAAACCAAGTAAACATATAGAGGAGAAAATAAGAAAAAAATTCAGTCAACTCATAAAACACGTTGAGCCCACGCATGCGTAGTACGCCTTTAATGACTGATCGTTGTTCATAATTAAAGCCGTTCTGTTCATTTAATGGAAATTATTAGTTTCATGGTAACCAAATGAAATTTTCAACAAGTACATAGAGAATTATAAAATCAGTCGACTTGGAGTATTATGCTTGCATTGCCGAATTATCTCAAGTAAAAACTTTTATTTAATAATAAAAGAAATTAGTGTTTTTTATGGAGCAAATGAAAACAAAAATAAGAAATGAATGTGGAAAAATGTGTAACTGAGTGAGAAGTGGCTTTAACACAACGCATTAATTTCTAATCTAAGTTGGTAAGTGAAAGTTGTGTGTTGCGCGCACGCACCAGATTTTTTTTAAGTTGTTATTGTAGCCAAAATACGTAAATGGATTAAATTTATACAATAGATAACATTCCTAGACATCGAGTAAAATTTAACAATAAAAAGATCAGAAACAATAAATCATCTGATAACTAGTGCCTTACTCCACAGCCAAGGCTATAGAGCGACACCATTAAAATCAAGCGCCACATACTTATAACCGAGGCATTGTATCATCGTTTCTACAAATATCTCTTAACATAATTTTATGTTATGATTTCTGATAATTGTCTTGATCTCTCTATCAACTTAAAATTAATCAAGGTCATTACTACAGACCACAAGCTACTATTACTACTAATAATTAGTTATCTACTCACATGACTCCGGGATGGCGAGACACAAAGCCTTCCTCCTCCTGTTCTTCGGCGGTGCTGGTGCAATCATTCTGCGAACAGACAGACGGATGAACAAGGGTCTC
This sequence comes from Aelia acuminata, assembly GCA_911387785.2. NCBI lineage: Eukaryota > Metazoa > Arthropoda > Insecta > Hemiptera > Pentatomidae > Aelia > Aelia acuminata. The sequence continues at coordinate 61,948,214 of OU426982.1, read as the reverse complement.
TCTGTTAGGTAGATACTAAGGAGCCAGGACGGAAGGACGGACGGTGAAGTCACCGCTTCCTCGACCTGGAGGGGGTCCCCTGTGACCGTTACTGTCTTACCGAGGCGACACCTACTGCCTCACTCTCATATATTCTGTTTTTATGTACTGAGAATTATTTAAATTACGAAATGGATAATTGTCTTATACACAGTTAAATTCAGTAATACACCAAGATACCATTTCCATTCCCTTTGCTTAACATACAGAGTGATTCGTGGAGAGCACGTCTTACTTTTGTTTACCCCAACTAGAATGAAATATGTCTTAAAAAACAATAATTTTTAAAATGATGAAAGATTATTTTAAAAAACATATCAGAAAATTGAATTTTTAATTACGTCGTTCGGAAATGAATGCAGAATATCATGTTTCATTAATCCTCCTTCGAGATAACAAACTGTTTACCTCTTACGGATTATTTTTTATATATACATGTTTTCATGATTGATCTTCTTCCGAATTTTTTTTTTCGTTCTCTATAGAATACCACTGCTAGGATATAATCCAGTTTTTACTAAGGTGTCAATGTGTGATTTTAGCTTAATTTTCTGCTATTAGTTAAATTCGGCCGGAATGTGGCTCAAACATTCAAAAAGATTAAAGTCTGGAATGACGGCCTTATGAGAGATAGTTCAACGATATTTTACAAATATTCGGGAGATATAAGCTTTTGAACCCTGGCGAAACAATCAATACTAAAATGTATTGTTCTCAAATTGATGCTAAGCAACAGCCATTGGCATTAATGAATCCATCTTTGTTCAATGGGTTCACGATAATGCTAGGCCCCAAGTCTCCCATATGATCTCCTTAAATCTTGTTGTTGTTTATTTAATATCACTTTATGCCATTAAGGCTAATCGGACGATGATACAGTAGGAGTCCTACATTTTGCCTATCCAGGTTTAATTAGGATAGGGATCTTTAACGAGTACCTGACATCCTACAGGCTCCGGACCTCCCATTAAAAAATCCTAGGGTCACCTCCGCACGCGAACCGCTACCTTGAGTATTGGAGGTAGCCATGCTAAACACTCAACCACAGGTCACCCCCTCTCCCTAAGGGCCTATTCACACTATCGGTTTCGCTCCCGGTCCGCTCTCGCTCTACCCCATTCACACTATCGCTCCGCTCCCGCTCCACTCCCGGCCCACTCTCCTAATGTCTTATCATATTCACATAATATAATTTTACACCGTTCACTTTTAAACTGTTTAAGCTATTGAAGCCATTAATAATCGAAGTCGTCTGTATTTGGATTTTAATAAATGATTAACTTTCAGTGATTAAAGTTTTTATTTATTCATCAATTTTACTGCAAAAAAAGTTCAACTTTTCGTTTGTAGAAATAGCTGTTGAGTGTACTTTTCTTGATGAAGAACATAATATTATCAAAACTTATAATAAGAAGAATATATTGAAACACAATAATAATTATTAATAATAATTATAAATTCATTTAATTAATGGTGAAGAAATAATTTAAATTTTTTTTCCGAATGAATACGCTTGAAATCGGTAAATGCAGAAATTTACCGATTCTGTTCTCTCTTTTCCTGATTCATATTATAATTATTTTTTGCTTTAATATATTTTTTGTAAATGATCTGACATTTCTCATAATATACTGATTTTTATTCGTTTCTAATTGAACGTTATTTTATAATAGCAAAGAGTATGTAGTCAATAAATAAATCGGTGACCGTTTTTTACGAGTACATTAATTCATTACAAAATATATCTCAAACTAGTGTCCGACCGAAACCGCGACCGAAACCGAATTTCGGCCATAGACCTGGTTTCGGGCCGAAACCGAAACTCATTAATGTGTTTATATAATATATGTAAGTGTGTGATATGTCTAGTTTAGCAATAAATTCAATAAAAGCTTATAAAAAGATAGTAATTTAACTCAATTGTTCAATTAATAAGTGGGCTTTGTATAGAATAGTGGTAAGACAGGTGTACTAGTTAGGTTAAAGGATCGAATCCCGGTCCTTACTTTCTAATATGGCTCGTCCCCACGGGATGTTAGACCCCATACCTCCTTAACTAGTACAGCCCTAAAAGATGAAATAATCTAGAAATAACAGGCTGATAACAATAATAATTCTTATTACCAATATAAAATTCATATTAACAAATAATAAATAATGTAGTAAATCTCTGGCACAACAAAGCCAATGAATTACAAAATGACGGCCTATTGAAAATGTAAAACTGGAGTTAAGAAGCTATTTAGTCTAATGAGTCAATTTTGTATCAAATATTAGCGGATATAATCTAGTTTGAAAATGTATAGAATAGTTTTTTGTCGAAAAATGTGCTTTTTCATGATCAAAATGGAAAGAAATTTTTGGGATGTTATTGGTGATCCGGTGAGGGAAGGGGGCTGCCAAGGTCGAAAAATTAATTTTTCCATCTAAGTCTCATTCCATAAGAACAAAGAAGAAAACTGGTGGTAGTGGACCATTTCATGCAACTTGAGCCCCTATTTAGAACAAGGTTACTGACTAAAATATTTTTTTATCTAAGTACTATATTTGTTATACTATAAGTATAAAATATATAAGTATTTTAACAATATAATAAGTATATAAGTATTTTATCTTTTGATTTGAATATGTGGACATAAGTTTTTAGAATATGACTGTTAATAATATAATAATAATAATGGACTGATAATAATAATAATGGATTAACACTTATTTAGTGTTAATCTTATTTTTATAGGAATCAAATTTCATTATAAGTAAGGAGATCATTAAAAGCAATAAAATGGTCTTAGCGCTCGAGCTTTAAGCGAGGTAAAGAATGTATACTATTTTTTACATTCAACAAAAAATATTCTGTTTGAAAAGAATGCTTTTCATTAAATGTTAAGATATGGTGTAATTTACGTGGCATATCCTTGTTTGTGACAAACACATTTTTGCCTCCATACCCAGCTTAAAGTTTTCGATCAATTAAAGATACCAAATGTAGGAGAAAATTCTATGTTTTATCGAATGAAAATACTAGTGTAATTAACTAAAATAACATACACTTCACACTATTAAATTCAATGGTGTTAAAAGCCATGAAAGAGATCGAGCTTACAAGCTGAAATCGTGTAGTCCTACTTTTTTCTCGGAGATATCAGAAACAAAAGCTAGTTTCGGCTTGGCCGAAGATTCGGCCGATTTTTGGCCGAAACCGAAAATGCGGCCGAAACCAGGTTTTTCGGCGGAAACTGTCCGAAACCGAAACTTCGGTCGGTCACTATCTCAAACATAACATGAATTTTTCTCGTGGAAAAACCGCTTCACAACAAGATTTCGTGTTTTACTTTATTTTTGGTGATTTTTTTTTTATTCATTTCAAGCTTATTCGAATGCATTCGGAAAAAAATTTAAATTATTTCTTCAACATTAATTTATAATTATTTTTTTTTATTATTAATGACATATAATAAAGGAGATATAATTAAGAAAAGGGAAATTTAGATTTTTTTTTATGTTGGCTTTCCCACTCAGCTGTATCGACTTTCAGGGTAATCTGACCTTTTCCCGATATCTTTTTTCCTCCTCAATTCTTCGAATTCAACTTAACTCGCAATTTAGGAAATTCAAGTTCCTTTTATTATTGAAAATCTCATAGGGATATAAAATAAAAATAGCTTAAAATTTTCTGTGTTTACCATTCAACTGAGTGAATCTTTTAATTATTAACGACTATATAGTTTTTTAAAAATATTATCCTTATATTATTGCTAACTAAAAATTTTATAATTCATATTGCAAATTTTTATGAGGCTAGTTATGTTGACCTAGTTATTCAACGAGAGGTGATTAAACGTAACTCGATGTGACTTAAAAATCTGGGAACATTATTATGTATCTAATTGTTCGAAGATTTTTAGAATGACAAAAAGCCAGACCTGGGCATTATTTTAAATAAAAGTATTTTAAATACAAATGAAAATACTTTTTTTTAAATTTTATTATTTTAGAATTAAAATAAAATAAATCACATGTTTATTTTCATTTTAATTCTAAAATACTCAAATAAAAAAAAGTATTTTCATTTTAGTTCTAAAATACTAAAATAAAAAAAAAAGTAATTTTCATTTGTATTTTAAATAATAAAATAAAATAAATCTTAAGTAGGTTGTTTGAAGTTTCAATTTTCGTAATAGTATAGTGTAGTCCTTTGCACTAGAGTTCTCACTCCTAAATATTGAGCAAGTATATTTATTTCAGTTTGATGTTGCTGTTTTTTTTTGTTTTGTTTTTTATGGGGGGGGGCGCAATTATTAAGATTGTACCGCTTCATCCGATTTCAACAAATTTTGTCACATTGGTGGTTTTTGATTATCTAAATAGACGTCTTTATGTTGGAAAATGTTGGAAAAATGAATTCATTTCACATAAATGGTTTTATGCATAGGTTTTGGGGTGGAGGGTAAATATTAACTTTTGACCGCCATATCCGATTGTCACGAAATATGTAACAAAGATTGTTCATAAGTCAAATAACAAGGCCAATTCCTCATCATTTTTATAAATAATAATAATTTTATAAATAAATATGTTTTATGGGGAGGGGAGTTAATTGCAGACTTTTTACCGGTTTATTCGAAAGTGAAAAAATCGAAAATTAAGTTAGAGCCATAAACGAAGGCATTACCAGGATCCCAATTTGGAGACAACACCATAAGATCAAAAGAAAGTAAACTTAGTAAAAATGTGTATGACTGATACATTCAATAAAGTCGGTGATTATTTTTCCGGTTGAGGTTCGTTCGAAATTGGAGAGGAAATTCCGGCAAGATTAGAGGTAAGAAATTCTAGCGATTAACGAAATTACTCGTACTTAGCTCACGGCTTCTTCCTTGAAACTTAAGAATTCGGGTTTACAAAAATATTAATCCTCCTGCTGTTCTTTAAGAATGCAAAACGTGCACGCTAACATTGAATGATGAGCAAGTGAGGTGATAGCAGACAGATGAATAAAATTGAAGTGTGAAATTACAAAACAGTGGTGAACGAATTCCATAAAAATTAATGGCAGTGACTAATGGAAAACGTCATAAGAAGTAAGGGCTAAGAAGCAGTAGTTCACGTTAGGGATGATTTGCTGAAATTCGTATTGCACGGTCGTTGGATGGTGTATGGGTAGCGAATAGTCCTAAGGGTAGCCCAATTAGTTTAAACAGGTTCCGAATTGATTGGTTCTGTAGAAAAAGAAATTTAATTTAATAATTTCAACAAAATGAAAGTCAAGATGATTTGAGTATCAGATACATTACACCAAGCAAAGACAACCGAAAAAGAAATAAATAAAAACTGTCGATTTATTAATCAATTTCAATATTAAAAAAAAAAATGTATTTATTAATCAATCGCAATGCACTAGCTAATAGGTTTTAAAAGTATTTTCTATTTTCATTTTAATTTTTTTTATTTAAAATACAAAATACTTTTTTTATTTTGCATTTAAAATAATTTTATAAAAAAGTATTTTAAATGAATTGAGGTTAAAATGCATTTTATTCAAATTTATTTTAAATACTTGTTATTTGAAATAAAGTATTTTAAAATAAAAATTAAAATACGTTTTGCCCTGGTGTGCAAAAAGCTAGAGGTAGGTCCAATTTTAAAATTATATATATTTTTAACAGTCTCCGATATTTTAGATAGGAAATCATTTTTGATGGTTTGATCAATTATCGATCAAACTAAATAATTTTAGGACAAAAAATCTATTGACGATTTTTTTTTAATTAATGTTGATGTATTCAAATTATTATTTAATGTCTTAAGTTCAAGAAAGGTACAAACAAATGAGAATGTATCTAGCTAAAAATTACAAATTTTTAACTTTATCGTCATTTCTAAAGTATTTTTAACGTATCTTTTTTTTTTTTAAACCATTAAAAATTATTTTGTTTGAATTAATTAACAAGAGCTAAACATTAAATTTTGATTAAAAACACTTCATAATCACTCTCTTGTCAACTGGTATATCTACTTGTTGAAGTTCAAGAAAATCAGTTAATAAATTTTATTTTATTTATTAATGAAATAAAAAAATTCAGCATTTTTTTTTTATATATACTAAATGTTCATAGAATATTAGAAAGATTCCTCATATCTAGTTTCACGGTCAATACAAAAAAAGGAATTGAAATTCATTCATATCAAAGATTCCTTCTTAAGACTCCTTGTTCTCCCCCTTTAAAAATATGAGCTACTAACATTTCTTTTATAAACTGCGAACAGTAACATATTTAAATGCTTGATGAGGGTGAAAAGTATGCGAATTACGGAGGGTTAACATTTTATAGTATCATAAAAAATAAGTCACACTATAAAATCAATGAAAATTGAGCTAACATCAGAAAAAAAAATCTGGTGAGTATAAGTTATACTAAATTACATTAATAGCGGTATGATATAGCATTATGTCATACGCGCTTCGGAGAAAACTATTTTAGTGAACCCTACCTTCTCGAACTACCTATATTCATCTTGAAAACACGCGTTATTCACATTCCAAAAAGATTCACAAGGTTGGGCAGACTGAAATTTCGCGGAACGTTGACTGTCTGATGATTCTGAGAAGAACCTATTTTATTGCGGAAAAATAGAAGTAATTTTTTTAGATTAAAAATAATTTATCTGTTTTCTAAAAAAAAAAAACTATAGACTGACATAGATAATTGTATAAGTAGTAAATTATATTATATTTAATTGATTTATTTTCTTTTGGGTGACCACATTTCATAATTTTTCATGTAAATTTTTTTTTTAAGTTAAAAGAGTTTAGCCCTTGTCTCAAGCATAACATGCGCGGTACGCCCTGGCAAGGTACCGCGCATGTAGCGCAGTAGAAACGGGTTCGACTACCGGCTAAGGCTAATCTTTTATAAAAATGAATTATATATATATATATATATATATATATATATATATATATATATATATATATATATATTTATATATATAAATTTTTGTGTTAGGAAAATGCAAAAATCATACTTTTTTTTATAACAAAACCTAAAACCTTAAATTATTTTAAATAATTTATTTTTGAAGAGAAAAGTTTTGGCTCCGCCGGGAATCTAACCCGGGTCTTCCGCGTGACATGCGCGGTATGCTTATCCATTACACCACGGAGTCGCTTCCAAACGGTGCCAAATCCTTCCTCTTCACTGACACCTCTCCCACGATCTCGCAAGTTTTGCGAGTATTTACGGGAGGTGGACAATTTTTGTCCAACTTTTGGGCATCTCTTGACGGGAAGGAATTGGAAGGAATTTGGCACCGTTTGGAAGCGACTCCGTGGTGTAATGGATAAGCATACCGCGCATGTCACGCGGAAGACCCGTGTTCGATTCCCGGCGGAGCCAAATCTTTTCTCTTCAAAAATAAATTATTTAAAATAATTTAAAAACAAGAGTGGTCATCCACGATAATGATTAAATTAATCTAAAACCTTAAAATATAGAAATAATGAAACAAAAATTTCAAAAACAAGAGGGAAAAATACTAGGAATAAGATGTTAATTTGGATAAAATGAAGACGGAATCCTGCCTGAAAGAAGGAAGAGAATGCCAGGACATATAGGTACTAAAATGACTCAACATCGGGTTTTAATAATACGGCGGGAGATGTAAAAAGTTTTTACAAAAAGCTTTGTACGTACATGGATCCACGCAGGCAGATCCACAGCATGTCACCACGAAGGCACAATAAATTTAAGGATATTTTTATCCTCTTATTCACAGGTTTAAAGATGCGATCTATCCACTGCGATATAAACAAATATTTTCTTGTGTTAATGTACCCTCTGAATCATGGCGCAAAAAGATGCCGACAGAGTCATTAAGCTCACCGGCGTTCCTTGGCGCAAAACTGACTCAATTGCTGACTCACAACGAGCGAGTAAATCTCCGATCACGGTCCTTTCTTTCAAACATTCCTTACTCTAAGTCCAGTCCTGCTGGGGGTATCTAGTGAAGCATAGGAAGGCAGAACTGCATGTACTTGCTAATAATGCAAAAATTCAACTTTCATATTAGATTGGAGATACTTTTACGGTCATATGTTGTAGGTCATTTATATCTCCTCTGTATAAAGCGTTCATTATTTAACTTACTAAGTTTTTTGTTCTCCACCATTATAATTGTAATTTTCAATGTTTCGAAAAAAAAGGAAGTGATGCTTTTCTTCGTTCCTATTCAACCTTTCGTCCCACTTTATTTTAAATCCTCCCAAGTGTCTGAAAACCTTACCATTTTTACCTACCTGCAATTTTTATTTATTTTTTTTTAACTTCTTATTAGGGTTTCCAAGGGGTGATTTCTCGAGGATTCTATTCAAGAAATCGTTCCTGTTCTTTTCACATTTATTTAATAAAATCTAAGGAGCCAAGGAAGATTCTACTGCGGACTTTTTTATTTTTCGTCTTTTATTCTTGAACACTCAGGAAATACGCGTTAGCTCATTCGGTCGTCCCGTCACCCTGTAGCTTAGGGTCATTGTAAGATCTTATTAGTCATTATACTTAGTATAATGAAAAGAATTTAGTTTTTTATCGGACAGGCTGGAGGTTTATTCTACCCCCGCTGTGCAGATTTTTTTCCTTTCAAACATTATCCTCATAACTTTCAAAACATTTATATAAAAATATAAATAAAACATATATACATCTCACCCAATTGGGAAGACCAAAATTATATGTTGAAGATTAGAAAGAACTTTGACAGCACACTAAACTTGAGCGTTTATCTTTTAAAATTCATAGATAATTGAAAATGGTACTATCCTAGCTAGGAAGATTTCCGTTGTAAAATATTTTCGAAAATAAGTGAGCCCTTTTCGTTGATTTCAGAAGAAACATAAATCGTTATGATTAATATCATTTGCAATAGCGTAGGATTATATAAAGTAAAGCAATATAATAAAGTAAATATTTTTATTTAATTCATAAACTTCGTTTTTGTTCCCTTTCAATTTCTTATAATAATTAATTATGATTATTATTCAATGGTTCTTTATTAAATATTAAATTCTTTATGGTAAAGATAACGGCTAAAAAGAAGTTTAAGAACAATTAATAGTTTTTATTTCTTTTACTTTAACAGACTGTATAATTAATGGTATATCTATTAACGTTTTGGGAGGCTCAAGGATCTGCCTGAAGGATTCTTAGAAATCCAGAGGAATACTTGAACATCTAATGTCTGTAGAATCCGGAGAATTTAGATTCACCTAGCGCCATCAGAAGTATTCGCAAAAGGTAATGCTTTTTATAAAAGATCAGTCATAAAAAATATTAAATTTTCAAAGATGATTTTCCGAATACAAATAACATAAATATATAAGCATTATTAAAAACTTTTATCATTTTTTAATAACTGTAAAAATATTTTTACGAAAGGTGGAAAAACATTCATTCCTTCCTAAAGCCTAATTTAGTATAGAATCTTCAAGAATTTTTATATATTTAATTTTACTAGTTAAATTTATAAAAAATCTTAAATATGCGTCAAAAATGTACTATAAGCACACCGAGGAGAATTATAAAAATTCAAAACCAACAATCTTGAATGAAAAAAACCGTGTTAATCGTTAATGTGTGAAAATTAACACATCACTCAAAAAAGTAGCTCTTTTTTTAACATTGATAAATTAGACAAATATAATATTCATAGACAAATTATACTACCCTGTAAATACCTGTCTATCCCAAAGCAAGAAAAAGATTTCGACATACTTCTTTTATAGGTCTTATGCCGAATTTCCATCTTCGGTTTAGAAAAATGTAATACTAGTTCTTTTACTTATGTTAATTAGTAGAAAAGAGACAATCTACATTATGTGTAATGTTATGTCAAAGTTTATTTATGAAGTATGTTCAATGTTTTTATTAAAAAAATATTTATATAATTCATTTTTTTAAAATGAAAATGAAAATTAAAAATTTAATTGATATTACATAAGTAGATCCATTAAATTAAATTCATTGCGGTTTGAGTCTTCCGACTTCACTACGAAGCAGTGATGCCCTAGTCCCCAACGCTGCACAGTGTCACGAGCAGTGTTCAAAAATAAGAAAAATTAAGATTGAAAATATTTCTTTTGAGGGCTAATATAAAATTTAGAATCTTAAAAGAGAAAGAAAACATCAATATTTCAATGTAAAAACAAAAGCTCAAAGCTAAGGTCTAACATGAATTGTTCATAAAAAAAAAAAAAGTATAAAACTGGTTCGGTTAGTATATATTTACTTCGGCTATTACCATGTTATTACTTAACCATTTTAATTCTTCTTTTCACCTGTTAAAGTGCCAGTCTTAAGTGAATTGTTCGCAGACTAATCTTGACCAAAAGTGCAAAAATGGGTAAGATCTATTCTTTAAAATTATATAAGAAATTTTCATCATTTTTTAAACTTTGGAAATGATTTTCTAAAAAACGTAAAATAAGGTTTTTTCCATAATTTAAATATAAATAGTACATTTCTTATTATTTATTTTGATACCTAGTTTATATGCTTCTGGCTGCTCCTTACGGTGATATTGTGGTTTTAGATTTCAAAACCAATAGGATAACAATTAGTCTTGTGATTCCATGTTTTCCCCAAATTTAATGTATTCATTCTCTATCGATTTTCATATAAATAATCATGATAAAAGAATAATTATACCATTAAAGTATCATAATTGATCAGTTCTAATTCAGCTTCAGGAAACTTTCATAAATAAGAATGAGCTACCTTTCGCAAATCAACTGAGATGAGATGCGAATGTGGTGGTTCTAAGCATATCTTCAATAACTCGTCATGGAAACAGATTTGTGACCGCCATGACCCAGACATCAGGAGATCCTGACCTAGCCTTCCAGATATCTTCGGTGACTCACGCGCGATAACTAAATCTTAAGTTGTCAGGAAAAGTTATAAATATATCCTGATAATAAAGAGCGGCATATTGAGAGATGCGTGCATTTAGATTTATTCAACCACTAGCAACTAAAAGAAAACTGTTATGGTAACTATTTTAGTTTTAAATCTTAAAAATAAATTGTTTATTTGTTTGTTTAACTTCCCTTTACTCCTATTAAAAAATCCTAAGGCCACGGCGGGATAAAAATAACATCTTATTATTTTCCTTCTAAAATGTATATTACATAGAATTTTTTTGAATAAAACCACTTTCCGGGGTTTTATATACTTGCATATAATATATGATGTACAAACAATAATTTAAATTAAACACGCAAAGGTGATGTGATAGAAAGGGGAACTTCCTAAAAATATATGCCATGAATGAAAACTGAAAGAAAAACTCAAGTTATTTTTCTATTATCACTTACTAAATGAAATTTTATACGTGAAATTAGTTGGTAAATATACAATTCGGTCTTTCATAAATAATGAAATTGAAAAAATTGCGCCCCTTATTACCAATAAATTATATTTTCCTTTTAAGAAATTAGAATGATGAGCACATATGAAGAAAAGCAATAACTGCTGATAGACCAAACTCATTTTTGTACGTGTCTACTAACAATTCATAGACACAAAGTAAATTAAAATGAAATGAAAATTTTTAACATAATTTTACATTTTGCTAAAAATAACGATTATATAAAATAACTTAATTAATTAATTAATAAAGTTATATTAATATCAAACTAAGGCCATTTTGAGTACCAGTGCTTTTTATGAAATTTAAATAGTCTTGGTTCTGCAATAAAAGACCGATGCTAAGACTATAAAAAGAAAAAATACCATAAGATGGCTGGAATACCAGATAATAGAATGATATAATTGATGGCTATAATTTTTATTTTTTCTATCATTCTCCATTCAATGAAAATTAAAGTTTATACACTAACTGTTTGTACAATAGCTTGCCGAAGGCTATGCAAAATCATATTCCAGGATTTATACTGAGTCAGTTTATAAATACATACATTATGTATTAATATTTTTTAAACAACAATTGTAACAATTCTACGAACTGACTAAAATAAAATCAGAAAAAGTAGCATATTTTTGAAGAACAAGTAAATAGAAGGACGTTAGATTAAATAGGTCTATGATCTGTTTTTATTAGATTGTTTGTTTAAGGTCCCTTTATGCTACTAAGGCTAATCGGATGATTTACAGTGGGAGTCCTAAATTTTGCTTATCCCGGAATAATTAGGATAGGGACCTTCGACGATCACCTGTCATCGTACAGGCTCGATACCTCCATTTTACGTCTTATCCCGAGGGACGGCAAAGCCAATGATTTTTTACTCCCTGTAAGAAATCCTAGGGCCACCGTGGGACGCGAACCCGCAGCGACCTTAAGTATTGTATTCTGCTATGCTAACCACTACACTACAGGTGACCCCGGTACATGATCTGAAGGGCCGGTATAGAAAGTGGTGAATGGAAAATGATAATAGTTTTATGTATTTATATATGTATATATACATAATACTCATATACAAAATATAAAAATACATATATTTTCTGTGTAGGAAATTAGTAATTGTAATTGACCGCCTCTCTATCTTCCTCTAGGTTTTAGAAGTTAGGAGTTAGCTTGTCAAAAAAGAGTGATTACGGGGAATATTTGAATCACCAATGATTGATCCAAAATTAAACAAAATTTCTGATTAGTAAGTATATTTCCAGTATTGATCCAGATACGATCCACTAGAACAGATACGATACTTTCTCTAAGTATGGATACTCAATATTATCGTAAGAAAAGTATCGATACCTGTAGATATCCATACTGATACTTTTAAAATGATATAATTAAGCCAACAAAGATGGCATTAATTGGCAAAACATAAAAATTTATTGGAACTTAATTCATTCTGAAGTGTTAAAGGAATAAATAAATTTCAGCATAACAGTATAATACTAAGCTATATTTCAAGAATATTTTTAACAATTTTGCAGAACACATGCCTCATACTCAATTACCATGACAAGACAGGTGAAAATGTAGCAGGATAAATTTTCAAATTACTTTCTTAAAAATAGTTTCAATTCAATTAAAAATAGCAAAACATTTTTGCTTAACCTCATCTTTGCTTTTATGAAAGTAAACATCCACATAAATAAAGTAATCATCCTTAAAAAGGTAAAAATCGACTCCTCTTTTCCATTTTCCTATGTATATCAGCACGAATTGGTTTAACTTATTGCGTAGATTGCGAGTTACTTTCTTTGGAACTTTTGCTTTACTGTTTGGCAGTAACACAGCAATATTGCTGACCTGCTTCTGATTTTGATGAGCCAATCCCTCATGCCTGATGACTAGTGCATTTTTATCCCCTCCAAGAGCTGGATATGTTTCAAATATAAACTAACTTAAGGGTGTTTTAAATTTTCTAAAAACAAATAGATCCAACATCTACTTCCAAGTTTTTCATACTAGCTCACCAAACAAAGACATTATGGTGTAGTATCGGTGAAAGGTATCGTACTTTAGATAAAATTGATGAAAAGTACGATACTTTAGCTGTATCGGAAGCGAAGTATCGAAACGTTCCTGATCGTTGGCCATCCAAAGGCTAAATCTTGACACCTCTCTATCTAACCATGAAACAGACGAATAACCATCACACTACATTTACAGAAGTCGAAAGATCTTGAGACAAATACTTTATTGCACATGAATGAAACATTATGATTTGTTCTTCCACGGACCTAAGCAGTAGTATCCGTAACTAGAAAATGGCAGACCCCTTCAAGGAGGATCGTTTACAAGACCCTTGTTTTGACAAATTGGATCCTGTATATCAGATCTAATGATAGCTCGCCCGGAATCGAATGATGCCGTTCTAAATAACACCTCCGAAAGGTTGCAGTATGACCTGTTAGAGGCATTACATCAGTGTTGCGGTCATCACAACCATCTGGCTTTTCGCTCGATACATTTCCAAAAGTGGAGTATGATATAATGGAGTATTGTAAAGAGGTAAGTGACATTGTCTTGTATCTAAAGATCACTTGTCTTCAGCATTTCAATTTTAAGTACTTATTTACTCTTAACAACAGATAAGTAGTATTCGGAAAATCTGGTTTTATTATATTCTATATATTTTAAAAAGCTCGTTTTTTTTTTGTTCTGTTTTTTTTAAAGTAGTTTATTAAACTGATAGCCTCTAGGTACTATATCAACAATCAAAGACCTAAACATCTAAAAGTGTGTGCTAATTGAATCTGACCTTGCCAAGATGTGGAAAATCAATATCTTTTTATTAGACAGAAATATCTTTTAATCCACTTGAACTCATTAACCATTTTAATTAATGAGAACTCAGGCGAAATAATGAATTATCTCCTAATGTTTTGAATTAATTTATACTTTTTATATACATTCTCAGAAACATAATCCAAAAATGATGTACCTCATTTCTAAGGATCATAGACATATTAACAATTAGTCTATAGCTAGTCCCAAAATATTGTGGTATAAAACCTTTTTTATAAATTTTGTTTGTATTTATTTTGAAAGCTTGGGAAACATTCTTGATAGGAGAACTTCAAAATATATAATTATTATGTGTTGTAAAAAAGAGAAAAATAGCTTATAATTTACATTTTCTTTAATTAAATATATTCTGTGTTAACCTATTCTTGCATTCAATCCCATTACTCCAACTTAAACTAATAATATAATTTTTATATATTATATAATATTTTTATATAATAATATCATTTAACAAATAATAGAATTATTTCACGTAAGTTACATTTAATTTATTCTGCAGTAAATAATTAGCCTTAATATTTATATCCCATGCCTAATGGACAATCTCGCATTCTTTTAATAAATTAACTTCATAAAGATGTGTTGAGTTTATATGTTATTTACTGCTACCGGTTTTATTTTTAATACAAATGACAAATAAAATAAATGGGAAATCCAAAAAAAAAAAAAAAAAAACCGATATTTCTTTAAATAAACAATGTCAAAACCCCTGAAAAACAGTTCTATGCATATACATAAAAAAACGTAGTAATGTATGAACTCTTGTTAATTATGCAGGCACACTGTAAAGGCATCCAACTTGATAGATAAATACCCAGCGACTTAGGTCTCCCTGGGAGCGAGCTTCAGGCAAGTCATGGAAGATAATGTCCGAATACCTGGGCTGATCTAAAGCATGCGACGGTGGAGTTACCTAACGGTTTAACTCAGAGGCACGAACACACACAGGAAACAAATTACAAGACCGATTGGTATTAATACATAAATAATAACAAAATTGAAAAGTAAAAATGAGGCGGCAAAATCGAACAAATCCAATCAATAAAAAACAGTCGCTGAAAGACAATAAGGTTTCAGGTATACCCTTGCCATAATCTCTTCAATAGTAGATAATATAATTTAAAAATATTAAAACAGGAAAAGAGACCAAACTTAAAGCAGAATAAGTTAAATCAAAAATTCAAATTAATTGAGAATTTATAATTACTAGAAGTTATTTAATTTTTCCTTCAAGAAAATTGTTTATAAACCAAGCAACTTAAAAGCAGGATTCGTCCCGAAAAAACAACAACTTAAGCTCAACATCTTGTAAACTTGCCAATACTTAAAACCAATGGATTTCAAATGTGAGGTACTAAAATTTAAGAAATATTTCAACAATTTAAGATATTAGTGCAATAATCTAGATCAAAGCAGCTTACGAATTTTAACATAAATCTTAATTTACTTCATCGAGAATATTGTTAAAAGTGGCAAGTGAAAATATTCAGCCCGCAAACAGATAAAAATTAACACGATTCTTTTTAATTCGTTTATCAGTTCATCTTTTCCTGGTACCTAGTAGGTAAAGTTCAAAATGTATTTAATAATTTAAAATAAAAAAAAATTACGGTTTCAAAGACCTTATAAAAAATGTAAACATTATATAAGTATAAACATTTAAGTACCGACTTATTCGTATGAGAAATAAGGACTGCAATATGAGAAGTACCAGTACACGGCTTAAGAAGCTGCTTATCCAATTCAAAGAAAAATTGTCAACATTATTGGGATCATAAAAGAGAGAATGTTGATGAGGCCGGAATACATTGGTAGCTTAGTTAGTTAGAACAGTGCAACGGTGATGCAGAGACAAGTTTTAGAATCTCGGACAAAGCCAATCTTTTTTCTTCAGATAAAATTTCTTAAAAACTTTACAATGTGGAATGTAATGCGGAAATCAATCTGTAAAATTAATTTTGGTGCTCATAATAGGAACATATAATATTTTCTTACATCAAGAATATATATAATATTCCCTAACCAATATGCCTTTAGATACTTCCGATGGACTGGAGTGAATACAACTGAAACGGAGACTCTTGGATTGTGTACATCATGAGGTGTAAGTTGCCGCTTACACTACATGTTAAAACGGGCAGGCATTGCGAATCACGGCATTTCTCTTGGCATGGCTTGATGCAACTCACGAAGGTTCAGTGGCTGCGATCTTAGATCTCTTCGAACTACTTCGAAACGTGTCTTCGTGTATGTAGAACTCCAATATATTATTATTGTGTTATGAAACTTAATAGGAAAGGAAAGGAATGTGTTTCAAAGATCGAGAATAATCTAGGATATCGATGTACCGTTGTGGGAAATGTCAAATTAGAAACATATACGGTGTGTTCCAGATATAGTTTACGAAAAAAGTGCTGAACAATGTTTTTTGTGATTTTTCAATTAAGAGCTTTTTAAGCTAAATCTTGGAGTTAAAGAACTTAAAGATTGGGAAAAAATATCTATTTATTATTGATAATTTTTAACAGAAATTATTATTATTTCTTTTTTTTTTTGGTATCACATTCCTTGTATTTTGAGGTCTTCATTCAGTGTATTAGAATACAAAAGCAAGTTTTGAAAAGAATAGTAATTAATATCAAGATTTATTTTTCATTTTAATATCAAAAATAGCATAATTTACCTATCGAAACTTACTAGAGGTCTTGAAGCACCAATCTATGAATACAGATAAGCACCTTCTTTCTGCAAGATTGTTAGTAACAATTTTTTACTGATCAATGAAAGAAATTAAAACTTGAAAGTGATTTTGGAAGACAGAGAAATAATAATCCTAACCCTTGTAGGAATGTTTGTAATAATAACAAAATACTAACATACCCAAAGTTTAACAAAAGTTGTTAAAAATCTCATCAATTAATTGATATGGTCGGTGTAACGCCAAAGTTAAACTAAGCGCCTGACTCCATATTTTGAGAAAACTGAATTTAAAGTTAAATTTTGTGAAATAGGATTATGTTTACTTTATAATGACAACATATTTCACCATTAATATTTCATCATTCACCCAGGCGTGAATTCATAGAAGTAAAAACTCTTTTCTTTATTTGGGAATTGTTATTATTTTATTTATTACATTGATGTTTGATATATACTTTATTCCTTTATCGATGTTCCCTGTAGGCCAACCTCCTAGCTCGGCCATTAAGTAGCCAATTGAACTTGGGATTATTAGACACTGGTTTGAATATCAATCAGTAGCTACCCTTGAGTTTGGTATGCATCCAAGCAGGATGGCCTCACTCCTCGAGTTGTGAAATAGGGCCAAATAAACGCAAGAGCTATATTGGATTGTGGATTGTGCGGTGTGCTGAGCATTACAATACGTTCTTCTTCTTTTCAGTTTCAATTTCCACGCCTTAAATAAAAAAATATCCTGGCACTCTTAAGAAATTTTCTTGTACTTCGCCCAAGTTACTGTATCTAAATTAATATAAAAAATTCAATTTTTGTTATTAGTAGACGATGTTGAATGATCTAACATCGAAATATGGTTTCTTTTTTTTAATGATAATTTAATAATATCAAATAATAATAAAATAAGTTTAAAAACTATTCATATATTAAAGTCAGATAAGACTGTTTTGAGTTTCATTAAATTTGGAGAAATACTAAATTGTTTTAAGTGAAGTTCATCAATTTTTTCTTTATTTGAGATACTCCCCCCCCCCATCATTTGTGTGGATCGAAAAAAATATTTGCTTTGAAGAATATCTGTATTTCCAGAATTTTATTTCAAAAAATATTTCTTTGAGTTTGAACAAAGTTTTTTCAGAGAAAATCACCAAATCCGTCTATCGATTTTAAATGTATTCCCTCAGAAATCTTTTATTAAAAAAAAATTTCATATAGGTAATTAGCATGCCAGGATAATAAGAGCCTAAGTATAGGTATTTTGATTATCACTGATATTATCTCAGTAATACTTAAATATATTTCTTACATCTAATTTATTGTTCCTGGAAACTTAAATAAGAATCGGGTTTCTTAATAACATTTTTTAAATAATTATAGAAATAAAATTAATATATCAACTAATCCACTTTTTAAATATTAACTTAATATCAAAATGTTATATGTGTATTAAATATATGGAAAAAGGACCATTATAAAAAGAAACGTATCTAGACTATGATGGCCTGCAAACTAATATAAATTATATTATTATGAACAGGATGAGACGAAAACCTTAAATATTATAGCGAATTATAAGGTAAACAAATGTTAATTAAAAACTTTTACATTTACAGACGGGTAGAATTCGGTTATTTTCAAAGAAAATCATACTTATATCAAAGGAAGTGTTATTCCCATTAACCGACACAAACTCATCAAGAAAAGATATAAACACCGTTGATTTAAACCCCATTATTGGAAATCTACAATATTCATGCTATTTATGGATTTCGAATATAATTTAGTACAGAATTGTTTTTTTAAATTAGCAACAATACGTAGCAACAAGTAAACGATGATGTTCACATCACACTGCGAAAAATATAAATGCACTCTATACAATCGATAACATTTTTAAATAAATAGACAAAACAACCCTGCAAAATGAATCAGCTCTATTACCGTGCATGACTAAATTAAAAAAGTTATAGAATAGAAGTTGATGAAAGACTTTTTTGAAAAATAGTTTTGTTTCGTTTCTTTTATGAAGGCAAAGTCGAGGAAATAATACGGCTAGCTAGGGTATTTTCTTCTTCTTTGCTATGGATCATACTGTTACTATAGTACAAGTATAACAGTATTATAATACAAACCTTTTGCCATAAATGAACTGCTTAAGACATAGCAAGGCGACATAGAGGAAAAGTGAAGATAGGAAGGGGAGCATAGTTTACATCAGACTGAAGATGCGGGGCAAATAAAGGATATAAATATACTGGTGTGAGTCAGTGCTCCTCGCCCGCCACCCGGGTTGCCCCATCCCCCGCCCTGGCTTGGTGGAGGAAACATCTCAAGGTTGTTCGAGCAGGCGGTGTTTGTGTCTATTTCAAACAATAACTGAATAACAGCCTGTTATCCATATTTAAAGTTGTCACGTTACGCTCAATTTAGCCATAATAATAAACCCAGCATCACTACAATCAATGAGATTTAAGAACTTATTATTAAGGGAATGTTGTTTCTGGACAAATAATTTGGGCTAGGAGATAGGTTTTTACTCATAATAATAATTAATTAATTAATTATTTTGTATACATTAATTTGTGAAACACTAGTGACGAATGCCATATTACTGCCTAGTAAATGTAGGGAAGAGGGGTACACAACCAGTATCCTTGAAGTGAGTTTATGTTAATGTTATTAAATAGGCTGTATCAACTTTCAAGAACTAAGATGGATGTATCTACCTCGTTTAGATAATCTGAATTACTATACTCTTTCACTTTTTGAAGTTAATATCATTGTATACAACTGTTCTAGGAACACGAGCGATATCGTCACAATGGTCCTAGAATATTTAAACGGAGGTGCAAAGCTAAGAAGATTGAAAAATGCAATGACATCAAGCGTGGAGAGCTGCTTCAGGTTCCAGGTAGGGGGAGGATGACTCATGTCACAGATAGCATGCCACGGCGCCAACGCAGTCTCCACGGATAAAAGAGGTCTCTCAAACCGAGCTTTTCGAAATAACATTCAGAGGAATGGTATCAAAATTAAAATCCATTCAAGGTAAGTATGTACAATTATCAGGATTGTAATGTTAAGTTCATATTTTATGATTTAGATGGGATTTATTTTTCTCTACCAGCTAATTTCAACAAAATAAATTCCTAAATTCGTTATCCGTATATGTAGGATTCAAAGATATACTTCAGAAAATATAAATAAATCTATGAAAAATGATGTGGACACTTTGTAACTATTTTTACTCATTTTATGTATTAGCGTAAAGTATAAATATGTTGATTCATCGGCTATGCTGGTATTCGTGTGCCCATGTTTTCGGATTTATGGAAACTCAGCTAAATCATATCAGTATCTCAAACAGTAGCGGCCAGATTCGCGAATAGAATATTTCTGCTGAATAGAATATTGTTTTTCACACCAGATCATTTCAATTTTTTTCTCCAAACTCATCATGCTTATAAAGGGTCATTTCAAAAAAAATATTAAAGTTTTCATATACCTCATTAATTCGCATGGATGGGAAAAGATTGCTCAAGAGAATGCTGACCAGGGCAGTATACGGAAACATAGGTTTGGTTCGCGTCCGGAGATGGCCCTAGGATTTTTTTAGGAGGGAGTAGAATATCCTTGTCTATGCCTCCTCTCGGATAGGACGTAAAATGGATGTCCCGAGCCTGTACGATGTCAGGTACTCGTTAAAGATCCCTATCCTAATTATACCTTGATAGAAAAAATTTAGGACTCCCACTATAGCATCGTCCGATTAGCCTTAGTGGCATAAAGTGACGTTAAAAAAAAACAAACAAACGGAACCAAAGGAAGGGGCGACCAAGAGAGAGATGGCTTCAAAACCTGGAGCATTCTCTCGTGAAGAGAATTCGAAACAACTCACTGTTCGGAGATGGGAAGAGAAGGCGTTGGAAGGGGTCACGTGGGGTACTGTTGTGAGTGAAGTCAAGATCCACCACGGGCTGTAGTGCCCAAGAAAGTGAGTATGTATGTCTTTAAGCTAGTCAAAGAGAGTGGCGGGGTGGCCGAATGTGCAAATCCGTCGGGAAATAAGCGTTGCCCTAACAGACGACATATGTTTGGAAACCCAAGGATAGGCAGTTCAAAACCCAGAGCCAGGGGACATTTAATAATAATAGGAAATAATCCCCCAACCTTCTCCTCTAGCCCAAGAAACCCCGTATATCCTCAACGGCGAGGAAGGATAGGGGGAAAAAAAAAAGAAAGACAATCAAAAATTGTTTAAAGCAAAAAAAACAATTATTAGTATGTTAGTAAATTAAACAGAAATAGTGCGGAAGAAAAATTTAGAAATCATATAATAACGTTGAGAAAATAAGGATCAAACGGTGCATTTCTAAATATGTCCTATAAATAAATAGAAATTATAATGCAGATCAGGCTGCAGGTTTCCAAACTTTATGTCACTTAGGTATACAAAAAGCTCAGGACACAAATTTATTTTAAAAAGTTTATTTAACAAATAAGACCATATAAATGAGAGAAAATAAGCTTAAAAGAATAATTAATTAAAAAATACCGCATGATAACAGCAAAAGTAAGCAAACTGATATTTTGTGAAGACTTGGGACCTCAAAATTTCGCATCCCCCCCCCTCCCACAGGTAGCTATAGAATTTTTCAAAGAGAGTAAAAAATCCTTGTTTATGCCGTCCTTTCGGTGAACATAAAATGGAAGATACTAATGAAACCTGCATAGACAAAAGTTAGAATTGCCACGCAGCATCGTCCGATTAGCCTCAGTAGCATAAAGTGACATTTAATAAATGAAAAATCAAACGATGTGAAAACAAATAAGTCTAAATATGTCTTATTATTACTTACATCACGGAGGGTCTTCGGTGATCTAAGGATAAATACAATGTGAGAAGTTACCTGTTGTCCGAGCTTGCTTCCAAGGACATGGTGACTGCTGAACCAACTCCTCTCAGCTTTGACCTTCTCTTATGGGGGTGCCTAAAAAAAGGTAAAACACAAAGATAGTGTAAGAAGTTTCGATTCAGATTTCATAAAAACACGAATTAAGAACAACAGGAAATGTTATCAGGATAACGAAGGCCTACAAATATACGATATATGACCGACCGATATTTATTTCATTAAATATACATTATCTTCATATATTATTTCCTAAAAGTAGTTTTTTTTTTTCTGAAGGTACGCCATATCTTCCTTCAACGCCTCATATATTATCAAATCAGTAATAGCATCATTATGAGGATTACGGTCTCTTCTAGTTGAAAAAAAAATGGACAAATCCGTCAGGAAAAAAAGGAAAACATTTAAGAAGAAAACTTTTCTGAATACAACTCAAGAGATGATTCGTGGAATATTTTAACGAGCGGATAAAGGAAACAGCAATTCTTCCGATCTTTTTATACTTATTCTCCTATTTGGGGGAGATCCGAATAAAAAAAATCGAAGATCATAAAAATCGGTCCAACCGTTCATGACTTAAAAATGGAAAAATTTACACGACTACTTTCAAATAAACATATGTAATGTAAATTTTAAAAGAAATAGGAAATTAAATTGATATAAAGATATCAAATAATGATATGAAGCGGATGATTATTGGTAATACATGGTCGTATGAGGTATCGTAAATAACTTGTTTTTTTTTCAGATGGATATCAAAACTTAATGGAAATTTTAACAAAATTTAAACTTGGTTTTGGTATTGAATTTGAACTAGTGTATAAAAAAAAAACAAATAGAATTGTTCAATAAAACACATGTGATTCTAAAAACCTATTTGGACATTTAAAAATATACACAACCTGTAATCCCCTCTGTATTTGTGCTGATACTTAATACAAACAAAAGATACGGTGAATGAAAACAAGAATGAGTCATTTCTCCAAAATAAAACATAAATGGTAGATAGCTCACCGGTAACATAATGGGTTATCTTAACGTGAATTTATTTGTTTAAATCGTAAATTTTAGCGAAAATATATAACCAAATTTTCAAATTCACATTTAATTATATTGATTAATATAAGAAAATTCGTTAGTCTCCCTTAGGTATCTACATTTCTTAGGTTGTCAACTAGGTAATATATGATTTTAATTATGAATTATTTAATATCTATGTTTCACTGAGATAACCAAGCATAGCATGTTATTTGGGACTTTCCAAAAGATCATTTCATTTTTTACTATATAATTCAATGGACTTTCTAAATCTTGGGGGGCGGGGGGAGAAATGAATTGTTAAGCCTTTAAATATAAAGATAAATTTTTATGGATTTAATTAAATCAATTTATGGCTATAAATTTTTAAAAAAAAATTCTCAGAGAATAATTTATTATTTCATTTTATTGTATGTGTTTTCGCGATCATTTAACTTGGTAATTGAATATGTAAGAATAATTCATTACTTTATTTTAAAACAAATAATATATGATACATGATATATTGAAATGGATAAAACAGTATCTGAAACCTGTGCAGATGTATCAACTGTCCAGTTGCATGGTGTGTCCGTCCGATCAAATTACGAAAAAATATAATTACAATTTAGTTTGATTTATTATAAATATATTTAATAAAGACTTATAACATTTATTATTATTATTACTTAACATTTAGTATCAAAAGCTTAAAGTTCAGTCTTTGCTAAAAATTTAGGCTCAAAAGAGGAATTCGTCCCGAAAACATTTCAAATAAATAAATAACTATTAGGTAAGTAACTCAGTAACTATGCGAGAGTTTGATAAATTCAGTTCTGATAAAAAAATAAAAAAAAATTATTTTTTTAATGATTAGAAGAGTATGTAGTCAGAAGTAAATATTTTTTATTTATTTTTGTTTGCTTTAAATGTTTGTTTATTGATTCATATTAGATACCTAACATATAAACAACTTAAGCTATGTATCTTACAGCAATTATGAGATAAATATTTTCCTAGCTAATAGAACAAAAAATTAACAAAAGCTCATTAATGAACTTAAAGCAAAAGGTGGTCTTTATTTCTAGCAAATATCAACTGTTAACTTAGGTAATATAAACTATTTAACAAAAAATGTAATAGATGGCATGAAACCAATTAGAAAGAAAGAGAATTTTTCATAGTAACCTAAAAAAAATAGACAAACAAGTATCAAATACTCTTGATGTTCCAAAACCTATTACTTGTAATGTAGAGATTATTTTCGCATAACTTAATTAAATTTTAACGGAATACGTATAAACAAATTTGAATTTACTTACTTTAAATAATTTTTAAACTTTCGTGGGTAGCTAATAAGGACTCGAGAGGCAGTACTACAGTGGATTGATAGTGAGTCAGGGCAGGACCGAGAGCCAAAGCTTACTGGTTAGTACTGAGCCTATTCAATGTGTCATCGTTAATCCGAGCAAAGTTTATTGTTAAACAAACCATACTTGGCCAAACAAACAATTAAGCTTTCAATTTAATAAAACATGCTTAAGATTTAAATAAAATAAAGCAATTAAATTATTTACAACTTTAGTCTATTTCTTTAATTAAAACAAGTAACATCTTGTACCTCTAATGCTTAGGCATCAGCACGCTCAAAAATCTGAACGATATAATTACTTAAAAATATACATTAGCGCCGGATATCGAGGACCAAAGAATTTTGTTTTAGTTTTTCAGAGTTAATTTGTATAAAAGGGTATTTTCTTAATTTGTTTGCAGTAATATCATCCCTAATGCAGATAATAATACAAAATGATATTATTTATTTTTTCAATAAAATTGATATTGCAATATATAAATAAAAAAATAAAAAACTTAAATAAAAACCGTACTGAATATAGTAGAATAAGGTATTTTTAACTCATAAAATTATTTAAAAAGTAATGCACCCACCTAATGAGTTATTTACATCCTAAATCTAATTAAGTGAATTTGAGAAACCTGATATATGATGACATTCATTTCATTATTTCATATAAATAATTTACTTCGGTTAAAGTACTTTTTCTTTTGAAAAACTTTCATAGTTTCGACATATTTGAACATTTTAGAAATCTAAATGGGTTCTCAGAGACTTAGGTACTTCATCCCATTTATTTCAGAAAAGAAAGAGGGAAAAGTATTTTTTTAAAAATAGCAATGTTTTTTTTTTCTTTTGTAATTTAAGGAATGATACAAATATAATTCTAAAAATTAATATTTCATGTAAATTTAAATCATAAACTTAAGGGAGCTAAAAATTGTATTGGTAATCTTATATTTAAATCTGGGCAATTTTTTATTCCCGCCTTTCTTTACTACGATTCCATCATTTACCGAATGCCTTTTTAGCCTAAATCATATAATTCGATAACAAATCAAGTCAACATTACGAACAAACAGAACACGATATAAAGTAAGTAGTGGGGTGCAGTTACTAATAGAGATACACAATCCACTGCCTCTTTCATAACAATTACCCACACCACACTGTATGACCCACATATGTAAATATTCATACCATGAGTCAACGGCTGATACCAGTCCAAATAAAGTACTCTTCTTCGTTTAACCTGATTGAGTTTCATAAACCAAGCTATGTACACTTTATTATGTATAGTACGTACACCTACTTTCTGAATCAAACCAAACGATTTTGAGACCATAGACGAAACGAAAAAAAATAAAAATTGGATCAAAGGCAAAAGGTTGCGTTTTGCATATCACATATTAGCTCCGATAATCATTTATTTTGCTTTGAATTTTTCTAGTATTTTTTTTTTCTTCAGAAAATCAATTAATTCTTCTAAAAATCTTCAATATATTTTAGAATTAAATTACTTTTTATTTTTAATTAATTATTTTTTTAAAACTTTACAATCTGAAAATAAATTTTAATATTTTTTAATTAAATATGATTAATACTTTTGATTTTTTTAAATAATTATTATACTTACCAAAGAGAGTTTGACCGATTTAGAGTTTAAAACATTTTTTCTTAATTTTCACGAAAAAAAATGTTTTTACATATTGTTGGGATGTTATGAAAATAAAACAAAGAATTATCACATCCGAAGAAATTATAACAAAATAAAAGTAATCAAAACACTTTAATAAAAAATTCGAATTTCAATATTTTTTCTTTGAAAATTTTTCAGATTCATGCATTATCAAACATCACTAGTATATTTTATTGAACTGTTGTAATATATGTATACAGTGTCAAAAAAGAGTATTCGGGGTTTGAAAGTTGAATAAAATCTCAAATAGGGTCCAAAGTGGTTGCTCGATCATTTTCGAAAAAAATTATAATTTTACCACCAATTACGTATGGAATCAGTAGTTCAAATCAATTTTTAAAAAAATTTTAGGATCAATCGTTTCAAAATGGCAGCCATTTTTGTTTCACCTTTCAGGCCGATTTTTGAGTTTTTAAGCTCTCACAGAAAACTCATTTTCTCAAGATTGGTAAGTCATTGACTAATAAAATAAACACAATTGTTTTCCTTAAAGTATGTTCTATATTTCGTGTTCTCTTTATTATTTGAATATTTTGAAATCCAATCTTTTCTATTAAATTTTTATTATTTTTTTTAATGAAAAAGTAATTTAAAATATTTTCCGTTGGACATAGATAAAATTAAAAAACAAAACAATTAATTATGGTTATTAAAAGTGAAAAATTCACAAATAATAAAATATTAATGAAGTATAATCAAGTTTACGCATTGTTAAATGAGCACGAAAATGATCATTTTCAATAATTCGTAGCTACCAATGTACTCAAATATACACTTTGAAATTTCATACAGTTGGTTTATGTTATATGTAAGCATAACATGTAAAAAAATGAGATTTTTATCAACTAGCCACCAGAGATATTAGAGCCTAAAGTTAACGAACATTAAAAAATGTGAAGTTTAAAAATTCATAAAAAAAATAAAGTAAAGAATATATGGGTTAAGAGTACTTTTAATGAAAGCTACTTAGTTAGGATTATTACCATGCCAAAAATCAGCTTTGGCGTACATGCCCTTATACCCAAAACTTACCCTCAAAAACAGTGTTTTAAGAATTTAAAGCAGTTGTTTTCAATTGCACTTTTCAAGTATTGGACTGCAATACATTCAAATAATAAAGAGAACACGAAATATAGAACAGACTTTAAGGAAAACAATTGTGTATGAATTATTAGTCTATGACTTACCAATCTTGAGAAAATGAGTTTTCTGTGAGAGCTTAAAAACTCAAAAATCGGCCTGAAAGGTGAAACGAAAATGGCTGCCATTTTGAAACGGTTGATCCTAAAAATTTTTAAAAATTGATTTGAACTACTGATTCCAGACGTAATTGGTGGTAAAATTATAATTTTTTTCTAAAATGATCGAGCAACCACTTTGGACCACTTGATATGGAATGACCCTATATAGAATATCATGTAGGATGTTTACGTTTTGTTTAAACACAATGAACTGGAAATTTATTTAGAAAAAAAATATTGTCTAGGTGTCCACCATAACGCTGCTGGCACTCCTCGAATCTCAAACGCAGTAAATAGTGTAAATAGTACTGTAAATAGCATGGGCGTCACCATCACCAAATTTTTGGGGGGGACGGCTCAATATTTTCTTAGATAGGGTAGGTGGAAATTCGAGGGGCTAAAAGTTGAAATAATAACCCCTAAAAACAACTGTTCGGGCATTTAAATTCACCCTCCAACACTGTTTTTTAAAGGTATTTATAGTCTCTTAAAACTTGTCAATTTATGCCTCAGTTATACATTAAAATAGGGAATTGTTAAGGCTTAATGTTGAAGGATGTGGGTCATAATTTCTTGATTGAATTTTATCCAAGTTTTTCTTCTGATTCTGATCCCACTAATTTCATTGCTTTTCATTAACTTCTATAAGCTTATCAAATTGATGGAAAGTATTATCAAGCTGCTTGGTTTAAAAAAAAAAAATGTAGAGCAATAAAATAAAACAGTTCGAGCTTAAGTAAAAAATATATAATTCATCAAATATACAATACGCCTGACTAGCTTTTAACAATAGAGTGAGCTGAAATTAACTAATATTTTATATTTATATTTTATTGGTTAAACTCGGATAAATTCGTAAAATCGCATTTTTATTTAATTTTTTACATTGCGTCATCTCCTGCCAAAATATTGGGGGGGACAGTCCCCTCCTCTCAAAATATTGGGGGGGATGTGTCCCCCCTATCCCCCCCAGCGGTGAGGCCAGTGGTAAATAGTGAGCGTTACTGTGAAATGATAAGAGGTTTTTTGGTCCGAGAACTTCAAAAGTTTAAAGGATATAACTCTAAAACATGGTTTCAGCAAGACGGGGCCACTTGCTATACTTCAGACTAATCAATTGCTACGGTAAACGAATTATTCCAAAACAAGGTGATTTCTCGTAGAGGCACCATTAGCTGGCCTCCCAGGATATACCCAAATTAATTATACACTGTACATTTAGATGATGAATATGGGCACATTGTCCGAAACGTCCACCGCAATGTAAACATTTAAATACATGTAATCTGAGACTGCAACAGGATGCACTCAATTTTCTATTTATTTATTTATGTCACATGTTTTAAATTTGCTATCTGCAAATTTTTTTTTTTTGCAATGAGCAAATCTGTGATCTACACGTATGTGTGATAGATACATTGGCGTTGGTTATACCAATAAGTCCCTAGGCCATCGCCTCAACACTCGTCGGGGTGGATTGTGTGGATTTGTGGTGGATTTAAGTGTTTCTGCTAGTGGGTTCATGTTGAAAGTTAGTCTTTGATGGAAGTTATTGTAGTATAGTGTGGCTGTATCGATTACTGTTTGGATGTTAAGGTCCTTGTGTATTGAGTCATTAGTCACGTAGAACGGTGCATCCACTATCCTCCTTAACACTTTCGATTGAAAGGATTGGATCCGTCAGGCTGACGAACAGGATGCGAGACTTCATGGTGTCCTAGTATGCGTTTAGTCATCTTCCAAATTGGTTTGTCAGCAGTTGCTAAGCTGTCAAGAAATTTATTAAAGTTTTCAGTCTTTGTACGTTTTATTTCTTCATGTAATTTCCTTGTAAATTTATTAAATTTTTGTTTGTCCGTTGGATAACGTGTCCTTTGCCAAATTTTAATATTACTCAATTTAATATCAAAAATTTTAATTAAAACTTAAAATTATTAAAAAACAATAAAAATAATATAATATAGTAAATTAAAGACACGTAATTAGTCGAAATTAATATAAAAAAAACTATAATAATCATTAATAGGATTTATAATTGAGCTTTTTGAAAGAGTCTTGGCTTTGGTGAACGGGATGAAATGGGTTTCCCAATGCTCAGATCTACAGCTCCTTCTACTGCTAGAAACTGGGATAGGGAAAATAATAATTGCAAAGAATAAAACACATAATCGTCTTTTTTTAAAATGATTTGTGTTTTTAATCCTAGTATAAAGTTAAGTTAAATAAGCAATATCTGCAATGATTAATTGGAGAAGAGTAAGCCTATAATTGGAGGAAGGTACAGCCCCAGCTGACATTATTGCTCAACTACGCCCCCCCCCCCACCCCTATATAATTCTTGAGCCGGCCCAAAACCATATGGCTCCATTTAACTGACTCATGGTGCTTTTGAATTCAAAATAGAATCTGAGCAGAAGAGCTGAATCTATTAACCCCACTGTTATCATATCCCCTCCCCATTAAGCCATTAATTAGTAATCCTTGGTTACTTCTATTAGCACACGATAATTTTAATATTATTTTAAATAATTTATTTTTGAAGAGAAAAGATTTGGCTCCGCCGGGAATCGAATCCAGGAATTCCGCGTGACATGTGACATGACCGCGTGACATTAAAAATTGACTAACGTCAAGAGATGCCCAAAATTGGACAAAAATTGTCCACCTCCCGTAAATACTCGCAAAACTTGCGAGATCGTGGGAGAGGTGTCGGTGAAGAGGAAGGATAATTTTAATAATTAAGATAATTTTAATAATAATTAAAATTTTAATAATAATAATAATTTAATAATTAAGATAATTTTAATAATATATTTTCTATTTACATAAAAGTTATGTGTCAGCCTAGTTTTGTCATTTTACAACTCAGATTTTACATTTGCAAATTAATACATACAACTGCAAATTTTACTATAATAAGAAATTATACGAACGTTTATATTATTTTTCATACTATAAACAACATAAATTTATATAAATATGTCTATAATTTAATCAAAAACAGTCTAAAAAACATTAAAATGTTATTTCATTTTTGGGACGTTATATCTTCCGAAATATAAATCAAATTTTTGAATTATTATACAGGCTAACCTAACTAATATCTTTATTTCGAAGCATCGGACTGAATTATGGCGGTAAAATAAACAATTTTCGACCATGAGCATACTTATTGACAGTTAAGTAAAAAGATTTGAAGACACTATTAATACCTTCCATGTACACTACGATACAGAGTTGGGCGTATTCGTATTCGCGAATACGAATACGAATATTAGCAAAAGCACTCTTAACCTGCGAATACGAATACGAATATTCGTATTCGCATATAGGAATACGAATTTATTTGTATTCGCAAATTTTCGGTCTTCACACAATGTTCTAGGATGAGTTAAAGAGGAGATATTCGATTTGACGCGGAGCACAAACGTAGAAAAAAATTCGCGTTTGGTCGACAATAATCTGACCAAAAAATTCATATCAATGGAGCAGAAATGATGAAGCAGTGATTCCATTAAGTAATGCACTGAAAACAACTAGCTCACATCATAATAACTAACCATAGCAATCAATGGGGGAGCAGGGGCGAACTACAACATTATGCATGCAATGTGTGATAAGATTTCACACCTTCTTAAGGCTAACAAGACATAAAAATAAAGGTAAATTTATGTATAGTGGCTTTAATAATCTGTATTAGATTAATTTCAATATGATAAAGGGGAAGAAAAACGCGTTTTTTTTTCTACTTTTGTGCTCTGCGTCAAATCGAATGTCTCCTCTTTAACTCATCCTACAACATTTTTATAAAGAACAATCTCTTTATAACGGTCTGTAGTTTACTAAAGGGCCTAACAACTATCAACTTAAAACTAAGTATTACGGTCCATATACACCTTCGAAGTTTCAAGCAGTAATTTAAACAAAACGGGTTTTCAAAAATTATTTTTTACAAGAAGGCAAATGTCTGTTTGCTATTTTTCTATTTGATAGATAAAGGTGGGTTCTTCAAATTCACAAGGTTTCGAGCTGTAGACTTGCACGATTTTTTATTTTTAAATTCTTGAAAGTTCCAAAATGTCAAAAGTATAAAGCTTAATTTCTCTGTTAGGCATGAAAATAAAAATTTGAAATTTAGCATAGATCCTTGGATTGAAACATCAAAATTTCATTTCGCGGAAACAGAGAGAAAGTAATATATGCTGTTTAGCGCTTTGGATTAAATACTTTTTAATATTTTTCAATGTTTTATATCCTTGCAATTTCAAGATTTCAAAAAATTTTATTAAGAAAACCGTGCAAGCCCACAGCTTGAAACTTTGCGAATTTATCGTGTCTACCTTTATCTATCAAATAAAAAAATAAAAAACACTTAGTCATTAGCCTTTTGTAAAAAATAATTTTTGAAAACCCGTTTTTTTTAAATTATCTCGTGAAACTTTGAAGGGGTACATGGACAGTAATACTTAGTTTTATGTTCATAGTTGTAAAACTTTTATGAAAGGTCAGACCTTTCTAAAGAGAATGGTTTTTATTTGAATGTTCTAGGATGAATAAAAGAGGAGATATTTGATTTGAAGCAGAGCACTGAAATAGCTAAAAATACGCAGTTTTTCGAAAGTAATTTGGCCGCCATTGGAAAAATAAAAATTCAAAAAAAAAAAAAAAAAATTGCACTTTTGTACTTCTGATGCATTGTTCTTTGTATAATAAAAATATTTAAAAAAAAAATGTTGAATGGGCTTGATTCTGGATTGACCCATATGGGTGATTCACATTTTGCCGGAAAGTTTTGCATTTATATTTTTAAGTTTTGCATAGAAAATCTAGCATAATAGCAGTTATGATCGTTGTTTGAAATTCAGATAATCCAATTTGAAATTTCGCTACCACGGCAATGATTTCAGTTCCCACGTCTAACTATTAAACTGTCTTAATTGCATTTCTTGTTTAGTTTATCCTACATTTAATGCAGAATCAGATGTTACCATAAGAATTGTCATAATAATTTTTCATTATGGGAAAAAAAAATTCTAAAACATAAAATCATATTTTTTCCAGAAATAAAAAAGGCATCGAAAAATAACTTGATCAAAAATCTGTACCCGATTTACATTATATATATTGCTGGAGGGAGGATGAAATTCCCTATCTAATTCTGAAATAATATTAATGAAGTTTTTAATTATAAGTGTTTTATTTTGATTTGAATATTGAATAAAACAGTAAAATTAAATTTAAAAGTTGCACATATAAATTAATATCACCAAAATCTCTTTCCATTATCCTCTTAATGGAAAGAGATGAATATATATTACTTATAAAAATATCATGTTCATACCTTTTAAATATATAGTTATATATGTATTTGATATATATCTCTATATATATAAGAGGCTTTGTCCTGACTGACAGAATCAACGCAGAGCAAAAACTACTAATGATAGAAACTTGAAGTTCGGAATTTAGACTTTAAACGCGATGTAGGTAACCACTAAGAAAGGAATTTCAAAAATGTAACCCCTAAGGGGCTTAAATGGCGAAATTGTCGTTTAACACTAACGGAAATCTATTGTTGAGATTTTAAACCATATGTTTTTATTTGAATATCGATTTAACGTTACAATAGTATTAAAATAGACATTCACATAAAATATGGCTACTGATTATTTAAATATTAGTGGTAATCAAATTATGCACACTGTGATTCCCATGATTGGGGATGGTGCGTGTTTATTTCGATCTCTTCTCCATATATTTCTCCATATATATATACTTCTCCATATATATATACTACTACATATATATATATACTTCTCCATATGTATAAGAGGCTTTGTCCTGACTGACAGAATCAACGCAGAGCAAAACCAATTATGATTAGAAACTTCGGAATTTAGATTTTAAAAGCGATGTAGGTAACCACTAAGAAAGGAATATCAAAAATGTAACCCCTAAGAATATCTAAAATGTAAATGGCGAAATTGTCATTTAACTCTAACGGACATCTATTTTCGAACTTCGAGAAAATATATCTAATTAGGACTCATTTTAAAGAATTTGATACGACGAGTTTAACTCGAAAGGCCCTATTGGGCGTCGAAAACCATGTTTAACAGCCGAAAAATGAAGCGACCACGAGAAGTAAGTCATTTTTTGTTTCGGCGGTTTTAATGAACTCTCTCCATTGCGCGTCTCCGTCTCTTCTACCGAGCCGGCAGCTTCCCCCTCCAACATTCCACCTACCGGAAGCTCAAATTCTACTAAATCTCCTTAACATCAGTTAACATATTATATTAGATCAATACCAAGATAATGGTCACAGAATTGATTTTAAAGGCTCGCGGGCGAAGCCGCGATGGGGAATGCTAGTAGTAATATATATGGTCTTTTGAGTTTGAAGAGTTTTACTTGAATTTATTAATTAAAATTTAATGACAAAAAACCAATTCAAAAGTTATTTATAAATTAAATAAGTATGAGTTAAAATGTTATTTTACTAAAAATCGTAATTTCGTATTGCAAAATCAAGTTCAATATTATCATTAGCGCCATTTAACTAGTTCTATACACATAACCGGGCAGATATTATATTAAGAAGGGCTGCGATCTAAACAACTAAAAGTTTCATGTTTAGGGCATATTAACTACCTAATTGAATTATTCGCTTAAAAAAAAATGAAAAGCCGAAATATTTGTTTTTTTTTCCTTGTTATTAATAAATTATAGCTTCTTTAAGAATTAATATGCATAATTGATATATATATATATATATATATATATATATATATATATATATATATATATATATATATATATATACTTGGATATATACATATACATACACACACACATACATATATGTGTGCACACAAACACATGTACTGAGCGCATTTAAAGATGGATGAAGGAGCCATTTAGGAGAGGGCGGGAGTGGAGAAGCGTTACTGAGACTGACACCAGGGCTGAAACAAATTGATGAGTTGATGAGGATACAGATAAGTGATGCTGTGACACCGACAGTACGGAGGGTAGCCGATGATATCATCTTTCTCCCTCTTCCTTAGTCATCTTTCTTACAAGATCGATCCCTTCTTGGGGACCCTTCTACTTCCTCGACCGTATCTTAGCGCCTTACGTTATTCGATTACTGTTTTATATGCGATGGTTAGATGCGACAAATATCTTCAAGTTATTAATATCAAAACGCCACATTCGTTGGAAACATCTTACGATTTTGGTCAGTGATCAATTACTTTTATCTATTTCAACCTTAGTACTAAGAAGATGAATGTCATTTTTAAGAAACTCGAATGATTTTGTGTAATGAAATATAAATTCAGAATCAATTAATTAAATATTTGGAGATAGAATGCTACGAATTCTTTGAATGATAACATTGGTATGCGAACTAATAATGCTTCTATTATATAACACTTTATTATTTAAATACAAGTCCAATTTTAAAATTGTTGGAAAAATAATTTTTTATAGATTGAAAACTTTAGAACCAGACGATGAACACATTAATAGTAAGATAAAAACACTTGTAGACTCTGAATTGAGGAGAAAACGGATAAGGGAAAAAACAGTAAGAGTCCATGGATGCTGTCCATGCTGATACCTCAAAAAGCTAAATATTTATTTAAAAAGGAAAATCTAATGTACAATCTAAAATAAAGGATAAGCTAAGAATAGACTGTCTTCTACTTTCCCCGGACTAAAAGTCCAGGCTCCTAATTTCTTTTATTTGATAATTTTAGTTTTTTCTTTTGCAATATTGTAATAGTCTATTAACTAAACTCAATTTATACAACACAAATTTCAATTTTTAAAAGAATTTGTATTTTTTAACAAATAAAATTTATCTATCTATTAACTAACCTAAATAGCCTTCTAGTTTATAGGTTCCTTTTTGTAATTAGGCTCATAGAACATTCATAGCACAATTCAATTTTTCTGTTGCAGCCCAGGAACATCATGCAAAAAATACTAAACTATTTTATTACTTTTCATATAACATATTATACAATTTAATATTTAATTATAATACATTCTATATTTAGACTCAATTTGATGACTCAGTTCATGTATAACTTTATTATGTAGCTACTTAGATTTTTTTAACATTGCATATTTGAAATTAAAATAAATGAATGGTTTGACAGCTTTAGGGTTTAGTACATGAGAGTGAAGCCATTTTAATACAATTATTTAGGTTTGAAATTCCTAAAATTTATAAATATTAATTAAATAAAAACGTAGTAATATTTGAAAAGTTCATCACTTCAGCCTCAAACAAAAGCTAAATTGAGATAATCCAGCTTCCTGGACCTCCCACGCTATCTTGTGCCCTTCCGGACGACCCCTCCCCCTTCCGGGTGACACAGAGGAAGGTGTTATACTGATATCAAACCGTTCTTCCTTTCTTATGTTGTCAGTCCTGTTTCCGGCATTGAGGAAACAGGCTAAATGGACTCCGGTTTCAAAAGAAATGTTGCATCAATTTAATTTTTTCCAAAACCTTCATTACGTTCCATAAAAGAATATATCAATGTTTAAAATATTTAAATAATAATTGAAGATACATGATAACTGGAGTGATTTTTTCCATTTTATGTGCGAATTTCTGGAAAAATTGTTTACATTTTTTTGTTCAACATAAAGCACAAGTAATGTACATATATTGTATGGCACTAGTGGAAAATAAATTCCCTTCTTATAGGGCTACTATAAGAAGGAAATAAATTAAAAAAAAAAAAAAAAAAAAAAAATATATATATATATATATATATATATATATATATATATATATATATATATATATGTATATAATATAATACAAAGGTATTCAGCCAGATTCAATCAACAGTCAGAGGCCTAAGATAGATAATCTATGTCTTTTAGGTATAGTTCACGGTGTACAGCGAACAGAGGGCCCTATCTGGGAATCATGGCAGATCTTTTAGTAAGCTGAAGCTGATTAAAAATTACTTAAGATCTAAAAGAAAGACAAAGTAATTTAGCAATTTTATCAATTAAACCTAACGTTGCTGCTAAAATAGCATAGCAAAATAGCAAACATTTTTAATTTACTTCAGGACTCTGAAATTTTTTTCTCTGTTTTATATTAACTTTTTTTAAAATAAACTAACGTTTAAAAACCTGATAAAAATCGTAAAAAAAACCTGTATTTAAATTAAATTCATTAATCTTTGAACTGTTATAAAGTTATAAGAGTTATAAAGGGGGAGAATACCATCTAGTTAACGTATCTATACTTGTAGATGGTGTCCATCCGTCTCTGGTTTTAATCCTTAAATACAAATAATCTTTTAAATAACCAAAAAAAATGTTCTACAGTCTCATTTCTAAGCAATATTTTCTAGGGACAGGGTCGAAACGACAAACATAGCAAAAAACGACGGCGATATTATTCTCTACTCAGTTAATATTTCTTCCATTAAATCTATTGTATAAAAGAAGTTATTAAACTAAACTGTGATTAATTGAGGTTATATAATCATACTATATATATATATAATTAATCTTCATCAATGAATCACTTTTTAAAAAGAACTTTATTGAAAAACAAAAAATTACAGAATATAAACTATAGCTAGGACATAATAACTATGAGATTATCTACAACTGATTGAACAAGCTGTCAAGGAGACGACTGGATACATAGGAATGGAGACAGGATCTGTGTCAGCATTAATACTCCACCAGCGAGCTACCTTAACTATGTGTATATATATATATATATATATATATATATATATACATACATATATAGGGGAGGGCTAATAACGTCGAGCGTGTTTAGTACTTGGATGGGTTACCGCTCCATTCGGGTGACCACCCGCCAATATGAACGCCACGCAGTCCAAGCCTATCCTCACCACCGGGTATGTGAGGCCCGTCATCCTACTGGAGGCGACTCACACCGACCGGGCGTAGGAGTGATGTACCTTCCTCGTGTATCCCATCGTGGTGTGGTTTTCCAGGATATCAGTAACCGCCCGGAGGTTTGGTACAAGGGCGGCTTGCTTCAGGGAAAGAAATATAGATCCTCGGAACCTGCTGACTCTGGGCTACCATAATCCTTGGAGCTAGACCAGTTTGTCACTGTCCTTGAACCCGAAAGAGCTGACGCCATCGGTGGGAATGACACTGCCAAATTGGCCCCAATGGGATTGGTTATGGAGCTATGGGAAGTCTGCCGCTGCACCATGGTGACCATGGCTTGCAGCAACGTGAGGTTGGGCTACCCCCTCCAGGCTGTCTGTGCTCCCGCAAGCAACAAAAATGTCTGTAAGAAGACCACAGTAAGCGGCCAGAGGTCTCATTAGGCCAGATGCGCCAACCGAAAAAAAAAAAAAAAAAAAAGAAATTGGGAGTGTGGGGCACATTGAAACAGTCGGTGCACTGGGCGAACCAAAAGGTCTAGAGCAACCAAATTCAGACAGCAAGCGGTATACCCTTACCGGCTCCAAACAAAATCAACATATTGTCCCCTTTCGACTTGTTTCGTGATAGATTCCACGTGCTGAAGTGCGATTTTGTGTGGCAAAACTAAAAATTTTCATCGATCGGATTTTCGTCTCTAGGTATGAGTAATTATTTTATTCAATCTGCTCTTATAACTTTTTCATTATTCATGTATCTCTTAAGATTTTGTCTGACTTTGGCTTTCCTACTTCTTCACGTTCATCTTAGGGAGTTAAAAACATCAAAATGGCTCGTATGGGTTCCTTGAAACAAGGGCGGTCGCGGCACAATGAAACGTTTCGTGGAGTCCCACGAGTTGTTTTTTTCATTGAGCAATAAGCAGTCGGTTTTTTTTTCATTTTCTAACAGATTGGTGCGAAATTGAGTGCGGAACACCAAAAAACTGTACTAATTTATGACAACTTTCTTCCAAAGTCAAACTTTCCTCTTTCCTGAAGAATTTCGTGGCTATCCTAAATCAGAAGAACGAAAAACCAACTGGAAGCCGAATAAAGTTTTTCTGTTAATTATGGTGTTGTTTTTTCTTTGTACCCCGGGCATGGGGTACAATGAAACAAAACTATTTTTTAGGAAAATAGCTGCTTTCAGTCAGACATGATGCATAAAATAATGTTTAACACATTTCTTACATAGATTAGATCCTAAGGTAATATGGGAAAAATAAAAAATTGAAAATAATATCTGAGGTGGGGTGCAATGGGTAAAAAAACTTTTGTGTTTCATTGTGCCCCACTTCCCCTATATATATATATATATATATATATATATATATATA
This sequence comes from Aelia acuminata, assembly GCA_911387785.2. NCBI lineage: Eukaryota > Metazoa > Arthropoda > Insecta > Hemiptera > Pentatomidae > Aelia > Aelia acuminata. The sequence continues at coordinate 61,909,687 of OU426982.1, read as the reverse complement.
TATATATATATATGTGTGTGTGTATATATAAATAATCTTACTTACTATATTACTCATTTATTGTATTATAAGGTTATTATTATGCCATACGTTCTTCCAAGAAGTAATCAGTTTGAATAATAATTATGTTTTTTTTATTATTTTATTTTGAGATAAAACCGTTGTTGTGGCCAGGGGCGTTTCGCGATTGAAAGACAAACCTCCCCCAGTGATATTTAGGCTCCCCCCACCAAACGGGTAAAAATTAAGATTGGTGGAATGTATAAAAGGTGAGAGTGTACCCAAGAGAAAATTATAATGAGTAGACGCATATTAAACATAACAAACGAAAATTAAATGTTAAATAGAAGAAATAAAAGGCTCCTTTTGATTGGTTTCAAATACCAATCAACAATTACAAAATACAGATATTTTGATTGATTGAATACAATAAAAAGGGGCCATGAAATGAAAAATATATTAATGAAAAAATACATTAATATAATTTAACGAGCTTTAACAAACCGTAAAGGATGAAAGTATCCACAAATGTTTTGGCGAAGCCACCCAAGGGGCATAATCTACAAGATGCAAAAGGTTTCCTTTCGATTGATCAATATATATCGGAGTAAACGGCTTACACATGTAAAAAATAAGAAAAAAGGGCAAATACGTATCGAATAGATGTAATAATGTATTAAAAGATTAACCTCCTTCATTTTCGAAGACTGTTGATAACCAAAGCATTAAGTTTAGAAATCGTTCAAATAAAAATTACAGAAAAAAAATATGACAGGGGTACTCCGGACGTTTTCTTCTTCAAGATGTTCTGAAAAGAAGGGTTGATTAACCAGAGGGGCCGACATGTGCGCGGGGGTGTAAGATTACCAGGACCTATTGTTCTTAGCGACGAGTACCTTCTGCCGCAGTTCGGGGCCCTCAAACAAAAGCCCCCCCCCCCCATTCCTATTAATGAAGGACTGGTAAAGAGACGACAGAGGGGTTGGCAACCCTGGCGTGCAAGAACAATGAGGGCACGTTACAAACCCTTGTTTTGTGCTCCTTACCAAAATGGAAGGAGGGCTTGCACAGCTTCCGGGTTTCGAACTCGGCTTTTAACCAGCCGCTCCACCATCCGCTCTATCAACCAGCAAACTTTTGATCTTCAAATCATGCTGCACCAAGCCATGAAAATGAGCAACCATAATACTATTTCATCATCACACTATCGGATCCAGGGGAGGGCTCCCCCCCCCCCCCCCGAGATATGTAAGGATAAAAATAAACTAATACTCTTTCTATTCAAAAAGCGATATTATTTACTAATGTGGTATGTCTTTTGCTGGAAAATGGGTTGTATTTAAACATGTGTTTGTGATTTGAAACGTTACGCACCAATTACCAGGTTTGTAAATATGAAACCGGAATTCGCCATCGCAATGATAGGAGTTTGCAGTCAATATAATCTTCTAACTAATCCGTCAGTGGTGTTATCTGCTTTTGCCTACATGTAACAAAAGAGATCCAATTGATACCAACATCAGTTCCATTCTATAACCGTGTTTTTAGTGGCGTTGAACATGTCGACTTTTGTGCCAACAAATCAAGATTTGCGGAGAGCATTTATTTTTCGTTTCCTTCTGAAAAAAATTGGAGCATTATCACATAGGATGCTTGTTGAAGCTTACGGGGAGCATGCCCTAGGCAAATCTCAATGTTTCGATTGGTTCAAAAAATTTAAAGATGGATTTCGATAAAAGAAACAAAGACCGTGGAAAACCACAAAAAAAAACTTTGAAAACGCTGATTCGGAAGCGTTTGTTGGACAATTATTACATGTGACACCGTCTCCATTTGTTTGAAAAGCATGGAAAAGATCCAGGAGGTCGGAAAATGGGTACCTCACCAACTGAATGACAGGCAGCAGGAAGCTCGAAAAACCTCATGGCAAATGCTGCTCGCCAGGTACAGAAAAAAAGTCATTTCTTCATCAAATTGTGACTGGTGATGAAAAGCGAATTTACTTCGAGAATCCTAAGCGTAAAAAATCCTGGGTAACTCCTGGTGAACTATCGGCATCGCTTGGGGAGGAAGAAAATGCTCTGTGTCTGGTGTGATCAGATGGGTGTTACCTACTATGAGCTGCTGAAACCTGGGGAAACTGTTAATACGGAACGCTACCTACAACAAATGATAGATTTGAATAAAGATTTGCGCCAAAAGTCCCAAATATCAAGAAAGGACACACAAAGTGATCTTGCTCCATGACAATGCCACATCATATTCGGCTAAACGGACCAAGGAAACGATCCAAGTGTTTGGTTGGTAAATTCTTCCGCATGCGGCTTATTCACCAGATTTGGCCCCATCCGATTACCACCTATTTGCATCGATGGGACACGCACTAGCTGAGCAGCGCTTCACTTCTTATGAAAATGTACGAAATTGGTTAAGTGATTGGTTTGACTCAGAAGAGGAAGCATTATTTTGGCGGGGAATCCACAAATTGCCTGAATGATGGGGAAAATGCATAGATAGCGAAGGACAGTACTTCGAATAAAAAAGTATGTATCATTTTTACACAATCAACTCTTATTTGCTAATTGAAAAATTCCGGTTTCATATTTAAACACCTGGTAGATCCTTCCGGACTCATTCCCCGCTTACCCAGTCACCATACGTCTATACAATAATTTTCTGCCCTACAACCTGAATCCGTCCAAAAAAATATTTTTTTTCTCATTAACAATCGTAAAATATAGATTTAAAAATTCTATAGGAAGTACTAAAAAAAGAAAAGTACTCCCCCTCAGAACATTTCTTGCTCCATTGCTGCCCTATTTAACATTCGTAATTATTTCCAGGATTCCGTTTCCATAGTTTCGTGAGCAATAGCTATTTAGTTTGAAGAACAAACCACCGAATATTTAGTTTTTAAATTTAGAGTTTAATAATTTTTATAAAAACACATACCGCTTTAATTTGTTTAGAATGGCTGTACAGGATTTTTAGTATAAAATGTTTTAGAATACCTGAGCTTCTACATGCACAAACACGCACTTAACAAGGGATGAGATTTGAACGAGGATGTGCGGTAGGGTGAAATGAAAAATAAGTATTTAGCGAACAACTTTTGAATTTAATACTATCCGTTTTTATTCAACTAACATACAAACAAGTATGCTTAAAAATAGGTTTTTATATAGAAAGTTTGAATTAAGTGCATATTTTTGTCTTGAATAAATGTATTTTCATCTAAATAATGAAACGTAAATTCTTATATGAATGGACTTAGTTCATTTTCCGTTAATGATGGTTGTTTTTGAGCAAAAAGAATGGTATATTTAAAGGGAGTAAATGAGGTTATTCAACTTGAAAGCAGTTGAGACAGACCGGATAGTTAAAAGGACTATCGACTTTAGCTATTAATACCCAGCGGTAGCTGCCCCAGTTTGATCTGAGTCATAAATCGATATTCACCTGACCCAAAGCCAGCTCTCAAACCCGGTCGATGGAGGCGTAATAGCTATTGCGTCAGCCCCATCCACCTCCACTGTCAGCGCTTGTATGAAAAATAATTTTGTAAAAAATTATTTCACAATTTATAAATGCACTATGGAAAATGTGTTAATTAACCTCTGAAGGCTATTTAGCACATAATATCAAAAAACAAATTGTAAAAGTATGACAAAATGAAAAAATTGCCACAGCTAAGACTTCCAATTAATTACATAAGTTCCCTTTTTTTAATTTTATAATTTCCGGGCTTTAAATATCGTCGTAACTGTCAGGCAATGACCCTAAAACCTCAAATGTCTAAGGTATAAATATATATAATTTTTTATTAGTAATTCAACCAATAAACAAAACTTATTCCAATATAAAAACTAATTACGAATGAAAATTTTAGAGTACATTTATTACTTATAACCAGGGATAGGATATATATGTAATAAAAATTTCAAAATATGTACATAAATATGGACGTATATTTGCAAATATATGTAATAAAAATATGAAAATATGGACAAAAAAAAATTAAAATATTTACAGAATATTAAATAGAATAGTTAAAAACATAAAAAATAAATGTACATTTGAAAAATTTATAACATATCAAAATAAAAAATAAAAATAGTTAACGAAATTTTTGGAAATGTAAGATTAAATTTTAAACTTCTTCCTCATCTTCACCATCAAAAACGTTGCAAATAAGGTTCATTTTAAGATTTTCTTCGGAAAATCTACAACGATTCGGTCGAAGTAATGCTTTTGTATTTGCTGAACGATCTTTCTACATCGACTGACGTGACGGGTGCGAATTTAAAAGCATTTATCTCATTAAGTTCAAGGGCCAAATCTTTTTTGTGCTGACGTGCAATATTTTTCAAGTCGTCAAGTCCAGGATTTTTTTTTAAAACAACTTCTAATTTTTGTTTTACAACGGTTCTCTTGTTTTCTTTGGCTTCATTTATTTTCTCGATTATTTTTTGCAAAATTTCCAAGCTGTCAACAAGTGCCATATTTTTAGTTTCCAACTGTTTTATGGCTTGTGATAAAAAACTAAAGTTACTAGCTAAGTAAACCAAATCTTGTAATTTATTATTTTTGAAGAGAGCGTTCGCTTTTTCTATTGCTGAAGAATCAACATCTAGAGTCTATGTTATATGTTTTATTTTTTCGAAGTTCTCTAAGTAGTACTCCGCCGCCTCTAACCAAGTTCCCCAGCGTGTAAGGACTGGTTGGGGTGGTAAACAAAGCACGGGATATATGTCTTTCAATATATTAATACGACCTGGGGCCTTCAAATATATTTTTTTTACATTAGAAATTAATGAATCCACATTTGGAAACAATGCCCTGGCCGTTTCAGCAACGCGATGCAAAGCATGTACCAAACATGTCACATGAATTAGTTTTGGGTAAAAAACTTTTAATGCGTTGCCAGTCATTATCATATAAGGAGCTGCATCGGAAAAAAAAGGCAAAACTTTGTCACATTTGTTTTCGTTCCAAAGGAGACCAATCGAGTCGTTGAAAAACCTTGCAATACTACCGTGGTCACATTTTTCTAAAAATTCGCAGTTCAGTAAATATGTCTTTGTAGGAGTGTCTGAGAGTTTGCTAACGATTATATTCGCCACATATCTTCCGAGGGAGTCCGTCGTTTCGTCAATCGAGACCCAAATCGGACCGTCCCCGATATATGATTTGATTTGTTCCAACCTTTCATCATAAATGTCTTTAACATAATTTTTTCGAAGGGTAGTATGATCTGGCATTTTCTGCCCAATATATTTTTCCAAAAATCCTTTAAAGGCAGGATTATTTATTTTGTATAAAGGAATATCCGCCTTTAACAAAGCCCGGCACAAATCAGTGTTAAAACTAGACTTACTTGAACTTGCTTCTCCAGAAGTCAAAAAAGGTTGTTTTTTTAATTGTTTTTTTTTCTTATTTTCTACGTGTTTCGCTGTTTTTAAATGCTGTAAAACCAAAAATCGTTGATTCTTAGAAATGTTTTTTTGGCAGCACAAACAATATAGAACACCTTCACAGTCGCATTTAAATGTTTCTCCTTCGAACTCCGCGACGTACATAGCGGCTAAGCTTTTTCTGTTTTCTTTTCTTTTTGGCATTTCACCCACTAGCGATGGACTTATCACTAAATTTTTCAAGCAACTGAGGTAATATAAGCATTGTCAAGGATGAGGATCTATGTATATAAGAAAAGAGGGGGATCAAAATTTCTGAGAACTGTCGACAATGGTTTGGGTGTTTTGATTTTCCAAGAAATTTTTAATCCCTACGTTCAGTCTTTGTTTATTTATTTTAGGTATTGATAGAAAAAAAAAAAAAAACAAGTGAATAAATAACAATAATTTTAATGTAAATTCCCTAAAAGTTGTAAAATATGGATAAAAATGTGTATTTATCGAAATATATGTAAAAATATTTAAAAACGACGAAATATGGAAAAATATGGAAAATAAAAATGGTTCAAAATGGTTTATATCATGGTAAAAATCATTTAGAATGCATATACGTGCATTTTTAGGCCTCAGAACAAAATTTGTAAATACATGAAAATCCTATCCCTACTTATAACAAATAAACGAAATTTGATCTTTTTCATAACCTCTCATTCACCTTTATGATATTTATTGACTGCATTAAAATTTTTGTTTCCCGGCACATTGTTATTTCAAGAGGGCTCTTTTCTTTCATCATTAGTTCTGAACTTTTAATGTTTTTAATTTTATTGGGTGCTAGATCAAACTTTTTTTTTTTGTACATAACAAAACTCAACATCTTATGACCTCAGCTATATTATTTTAAAATTAATAAATAACCAGACACTTACTATAACACATTGGTGGAGTAAGGAAAACTAAAAGTGAGGAAGCATGGTAAAGAAAATTTGCAGAACAGGTAAATTTTTAGCTGTTGGGAAAGAACCCAAAGGTAAAAAAGCTGATTGAAAAGCCCAGGGGAATGGCTGTGGGACTCGATCCGCCCATGCTACACCAATAGCTCAAACGGCAGGGAAGCTCTAGTGAGGAGCGAAGGGAGTTGCTTCGGACGGTAAAGTTCAAGAAATTATTTTGTTTGTTTTTTAGCTTAAGTGAAGAATATTTGTTTGTACCTATAGCTATTCTTTCCTTATTCCTTAATTCAGTAACACGAGAAAATACAACCTCATTATGATTATTTTTTAATTGCATAAAATATTGCTATAATGCTATAAAAAGAGGTGAAAGAAGGCGCGCCAAAATTAAGCTTGTTCCTCCTTGGAAAAATTCTAGTCTCGGCCCTGAAATCATTTCTACCACCCAAAAAATTGTTTCTTTTCTCTTTTTTAAGCATGTACATCCTCTTTTATAATACACTTGTTATGATTTTTGTTAACAATAATAAATTTTAAATGGTTCAAATTAATAAAGTACTTATTATGATTCCTATTTCAGAAAAAGAAAATTAAAAATATATTAATTCTTGATGAATGAAAGTCTATTAACCTATTGCAACATTAACATTTGCTATTACAGGCTGAATTATATATATTCTTTTATTATAATGAATATTTAATAATCCAATATGAAAATGCCGTTCGAAAGTAATGTAGATTAGTAGAGAAGGGGCGAGAACCTGCACAACGCTTGGGTATGGCGGGATAGTATAACCTATTTTTAATGTATAAATCATTTTGTATTACTTAATAAGTCAACATTATTTAATATGAGTTTATATAAGCAATCCTTTTGCTTAAAAAGATTATTTCAGATAATCTATTAAACCTTCTCCTGCTACGTAATTAATATTTTCAAGACTTTATAATTAAATATTTCCACGCAGACTAATTTCCACAAAAAATTGTAACAATATTCAATTAAAACCCCTGTTTTAATTTTATTAATAAACAAAACAACGAGATGAAGGAAATCCTTCCGATTTATACCCTATACAACACAACTTAAAGCATTCAATAGTTATGATATAATTTAAAACCATCAACTAATACTGAGATAGCGAAAGCTTATGAGACAACATATGCAAGTTGAGAAATAAAGCAATAAATTACAATGTTCAAATGAAAATAAGAAAAAATAACATGTATAAATATTCACATCTATTGGTTGATTTTTAATGGAGCGTGCCACGACGTTGTACAAGTACCTATATTTTTCGAAATTTCGAACAACTTAAAGATCCGACCTAAACTTTTAAAAAATAATATAAACGAAATATGTTCAAAGAATGTCATTAGCCGCTGTCCACAGGATGGACGATTAAAGATCATTCGCTGTTTTGATCACGGAAAAACAAAATCCGAAATCTTTTTTAACGTAACTGATGCAAATACAATACGACTTCCAGCCATGATTATTTCTAACACTTTTCAACCAAAACTAAAATAATATTTATATAAACGCCCCTTATTCTTAAACTTTAATCCTTCCCTTAATTCTTGTTCTAATTGTTGTAGTTTTCTAATTTGAAATCGTAACATGACCTCTGTTATCCATTTGACATCAGTTTAGAAAATAACCCTTTCCCAATAAATTATACATAGTATTCAAAGCGAGAGAAGTAATTGATCAGGTTGTAAATAGAAGATATTATACACAACAGGGGGGAGGGGGCTGAAGGTCGTCTTTGACGTCACTGCCTGACTCACCACGACTCAGCGCCATGGCTACCCCTTGCCTCCGTCATATCTACCCTTGAGTAGGGATTCTTAGAGCTTAAAAAAAAAGTTAAAGAAAAATCCCAATCAAGTTAAATAAAAAATTAGAAGTAAAAAATTAGGAAAGTCTTACTAGGCATAAAAGAAAGAATGGAAAGAAAAAATAGGAAATTATTAATTTTAATATTTGAAGGAAAAATATTTCCTATTAATTATTAAAATTAGACCCATTTAAATTTGGTCAGACCACAAAACAGAGTTAAGGTGCTTATACAGGAAACTGATACAATACTTGACAACATATCATCATTAAACCTTTAAAGATCCCTTCTTAAGTATTTGTAACAAACTAACTTCAATCACATACACATATGACTTTTGTCATATGTGTATGTGATTTTTTCTGTCATATGTACATGTGAATTTTTAAACTTGGATAAAAAAAAGAACTTGAACTATTGAGGACACACTGCATAACTATTTATCTTATTTACACAGCAAAACAGACTTACCTTAAGAGAGCATAAAATTAATGAATAAATGGCATTTTAAAAAATTACAAAAATCTCTTCATATGTAAAGGATCCATAAGGCGATGGCCCATGCAAAGCTATGAACAATAAATGAAAGGGAGGCGAATATTTTTAATAAAATTTTGGTGACAGATTAAAAAAAATTACAGTTATTAAAAAAGGTTTTGAAGACTTTTGGAATTTCCTACGAAAATAAAATTCCTTTCGACATCAAACTACTTGCTCAGTGACTGGAAATATACCTTTAATTTTAAATCTACTACTAGGAATATAAGATAAGCAATGCTTTTAAAAAAAAAACTACTCTGAGTATAAGGCCATCTAAATTCCAGCTACTGGAACTTTTTAGATAAATGCCCCAATAAGCTGAGTTAGACAAATCATGACTTTAGAAATTAAAATTTAAAAAGCTAACAATTTAAAAGTGTTAATAACAATGAACCTAAAATCCTGAGCTTGAGCCTACTCAAACATTAAAATGATGGTTATTAAACTGAAGAACAGTGGGTCAATAAGTAGGACAGAATTAAGTCATATATACCTATGGAAAGAGTTCTTTATAGTTAATTTTGCAAAGCTTATTTCCAAAAAGCAAATTATTTATAATTTATTTATTTTATTGGTTTTTGTATTGCCTCTACCCTGTAGGATCATTGGCAACATCTGTATTTTAGACTTTATGGTAATACTTCGAAATTATAATTTGTATTGTTACAAATTATAATTATTAAAAATGAATTACACATTTTTACTCTATGAACATAAGAAAAGGGTGATCTCTTTAAATTTTTGTCTACAATAAGTCATTAGTAAATTGGGGCTTATTTAAGCTTATATTAGTAAGTAAATAGAATAATAAAAAATAGAAAAATAAAAAAGTAACTGAATGAATATTGAGTATATGAATATTGATATATGAATATATCAATTATTAAGAGATCCATAATAGGTCAAATTATTTTTTTTTTCTTCAAAATCCCAATATAAAGTTTATGTTCTTCCTAAATGATACTAACCTTATTCCTGTACTGCATTCAACTCAATGCAGGTTTTAAGGATGGTTTATAGTAAATCTCTTTGTTGTATATTCCCTCATTCATAGTTTATTATTTTCCTGGTGCAAGGGCACACCACTTCTTTGCATGTTTTCATACCCTAAGGACTGACACCCTACTAAAAAAACTATTTCGTCATCTCCTAGGAGGCAGTGGATGGGTCAGATTGTTAAAAATTTGATTGGTTATGATATACACATTATCATAAAAGTTGGTATGACATTTGCTGATAACTTAAATTAATTCCTACTACTATAGGAAGAGATTCCTATTACTATGGACTGGTAGATTTTAGAAGAAAGGTGACACATTTTTTAGTTAAAATAATTTATAATTTCTTCATATTTCCCCCGTTTACACCTAATTCTAAACGTTTGAAGATTTAATGACCAATTTCTCATCTGACAAAATAAACAGAATTTACTAAAATAAGAGGAAAATGATTTCATTACTAATAAAAAAATTCAAAAATAAACAATCTTTCTAGCCAAGAATTAATTTTTGTTTCTAAACAGAGCCTAAGGAATTTGAGAACACTTCCATTATTGGAAATAAAATTTGATTTCACAAATAATTGTTTTTTTATGAGACAAAAACCATCTGGAAATTAACTGAAACATATACGGTTATGACAATAATATTCTCTTTGTTTTGAATTATACCTCACTAATCAGATTAATTTCAAGTTCTTGGGTTCATACAGAATTAAACTGAATATAAATATTTTATGTGCTCCTAACTAATAAAATAATATAATAAATATTCGATAGAATAATTGTAATTTTAACCATGACTAACAGAGAAAGAAGACTTTGAAATAATTTTCTTAACAGCAGCTTCAAGATCAAATAAATGAGTGTCATTACATTCTGGTGCAAGATTTCTCATAGCCGTCGCCAATTGAAACAAATATTCGGAATTCGAACCACTTGGGCCTGATGATTCAGAGATCTGTTTGGCAATTTCTTCAACCTTGGCTTCACCAAGATATGATGAATTATCTCTAGTAGCAATATATAAAAATAAATCAAATGGTTTATCTGGATTATCTTTAGGATAAAACTTCACAGTAGATCTCTCATAACCATTTTTTTCACGGTAATCAAGATGCTGAAGAACACTTTCGATGTTTTCTTCAGCTATTTCATAGGCCACACCCCATACTATATCCTATAACACAATGACTTAGTTATGTCAATTACATATTGAGAGAAATACATAAGTATTATTTAAAAAAAAAAAAATCAAGTTTAATATGAAACAGAAATGTTATTTCATTATTACTATAATTATACATATTATTAAATTATGATAAAGATTAATAAAAATTAAATATTATATATAATTCATTGAGAATCAGGAACCATTACCACTGCAGGTGCCCCTTAATAGGCACTAGATAAGACTCATATATTTTTTTTATAATTATTTCAGACTTACTGTTTATCACTTAAAGTGTTGATATTTAAATATAACTAAGTTCATAAAATTGATGAATGTGTTAACAGCTGAATTTTAAGCACTTATAAACCTCTACCAAAGGAAAAAGTTATGAATGGACTAACAATCTATTATAAAAATCTTGGAATATAAACATGCTTTCAATTCTTGATCCTACTCATGGCTTTGTTTCCCTTAGCTGGATTAAAAAATTGATATTCTATGATGTCTAATCCAGACAACTAGACATGTACAATAAATCTGGAGGCAGTTTCCAGATCATTTTCTGAGACATCATATCAGTTAAGCATCCACACCTAAATTAGTTGAAATTTACTTTAATGCATTGGATCGTAAAATATGTAGCTCATTTGAATACTTTAACCAAGAACTAAGACCTTTGACTGCAAAATATCTGCCATATGAGTTATCATTAAAAATGTAGGTACTAGTATCGTTATGCTACTTCTAAGGGATATGGCGCCGTCTAATAAGGCCCACATCTTAACTGAAAAGGACCCTTTTGGGGGTTTCTTTACTTATGAAGAGCGGGCATAGCAAGCTGGAGTTAAAAGGAGGGATCTAATAAAGCTGATCACAGCAATTTGAACTGAAGAGGACATGATGGGAGTAAGTTAATATAGCGGCTAAATAACCTCTCAAAATAGGCCACACTCAGAAAGAGCATACTGATAGCTTTACCAAAATTTATTTTTAAAAAATCACAAAAGCCCAAAATCATTTGCATCTTCTGATTTACGTTACTAAGAAAACAAGTAAGTTGGAATACGAAATTTTTCAATTTGATAATCTGCAATCGGGACGTGTTTTAAAAAATATGTATGCCAACAACCAAAGAATGTAATTGTTCACTTCATTAATACTATGGAAACCAGTAGCGGATCCAGAAATTTTCTGAGGGGGGCACACTTTTTTATTTTTTAAAACTTTGCATCATAAAGGACGTAATTTAAAATATTAGTGCACATTTAAGTAGTAAATATCTATTAAATGATTAAATACAATCCATTTTTCATTTAAGGAGTTTAAATAATTATTAAAGATATCCCTTTTTATACAGAAATAGTAATAATTGATTGGTGTCCTCACCTCCCATGGGGGGGGGGCCACCCCGCGACCCTCCCCTGGATCCGCCAATGATGGAAACTACAACTTAAGAAAAAAGCTCTTAATCAATCAAATTGATAACTGGACATTTATGCATGAAGAGTTCTCATTTTTTTATAATTAAACTATATAATTGCAGCCTCTTAAGCAATGAGGGTGATAACATAATACTTCTTAACTATTAGATAACAATCATAAAGAAAAAATAGTTTCAAGATAATAAAGTACTTGAACAATAAAAATATAACAGAGAAAAATTAAATTGGTCTGAAAACTATACGGCAGAAATTTAATTCACTATTTTGGACTACCAAATATAATTGGCAGGATCATAATAGATTATTATTATTATTTCAAAAGTAAGTGTAACACAAAATACTTATCATTCTCAAGTACTATAAGGTCAACTGATTATATATTTCCTATTCTGACAAGGGAAAGAATAGATGCATCATAAATAATAAAACTTAGAATTAATTTACTTTACTTATTGAAAATTAACATAATTGTACAACTTACATCTTGGCTTAAAGTTGGTATGAGAGTTACAACACGGCCTGGCTGAAAAATAAAGGAAGGATGTCATGTATAAGCCAATCTTAAGGAAAAAGAAAAAAAAGAAGATAAATGAGATTTACCTTTTCTGGTACTCCCCTATGGTCAATACTAGCCTGATAAAATCGCCTAAGGTACCCTTTTACATAGCCAATCATTTTACTTTTGACAGGAAAATCAACTTTCCAAATCAGAGATCCATAACCAAACAACCACATTTTAATCCGATTTCAGATTCGATGATATAGGTCGATATTAACTCAATTTGGTTAACTACAATTAACAACACATTGAATAATGACAGAAAAAGAATAATTGAAGTCCTGAAGGCCAATTCGGCCAACAGGATGAGGAACACCCATTGTAATGTACTGGAGAAGATTGTGCGGTTACCTATCAGCTGATTGCTTGCCATGGAGATTTTAGTTTAAAAAACTATTTCAAAACAAGATAAATTATGAACCAGTCAAATTTGAAGAAAGAGAATTTTATTTTTGATTACTTTGAAATATTCCTTATTGATAATTCGAAAAAGGAGTTACCTATTAATATATTTTATAAATCAATTTTATTAATCTGCAACTTTATGTGTCACTGGGTAATGGCGGGAATATCATTTAGAACGGGGACCAATGAAAGGACCAAGATAGTTGTTTATATTAAGGTTAAAATATTTGAGTTTTAGCGCGCAACCATTCATCAATACCTGTTCTGTTTTAATTTATTCACAGTAATTTTGATTTATGCCTTTTCTCAATTTTATTTTTAAATATGGGTATTCAAGGACTGCTTTCTTTTCTGGACAAAGCTTCCAGACCTGTCAATATTTCAGAATTTTCTGGTTGTACAGTGGCTGTTGACACTTACTGTTGGCTACATAAAGGAGCTTTTTCATGTGCAGAAAAACTAGCTAGGGGTGAACAAACTGACCAGTATGTTGTGAAAATTTATTTTAATTGAATTATTACCTATACACTTGAATGATCAACCCTGTATTCATATTTTAGGTATGTGAACTACTGTATGAAGTATGTTAATATGCTGTTGTCTTACAACATTAAACCAATATTAGTCTTTGATGGTCGTCATCTTCCAGCAAAGGCTGAAACAGAAAAAAAGAGAAGAGAGTGAGATAAATTTAATCAAACTAATTATTATGTTGATAAAACTAGGTGCTATCACTAATATTTATTATTTTTTAAGATTGCGAGAAAGTAATCGGAAACGTGCTGCTGAGTTGTTGAGATTAGAACGGGATTCTGAAGCAAGAACACTTATTCAGCGATGTGTCGATGTTACTCATGAAATGGCTTCTAACCTCATGAAGCAATGTCGTGCTCAAGGAGTTGATTGTATTGTTGCACCTTATGAAGCAGATGCCCAGTTAGCTTTCATGAATCTAAGAGGTTTCGCCCACATTGTAATAACCGAAGATTCGGACTTGATGCTATTTGGCTGTAAGTTGGTAAGTTTCTGTGAAGTTATTCTTTAATGGATCACTCCCGTATAGTAAGTGAGAAAAGCTGTATTTTTACGGAATATTGAAAGAATTCAGTTGTGTCTTAAATCTAGCAAACCTCTAGTATAGAATTAGATTCGAATAGCTACTGTGGGATTAGCTGACACTTAAAGTTAAGGTAGATCCGCTGTTGTCCCGAACTCCTTCGTTTCTGTTTGGGTGATTCGCAGATTAAAGACAATTCTACTGCTGCTGTGTTGTATCTGGATGTGACCAATACGGTGCCACTTAGTGTGGCTCCAATCTTGGCTGACCTGGATTTAAGGGTTTATTTATCTCTGAAGAGCGAGCGGAAGTTGAAAGCTAGAATCTAAAAAGCTAATCAAGGCCCTTTTTAACTGTAAATGTGGCAGTGAGAGTTTGCTTATTTTACAGCAAAATACCTGTCAAAAATTGGCCACGCTCAGAAGTATCGTAGCAATAGCTTTACCGGAATGATAAAATGCTTTATTTTGTTGAGTCGGCCTTACATAAGTTTTCTTACTTTCATTTTTCGTTACAGTAAACATTTTTTTTTTTTTTATCTTTAGAGAATTTCAGATTTTAGAGTTAAAATTAAAGAACTACGACCAGTTCCGGCCAGCAACGCTTGTCTATTGTGGCGCAATAGGTATAATGCATTGAATTAATTAAATCCTATTCTTTTTAATACAGTCAAATCAAAATTCACTGATAAAGATTAAAATGTTTCAGCTAATCTAAAACCAAATAGGATTTAAAATAGAACTTCACGCCAAATTTAAAATTGTTTGATAAAAAATTTAGAAGGGTTAAAGTTTTTATTTTTCACATCTCCTATATGACTATAGTAAGTATTAATGATGCATTAATTTTATTAATTACTGTAATATTTTAGCAGAAGTGAGATTAAATATAAATAACAAATATAAAAGGAGCAAATAAAGAATATAATTGGAAGAAGGTTTAGTAAAACCACAACAGACAGTGAGGAAAAATGTACCAAATTAATCTTTTGCCTTAATATATATTAATTAAATTCAGAACGTAACACATCACGATATGAGATATCGTATCATCAGGTTCTACCTGAAAGAGATTATGAAAAGCGAGCAACCTCGAACCATGCTGCATGTTCTTACATTGCTACTTATCAAAACATAAACATTTAATTTTATGAATGAGATAGATAACGTTAATTTATAACTTTTTATAATAATAAAGTACATTTTTTTATTATTAGTATTCACAGGTTAACCTATCTCTTGCTAATAGAAGATAATGTATAGAATATATAGAAAATAGATTCGATATTTTCCCCACATGTGAAATGGTCACCTGTACTATTTAATCTCGTCCTCGAAGTTGCCATTAGAAGCATAAGGACGAATCCAGGTGGCACCATTTACAATAGGCTCAGACAACACATGGCGTATGCTGATGATGTAGTCATCACAGGGAGAACCAAAGCAACATTGGCCAGTGCTGTAGAAGAATTTAAAAGAGCTGCACAAGATTTAGGGCTATGAATAAATTGCGAAAAGACAAAATATATGAAAACCTCTAGACAAACCAGGCAGAGAAGAGAGATCGTTGAATTGGGAGAAAGCTTTGAGAATCAGAAGCAACGCCGAACTAGAATAGAATAGAATAGATTTTTTATTGTATAAAGCCATACATGCTTGTTACATTTTCTTAACATTGGCCGCTAAGGCATTACTATAAATAATATTTATGATAACAAAACATTATATTAATTATTAAGATACCATTTCACTTTTAATAAAAATTTATAACAGATAAATATTCAGAAATTTACAACTTATACCTATATGTAAATAAATATACACACATTTACAGTATAATAAATTTTTATAAGTAATATTCAAATAATAAATATAAGATACATAGATATACTTGATTCGTAAGTTTATCATCATTTTTTCCTATTAATATTATCATTTGAATTTATTGTTACGACGTGAGGCCTCATCAAGAAGTATCGAGCCGGCTAACCTGAGGTAGATTGCAGATTATTGAAGACAGATGTGAGGAACAGGAACACATGTCTGATTTTATTTGTACTCTTGTAATTTAAGATGTTTTCCAATGAAGATAGTTCGTCATTTTCATTTATATACACCTTTAGAAAATGTTCTCTGTATGGATTACAAAAAGAGCAGCGCAAGAGAAAATGCTTAAGAGTGTCTTCGATTGGTTTCTGGCAGAGTTTACAAGGCTCGCTAAGGTTGAAGACTAGGCGCTTATTTTGTAAAGGAATCTGCAGGTATGCAGCGCTTGAGATTCTAAATTGGCTTATGGCTCTATGTTTTTCGATACTTAAACAGAATGATATTTTCTTCTGGTTGAGGATGTGTGAAGTTGCAGATGCTCCTATGTACGGGGTTGTGGGTGGAGGTCATTGCCCGGTTTATGTCTGTAGACAAGGCATTATTTTTTACTTTTTCCATGATTAAACTTTTGTTTGATAACAATTGGTTTTCGTTGGATAGATCTGTAAAAAACTCCAGTGCATTGTTCATGGAAGCTATTCTCTTAACTTTTGATATCCAATTGTATCTGTGGTCTTGTTTTCTGGTCTCCATAGTTAAAAGTCTATTAAAGCATTGGCGTGGTAATCTATGCTCAGGTAACAAAAGGATTTTTATGCAAAAATTTAGAAGTTTCTTAAAAACTATTACATAAAGCGGGAGACGACCTGTTTCTAGGCGTACTATATAGTTGGGTATAGTTTTGGGCCAGAGATAAACAGACTTGAAAAACTTGGTTTGTGCAGTTTCCACAACTATCAAATGGCTCAAGCTCCAGACCTCAGCAGCATACAGGAGAGTTGAGGAGACAATTGCGTCGAAGAGGGCTAGTTTTGTTTCCCAGGTGTCACTTCTGCCCCGTCGTATGATCTCTCTCATCTTTGAGCTTGCCACTGTTGACCGTTGAACAAAGTGTTCCGCCGTTTGGGAGAACTTTGCCGATGATAGAAAAGGGACTCCGAGATAGGTGTATGATTTGGTGTATTCTAACTGCACGCTATTCCAGTATAGTGGTTTCAGTTTTTTGCTTCTTGGGGATTTGTGGAACGCTATGATTTTTGACTTTTCCGGATTCAGGGTTAAAGAATTTTGCCTACAGTATAATTCTAGTATTTTAAGTTTTTTGTGTGTGCTAAGATTCGCAGAGTAGGACAATATAATCAGCAAGTAAGAGCATCGAGACTTCGCGTTCGCTGTTTACCGGGACACCAGTTGCTCCTCTGTTCCAAAAGAAGTTAATTATATCTGAGATAAATTGAACAAAAAGGATAGGGCTAAGGCTTTCCCCCTGTAGAAGTCCCGTTGCGATATCTATATCCTCAGAATATTTACCATTGATATTAATTTGCACTGTAGCTTCATCATATAATTTTTTTACAATTCTAATTATTTTTCCGCTGATGCCCATTGAAAATAACTTTTGCCACAAAAGATTCTGGTTTATAGAGTCGAAAGCCTTTCTAAAGTCCACGAACACAGCATAGACATACCTTCCTTTTGCCTGCAGATTTATACTTATTAATGAATAGAGTGTGAATATTTGTTCCACACAGCCTCTACCCACTCTGAAACCTGCTTGTTCATCAGGGATTATATTTTCATTTTCAGCCCAAAGCTGGATTCTATTTGCTAAGATAAGGGTAAAAAGTTTTGTAATGTTGTTAGTCAGCGAAATTCCCCTATAATTACCTGGATCCTTTTTATTTCCTTTCTTGTAGATCTGCTTTAGTTCTGATCTTGGCCATGCGAGTGGAAGGTTTTCAGTATCCATGACCAAGTTATAAAGGTTCAACAGGTAGTGTTCCCACTGTGGTGTCATGTTTTTAAATACTTCATAAGTTAATTTATCAGGTCCTGGGGATTTGTTTCGTTTGCTGCGCTGAATACAATGCTGAAGTTCTTCGGCAGAAAATGGTCGGTCCAGAAATGGATGTGTTATGGAGAAGAATAGGGAGTCAACTGGAGATTTATCTGCATATAGAGATCTATAGTATTGTGTCCAAGTAATGATGTCTATTTCGTTTGTGGCAAATGTATCTGGTCTCAGAGATTTGACAGTTTTCCAAAATTCTGCGCTGTTTTTAACATCTTTTAGTCTATTTATGATTATGTTTCTGTATTCTTCTTTCTTCTGTCTTATTAGTTTTATATAATTATTTCTAGTGGATAGATATTCTTCTAAGAGACCCTGAGCGAAATTCCGTTTTAACAATTCTCGATACTTCTTCCTTACTTGTGTTTTCAGATTTTTGCATTCCAAATGATACCATTTAGTTTTGTATCTTTTTTCCTGGTATCTATACGCCATTAAACCCGCTTCAACTAAAGATTCAATCATTGCAGCTATAAAATTTTCATGCAAATGGTTAGTATTATCTGAATTAAAATATATTCGTTGCGATAAGGTAAGGTTGGAGCGGTCAAAGAAGAGCTCAGTTGGAGAATCAGAAGCAATGCCAAACTAATGGAAATGTATGAGGAGCCTGATATCCTATGTGCTGTTAAGAAAGGCAGAATAAGATGGCTGGGATACGTTGAAAGAATGGAGCCCTGCAGACTGCCAAAAATGTTGCTAAATGGTACACCAGGAGGGAAAAGGAAAAGGGGCAGACCCAGGTGTAGGTGGATAGATGAAGAAGACTTGAAGACTAGAAGAAGAGTTGAAGAAACTGGGGATTAGACATTGGAGGAGTCTTGCTGGAGATCATGAGGAATGGGGAAGAATGGTGGCAGAGGCACAGGTCCTACAAGGACTGTAGCGCCCAACAGTAAGTAAGTGAAATGGTGACATATAATTTCTCATGGGACAAACACGGATTTTCTTAGTCCAAGCCAGAAAAAATAGATTTGGCTACTGGATGCTTACCCTCCCTAAATAGCGAAAGAAAATGCGAAAGTGTTGTGTCAATATATCAACTTACACCACCAGCTGTTTGAAATTTATAGAACTTACAAATAATTACACTCAATTGTAGTATAGCACTTAATTTGCAATAAAAGAAATATTGAGGCCAATAATCAAGATAAAAACTATTCTATCTTTTAAGTTGGACAAAACTACACACAATGAGTCAAATTTTTTAAAGATCGGTTGTGCAGTTTCTGATTTTACTCCCAACAAACATCGGGACAAGAGATTTTTATATATATAAAGATTAGGTATAATACCAATGAGCTGGCTTGTTGAATTTATTTCATTTTATATTTGTAGAAGAAATGTGCAAAGCATGAGTTACATTGCACACATTTTTGAAATTTTTTTATTAATACTGTTTTTTTTTTAAACATGAATTGGCTGGCAAGGACCACGTGAATATATATTTTTTCCTGTTTCCTCCCTACACCCTCTGCCTTCCTCTTACTCAACAATTTCTCATCCTCCTGGACTGTTCTCTTCACTCTTCCTCAGTCCATTTGCTCCCTCGTCTCCTTCCTACCCTCAAAAACCTCAACCTGTTTCAGGTTTTCCCGAAAAAGCTCTCTATCTAAGCAATATTTATCCCTTATTTTTAGCCTCTCCAGTTCCTCTTTTATTTGTTTTACGTACCCTCTACCACCATACTTTTATAGCTGCAAACTTTGTTGAAAATTTTGTAGTATTCCCTTTCATTATTAATCCTGACCATGTGCCCGTTGAACTTCAGTCTTCTGGTCCTGACAACTGTTTCCTAATTCCTGTTTATTTCTTTATTGGATTTTAGCCTGTACCCTTCTTGCGTTATCTTGGGTCCGTGAATCCTTCTCAGAATCTTCTTCTCAGTCTTCAGGATTTTCTCTAGGCTTAGAAGGCTGATTGTTTCCATACCATACAGGTCCAGCGACTTTACAGTAATGCCTAATTTTTGCATTTGAGGATAAATTTTTCTTGTAGACATTTCCTAGCCTATTCTATTATATATATCTATTTAATTAGAAGATAAAAGATTCGACCACGGCCTCTGCATCTAAGTCGCAGCGCTCTTACCACTGAGCTAACCGTGGGACCGCCCCACGGTTAGCTCAGTGGAAAGAGCGCTGCGACCTGGGTTCAATTCCCGGCCGTGGTCGAATCTTTTATGTTCTAATTAAATAGATTAAAAATTATAAATTAACTATTTAACGATAAATAATAACTACATACTACTATATACATATCGTATATTAATGCTATTCTTTCTTCTATGAATGTCCTATCCCTTCCATTACTACATATTATCTCCCCTAGGTATTTAAACTTTTTTTTCACTTTTATTTTGCCATATTTTGCGTCCAATATTTTCTTGTTGAAGTTGGTAATGCTTTTCATAATTTCTGTCTTTTTATAAGCGATCTTTAGTTCCATTTTCTCGTATATTTCCTTCAGGGTGTTTACCTATTTTATGGCTTCATCTTCTATTTCTGCTAATAGGTATTTATTTAACATTTTTTTCATTTTCTACTACTAGTTGCATCTTTTTAAATTAAGAATCATTAATTTATCACATTTCTGGTGCATAGGTAATTTTTGTTATTTCTTCTTTTAAAATTTAAAAAGAAAAACTGATTTTTAATGTTTATAAATAATATTTTAGGTACTTTTTAAAATGGACCTTAATGGAAATGGTGTTTTAATTGAACAGCAGAAAATCCCTTTAGCCATGAAACAACACCCGAATCAATTTTCAATGGACAAGTTCAGATACATGTGCATTCTTTCAGGTTGCGACTATCTCAAATCTCTTCCTGGAATAGGACTGGCTAAAGCATGCAAATTCATCAAGAAAACAGCAGATGATAATATTAAAAGGGTAGGTGTTTTTAACAATCAATACTTTATCCGCATTTCTTCTTCCAGGTTTGACCATGTCACAGGTTTTCCAACAGCCAAGCTTTCACCCATCTTGCTGTGGGCTTCTTCAGGGCTAATACAAGATTTCTTGTATTAGCCCTGAAGAAGCCCACAGCAAGATGGGTGAAAGCTTGGCTGTTGGAAAACCTGTGACATGGTCAAACCTGGAAGAAGAAATGCGGATAATGGATTCAGACCATGGAAGCCTGAAACAACAATCAATACTTTCTTTGTTACTAAAGAATAAAACAGCCATGGATTTTCATATATTTGATTATTTATTTATAATTTTTTTATTGCATATTTAGTGTATATCTACATATTATCATTCACATTAGTCACTGAAGAGAATGATTGCTAAATAATTTTGGAAATTAAGTTTTTTATTACACTGTATATTTTTTTTTATTAATTTAATCTTTATTATGGGTTACCACCTTGTTTTAAATTATTTTAAATAATTTATTTTTTAAAGAGAAACGATTTGGCTCCGCCGGGAGTCGAACCCGGGTCTTCCGCGTGACATGTGCGGTATGCTAACCATTGCACCATGGAACTCGCTTCCTAGCGGTACCAAATCCTTCCTCTTCACTGACACCTCTCCCTAGAGCTCGCATATTATTTAATAAATAAATACTTGCAAAACTTGCGAGATCTAGGGAGAGGTGTCAGTGAAGAGGAAGGATTCGGCACCGCTTGGAAGCGAGTTCTGTGGTGCAATGGTCAGCATACCGCGCATGTCATGCGGAAGACCCTGGTTCGACTCCTGGCGGAGCCAAATCTTTTCTCTTAAAAAATAAATTATTTAAATTTTTTTTTTTTAAATTCTCCAAGGTGGATTGCATTGATTTTATCCATACAGCCAGGTTTCGCTAACTTTTATATCATAATATATGAAATAATTATTGTACCTAATTATAGTATATAATAATAAAAGTGTATAAATCTGTAAAGAGATATTGCATACAAATTTGATTATTTGAACAGCCAACTGGTATAATTTTTAATCAGATAAATAATAACTAAGTTTATAGGTTTCTCATCAATTGTTTTCCTATATTACTTTTGAATTCATAATTATTGATTTCTGTATAAATATAAATTCATATTTATTTTACCTTGTTACAGGCACTTACAAGGTTAGGAGCATATTTAAACATGCCCAACTTAATAGTGACCGAAGACTACAGGGATAAGTTTGTAGAAGCTGATTATATGTTTAAGTATCAGCCTGTCTTTGACCCGTTGACTCGACAAGTAGTTACTCTCAATCCTCTTCCTGACAATATTCACAGTCCTTTGGCTGATTCTCTCAGTAAAGAAACAAGTTATCAACTAGCCCTCGGCAACCTCAATCCTTTCACTCTTGAGCAGGTTGATTCCTGGAATCCAGATGAGCCACAGGTATTTTTATATTTATACTCTGGTATTATTTATTTATTTTTATAATTTGATGTTATTTATTTTGTTTAAGTACATTTCTTTAGAAATCTAAGCATTTGAATTTCCCCAAAAAATGTTTTTAATGGCTGATAAACAGCATTGTTAACTTCGAATTGGTGGTTAGTTCAAACATAAATTCCTATCTTTATATTATTACTAGCTGGGATTCCAGGCTTCACTCAGGAAGTTGGGTAAAAGTTGGATATTGTGTAAGTTATAACTGATATATTAGTTATAAAATATTATAGTTGAAAAAACATTTGTTTATAGCTGCATGATGTTACAGCTTACAAAATGATTAACCTTCCGTCACTCGCATAGGAATTCATGACACCATCACTCGCATGTTGGATTCTGTCCATCGCTGGAATAACTTTGTATTTCTATTGTTCTTGATTGTTTTATCTTTAATTTTATTTATTTTAAAATACATTTAGATTATTAGGACAATTTAGGAAGAAAAAAATACAATTATAATAACAACAATTTTTTTATTTACACTTTTATAAATGAAAATACGACAATTTAAGTTACAATACGAAAATTTTTATTACTTTTTCCTTTCTCTCTTATCTATTTGCTGAACATACTTTATTTATGATTATTTACAACAAGATATTTAATATAAACTTGGAAATATTTATTCAGAATTTTCAGAGGACATTTCTTTAGATATGCATTTATTGCACAAAATCACTGAGTGCGTTTCACATGTAAAATTATCACGCTTATAACATCGAATAGTCGTATTGCTATTTTTCTTCCGACCACATTCGCTGCACGTACCTTTCTTCTTTTTCGCTGGTGGTGCAGAAGTAGATGCTAATGGCTCTTCTTGAATTGGAAGCCTACGTTTTAAAAATTCTTTTATATCTACTGGTAGGGAAGGTATACTTTGCCTTGAAATCATATGCTCTTTCATCAGAGCCAATGCTAAATTATATAAGAAAATTCTTCGTAATTTTGGCGATTCATTTGGCTTCGCAAGAGATAAAATTACCTGGGCATTTATTCCTCCAATGTTAACTAAAGCCAAAAATATGACTATTGGCCACCGTCTGCTTATTCGGGAGACAGAATAAGATGCGCACATTTTGTCCACGCCTCCTTTAGTCGCATTATAATCAGCTATTATAGCGGGTTTCCCGGTTTTTTCGTCTACTTCTGCCTTGTCGTGCATAGATGAAATCAAAATAACTGATTTATCTTTTTTTGTAGCCATAATAAGTAACACTTTGTCTTTTTGAAACCCATAAACAGTGTTTCCAACAATTTGGTTTTTATTTGCCTGGAATAGCGGCGGGATTTCTCTCTTATTTTTTTTTAGAGTACCGATTACAGTTATTTTTTTCTTCTGCATGTCGTCGACTAAAGGGATTGTAGTGTACCAGTTGTCAATCGTCAGATTCCTTCCGGAATTCTCAATAGATTTAGTCAGCCTCCTAACTATATCAGCTGGGGAATTAGACAAACTAAAAGGACCAGCAGGCTGCTTTCCAACATAAACCTCTAGATCTGAAGTGTAAAATGTTTTGGCATCGCACAAAACATACATTTTTATGCCATACTTTGCCGGTTTCCTGGGGATATACTGTATCCAACAACACCGGCCTCTGAATGGGTGGAGCATCTCATCGATGGTGACATACTCACTCGGTTTATACAATGAGCGCGTGTTAGTTACAAAAATGTCCAAAATATCACGCATTGCTGCCACTTTGTCAATAGCTCTTCGTTCAGGACGAGTCCTTTTATTGTCGAAGCGAAGGCATCGTAGTAAAAATAAAAATCAGTTGTAACTCATCACTGATCGCAGTAATTCAAGACCGGTCCCATCAGATGCTCACAGCTCTAAAACATTTGTATGATGGCCTTTCTTTGTACCAATCAAAAAGAGGAGTCCCAAAAGTGCCATGATTTCTGCACGGGTAGTGTCCTTACAATTCCTTTCCCTAGAATATTTCTGTTTATTTTCATGAATTTCTGCATTTGTCTCTTTTACTATAATATCAATTATTTCAGTTGATATAAAAGCTAAAAAGGATGAAATTTCAGAAGAGACTTCTTTGGCTATACCTTTGGGACCTGATGTAATTTTTACAATGTTTTTAGCTCTAATTTTTGATGACTTAGAAATACTCACTTTACTCCATTTTGTGATTCCATCTTTACCGATATAAACATCAGTTCTGGTTTTACTGTCACTTTCACTATCTTTACTACACTCTTATTCAGAAGCACTGTTATGGTCACTCAACTGAATGCCTCCTCCACTCAAATCACTGTCTGATTCATCTAACTCTACTGCTTGCCCAGAATTTTTTTCTTCTTCTTCAAGCTCCAAAAGAATTTTTGGAATGTCTTCAAGTCGAATACGCTCGGCCCTATAAAAATAAAAAATTAAATATTATAATAAAATAGGCCGTAAATAGGCAATAAAATAATAAAATAGGCAAAGAATGTGGTTTATCCAGTGTAATATATAAAAATATTTGAATTATGACTAATCAACACGATAAACAAACATTAAAATTAACAGAACATAGTAATAAATGTCTAGAATTATTATATATCTCAAAAAGAAAAAGTTAAAATAAAGAAAAGTTACTTACATTTTTATAACACAAGCACTCGCGCGCTGGATTCTGTCAAACACAGAGCAACTTTCCAGTTCAATAGCTTCCTGGACACTAAGGGTTGGAAAATCCAGGTAGCAACCCCCACCCTCATTACAATGAGTGTCTAAAAATAGAATAGATATGAGTGACAGGTTGCCCAGACCCCTTGGGGAATCCCCATGAAAACAAACAGGAGGCTGTTTGACTCTGTCCAACAGTGCGAGTGACGGAAGGTTAATAGAGTTCATATACACTCCTGGACAAAATTACCATACCAGTTGAAAATTGATGATTTTAATAGAACTATTTAATAATATGAAGGTAGGTTTTAAATTTAAAAAATTGCTTATGCTTTAGGGAAAAAGTCTATTCAATAATAAACAACAAGTTCAATAATAAACATCACTTCATCACTTTAAAAAAGTCAAACAAACTTAGGATTAAAACAAAATTTATAGCAGGTATTGCCACCCCTGGCATGGATGGCGGCATTTAACCTCTGAGGTGTGGACTGAATGAGTGCTCCTATAGCCTCCTGTGTGATGGTCTTCCATTCCTCCACTACAGCCTGTTCCAGTTGTTGTAGGGCGGGTATGGGCAACCTTGGACATATTGTGGGCCAAACTTTGAGACACTTGAGCTTGAATTGGGAAACTAATCCATCGATATTAGGATCAATTCTACTGACTAAGTCGTAAAGAATTTTCCAAATTATCGTCAGTCAGCCTTGTATGATATTTTGATTTATTAACTTTCATCGTTGAAAAGAACTGTTTGCATTTATAAGTACTGCCAAATGTACAAATAAATCTTCTTGTGAATTTTCTAAGCTGCGGGAAATGGTCCTCAATGAGGTATTTTTTTTTAGAAATCACAACTCCACGTCTTCAAATTTATATTTTAGGAGTGAGTTTTCATAAATCTTAAGCAACTCCATTTTCAAGTGTATTGTAGCATTTTGTTGGCATAGCAAATAAATTGAAAGTCTTCCATGGTTTTGTAATCGCTAAATCTGTTCGAAAATTGCTCCAATGGTTACTTGAGTTCTTCAGCATATTGAGCATAAGTGATTTTCATACCCAATGAGCGTGGTGAAATGGTAACTGTTACCAGATAGCATATGTACCTCCCACTAGCGGATTTTGTTCGGAAACGCTCCAAATGGCTGTACAAATCATTTACTAACTGTCCTTGTTTTTGAAGTTTCAAATTTAAATCATTCAAATAGGCTGTAATGTCGACCAGAAATGATAAGTCACATATCCATTTTGGGTCACTCAATTCAGATAGTGGTTTATCTTTTATTTGCATAAAATCTAAAGTGGCTTTTCTAAGCTCGTAAAACCGTTTCAGCATTTTCCATTTGCTTAGCCATCTAACTTCACAATATATATTACATTGTCATATTCGGCTGATATTTCATCCAAAAACACCTTGAACTGACGATGGTTAAGCCCTCGGAATCAAATATGATTGATGGTTTTTACTATCACATTCATAACATTCTGGGGTCAAGTGGACTTAAAACACAAGATCTGTTGGTGGATAATGCAATGAATGACTATCAAATCATCGTTTTGCAAATTTATTCAGTTGCTTTTTCATTCAAAGTTCCGATGAAACCTTTACGTAAGCCAGCAAGAGAAGGTGCACCATCTACACTGTGCATACTCCAACTAATTTTAGACTATGGCAAGCTAAAACTTGTGAATACCTTTCGAACTATCCCTCCTATACTGGTCCCTTTTAGTGGCTGAAAAGCAAGCAATTCCTCTGTAACAGTGAACACCCAATAAATTTAGCAGTTGAGCTATGCCAGACAAATCGGTGCTCTCGTCTAATGCTGTGGAAAATGATTCAAAACCAGCCATATAGTCAGTCAATTTTTATATCAATAGCTATCATTTCTATATGTCGGATAACAGTTCGTCTTGACAAACTAATTTTTTCAAATTCATTTTTCTCTTCTGCAAACTTCTAGCTCACTCTCCTTGATAAATTCTCCTTCGTCAAATGCCTTTAATGACTTTGCCAATTTTGAACAAACTATAAAAATAGCTTTCGCAACGTTATTAGGTTGTGTTCTTTGTTTATGAAACATTCGCTGCAGTTTTTCCAAATTTGTATTAAGGTACTGGGATTTTGTAACTTCTTATTTTTCCTGTCAATGAGTGCAGCTTAGGATGCTTAGTTGAGTAATGCCTCTTTATATTGAATTCTTTCATCACTGAAATGGATTCATTACACAGCAAACAAATAAGCTTACCATTGTGCAAGATGAACAAGAATTCTTCTGTACATTTTTCTTGAAAATGGCGACCCTCTTCAAGTACTTTTTGCTTCTTTCCTCTAGACATCATTTTCGCTTACTTTTGATTAACATAACAAAATATAATTAGTAAGCACTCAAGATGCACACAAAGCAAATTGACGGCTCAAGCAGTTAGCTAAAACATCATTAGTCGAAGTTATCTCCTCAGTAGCTCAAATAGAACTGAACTAAATTTTGGGCCATCAAAAATAAAGGAATAATCTGGAATCGTCTAGTGTAGAGTAGAACAATTGAGAAGCAATAATCTTTTGTTGTGCTGACAGTGAGGTGGCAAACATTAAAGGCTTTGATCAAAGACTATATTTATAGAGATGTTGCAGTGCCATGCATTTTTTTGCACATCATTATAAAATTATGATTTTAAAGAATGCAGAAATCAAGATTTTGTAGTAGTGCAATAATGCTGTCCAGGAGTGTATATTCAGAAATAAGTGGAAATCGGATTTTAATTTTAAATAAGGGCTGAATTTGTAATAATAATGTTTTTTAATAACCTTATTTTAAAAAATCTCTAACTAAATTAAAAAATATTTAAGATAAAAATCAGAAAACTTGAAAACTCCTAAATACATATAATGAATTAAGGAGGTATAGGCACATCTGTAAAATGTATATGTGTTTATGTATGAATATAGAAAAAATAATCAATGAGATTGCCATATATACATTTCAGATTACTTTTTATCTACAAAACATGATTTTATCTATTATCTGTAATAATTTCCACACTGCTGCATTGTCAGGTATAGGTCATCAACATAAGTAATTTACCTGAGGGCGGAGTTTAAATAAGCCACGCCTACTTCT
Organism: Aelia acuminata; assembly: GCA_911387785.2. Taxonomy (NCBI): domain Eukaryota; kingdom Metazoa; phylum Arthropoda; class Insecta; order Hemiptera; family Pentatomidae; genus Aelia; species Aelia acuminata. The sequence goes on along the minus strand of OU426982.1, from coordinate 61,881,274 downwards.
CCTTAGGCACTAAATTTGAAGTGTGTCAGGTTATGCTATCAATGATGACAAACAGATAGAGAGAACATAGAAATCAATACAAGGATATTAAATTTCATGAAATAATTATCAATTGCAATAAAAAAAAGGTTCAGAAATATATTTACTATCAATATTCAAATTATTATTCCAAAACATTATTTACTAAAAATAAATATTTAAATTATATAAATTCAAATAAAAAGTTATAATGTAAAAAATCTGGTGCAATGCGCGCAACACACAACTTTCACTTACCAACTTACTTTGATTAGAAAATGACGAGTTTTGTTAAATGCCATTTTTCAGTCACACAATTTTCCACATTCATTTACTTATTTTTGTTTGTATTTGCTATTTAAAGTTCAATATTTTTTTTTAGTATTAAATAAAAGTTTTTATTTGTGATAATTCGGCAATGCAAGCATAACACTCCAAGTCATCTGATTTTATAATTCTCAATGTAGTTGTTGAAAACTTCATATAGTTCCCATGAAACAAATAATTTCCATTAAATGAACAGAACATCTTTAATTATAAAGCATTGGTCTGTCATTGAAGGCATGCTTGAGCTCAATGTGTTTTATGAGTTGACGGAATATTTTTCTTTTTTTCTCCTTTATATGTTTACTTGATTTTTTTCATATTTCATATTTAGCCATTTCTTATTTTTAGGCGAAACAAACTGGAGACAGATAATTTCTCCATATAAACAAAAACAAAGGTACTTTATAGGAAAACAAAAAAGGCCCCTTCCTCATTTATGCTCCCTCCGAATATTTTAATAATGATAAAGCTTACCTGATATTAAAGAATACTTGATTCTCATTAAACATGACGAGATTAATCAAAATCGTTAAATCTATTTTTGCGAAAATCGAAAAAAATGTTAAAATGGGGGAAAAAGTTATGAAATAAAGTGCCCCCCCCCCTCCCCCGGTTTTCGAACATTTAAATACATCAAATACCAAGATTTTAAAAAATCGTTTGAGCCATTTTTGAATTTGATAGAGAAAATCGAAAGAACCGTAAAAAATGATTAAATAAATTACCCCCTGCTTGACCAATTTTGATGAAATTATTGCTGTCATATCGCGGGCATATACATATACCAAATACCTAATTTCACGTTGGATTATACCAAATATAATCATACGGTTTATAGTTTTTGAGCTAGTCTGTTACACACACACGCACGCACACACACCACACACACACACACACACACACACACACACACACACACACACACACACACACACACACACACACACCCACACACGCGCGCACGGTCCATTTCGCGGGACTTGGTTATTTTGACTCAGGGGACCCCAAAACGTATAATTCCGTTGAAAACCAGAAGTCGAAATTTTTCACGATCGCAATACTTTCCCTTACTATATATTTCATATATATGTAAGTGAAAGTAAAGAACAAAACAATTTTTTTTTTTAAAAGATTTATTTACAATTATGCATAAATATAATTGTTTTCAATGTGAATGCAATTAAATATCAAACTTAATCAAAATATAATTACAAACTTAAAAAGAATATAATTATTCATAAAATAAAATACACAAGTGCAATAAATCAAAATTTCAATACCATGATTTTTTTTCTTTCTGAAAATGTAAAACTCAAAACCAGAATTGAGAACCAGCATGTTATTGATAATCCAATTTGATACTTTAACTATTCTTATTGCTTCTATTACTTCAGATTAGTAATTTAAAACTAATTCCAATGTTAATTGGGGAATATTCCTCAGGCTATAAAAACCAATGGTTGGAAAACTACTATACAAAGGCATAAAAGTATTTGGTCCAAGGATTATAAACTCCCTCCACCACTTCCACCCAAGAAGGACCCACGTGATGTAAGTCGGCCAACTACAAAAGGTAAAATAGCTGTGCAGCCTACATCTACATTGACTGAGAAAATTGCAACTTTGCCTTCAAAACCTGGTGGGTACAGAGTCACTTAGAATTTTTAATTTCCTTAAGTTGAAAACTACGTTTTTGAAAAAAAAATTTTTTTTCAGATATTGGAGAAGAAATAAGTAAATTACGTGAATCCTATGGATTTAAAACATCTCTTACTAATAAGTTATCAGAATCTCATGAAAAGGTGGAAACTAATGATGTAATCGTCAATGTATCAGACGATATAGTTGAAGGAATTCTCAGAACACCTGAAAAATCTCACCCAAAAAACGACATGGAATTTACTTTAGATGACTTACTTTGTGGGGATAGCTCCCCTATTTTAGAAGGAAAAGTATGGCGAAATCCTTTTTCATCATCTTCCAGTCAAAAAAAAGGAAAGCAATCAAACAAACCAGGTGGAGCACTGGACCGATTTTCAAAACTCCGAAGGACTGTTGTCGAAGAAGCTTGCATTGTGCAAAGCAGGTAACACTAAAGTCCTGCTAATTTTATTTTTTTATATTGAATTAGACAGAACTTAAGTAGATCATAAACTAATTGACATATGAGATGTTTTAATCTGCCACTAACCTTACGTACTGATAATACCTAAGTGGCATATATTTACCCATTACCTTACAGTAACACCTTCAAATAGGTTATAAAGCTAAGCTAATCATGGAACAATAACAAAACGCATGTTCATTTCATTATTTTTACTTTTACTTACCTATTTATGTAATATATAGTAAGGGAACATATTGCGATCATGAAAGATTCCTTTCTCCTACTTCCAGTTTTTTTTTTCCAGAAATACAGTTTGGGGTCCCCTGAGTCCTAATAACCAAGTCCCAAAAAATGGTCGTGTATGTGTGTGTGTGCGTGCGTGCATGCGTGCGTGTGTCTCCCCTGAGCCCACTATATACCATACATACCCCCCTATACACCACCACACATAAACATGCACAATACGCCTTTAATGACAGACCATTGTTTATAATTAAAGATGTTCTTTTCATGGGAAAGAGTTGTCAATGTGTTTTGAAACATACATATTTAAAGGAAATTATCTGTTTCTATGATAACTAAAAAATTTAGTGTACTTAAGAGAGCAAATAGAAACAAAAAAATCTGGTGCGTGCGTGCAACACACAACTTTCACTTACCAACTTACTTAGATTAGAAATTGACGTGTTTTGCTAAATATCATTTCCCAAAGTCACACATTTTTCTACATTCATATCTTATTTTTGTTAATCGTTAAAGCCGTTTTTGGGTAAATAAAAAAAACCTGTGAAAATGATACAAAATTTATTAAGTAAAGTCCCCCCTCCCGTAGATCAATTTTGATGAAATTTTTACAGTCATATCTCGGGCATATATATACATCAAATACCAAGTTTGATCAAAATCGTTAAAACCGTTTTTGAGTAAATAAAAAAAACACATGGAAATGATACAAAGTTTATTAAGTAAAGTCCCCCCTACGGTTGATCAATTGTGATGAAATGTTGGTTATCACATCTTTGGCATATAAATACATCAAATACCTAGTTTGATCAAAATCGTTAAAACCGTTTTTGAGTAAATTAAAAAAACATGTGAAAATGATACAAAATTTATTAAGTAAAGTCCCCCCTCCGGTTAATCAATTTTGATGAAATTTTTACAGTCATATTTCAGGCATATAAATAGATTAAATACTCAGTTTAATCAAAATCGTTAGAGCCGTTTTTGAGAAAATCGAAAAAACTTAAAAAGTTATTAAATAAAGTACCCCCTCCCTTTGAGCAATTTTGATGAAATTTTTGCTGTCACATCACGGGCATATATATACACTAAATAAGCAATTTCAGATTCGCACGGCTTATAGTTTTTGAGCTAGTCTGTTCACATACACACACACACACACACACACACACACACACACACACACACACACACACACACACACACACACACACACACACACACACACACACACACACACACACACACACACACACACACACACAGACCATTTCGCGGGACTTGGTCATTTGGACTCAGGGGACCCCAAAACGTGTATTTCCGTTGAAAACCGGAAGTCGAAATTTTTCACGATCGCAATACTTCCACTTACTATATATTTCATATATAGGTAAGTGAAAGTAAAAAGTAAATGAATACGAAAAATGTGTGAATTTGAAGAATGTCATTTACATATTTATCAAAACACGTCAATTTCTAATCTAAGTAATTTATTAAACAAAAGTTGTGTTTTCATGCACCTGATTTTTTATTTTATTAAAATTTAAGTTATTAACCCTTTAACCGGGCGGGAGGTATAAATGCGTCCTTGAAATATATGTTGTACCCTGGAACTGGTGGGACTTATATTTTCGTACAACAGAGGTATTAGTCATAGATACATGTATCCATGTTTATATTTATATATATATATATATATATATATATATATATATATATATATATATATATATATATATATATATATATATATAACTAGCAGACCCGGCCACGCGTTGCTGTGGCTCAGTAGTTATATCCTAATATTTTTAAAAAAATACAGTAATACCAATATTCATTGATAAAGATGAAAACCTTTCAGCTAATCAAAATCCAACGTGATTGAGAATAGAGCATTACACCATTTAAAAGTATTTGGTAAAGAATATAGGAAAGTTAAAGTTTTTATTTTTTACATCTCAAATTTCAATGTAGTTTGATTAAAAAGGAGCTGATTGTGTTTACGACTCACAGAGCTGCCAACACTATCGCCCTTTTTTTATGGATCGGTATAAATTAACTCGAAATGGCTATATTTTTCCACTAATTTTAAAAAGGATGACTGAAGTAAGTTTTGATAACCTCAGCCATTGATCTATTGATTATTGGCCTAACACTACTTCAACTTGGTATTGTTAGTTTAACAACGGGTTTAATTTTGCTCAGGGTCATGCCAATCTTGGTCAACGCGTCATATATGTCCTTTTGATAGGCGTTTTTCTCAATTTCTTTGAGACCTCGATTTCCCAACCCTTCGGCTAATAAGTGTTCGGTAGGAGGGTGGTGTGTTAAAGCTTTTAATTAAGCAATATACTTGAGTGATAATAAATCTCTTCTTAAAGAGGTTTTTACATAATACAATTAAGAATTTTTATTTATTCGAGTACTAATTTGTTCAAAATGTTTTGGGTTAACCTGTTTTTTTTTTTAACACAAACCAAAGATTTGATGGTTTCCACACACGTGAGCAGGCGATACCCATTTCCCACGTGAGTTATGCCATTGCCCAAGGGAAAAACACGGATTTTCAAAGTCCAAGTAGACATTGTTTGCCTTGGGATTTGTTTATGGTCATGGCAAAAGCCAAACGAATAGGATATTGAAGCCTTTTAAATTTTATTGAAAATTCTGTCGGTTCCAGGGGAATAGGTGGCAACAGGGCGATATCTCCTGTAAACCTTCCAGGCAACATTTTTCCTTCAATAACATTTCCTGTGATCCTTTTAATGACCAAATGTGTACCGTTGCACAATTGGGGTGGATTTAAGTTACGAAGAAGAATGATCGGTGAGCCAATCTTCAACTGGAGATTGTTTGGGTGTATATTCACAGAATTCAAAAATTCAGATGGGAAATTTACGGCTTCGTTTACATCTAGAACATTGTCAATTGATTTTGGAAGTTTATTTCATCGAAATCAACATTTTTTGCTGCCAAAATAGCACGAATACCCAGCCAATTATAGTCCAAATAATTGTTCAAAATATCAGGAAAGACACTTTATATTTCGTAGACAGTTCATTTTTCGTCTCTACAACAGTTCAGAAATTTTCTGGTAATTTGATAAATTTTGAATTTCGATGCAGCTCTATTTCACCGTTTCCAATATAGAGCAATTGTTTAAAAAATATATCTGCCGATGGATTATTTTGCAGTGGTACTCTCATATTTATGGCGGATAAATCTGAAACTTGAGGTTACCCAAATAACAATTATTCCTGTTCAGTAGAGGTGTAATAATCATTAAATGTAAAATTTAAAAAATGCCGCGATTTGTAATCCTTTCTTAATCAACAATCATTTAAAGATAAGTAAAAAATTGTATTCTGGTGAAATTAACAACGAAATATCATTCCCAACAATAGCCTACTTTAAATTAAAGAAAGGATTAAAATCTTCGCTAACATTTCTTAAATTTTACATTTAAAGATAATTACAACTCTGCTGAACAGAAAGTAACAGCCTCTATTCGATTGGGATTAAATTTTCTCAACTTTAAATTATTGTTGATAAAGGAGGAATTACAAATCTTCACTGACATTTTTTAAATTTTACATTTTAGATCTCGGGATAAAAATGATAAAAAGGTTTGGTAAAATAAAAAAACACTGTATTTAAATAATAATAACAAAACGAATAATGAAAATAAAGAAACTTCTGTAAAATAAATCAACTGAAAATATAATATTAAAGTCTTAATTATGCAGTTCTTTAGCAAATCACAAAGTATCCCACAACACCTAATCAAAATACACTCTTTTTGTGAGGGAGTTTTTACGACTGGTTACCCCCAGTGTAGCCAGCTTACTAATTTTCACTAATTTTTGGCAACACTGACTCCCCAAGTCAGGTTTCTATTAGGTTACACCTATGACAGTAGGTGCCGTTACAACATTTATAGAATATTATTTCAAATAATAGCCTAATTTTAATTATTAAAATGTATTTACTTTACTAAAAGTTGATATCACGGTGGGCCACAGCAAAGCGTTTCAGCTCTTAGCTAGTAATTTAATTTAAGTACAAATAAAAAAGGAAAAGGAAGAAAAAGTACCTACACATTTGAGAATTTATTGTAACCTTTTCTTGATTTATTTATTCTTTAATGAAAATTAACAATAAATACAAATTTGTATTACTATTTGTCTGTGGAAAATAATAATATAGGAACAAATAACTGCACTCACATAACGCAATACAAAATTTTATAATAATGATAACCTGTATTACAATAGCATGCTTATAAAAAAAAACATTATGAAATCGACATATGACGCCATGTTAATAAAGCGAAACACGACCTACTGTATTTGCAATAATTCGCTATATAAGAATTATTTTGATCACTAATCAAGTTAAAAACTATCCGGTCCGTTAAGTTGGCCAAAACTATATACATTGAGCCAAATTTCATTAAAATCGGTTGAGTAGTTTCTGAGAAATAGAGAGACAAACATCGGGACACGAGATTTTTATATATATAAGGATAATATATACATATATAAATAATAATAAAAACAACAAATATTTCAGGACGTCTATATACGTCCCGTCCAGTTAAAGGGTTAAGCGAAAGTTGTGTTTTAATGCACCAGATTTTTTATTTTATTCAATTGGATACTTTTCTGCTGAAAACACTTGAACTGCAGCAATATTTTGATCGTGAATTGACCCTCCTTTTTCCAATTATGCGCATTCTTTTCAGTCAAAAAGGGGCTTGATTAGTTCTCTATCCTCTGCTCGCTCTAAAGGGATAGCAAACTTCCAACGGGTCCTTTTCATTGGACATTAGGGCTGTAGTAATAGGTCCTTTACAGTAGAGATCGGGCCTAAACTAAATAGAAGTCGAATGTTGAGATCTAATAAATAAACGAAACAGACTAAAGTAAAAATTTAATTTGACAATAAACAAAATTAACAACACAAAATGACTCTTTCTTGTAAAAACTCTTTCTTTCTTTTACACTGCAATCTCCTGAATGAATGAATGATGACGTTCTTCTTTCATCATAATTTTTTTTTCCAAATTAGCCTATTAGAGGTTTCATATCCCCATCTTCATTTCATATCTTGGCTAATTATAAAGATGGTAAACAAAATATAAATTTTTTAAAACTCACTATATTAAAAAAATAACTAAAGACTATTGTATTTTTCCAGGTATTTTGGTAGTTCCGTTAATTCAAAACCAGATTCCCAAAAGACAATAACTCAGGAGACTAGTAGTACAGGTTTAAGTCAGTCTTTTGAGGAAATTATGGTTAGTCCATGTGATCAGATAGATGAGACTGTTAAGTTTGAGACAACTAGAATAAAAAAAACACCTGATAAAAATGCTTTTTCTGTGACAGATATAAAAGAAACTGAGGAACCAAATAGAGGGAAATCAGTATTATGTTCTCCTAATAAGAATGCATTTTCAGTAACAAGTATAACTGATAATGATGAATTGAATACAAGAATCACTTCACCTTCCCCAAGGAAAAATATTTTTTCTGTTACAAGTACAGTTGATAATCAGGCCTCTGTTCCAAAGCCTCAAAGCTTTTTAAATATCATTGATACTCTATCTAAGACTAAGAATGTTGAAGATGAAGGTGTTGAACCCTACAAGAAGGAAAAACCAGTTAAAAAATTAAGCAGCCCATCTTTTAAATGGAAGCAACCTCTTTTGGACTTCTCATTTAAAAAGGATGTACCTGGGAGTGATAAAAAAATCTATGAATCAAAGATCCCTCAGGTAATATAAATATAATATAATAATACGTAGTTTCTTTTTACATTGTTTTTCTCTTATTTTTCATTGCTACAGTTGACTAATGGGTTTAGTGACATTCTACAAGGCATTTCCAATAAGTAAGAGTAAAAGTAAAAAAAAAAACTTAAAATGCTGGGTTAAAGACTTGAAATTTATTTTAAATTAAATGAACAGTTGTATACTTTGTGAAATAGGGGGGAAGGGTCGGTCAGCCATTAGACCTACATGAGGTACCCCTCCCCTTGGTTAAAATATATAAAACTACACTAATATTATTAATATTAAAGTCATAAAATCAATTTTTACTTTCATTTACTTATTTATGAAATATATAGTAAGGAAAAGTACTGCGATCGTGATAAATTACAACTCCGGTTTTCAACGGAAATACACGTTTTGGGTTCCTCTGAGTCCAAATAACCAAGTCCCACGAAATGGTCTGTGTGTGTGTGTAAACACAGATTAGTTCAAAACTATAAACCGTATGAACCTGAAATAGGGTATTAGGTGTATGTCAATGCCCGCAATGTAACAGCAAAAATTTTATCAAAATTGATCAAATGGAGTGGGTACTTATTTCATAACATTTTCCCCATTATTACATTTTTTTCGATGTTCTCAAAAACGGCTCCAATGATTTTGATCAAACTGGATATTTGATGTATGTATATGCCCATAATGTGACAGCTAAATTTTCATCAAAATTGGTCAAACGGAAGGGGCACTTTATTTCATGACTTTTTTTCCCATTCTAACGTTTTTATGAATTTTCTCAAAAACAGTTTCAACGATTTTGATCATACCAGTCATGTTTAATGAGAATCAAGTACTCTTTAATATCAGGTAAGCTTTATCATTATTAAAATGTTCTTAGGGGGCTTAAATGGGGAAGGGGCCTTTTTTGATTTCCTATAGAGTACCTTTGATTTTGTTTATATGGAGAAATTAACTTTCTCTCAACTCCTAAAAATAAGAAATGGCTAAATATTCAATATGAAATCAAGTAAACATGTACAGGAGAAAAAGAAAAATATTCCGAGAAATCAAAAAGCACGTTGAAATCCATGCATGCGCAGTGTGCCTTTAATGGCACCGTTGTTTAAGGAAAGGTTCTGTTCATGCGAAAGAGTTGTCAAGGTGTTTTATTCTACAACTAAATAGAGAATTATAAAATCAGACACGATGGAGTATTATGCTTGCATTATCAAATTATCACAAGTAAAAACTTTTATTCAACAATAACCAATTTGAGTTTACTTTAGAGAGCAAATAAATAAGTTGGTAAGTGAAAGTTGTGTGTTACGCCCGTCGCACCAGATTTTTTTTTAAATTTTATAGAAATTCATAATGTCAGACAAACAATACAAACTCAAATAATTAACAATGTTAAAAAAAAGTATCAACTTGTAACGACATAGTAACCATATCATTCCATCTTCACAGCAAGACTAACACTCCAGTCCATTGCTCCTTATATTTAGTCTGAATTAGAACATTCTGAGCGGTTTCCGAAGAGCTTAGAACATTCTCAAACGGTCGCGAACATGTACTACAACAGTTGGTTATTGTTCCAACAATTAGTCTAAAACTCTTTTAAATCAATTTTTTTTCCCCTAGGTTACAATATATTTAATTTATTGATATCTCAGCCAAAATAGGTAAAATAACTGCAATAATATGTTTTTCTCAGGCTCGCTTAAGTAGCACACCTGGTAAAAGTCCTAATGTTAAGAAGAGGGCTGGTAGCCTTTTAGAAAAGAACAACTTGAAGAGAAAAAGTACTGAAAATGGAGTATCACAGCAATCACTTTTTGACATGTTTGCCTTCAAACCCAAGTAAGTTATATCTTATTGTGATATGTTTAAGGTAGCCCTCGTGAAGTGTAGTTAGTCAATTCTCCGAAAATTGTGTAAGTCTGCTGGATATGTGACAGTCCACGTTCATTTTTCTATATGATTTTAATTTTCAAACTTAATTATTTTAATTTGCAAACTTAATTATTTTAATTTTCAAACTTAATTATTTTAATTTGCAAACTTAATTATTTTAATTTGCAAACTTTATGATAGGTAGTTGGTAGAATACTGATTATAATTGTATTATATAGTCAACTCCCAAATGTCATAATCCAGTGCTAAAGTAAATAAAACTAGTGATAGATATTCACCTTGTTTTAACCTTCCGGCGGGCGTGTGGGCGGCAATTTGGCCATCTTTTTAGAAAATATTCACTTATGTGTCAATAAGCCAGCGCAGCCTAGCGAGACTCACCGGTATTGCTAAATTAACACTTTAGACAAGAGATAGGGAGTCGGTATTAAATTTTTTTTTTCGAAATGTCTGCATGAGTCAGTTCCAAAGATGAGCATGTCTAGTCAGGTGTGTAAGGGCGGTCAGATTGCCGCCGCCCGCCTCTTCGTGAACTATTTTTTCCTGTCATCCAACCACAATGTAAGTATATATCTTTTTCAATTACATCGCATATTCACTGTAATATTATGATTGGCCATTGTTAATTTCAGATAGTTTTTTGTTTATAAATTTTCCCTCAAAAATCAAACAAAAATTCTAATAAATTACAAAAATTGTTTTTTTATATATTAGTTGTGTGAATACTATTGTATTATTTCCTATGTTTACCTTGTTTTTTTTTACTTAATTATATCCAATATATAATTGGTTTTTTAACCTCCTGGGATATTTATATTATGGGTATAGTATCTGTTAACAGTATTGGAGCAATCACCAAGACAATCTCAAATATAACATTTATTGCTTCATCTACAACGTTTTTGGCTATTTCGCCATTTTCAAGTCTCAATCTGAATAAAGATTTAATTAATCCAGCTTTTTTAAACAGTGCCTTCATCAACCCTAAATAAAACTTATTTTTTAAAATAAATTTAATATATATAAACCATTAACCAGCGGACTTTTTGCAGCACCACAATATCTAAACTGTACCTCATTTGCGACTGACTTTAACCCACCTGCTGTATTCAAACTCCTCACATTCCACGTCCCTATATTTTTCAACTTGTGCCATGAATCCCCTAAAGTAGTCCCCACCCATAGACCCAAAAGGGGGACTATTTTACTTTTGGGTAATGAGCGTTTTACCTTAGTAAGATCCATGACTGTGATGTTAGGGTGAACTAAAAATATGTGCGTAGCCTACCTCAAACCCTCCAGCAAGCCTAGGGGGTTGCTCTAATTGTTGGTAAGTGAGTCCTACGGACTTAGCAGGGAGGAACTGTCTAGAAATTTCCACTGACCATCCATACATCCACCACCTGCGGGATGCTCCCCATACCCAACAGTAATACCCAATTGTATGCTCCCCATGCAAGTAAATAGTAAGAACTTAAAATTTTATTTTCGTTGTCCTGCGATTGATTGTAAAAGCTCATAGCTGGGTCAACTTTAAATGCCTCAATACCAGCACTTGGCTTGCGATGTTGAATCAAAGTGCAAAACTTCATTCCCTCATTTTTCATTGTTTTGGAATATCACTATGGAATGAGGTATTAAGGGAGTTAAGATGATATTTCAGACAGCTTTTCTTTCAGTTTTATTGATTTCAATACCTGACTTAAGGTTAATCAAGAGTGCTGGTATCCCCATGAAAGTCTCATTAGCCATATTTTAGCCTATTTTTCAAACAAATTCCAGTGTAAAAGCATGACCCACAGTGGTCCACGAGGCGAAAAAAATCAATTTTTTGACATTTTTGAAAAAACAAACGAAGTTCATATTTTGAATGCTTAATAGTTGAGTATTAAATACCCATGATTAGGAAAGTTGGTGGTGCATTTTACATTGTATAATAAATAGAAGTATTCGTCACATACGAACAGATATTTTTTTAGTGTAATAATAGGTCTTCTATTTTACTTTTAAAAATACGTTGTAAAACAAAGTTATAATTTCCTACTATCCTTTATCCTACTATTTTTTTTGGTTTGAAGATTTTGATTTACAATTGATTACAGATTTTTTAAGTAGATGGTCCAATAATCAACTTTTACGAATGTTTAGTAATCCATAACTAATGAGCTCCATCAAGCTCCGTTTTCATACCTATCTGAGAATAGCACTTATACTCTTGTCTAAAAGACCCAATAGGATTGACCTCCCCAACTTGCCTCTGCGGTTTGTGTCTCAATAATTCCAACTCGAGTATTAAGACTGAACTGTTCAAGAGTTAACAGAGGCACTAATTCCTCCAGTCGATAATATTTATTTATTTTCCTTAGACTCTAATTACTATTTCAATAGAAAGGTATTCTCATCTACAATACATTACTGGAATCCAAAATGGAGTGTTATCCTGAAAATATTGAAATCACTAAGAGTTTTGCCATAGTTGGTGAGCAATCACTGCTTGAACATACCGTAAAAATTTTTGATGACATACCCGGAGACCGATCTGAATTCTGTATGCCACAACCTAAATCTTCTCAGTTGAACGATTTAGAAATATTGGGAAATCTACCAGAATCCGAAGAAGCAATTCAATTCGGCCTATTTCCTCTACACGCAAGAATTATATTTATGGCGTGTGTTTTGAAAATTTTAATTAGATTACCGTTTCAATAATGGAGAACAACCAAGGATACCAAAAAAGTTTAGAGCTATGTTGGGACTTAACATTGACGTGGTGAAGCAATATAGGGATGCAACGACGATTTTTCCAGGATCCACCTATTACAGCTAATATAACTGGAATTAATGAAGAACGGCTTTGGAGTTATCCTGGACCTAATTAACAGTGGTGCTGCTGTAGATCCATCAAAATTTGGAAATTATTGTCAGGAAACTGCTATTATATTTTTAAATTTATATAGATGGCACAACATGCCTAATACTGTCTATAAGTTTCTTTGGCACGGAAGCAGAATAATTTCAGCTGCGATGTTGCCAATAGGGATGTTGACTGAAGAGGCACAGAAGGCGTGCAACAAAGATTACCGCCAATATCGTCTCAGCAAATCAAGAAAATGTAATATAATTTCGAAAAACGAAGATGTTTTCCATATGCTCCTTTTGACGTCAGATCCCCTACATTACTAAATTTCGCAAGAAACCTACAACTAAAGGAAGATTGTATTTTCATCCAGAAGTAAAAAAACTTTAATTATTAATTGAATAAAGTTTGTGAGGAATTATATTAGTTTTTACGAAATCTATATTCAATTGCATGTTTTTTAATCTTATAAAGCAAAGAATTTTGCATTAATCTCGTAAATAAACCATGAATATATCAGATATTACCGTTTATTTATTTATACATGACTCTTGAAAAATAAAAAATAATATATCGTGTGCTATGTAATTTTTTCGCCAAACCACCAATTTCGGACCACTGTGCGCCCTTGGACCTTTTTGGCAACTGTTAATTTTTAAATTAGATAGGGCTAATTCGTCTAAAAGTCCAGCAACGCCAATTCCCTATTATACATTTGGTACTGCAGGTGAGAATTTACTACCCCCTATATCAATTAGTCTAGTGAATATGCACCAGTACCATTTCTTCCCCCTTACATTAATGGGATACTTGGTAGCCATCCAATCATGTAAGTCTAATCCTCCCATGTAGGAGCTGTACTCTTTAGCAAGGAATGGCTGTGAGATTGGATTTTTTTTTTTTTCACGGCAATACCTCGTGACATTGCCTACAGGCTCTATGCTACTGTGGTTGTCGCGAAAATAACTTAGTACTTATAGTTGTTATAGTCCGGGAGCTGAGGGCCAAAATGGGTGGAAATACAAATAAAAACGTGAAATTATTCGTAGTGCTTACTTCCTGCTACGACCTAGCAGGGGTAGGTAGAAGAGTCTACCCTAATCATCACCAGTTGCACTTCTTACCACTGTCGTATAAATAGTACACCCGATTTCATGCACATAACATTTCCATATTTTGCTTGATATTTCATTCATGTTTGGACAAAAGGGCTTAAGTCATAAAAAAATGTTTTTGTCTCGTCTTCTTAAAATTCATAATTGACTATAATTTATTTGTTATTCATTGTTTCTGTTAAGAGAATATAGTTTTATTTATTATTCTGGAACAAAGAAGTACAATCAGAAAGAATTTATAATGATTTTCAATAGCTTGGTAAATCGTTTAAGGGGTTCACATTCAATGATTTAACCCCTTTTGACCAAACACCGGTTGGATTTATAATACTGCTTTATTTTGTAGCATTGGTAAATATTTTAAAACACTATATAACACATAGAAAAAAATAGTAAAAGTTTTCTATTTCTTACGATTTTTCAAATATCATGTTCAAATTCGACCATACTTTTTTCACGTTTCTATTTATAAAATAAATTATTATAAAATAGATAAAATATTTATTATTGGTAATAAATATTTCTTCGGGGAAAAAAAAAACATGTAATAGCTTAATAGATTTAGATTATTAAAAGAAATATTTAAATTGCAAACAAATTTTATGGCAAACAGTGTAAATATTGAAAACCTGGCATCCTATATATAGGACAGTGGTAAGAAATGGGTTAAACAAACAAACAAATTAGATCGTTTATCGATTTAACGTTACAATATTTTAATTAGGATTCTATTTTCTAAATACTGTAACATTTCTGAAGTATTAATTGTTTAGTATTCATGAATTTAAACTATTAACATTTAAAATTTAAAAAGAAAAACCTACAAAATTATTCCCATACAGTGATGAGTATTTCAGATAGTCATTTAAATATAAACAATAACTAATTAAATTCTGGCAATTTATAATGTTGAGGATTATTTTTAAATAAAAACTAATAAACATGAAATTGCAGGCCTAAATTGAAAATGCAATAAATAATGAAGATTATAACAAGACTGGAGAAGAACATCAATTTATATTTTTTAAATATTTTATGTAAACATTGTATAGAAAATACAGCACTTTTTATATTTAATGTGTAGAATTACTATATTAGTTTGTAAAACTGTAAATATATGTAATGTAACAAAATTTCCATCTCATGCAGTATTATCTTATGTGTTCCAGTTCTGTCATTTTTTGTAGCAATATAAGCAAGTACTGTAAATAGTGATGCCAATTCATGTTAATTTTTTACAAAAATAAATTATTGCTTTTCATATACATTTATTTTTATATTTTTTATAACTACACCATTAAATTAATTAATACAATATCAAATTTATACAAATATACAATATATAAATAAAGAATAAGGATATAAATTTTGTAGTTTAACTATAATTTCATATAAAAAACAATTTAAATAACTGACATTTAAAGCAGAATAGAAAAGAATATAAAAAGGCATTAAACCTCCTCAGGACTCATAATAAGACTTCCAGGAATCAGGATGATGGAACATCTGAAATCAAATAATATAATCAATTTAAAACTATAGAATATGTTTTGTTTAAGCTCAATTACTTTAATCATTATATGTTAGTGTGTATGACAGAAGTAAGAATGACAAAAGGAATAGTGAGTAGCAAAAGTGGGTCCTAAATAAAAAAAAAAAAAATAAATAAAAAAAAAAAAAAAAAAAAAAAAGGAACACGGTTTTTTCTTTTTATTTAATTTAAAGAAAATATAGCATCAAACAGAGGTTTTGCTAACAAAGATCCATCAATACAAATAGGAACTGTATTCAATCCTTCATAATAATAAAAAATACTATTATTAGTTCGCAGAAATGCTCATTTTTTTTAACATAATTTTCAACATTTTAACAGAGTAGAGCAAAATGAAGTTATTAATTAAATATATAAAATTTTAGTGTCAATTATAGAGGCAGATAAAACTAAAATATTTAATAGTTGGCTGATCTCAACTATTTTTGTTATATTAATAATAATAAAACATAATTCCACAAAAACTGCAGGTTTTAAAAGGTATGAGTGTATATTAAATTAAATTCAGTCATAGAGGATAGGATGGGTGGGGCCACTGGGTCTGTTGATGAATAATCTTAATAAAATTTTAAAATAATAGATTGTTTGATTTAAATCTCGGCTGCTTTTTTGCAGTAGAGTAAGATCACAAGATGAACCATAATTTGCTGATTGAAGGCAACCTTCTCATAATTTAAGTCTTAGGCTCACCCCCTCTTCTAAAAAATTGCCGTTTTTAATATTTTATATAATTATATTCCTTTTCAATGCATCAACTCTAGCTTCTTATAATTTGAATAATTGAAAAAATAATGCTATTCTGAGATTAATTTTTGCAAGTGATCTGGGGCACCCATGCCATTAACGGCTATGATTTTGACCGCACTTATCCAAATATTGAAAAAAAAACTAGGTTTACTTATCTATTATAACCTATAAACAGTTCAATCTCCTGCTGACTCCACCCCCTTACGTCAACTAAATGTGCTCATAAAATGGACCCTTTTATTCATAATCTTTATTTGATACATTTACTTAAAAATTTATATTCAGTGTCCAATCAGAAAAATCACTCCCCCCATTTTCTATAATTTAACTGTAAAATTTCAATACTCACTTAAATGCAAATACTGATTAAGCAGAACAGTTTAATTTGGGACACACCTATGAAAAAAATATACAATAAATATAAATAGATTTATTTAATTGTAAATTAATTATATTTTTTAACAAAAATGAACTAACTAATAAAAAGCCTTTAAAAATTATGGTGTATTATGTGGCATCAGTCTTTGTAAAAGTTATAAATTAACTTATGAAATAAACAGAATTAATTTTAAATATATCCATAAATTAAAAGTGTTTAATTATCCCCAACATCTACAGCAAAACTTAACAGCTACAGAGTTTACTATCTCGAATGTATTTCGAAAAATGTTAAGTATTTCAATTATCAATTACCTCACAGCTTTTAGATCGTCTAGCTTTGCAATACATTGCTCTTGAGTTATTTCCTCCCCCTAAAACATAATTTATGTTTGCATCATTTTTATAAACCTTAAAAATAACCATTTATTAATAATGTTTAAAAATTAAGATGGAGATAAAAATATAAAAACATGTACCACTAAAACCCATGAAGGGTCTTAGGAGCAGTACTGTGTAAGGAAGCACTGTTTCTTGGTCAGCGCTTGTGCAAGGAGGTGTTTTCATAGAGATACAAATACAAAATATTAAAAAATTTCTGGAGCCTGGTCATCAATATCTACACTTACTAAACTGTTAAACTTTCATTTATTAGTTGTTTCAAGCCATAATCAAATAAATAAAGCTCTAAATATGTCTGTCTCAAAGTGAAGAGTCTTTAAAAAAATAGAAGCCTTTGCACTAATAACTTTAAATTATTATTATAAATTGATCATCCATGTTGCGATCTTGTGTGATATTCCTGAATTCATTAAATTGAATAATGAGAGCCCCGATTTATAAGTAATTTTAATTATTTTTTTCTGAGGCTCTAAAAAAAAACCTTTGAACAGCTAGCTTTTAGTTTAATAAAATTTCAATACAAACAAAGCATATTTGTTTTCATGTGTGGGTATATCGACATATTTTCATTCATATTTTGTCTTAAGAATATTCATGTTTAAAAAAATTGAGAACAAGTAGCTGAAAGAAAGTACATCAACATGAACTCGAAAAAATTTTTGGGTAATATAATAGCTTTAAAGTCTGAAACAGAAGTAATAATTAGCTAATTAGGTTTACCACAAAGATATTAACAATTTTATTACTATCACTTTGTATGTTGACAGGTCCGAGTAAATTAAATTTTGTTCAGTTGATAAAATTATTATTATTATTTAGAGATATTAATATCACTTAGTGTATCAAGAGTACTAATTAGTAAGTATAGTACAACGGTGATGTATATCAACTTTTTATAGGTTTCAAAAAGGCCTAAGATTCTATTAACCACCAGAAGCATTGTAATATTCTTGTTGAACAGGGAATACCAAAAAAGTTAGTAAACCTAGTAAAAATGTGTACAACCAAAAAATTCAAAAAAATTAGAAATATGCTTTCCTAAAAAGGTGTGTTTTTAGGTGGGAATGTACCGATGCTAGACTATACCAATAATTTAGCGCTGCTGCAAGAAGTTACAGAAACTATAAAACGATATTCAGCAACGTTGATGAAATTCAGTAAAGAACTTGGTCTAGAAATAAATACGAATAAGACAAAATACATGGTTAGTTGCAGAATCAGGTAAGATTATGGTAAAATATTGAGGTAGAGGGGAATACATCACCTAGATAAATTTAGATATTTAGTGACTATGATATCTAGGAAAAACGAAACTGAAGAGGAAATCCTAGCTACTTTTCAGTAATTAAATTATTTTGTTCACACCTTTCCCAAAACTTCCAAAACTTAAATATTCAAATTTACAAAACTATTATTCTTCCTACAGTCCTTTGTGGATGTGAAATGTGGCTGCTAACATTGAGGGATGAGCAACGGCTACAGGATTTTGAAAATGAGGTACTGTGTAGACTATTTGGACCAAAGTGGGATGAATCAACTGGAGAACTTAGACGTTCACACAAATGCGGTACGGTAACGGAACCTGGTAAATATAATTGAAATGATAGCAGCGAGATAAAATAAGCAGGCGTGAACAATTTTGAAACTTAGTAGTGAACAAATTCCAAAAAGGTTAATAAGAACACGGTGCCAAATAGAAAACATCCCAGGGGTAGGCCGAGAAGGCGGAAGGATTGCCTTAAGGCAGATCTGTCAAAATTCAGTTATTATTTTGCCCTTCGGGATCAGTAAGCCTTAATTTATGTAGGGGCATGTCCGATAAATTAATTTTTGTTTATTTTTATTATACTTATCTAGTATATGTATGAATCCCCAATGGAAATCTTTATGGAGATATTGTTTCGTTTTGTAAGCTTGGGTCAAAGATTGTGGCCGGCCCAATATCGATAAGTATTGTTATTCATAAAATTAACTAATTAAAATATTTCTGATCATTATATAGATATAGAAATCTGTAAATAATGTACAAAGAAACTTTGTTCACAACTATTTTAATTTTTGGGGAATTATATTTTGCCCCTGCCCAAAAAATAAATTGTTGCAAACATCCCTGCCCGGTATTCATTAATTACTTTTTCCTTGTTCTCATAAATATATCAAATAATAATACATAAATATTTTACACTTAATCCAGTCCTTAATTTATTTGAAATGTTATTTTTTGAAATCATTCAGAATTTCTGTTCCAACATGCTTATGTTCACACTTAGTTTTTTATTTTAAATGAAAATCAGAGCCCAGGTAGTAATGAAAACTAATGTTTTAAACAAAATATATCTTGAATCCTGACCCATGGCTCAAATAATTTAGGTTAATAACTTAAAAAAAAATAACAAATTTCAAAAATAATCATTAGACATACCTCTGCTAGTCTGAGTTATCATCGACGATTGGTGGAGGAGTGGTAGGAATAAGAGGAGGGTAGAAATTAGAAGAATAGGGAGTCATGTTAGAACTTAAATAAGATTCACTATCAATGGATGGAATAAAATCATTTTGTGGTAACTCAACTTTATGATCAGTTCTTTCAGAAAGATCATCATTAATACCTAATGTACTTTTATCGGCAGATGAATTTTGCAAGTTAATATTTTTTATTTGATCAAAACTCTTTACATTTTCAGAAATAAGAAAATCTGGTAAAGGAATCGGATGAATATTAGAACGTTCGATAGAATCAGGAATTGCAGAAAGCACTTTATCCGGTGTATTTTCATTGTCTTCAACTATGATATCATTTCTGGTCAATCTGTCCTCAGTCAATAGAGTATCGGTTTCACTATTCTTAGAAGATTGATGTATAAGAGATGACTGTTTTGGACCAATCGTATTGCGAGGTCGTGGAATTGGAAGTGGTAAATTATTAGGAGGTGATGGGGGATTACCCTGAAGTTCATTATCATCTCTAGATGGCACATCTTCCATAGCCTTGGAGGGTTCTTCATGCTCAAAAAGAGAGGGGCATTTCTGTTCAAAATGATTTTCTAAGTAAGCTTGTGTCATTTCCTGAAAATATATTTAAAAATACTACAATAATTAAAGAACCATTGACTAAAACTTAATATGTGCTATACTGAAAAAGTAACAAGTCTTCGAGAAATTACAATCTATCTTTAAAAATTGTATCAGGTGTAAATATCAATGAATGAATCCTGTGGACGTGATCTCCAATTAGCTGAAGAGGATAAATGGGTCAATCTTCCAGAAAGGGTCAATTTTAGTAGAATTTGACGAACATTAACTTACAGTTATTGTCCCAAAAATGTTTCTAGGTGCATTAAATAGTAAATATTCCCACTATATGAAGCACGCTCATTTCTTTAAGAATTTTTCTTAAATGAAAAAATAGGTATAATAAATACGTCAGGAAGTAATTGAATTAGATTATATGAAAAATTATATTTGCATTGAGATTACATATGGATTATTAAGTTATCGAACATAATAACTACTAGTAAAAGAAACACGTTAAAAGTAAAAATTGATTTTAAAATAAACAAGTCCCTTCATTAGTATAACTGGCCAACAATTTAAAAGGAAAGAACAATCTTAAAACTCACATATATGCGAGACTTATATATAGTTTTAAGATATAAACATAATTTAAAATTTTAAATGTATTCCATCATTTTAAAAAAAAATGAATGAATGCAGATAAAATATAACAAATAACTGCAGTTTTTTAAAATAACTATCAATTATACAGTACCAATAATTAAGTTATGTTATATTATATAGTGAGAAAAAAACACAAATGAAACAGGAGTATGTTACACTATAATATGGAGCTTAGCGTTTCACAGTATTTTTCAATCTATAGATAAAAGATTTCAAACTGATCTAACCTTATCACCCCTTAGCATATTGAAAGTCGATGATTATTCTTTGACTTAGTAATTTATTAAATTTTCAAAATGTGACTTGGGACATATAGATAATCAAAATTTGCTATAGACGATAAAACTTTTTTTAAAAAATATTTAAGAAAGAATTAATTAATGGCTTGGATAGTGCTGAACTCTACATTGGAAGCTGTGTGGTGACTTCATTTACAGCATTTCATTTCAGAGAGCTATGTATTGTGTCAAACTCTTTTGAGAGAAACGAAAAATGTTTAATTTAAATCATATTTTGATATGTTTTATTTAAATGGTGTAACGTGAAATATCTGTATAAAAACATATATATAGCTATTTTATTAAATAAGAAATAATTAAGAGCTGTAATTATAAGTTCTAATTAAGTACGGTCGCTAGTGTAGTTCACCAGTGCTGGGCTCTGGTTGTGTTCTAACTTAACTAAAAGGTAAGATAGCGACATCTGGAGATAAGTCATTCTAGGAGCAGCCTCGCCAGGAACTAGACATGTGGAGTGTGGAGCAACTGGAGATTGATTAGGTTGAGATCCTGTGTAGTTAAGTTTGTTTTTTTTTTGTTTATTCTTTTCTGTATCGCAGTGAGTACTTTTATTTTAATTATTTTTATGTATAATAAAGCGATATATGTACATATATAGAGTAAATATTAGGTTGGTTCATTTGAGCTGTATTCTTGCATTGTAATTTGATTTTTTTTGTTTTATTTTATTACAGACAAATTGTTTTAATTTTGTATATCATATAAGGATATCATTTATTTTTTTGGAAGATATGAAGTTTTTTTTTTTGTTTTTAGTGACCTGCAGGAAATCGTTAATTTATTTAGATAAATATATATATTCTTATTTTTCTTCTAGTGTATTCCGTTTAAGGTATTTATTTTTAAGGAAGATATTTTTATTTTATTCAATTTTTAATGTACGAGTCTTCACATTGTAACTGAGCTGGCGGGTAAGTATAATTATGATTTTAGGACGCGATGTGTAGATTTGAGTACATTACAAAATGGCGCCCGAAACTTTACAAAAAATACATGATGCCTCGGGGAAGATTACGGTTGAGAATTTTAAAAATTTTAGGGGACAATATGATAGATTAAGTAAGTTAGAGGAAAAAATCGAATCACTCTTTTCAAAAATTAGGAGTTTTAATTCTCAAGTAATTAAAAAAGACCTTATAATAGAATCAGCTCAAAATTACTCCAGTTTTATTCAACTTTTAGATATATCTAGAGGTAGGTATTTATCTTTTGTTGAACAAAATCCTTCATCACCCGTTGATAAGAATACTAATGTTCAGTCCAATAGTAGTCAACTACCCCGAATAAATATTCCTATTTATGATGGTAAACCTGGTGAATGGAATAGTTTTATTTCCCTCTTTGACTCATTAGTAAATAAAGATCCAAATTTCACGGATGTTAAGAAATATCATTAATTAAGAACTAGCTTAAAGGGTGAAGCATTAAGTGTTATATCAGGGTTTTCTTTAGAGGGACAAAATTATTCTCTCGCACTAGATGCCCTTAAATTGCGATACGAAAATAAAAGACGTTTAGCGACTTATTACTTGAGCAATATTATAGAATTTCCACCTTTACCTAATGGTCATTATTCAAATTTAAGTAAATATTTGACTACTTTCTCCAATAGTTGGAATGCTATTACGGCTTTACAATTACTGGATACTTTAGACTTTGTAAAATTTCAAATTGCATTAAATGCTCTGGATAGCAGAACTAGGCGACTTTATGAAGAGAGGCAAAACTCTACTTCTATTCCAACTTATAACGATCTTATAACTTTTGTTACGGACTTAAGTCGTAAAGAGTAATTACAACAATTAGGGAAACATAGTAGCCCGAAGGGGAAAATAGCCTCTGAACATGCGGGAAAAAGAGGTACTGACAGTGGTAAGAGAAGTGTACCGGTATATAATGTTAATAGTGACCAATATAATGTTACTTCTTGTGAAGTTAGTCAGCAGTCTGGTTCCGCTGTGGTAACAACTGGGGTAAGAAAGGGAAAACCATGTTGAAAGAAAAAGGCGTGCCCGAACCTGTGGGAAAACCTTCTAATTTAGTAAGTCCCAGTCAGCTATCACCTCCCAACCATGACGCTGTTCCTTCTGGTATAGTCGCAACAGTGGCTAGTGAACAATCGTTGGGGTGTTGGAATTGTAATGGTCCCCATACTTTTTCTAAATGCCAGCAACCTTTGAAGAAGTTCTGTTTTAAGTGCGGCAAAATAGGGGTCACGTGACCTACATGTCCTCGTTGCACCATTTCGGGAAACGGGAACGGGAGTCGGACATAGGGATCCACCCTACTCCCCTGAGTTCTAGAGATCCCATTTTACCTAGTGAAACCAAGCCGATTTGTGTTGCAACAATTATGCATCCCTTAGGGAATAGTTTTAGTATAGCTAAGTCGTCTGTCGAGTTAGCCAGTATTGAGTCATGGCCTTTTGAGATTAGTTCTGTTGAGTCAAAGTCTGTTGAGTTGAGCCCCGTTGACTTAAGCCCTATTCAGAGAAGTTCGGTTAAATCAAGTACTGTTAAGATAAAATTTGTGGACCCTATTCCTGTTGTAAAAATGTTTACTGAACAGAGAAATATTGAGTCGAATTGTGTTGAGTTGAGTATAGTAGATTATAATGTTGATAGACTTAGTTTTGATAAGTCTGACGTTTCAAATTCTCCAATATTAAATCAAGTTGAGAAGGGTATTTCTGCTTTAAGTGCGGATGTAAAAAGTGATGTTAGAGAGCCTTATGTCATTGGGAATGTATTGAAAACCCCTCTGGGGGCCTGCAATATTCAGCCTCAAACAGGATTGCAATGGTTTTTAGGATTAGTTCCTCTCTTTGATGTAGGTAACTCTTTGAAGCCATCCCAGAGCTCTGATGAGTCTGGTACCATTATTCCAGGTCTCTATGACCCAGGGGCTTGTTTATCGTTTATTGGGCATTATGGGCTAAAAAAGCTAAATATATCTCCTTCTAGTATCAATCATTCAGTGGGTATTTCAAGAATTAAGCCATTTGAGGTCCAAATGGCCAATGGAGCAAATTCTATGGTGTACTTTATTTATAATTTGAGGTTTAGAGTAGGAGATCGGTTACTAACTCTATCACTGTACCATTTAAATTCGCTTTCTGTACCGATCCTTTTAGGGATGGATTTCATTAAGGGTCAAGGAATTTGTACGAATGCCCGAACTAATTCATGGTGGTTCGGTGACGAACCTGGGAAAACTTATGAGTTTATAACATCTCCCTGCGTTTCCGATGAGCCAAGATTAGGTTTAGCATGACATGTTTGTGGGATGAAAGAGTTGTTACCAACAGAGAGACAAGTTTTAGACCAAATTGTGGCTGAGGGTCTAAAAACGTTAGAGTCATCCCCTGGTCTGACAACAAAGATAACCCATCGTATAGATGTAGGATCGGCAACACCTGTGAAACAAAGAGCATATACTTACTCACCCAAGTTTTTTGGAAGCTATGCAAGCAGAATTAGATAAATTTTGGAATCTGGTATAGTAGAACCTAGCCATTCTGCTTGGGCCTCACCGGTGGTAATGGTAAAGAAGGATGGTGGCTCATCTTATCGGTTTTGTATTGATTTCCGAGCCATTAACCGAGTAACTGCTAAGGATTCGTACCAGATACCCAATATTAATGTTCTTTTAGATAGCCTCCGACAAGCGGTATACTTGTCAAAGATTGACCTCCGTCAAGCATTTCTTCAAGTACCCCTAGCAGATGAACAGAGTCGAGATTTAACCTCATTCATTGTTCCGGGTAGAGGGTTGTTTAGATATCGAACAATGCCATTTGGGCTTACGAACGCTCCAGCCACATTTCAACGTTTAGCTGATTCAGTTTTTTTAGATCTATGGCCATCAGTAGTAGTTTTCCTGGATGACGTTTTAATTTCTACCCCAGATTTCGACACACATTGTGCAGTTTTGCGAGAAGTTTTCCGTCGGTTGAGAGAATCAGGCCTGCAAATTAACGTTGACAAATGTGAATTCAGGTGTAAAGAAGTACGTTACTTAGGGTATCGAGTAAATTCTGAGGGACTTAATGTTGACCCTCAGAAAGTTAGTGCCGTCATGGAATATCCTCCGCCTAAAAATATCAAGGAACTTCGCCGTTGGCTTGGTATGGCAGGTTGGTATCGGCGGTTTATTGAAAACTTTTCTACAGTAGTTGAGCCCCTTACGAAATTATTGAAAAAGAATGTGAGTTCGACGTGGTCGGAAGAACAATCGAAGTCTTTCGAAACCCTAAAATCGGCTTTGACTTCAGCCCCTGTTCTAGCCTGCCCGAATTTCGAGCTTCCTTTTGTCTTGCAAACAGATGCAAGCCATACAGGATTGGGGGCCGCCTTAACTCAAGTTCAAGACGGCTTAGAGCATGTAATAACATATAGTTCTAGAACTCTATCACCTGCGGAACGAAATTATTCAGTGACCGAGCTAGAGTGCCTAGCTGTAATATTTGGAATTGAACGCAACCGACAGTATCTTGAGGGTTATGAATTCACGGTCATTACTGACCATTCCAGTTTAAAATGGCTCCTCAGTATAAAAAACCCCTCTGGACGTCTTGCTAGGTGGTCTCTTCGACTCCAACCATATAACTTTAATATAGAATATAGGAAGGGTAAACAAAATTGCGTGGCCGACGCTTTATCATGCTTACCCCAGATCTCATTGATCCAATCTGATGTGACGCCTGAGACCAATTCCTCAGCTACCCAAGATGACTGGTACGATAGAAAATTTTACCGAGTATTTTCTTATCCAGAACGCCATTCGGACTGGAAAGTGGAAAACGGACGATTGTATTATTTTAGGAAAGATTTTTTAAAAATGGATCTTGCAGATCCCTGTGAGGAATGGAAGTTAGTTGTCCCCTGGTGTCAGAGACTTCAAGTTCTGCGGGAATGTCATGACGATCCTTCTTCGGGACACTTGGGAATCGCGAAAACCCATTGGCGTGTAGGGCGCAGTTATTTTTGGCCAGGAATGTATAGAGACATTGTCCGTTATATCCAGAAATGTGAGGTATGTCAGCGGGTAAAACCCCGAAATACTCCCCCTGCCGGCCTTATGCATCCTCGTTATGTACAGCGGCCTTGGGAAGTAGTGAGTACGGATATTATGGGTCCTTTCCCTCGTAGCCGACAGGGTAACACTAACCTTTTAGTATTTATGGATGTTTTCTCTAAATGGGTAGAGATGGTACCTGTTAGGAGGGTAACCTCATCTGTACTTTTGGAGAAGTTTCGATCCACTATCTTAAATCGTTATGGAGCCCCATCAGTACTAATTTCAGATAATGGATCTAATTATGTGAGCAAATTGGTTCGGGCTTTGGCCGAAGAAAGTGGAATAAAGCACGTTTGTACGCCACTATACCATAGCCAAGCTAACCCTACAGAAAGGGCTAACAGGAATGTTAGGCAACTTGTGATTAGTTACCTGGAGCCTGGGAAACACCAGGAATGGGACAAGTTTCTGGGAGAAGCTCAGTTCGCATTGAATTCTGTAGTTTACTCTGCAACTAAGTTTTCACCTGCGTTTTTAAATTTTGGAGGAGAACTTCAAGCTGTAGGTCCTCTTTGTCACAAGGGCATAGAACCTCAAGGTGATATTTCGGATATCTCGCAGGAGTCCCAGAATCATTGGGCCGAGAGAGTAGGGAAAATACGGGATTTTCAGGTTTTAGCGGAAATGAATATGCTAGAGGAGTCCTTATCCCAGGGAAAAAGATATAATTTCCGACGCAAGGAAGTAAAATATCAGCCTGGAGACAAGGTGTTGTGTCATGTCCCCCATCTTTCGTCGGCAAAAGAAAAGTTGGCTTCAAAACTTTATTCTAAATTCGAGGGTCCCTATGAAGTGGTATGTGTTAGTACAGGGGGCGTGTGCCGTCTTAAGGATCTGAACGGTAAACCCCGGGGAGATTGGCATCCCTCGCGCTTACGTCCCTACCATGGGTGAACTTCACCGCTGGGAGGGGGTATTGTAACGTGAAATATCTGTATAAAAACATATATATAGTTATTTTATTAAATAAGAAATAATTAAGAGCTGTAATTATAAGTTCTAATTAAGTACGGTCGCTAGTGAAGTTCACCAGTGCTGGGCTCTGGTTGTGTTCTAACTTAACTAAAAGGTAAGATAGCGAGATCTGGAGATAAGTCATTCTAGGAGCAGCCTCGCCAGGAACTGGACATGTGGAGTGTGGAGCAACTGGAGATTGATTAGGTTGAGATCCTGTGTAGTTAAGTTTTTTTTTTTTTTTTTGTTTATTCTTTTCTGTATCGCAGTGAGTACTTTTATTTTAATTATTTTTATGTATAATAAAGCGATATATGTACATATATAGAGTAAATATTAGGTTGGTTCATTTGAGCTGTATTCTTGCATTGTAATTTGATTTTTTTTTGTTTTATTTTATTACAGACAAATTGTTTTAATTTTGAATATAAGGATATCATTTATTTCTTTGGAAGATATGAAGTTTTTTTTTGTTTTTAGTGACCTGCAGGAAATCGTTAATTTATTTAGATAAATATATATATTCTTATTTTTCTTCTAGTGTATTCCGTTTAAGGTATTTATTTTTAAGGAAGATATTTTTATTTTATTCAATTTTTAATGTACGAGTCTTCACATTGTCACTGAGCTGGCGGGTAAGTATAATTATGATTTTAGGATGCGATGTGTAGATTTGAGTACATTACAATGGAAGCACTGAGAAAGTGATATGCTGTCAAAAATCAATTAAAAAACAAGTATAAATTAATAAATAGAACCCTACAGCTAAGGATTTTGTACTTAGCAACACTTATTATTACAATGTGTATCACCAATCATGTGCTGATAAGGCTAACTTAACTTCAATCAAAACTGTAACACAACTTACAAGGAAGCACTGTTTCTTGGTCAACGGTAGTGGAAGGAGGTGATTTGACCTCCACTTTAAGGAGGCTAACTGCCATGGCCTAACTCCAAACTAGGCTGGTACCATTAGGAGTATACTCACTCAGCTACCACACTCCATTTTCAATTACAAAATAAATAAAATATTCTTTTGCTAAAATCTTAATTTAATGTGACTTGTCCAAGATAATATTACCCTCAGAGCATGTGCGAATGAATGGTCGATCATGCAAGGATCCCTTGATACAGTCTTTAATGTTTTGTAAGCCTTGTTCATTAATGCTTTTGCAACTTCTGTTATTTCCTTTTCAACTAACTGTCGACTAGACCTCTTTGTAGCTTCAGAATTCAATCTCTCTATTTCTCTTTCAAGATTTTCAATTTGTTTATCTTTTTCTGAAAACAGAATTAATAAAAGACTAAATTGTCATAATAAACCTAATGACTAATTTAAAGAAAATAAATGACTCATATCTCATTTATATTCTCTTAATTAAAAAATAAAGAACTAAAAATAGTAGCCAATGATAAATAAAATGTTCTCCAAATCTAGTTTCTTATTTTCTTGTTTTTCAAATATTGCTTCAAACATGGTTTGAAATCGATAGTTATTAAAATAAAAATAAATCCGATCAAAATTTTTATCTGGAATTTTTAAAAATCATTTGATGATTTTTATTGAGAGCAATTTTTATTTTTGATCAAAAGTGAAAAAAATCATAACCTGACCATAATTATTTAATTTTTTTTTTTTTTTATACAATTAACAATAATAATAATTTTCGACTAATACTTTTATAAATCAGAAATATAAATTTTTAGTTTATTATTGTGATGTTCCGAAGAATACGTTTTTTATACCACCCCCATACTTAAAAATTTGACATTACATTCCCTTACATACTTTGCCAATTTTAATACAATTTTGCACAAAGGTCGCTCCTACGGGGACAATCCTGATTTGAGGGGACATAATTCGGTCATTATTGAAGTTAGAAGCAAAATAGAACCAGATTTGGAATCCACATGTTATAATAAATCAATTTGAAAGGTGATTTTTATTTTTATTTTCTGATCAATATTTTTTTATCACAATTTAATCATTATTATTTATTTAATGCAGCATCACTCGGTGAGTGATAATTATTTTTAATCCAATTAATAAAAATCTAAGATCGATTTAAATTTTTATTTATAAATTAAGAATGATTTTAAAATTAAAAATCAAAAATAATAATTATAAGATGATATTTTGGAAAAAATAATTAACGATTTCAAATCCTGGCTTCAAATATAAACTGTTAATTTGACGCAACACATTCACACACTTAAAAACATTTTAAAGGCTCTTCCTCATATCAAACAGTCCAGTGTATCCGTATTCAATATTAAGTCTTACTGTCGGCCTTTTGACATGTCGAAACCATCAGGAAGTTTTTTGGAGTTCAGATTATAAACTTATTTCCTAGGCTTTAATTGTTTCCAATAACCAAAAGGGTTCCATAACCAAGTTCATCATTGTAATTGAGAATACCAGAACTTGCTTAATTTTGACTGCCAAAGGAGAAAGATATGAGAATGTTTCATACATACACTAAGAAATAACCTGAGATTAGATTGATTTAACAAATCTAGTACACAAACTCCATTCCATGGACTGATTAATTACTTTCTTTTAAATAAAAAACAAAACCCAAAATTAATAAATGAGGATATGAAGAAATAAAATAAAGGAAATAACATGTGAAATTATTGAATACCTAAGAGACGCAGCTGAAATGACAACTCTTGATTACTGTGGCCTTGTAAGGCAGATAAGGTATGCTCACTTAGTTCTTTATTTTGGTGTTCTAGTTCCTCTGAATTTTGTATTAGTCGTAAATTTCTTTCTTCTAAGACTCTTACACTTTCTTCTAACTCTTTTATTTTTTTATCCCCACCTCCATTACACTGACTACAAATATTTTTCTCTTTCTTATTCATATTTTTTTCCATTTCAGCGAGTTTCAATTTCAATTCATCAACTTTATCCTTCAACAGAATCAAAGTAATGAACCAAAAAAAATTATAGAACTATGTACATTCCAGCAAAATATTATCATAGAGCTTGTCTATAGCCAAACATTTACTGATTATTTCATCTATCTTGGATTGCATGCATTACCTATAGGTCAGATTTTTATTTTATTCAAATTGAAAATGGTGTATTTGAATATTGATATAGATCAATATAGGTCTGATATACCATAAAATATAACAAAATATAGATCAATATAGCTTTGAATCAATACGAAAGTCTTCATTAAGGCAAAATCAAATTAGAGACAATGTATAAAAATTCCAAATACAAAAAAGGAAAATGTAAATATGGCAGCAAAACTATGGAGAAAGGGAGAGTAAAAAGTTTATACAGTTTAAAAAATACATTACATACTTACATAATTTTACTTCATAGGCAATAGGAATCAGTGGAAACATCATTATCCACCATTTTAATTAAAAGATAAGAATATAGTTTTTAAGATATGAATACAATTTTAATTAATAACAGAAGATTACAATTAAAATTTAAACAATGCATAATCCACTCATTGATAAACTTTGTCCAAGGCAACTGGAATGATAGGCCTATTCTGTTAGAATAAACAAAGACCACTGACCACAATGTTGATTTATTTAATAATGAGATGGGGGTGTGGATAATTTTTATTATTAAAAATTTAATGTTATAGAAGAACCCAAAAGAAGCGTACATAATTTCCTTTCTCAATGAGCTGATGGGTACTTGAGTGTTGGCCCATACCTACCCTGCTGCCCCAACTTATCACTGGTCTTTGCCAAGTTATTTCTGATATTTAAATTTATTTCGTTTAATGAGTATAACTTCCTTAATTTTGATTTCTATTTACCACTTTTGTGAACTCCCATCACATCCTATTCAGTTCAAACGAGGGACTTGATTAGCTTAAATAGATTGCAGCCTAGAACTTCTGTTCGCTCAAAAGGGATGAAAACAAACCCTTCATGGACAGACTAAACGTTTTTGAACCACACAGACATTTTCGGGAATATGTCTAGGGAGTGATAAAAATATCTTCGCAAATTCATCAAGTACCAAATTTAGTTAAATAAAAACCATTTCTTAGTTCAATAAAAATACTGTAACAAAATAGTAATAATAATAATATTAAACTATTTATTGATTGTCCTAGGAACAAATTATACAGATACATAATAGGCTTTAGTGCCTTAGAGTGTTATTAAAAATGAAACAGAAAAAAAAAATGATAAATAATAAATTAGTCTTCTTGTGATGAAAAAAATTAAAAATATATAACACCCTTATTCACTCAACATAAAGATAACTGAGTATGTGCAGCATATAATATATACATATATATACTTATTTGCAAATAAAACAAATTGAACATATATTTACAAGGTAAATAAAAAGTAAAGGCCTACACCAATATAAAGATAAAATTGAGAATTTATGAAGACTATTTACAATTGTTCGCGAAACTGGGTGGATAGGAGGTGATTGTACAGGCGGGATTTGAAGGTAGGGAGAGAGTTGGAGTGACGGATAAAAGGGGGAATTGAGTTCCATAGGGATGAGGACCGGATAATAATAGATCTTTCGAATGCTGACGGTCGGTGGGCCGGAGTGTATAGATCTAAAGACCTAGAACGGGTATTGCGGGAATGGACAGAGGTTTTGAACTGGAGAAGTTCGGTGATGTATGAAGGACGGCCAGAAAATATTTCCGGCGGTAGGATGGGTATATCCACTTTAGCCTTTCGTATAAAGGTGAGACGGAGACGTCACTTGGGACCCCAAAGATAAATCGTACGAAACAATTAAATAAAGGTTTTAGTTTTGCTTCGAGATCCCCAGAGATACCCCCATACACCACACAACAATAGTCAAAGTGGGGATACACCACGGAAGTGACCAGGAGCCAACGTGTTTCAAATGGAAAATGGCACCAGAGGTGATTTAATCGCTTTAACGTGGTAAAGGTACGGCGGGAAATATTGGAGATGTGGTTTTTCCAGGAAAGGGTTTGGTCGAAAGTCACTCCGAGGTTTTTGACAGTTGGATAGAATTTAATGGGATTATTATTTAGGAGCAGGGTGGGGATGTTAGGGACGGTTTTGAGGGGGTGATTGGAGCCTACTAAAATTGCTTTTGTTTTTTCTGCATTCAGCTTCAACTTATTAGCCTCTCCCCAGAATGTTGAATAAAAGTATTTTTTTAATGTTATTTCCTATCTTTTTTACTATGAGTGAGTGCAAGGTTAATTGAGTACAACAATGAATAATAACAGTTGCTACATGTTGGCTAACTTACAGGTAAAAGCTGGTACACTGCACAGTTATAGAAAAAACATAATTGCAGACCAAATGTTTTTTTGTCATACTAATGACAAATCAATATATTTAATTAATGAAATTTGAGAAAATAGCAGATTTAATAAAAATTATTGTTAGTTGTAAGAAAATATTATTTTTTAATGACTAATAAAAGTAGTAATTTAAACCATTAAAAAAGCTAAGTGATAATTTACTAGCACCAAAGATTTTTTTTTTCATATTTTCATAGTAGAAGGAAATTCTAGAAAAATAAATATTAATTAGATGAACATACCTTCAGTATGTGACTCGTTGACCCAGCTACTTCCAGTAAACCTTCCAGTTCAGAATTTCTTTTCTTGAGCTGTATTAGTTCATTCATTGTTGAATGAAAATTTGATAATGTACTATAAATAAATAAACAATATTAACAAGTATCTTCCAAACACCATAGAATTTTACAATGAAAAAATAATTGATAGAATATAAGGAATTTACAATTTCCTAGATAAGTTATCACATCTAACCAAACATAAACTTATATTTTTAAATTGATCACATGAAATTAGGTAAAATTAAATTACTGCTTTTCTAAAAGAGCCACAATTGTATTGTTTTGTTCAACAAGTTTATCAAGAACTCCATCAATACTTTTATTGTTTTCAGTTTCAGATGTTCTTTGTGGTTCAGATGTAACATCTATCTAAAAGTTAAAAATAGAAATAATAATTTATAATATTAGCTTAGGAAACTCAAATAAAAAAATTAATTACCTTTGAAATTAGTACATCAATTTTGTCATTTACTTTGCTCAAGTTCATCCGTATCTCTGAGTTGTTAGTCCGGACTTCACTGAACAACATATTAAATTGAGATGTAACAGTTACATCACCAATTTCAGTAGAACAGGAGCTGCTTTCCTTTTTTAACATAAAAACAGAGCTAATTAAATGAGGATCAAAACTCATGAAAAAGGTTTAATTTAAATTTCAATTATTGTCTAGTAATAGTTACATTGAATCTAATATATCCATCACTTTTGATTTTTTAATCTAGTTATATATTTTATCCTGTTTGAAATCCCACACCAACGATTATGGTCTGATGTTCCAGTAAAGCTAATGAAGCCCTGCTTTCCTGTACTCATTCCTCATCTTTATCATATCTATAAATTAATTAACTAAAATTTGAGATTTCCCTTCTGGAAAACCATTCTAGTCCAACCTTTAAACAAAACTTCAAGCCCCTCCTCAATCAGTGGCTTCCATCCTATTTCTCTTCCCTCCAATTTCTCAAAACCGTTGGAATGCCTTGTTCAAAATCAACTTTCAACTTTCCAGGAGGAAGGTTCCCTCATCAACCCTCTCCAACCAGCCTTCCAATGAGGCTACTCAACACATCTGCTCTCCTAAAAATTACCCATGTCCTCCAAACCTCTTTGGAAATCCTTCTAGATTTTTCCAAAGCTTTTTACACATTTGACCATAACAACCTTCTTATCAAACTGCAAAAGCTCCACTTATTTAGCAACACCTTACACTGAGCAGTACTTTCAGATCAGTCACAATTTTAAGCCGTTCCTGAACAACCTCTATCCAAGATATTTTTCCTCTCTTTTGTTCCTCAAATTTCAGTTCAGTTCAGTTTAGTTCCTCAATTTCAGGATCCTCTCTATCTCTATCCACCTCTCTGTTTGCAAATTATATTAGTGACTGTCCTCTTCTGATATATCACTCCCATATCTACGCTAATGACTTCCAAATATACTTTTTAAAACTACATCTCTAATATCTCCTGCCGCACCTTTTCCACCTTAAAGCAATCAAATCTTCTCTGCAACCTTTTTCCATTTGAAACACATACACTTCTGGTCACTTGCTTGATATTTCCCCACTTTGAATATTCTAATAGTGCATAAGGGGTATCTCAGGGGATCTCGACACAAAACTAAAATGCTTAATTAATTCTTTCATTCGATTTATATTTGGAATCCCGACAGCTCCATAGTTTGGACGACACCATAAGTTATATACTTTATATCACCATAAGTATTTCCTGGCATCCTTCCTTTTTCAAGTTATACGATCCCGCTGATCATCATTTTTTATTTTCTGCACAAATCCTCGGTTCATTACCGCTACATCTGCTCTAGGTCTTCAGATATATATACACCGACCCACCAAACAACATCTTTTGAAAAATCTTTCATTATCCAGACCTCATCTCTATGGAATTCTATTCCCCCTTTTACTCATCACCACAATATCCCAATTCCCACCTGTTTAATCACTTTTTGTGTCCCTAAAAATATAAAGTGACACTTCCTATTCCATAATTTTTAAAAAGATGGTAGCTTCACTTTTTTTTATTTTTTATAAAATGTAAATTACTTTTTAGCTTATCTGTAAATACTTATATATTATTAAATATGCTCGAGTTATTTTCACTTAGTCTTAATTGGAATATTTAATTTCTTTTTTTTTTTTTCAACACTAGAGGTTTCTCTCATAATTTATCTTTATTTGTTTCTTGTAATAGATTTTTATGAATATCTATAAATAATCCATGTTTCCTGTTCTTCCAAAACTGCTACTTGTATCTTCCAAAAAAGGTTAGTTTTAGTATTTTGTTGGCTCCTCACCACTATTCAACCACAAATTAAACTGAATTCATTGAAACTGAGAAAAATAGGTGGGTTAGGCAGTTTTAGTGTTTGGTTTAATAGATAAGGTGGTATCGCTCCTATGGTTTAGGTGGTATTGCGTGTTAGGTGTTAGGTGGTATTGTGGATAATGCCTTAAAAATCTGATTCCACGTAGTATTATTTTCCATGAAAAACAAAAGAATACTTGAATAATATGCGAAAATCTTAGGTGATAAAGTGATTTGATAACTGGTATTTTTCACAATATTCTATTTTAAGAAAAACATGTATTTTAAATTTTTAATTATAAACGTTTCAATTAACACTTCTCGTCTAAAAACACTTAAACTGCTATCCTCTTACAGGATATTACACTCACTATCTTTTCTAATATTACACTCATAAAAAATTCTGAAATTTAATTAAATAAAAGAACACAACTTAAGATAAAATGTTGACAGGTATAAATAACATGCATCATCACAGACGTATTATTGTACCACTGCTTTACTTTTCTTCCCTGCCCTTTTATAATAGTACGACTTCTTGATGATGGCTGACATCCATGTGGCAGCAACAATGATTTAAAGGATGAGTATCTGTGGATAGAAATGGTAAGTGAACAGATTAGGGAAATCCAGGGTATAATTAATGGCCTTTGGTATGGCTGGACCTTCTTGCAACATATCAACATTGACATTGAGTTTTTACCATTGTGAAATTTTACCATTTGGGTTATAAAAAAAACTCATCCATGACCCTCAGATACCTGTCTTCTTGCCTTGCTGCCTTCACAACCATAATTTAAAAAAAATCTGGT
The DNA here is from genome assembly GCA_911387785.2 of Aelia acuminata. NCBI lineage: Eukaryota > Metazoa > Arthropoda > Insecta > Hemiptera > Pentatomidae > Aelia > Aelia acuminata. The sequence continues at coordinate 61,845,126 of OU426982.1, read as the reverse complement.
GTGTGCGCGCAACACACAACTTTCACTTACCAACTTATTTAGATTAGAAATTGACGTGTTTTGTTAATTGCCACTTCACAAAGTCACAAATCTTTCCACATTCATTTCTTATTTTTTCCTTTTATGAGTAATTGAAAACACATGTGAAAATTATACAAAATTTATTAAGTAAAGTACCCCCTCCATTTGATCTATGTTGATGAAATTTTAACAGCCATATCTCGGGCATATTAATACATCAAATACTCAGTTTGATCAAAATCGTGAAAACCCTTTTTGAGTAAATAAAAAAACACGTGAAAATGAGACTATATGTATTCAGTAAAGTGCCCCCTCCAATTGATCAATTTTGATAAAATGTTTACTGTCACATCGTGGGCACATACATATACAAAATACCAAGTTTGATCGAAATCAAAAAAGCCATTTTGGGGTAAATGAAAAAAAACACATAAAAGTGGGACACAATTTATTAAGTAAAGTACCCCCTCCGGTTGATCAATTTTGATGAAATTTTTACAGCCATATCTCGGGCATATTAATACATCAAATACTCGGTTTGATCAAAATCGTGAAAACCATTTTTGAGTAAATAAAAAAACACGTGAAAATGAGACTACATGTATTCAGTAAAGTGCCCCCTCGAATTGATCAATTTTGATGAAATGTTTACTGTCACATCGCGGGCACATACATATACTAAATACCAAGTTTGATCGAAATCAAAAAAGCCGTTTTTGGGTAAATGAAAAAAAACACATAAAAGTGGGACACAATTTATTAAGTAAAGTACCCCCTCCGGTTGATCAATTTTGATGAAATTTTTACAGTCGTATCTCGGGCATATAAATGGATCAAATACTCAGTTTAATCAAAATCGTTAGAGCCGTTTTTGAGAAAATCGAAAAATACTTAAAAAGTTATTAAATAAAGTACCCCCTCCCTTTGAGCAATTTTGATGAAATTTTTACAGCCATATCTCGGGCATATTAATACATCAAATACTCAGTTTGATCAAAATTGTGAAAACCATTTTTGAGTAAATAAAAAAACACGTGAAAATGAGACTACATGTATTCAGTAAAGTGCCCCCTCGAATTGATCAATTTTGATGAAATGTTTACTGTCACATCGCGGGCATAAACATAAACTAAATACCCAATTTCAGGTTCGCACGGTTTATAGTTTTTGAGCTAGTCTGTTCACACACACACACACACACACACGCACACACACACACACAGACACACACACACACATAGACCATTTCGCGGGACTTGGTTAATTGTACTCAGGGGACCCCAAAACGTGTATTTCCGTTGAAAACCGGAAGTCGAAATTTTTCACGATCGCAATACTTCCACTTACTATATATTTCATATATAGGTAAGTGAAAGTAAAAAAATATGGTCAATGTACCTTGCCTTATATGGTATAGGATTCTTCCTGGAAAGTTGGGGCAGCTGCAAAAAAATACCTATGTCTTGAATGAACCTTTCAACGACACTACACAAAGTCCGTTCTTCAAATATAGATATATATAAAAGGTACTTGAGATACCACTAAAACATTGGACAAAATTCAATTTCTGCTCTGATATGAAACCCCACATCTCTGAGTAAAATTACATTTTTTTTTATTTATTTTTTTTATCTTATCTGATTATCTTTGGAGTTGTTGACAATGCAAGTTGCATAAGTTGGTACACTCAAGTTGGCTTTTGATTTATCAAACCAAATAGAGCGACTGGTACAATGAAAAAATATAGTAAAACAATTTAGTATGGTCAATTTAAATTAGAAAATGCACTACTCACTCTAGTTTGAGGCATATTTTTGATGTTCATGAGATCACAACAAGTTGCCCACACTTCACCAGTTTTGACAGCTTCTTTGTCTTTCTTCTTTTCATCTTGCACTTTTCGTCATGCAGTGGGTTGGGTATGTATCATCACTCACATGTCCAAATTTGTAGCTGAGACACAAATCAATCACCGTGATCCTTCTTAGGTGAAAATGTGGACAAATTGGTCTGTTTTCTTTGTTTCCCTAAAGCACACCTGCCGAGATTCTTGCCAAAGCAGCTCCTTAGAGTAAGTTTAGTATATCCTATAAAGGGCTTCTGATGTCCAATTGTAGATAATTTCTTTTGGAATTTTATGGCGAGAGGGAATGCATAGTGATGACCTGTTCAAAAATTCAGTCAAGGTTTCTTCATGAATGAATGGGAATCAAGTACCAAATGTTGAAGATTATTAACATAAGCTTGTGCTTCAGATTTTGTGGTCAAAACAGATGATTCACCTTCGCTGTTATAACCATGATTTTCCATGTTGAGGCTTTTGAAGTTAGTCACATTGTAAGCTCAATAATTTTCGAGCCTGTAGCGCACTTCAACGCCAGAGTCCTCAAGGCAAGAGCATAAACTGGTATTTTTTTCCCCATTAAGCTTTAAATAGAAGGTGTAAATGGATATTCTGGAGTTTTATTCAGGATAATAGCACTTAGGACAAGCTATAGTGACATTGGAACACACCAGCATCTTGTCTAAACGTTTAACTCCAGAATTATTGAAAAAGCTTTTTTCTCTTGGCCTCTCGTACCTGACCACATAGCCTTGTTTGCCATTTCAGGCACAATCGTGAGTGGCTTAGGGGTCCCACCACCCTTGCTTTTTTGGACAATCTTGAGTGACTTTTTTCCACACACTCCTCGCCTACTATTCAATAAGCTTCTTCAGTTTTCTTTGTCCAATTATTAGGTTTAGCGACTGAGCTGCAACTTCCTCACCTAATGACATGAAATCATCAGGAGCTTCCTCGACAATGGCAGGTTGTTGAGCGGTTTCTTCGTTTTCATGCTAGAAGATTTCGCTAGATCCCTCCTCCATTGGGATTAAACCTCTGGTGGTCTTGAATGGTTTCTTTGTTTTGAAGTAGTTGATGTTATATATAATATTGAAGTAATGTTTTATATATATATATATATATATATATATATATATATATATATATATATATATCCTTATATATATAAAAATCTCATGTCCCGATGTTTGTCTCTCTATTTCTCAGAAACTACTCAACCGATTTTAATGAAATTTGGCTCAATGTATATAGTTTTGGCCAACTTAACGGACCGGATAGTTTTTAACTTGATTAGTGATCAAAATAATTCTTATATAGCGAATTATTGCAAATACAGTAGGTCGTGTTTCGATTTATTAACATGGCGTCATATGTCGATTTCATAATGTTTTTGTTTATAAGCATGCTATTGTAATACAGGTTATCATTATTATAATTTTGTATTGCGTTATGTGAGTGCAGTTATTTTTCCTATATTATTATTTTCCACAGACAAATAGTTAATTTTATATTATAAAATTATAGTTGTTAATTTTCATTAAATAAATAAATCAAGAAAAGGTTACAATAAATACTCAAATGTGTAGGTACTTTTTCTTCCTTTTCCTTTTTTATTTGTATTTAAATTAAATTACTAGCTAAGCGCTAAAACGCTTTGCTGGGCCCACCCTGTTATCAACTTTTAGTATAGTAAATGCATTTTAATAATTTAAATTAGGCTATTATTTGAAATAATACTCTATAAATGTTGTAACAGCACCTACTGTCATAGTTGTAACCTAATAGAAGCCTGACTTGGGGAGTCAGTGTTGCCAAAAATTAGTGAAAATTAGTCAATTGGCTACACTGCGGGTAACCAGTCGTAAAAACTCCCTCACAAAAAGGGTGTGTTTTGATTAGGTGTTGTGGGATACTTTGTGATTTGCTAAAGAACTGCATAATTAAGACTTTAATATCATATTTTCAGTTAATTTATTTAACAGAAGTTTCTTTATTTTCATTATTCGTTTTGTTATTATTATTTAAATACAGTGTTTTTTTATTTTACCAAACCTTTTTATCATTTTTATCCTGAGATCTAAAATGTAAAATTTAAAAAATGTCAGTGAAGATTTGTAATTCCTCCTTTATCAACAATAATTTTTTTTTTTTTTTTTATTTAATAACAAACGTTTAACAATTATAAATTTGCGATCTGCAAATTACTTGCAATGAGCAAATTTTGCTGGCTGCTACATGAGCGTTCCTTCTGGAAATGACAAATTAGCTCAGCAAGTCTCTTGGCCACCACCTGCGTAGTCGACGTGGTGGGCTGAAAGGGTTGTGCGAGTGGTTACTGAGAGTGGTTACTTCCTAAGTTGTAATTATCTTTAAATGTAAAATTTAAGAAATGTTAGCGAAGATTTTAATCCTTTCTTTAATTTAAAGTAGGCTATTATTGGAAATGATATTTACTTATCTTTAAATGATTGTTGATTCAGAAAGGATTACAAATCGCGGCATTTTTTAAATTTTACATTTAATGATTATTAAACCTCTACTGAACAGGAATAATTGTTATTTGGGTAACCTCAAGTTTCAGATTTATCCGCCATAAATATGAGAGTACTACTGCAAAATAATCCATCGGCAGATATATTTTTTAAACAATTGCTCTATATTGGAAACGGTGAAATAGAGCTAGCTGTATCGAAATTCAAAATTTATCAAATTACCAGAAAATTTCTGAACTGTTGTAGAGACAAAAAATGAACTGTCTACGAAATATAAAGTGTCTTTCCTGATATTTTGAACAATTATTTGGACTATAAATGGCTGGGTAGTCGTGCTATTTTGGCAGCAAAAAATGTTTATTTCGATGAAATAAACTTCCAAAATCAATTGACAATGTTCTAGATGTAAACGAAGCCGTATATTTCCCATCTGAATTTTTTAATTCCCTGGATATACACCCAAACAATCTCCAGTTGAATATTGGCTCACCGATCATTCTTCTTCGTAACTTAAATCCACCTCAATTGTGCAACGGTACACGTTTGGTCATTAAAAGGATCACAGCAAATGTTATTGAAGGAAAAATGTTACCTGGAAGGTTTACAGGAGATATCACCCTGTTGCCACCTATTCCCTTGGAACCGACAGAATTTTCAATAAAATTTAAAAGGCTTCAATATCCTATTCGTTTGGCTTTTGCCATGACCATAAACAAATCCCAAGGGCAAACAATGTCCACTTGGACTTTGAAAATCCGTGTTTTTCCCTTGGGCAATGGCATAACTCACGTGGGAAATGGGTATCGCCTGCTCACGTGTGTGGAAACCATCAAATCTTTGGTTTGTGTTAAAAACAAAAAAACAGGTTAACCCAAAACATTTTGAACAAATTAGTACTTGAATAAATAAAAATTCTTAATTGTATTATGTAAAAACCTCTTTAAGAAGAGATTTATTATCACTCAAATATATTGCTAAATTAAAATACTTTTAAATGGTGTAATGCTCTATTCTCAATCACGTTGGATTTTGATTAGCTGAAAGGTTTTCATCTTTATCAATGAATATTGGTATTACTGTATTTGTTTAAAAATATTAGGATATAACTACTGAGCCACAGCAACGCGTGGCCGGGTCTGCTAGTATATATATATATGAAAAATAGTGAACGGTTAATGTTACGAGTTAATTACGGATAAATAATCTGATCAACAACAAAGAATTTTCTAGCATAGACACTTTTATATGAACAACTTAAGGAAGGTTATATAAACATAGCTTCTGTTTTTTTTTTTAAATACTTGATAACAAATAGGTCTTCAGGACGTTCCAGGATGGTATCTTTATTTTGAAATGCTGTAGATGCTGCAACCAATGTGATGATGAATCATCTCTCCATTTAAATGCAAAACACATAAAATTAAGAAATGAAAACTACTGCCAAAGACAGTGCATTAGCATAATCAGGAATAGTGAGTTGGTCCGAAAGGTCCTTGCTGTCCAAATAAAACTAAGTAGGCAAAGTTGCTACTTATGCGGTTTCCGTTGGTGCTATCTCGAAACTTATTATTTCATTCCGGCATGGAAATTTGAATCGGAAAACACAATAAACAGATAGTAACACAATATATGGATAGATAAAGAAGTGTTTACAGCCCTTACAACCAGTTAAGAAGGATAGTAGTTCTGTAATGTTTATTTGGTAATCAATGAGTAGCATAATTCCACAATAACATAATTATTATAAATATAATGATGTTTTATTTGTAGCATTTCCAAGTCAAATTCAACCTTCTCCTAGTAAAATTCAACCACTTCTTCAAGTTCACCCAGTCTAAACCCTAACCTAAGCATATATCATGAACACATATTTATTAAGAAGAATATTCATTTTAAAGTTTGAGTGAGGGGGGAGCTCTAAAATATTAAAAAAGTTAAGTTTTTTGGATTTCTTTCACACAGGAGTCTAATATTAGTTGCCGAGGACAGAGTTTTTAAAAAATATGTTTTTTATTATGTTTGGAATACTGAAAATGACTGACGGAGAATAAGAATATTGCAATCAATACCTCACTTGACCTTAAAAAACATTTAAATTTTGATTTTTACCAAATTCATCTTCATAAAAAAAACTTGGCATTCAAACTTCCTTAGCTTATGCTGAAAAAACATGATTTTAGACCAGTGAGTTAGTGATTTGACCAAAGATTTTTGATATTTAACTCACCGAATATTATAGGTAGAGACAGATTCAAAAGCTGCCATTTGACAATAAATTCTTACAAAGATAAGGAAATTCAAAAAGGCCAAAATTAATAAAAAGTTAATAAGTTTAAAACAAATACTTACTGCAACCATAGAAGGTGTACTCGGAATACATTTTAGGTTCTGTGATAATGAAGTTATTTTATCAGGAGCATCATAAATAGTTCCTGTTTCTGACATTTGCAAATTAGGTAGTGCATAACCGATACGAGACATCCGCTCAGATAAATTAATGGCTTCTTCTTTTTTTTCAAAACTAACAATAAATGGGAAGTGAAATACTCATCATAAAAATGATATAACCAATGAGTAAAATATAATATATATATATGTATATAAATAGGGATCATAAAACCTCCTTTTAGAAGATGTATTCTGGATACCTAAAGAGCATGACGATTGGTTGCTTATGTTTTTACTATTAATTTCTTCTACTTCTAATTCCATCATCAATTTCACCCCACGAGATACAGACAAATCTACGTCAGGTTCCTTCAAAAGAAATTATACCTGTTTATAGATATTTTATATGTTTATACACCTATTTTATGATACTGATTCTTAAACTGTAGACAAAGGTTTCCCAAAATAGAAGTTGTATTTCTAACAACTTACAGAGTGCATTGAAGGCATTATGATGAACCTCCTACTCTTAAGATAAGATCCAATTAAATTTACTTCCCAATTTGGAGAACTAGCAGGAGCAGAAATAGTTTTTTCTGAAGATTCCTATAAAATGAACTTGTTCTCCATAAATATGTTTCTTAAGCATAAAACTTTACATCAAGAAATGCATAACTTTGCAAAATACCTCTTGAAGAGTATTTTCTGGAGATAAATAATAAATTTTGTAATTTACTTTGATGTTATCATCTTTTTTAATAATATTTTCAGTTTTGCCTTTGAATGCCTCTTGTATTAATTTACACTGACAGGAGGGTGTGCTTCTCCATCTGGCCAAAGCAATCTACCCAGAATTGTTAATGTTTCAATAAAATATAAATGTTCAAATAGTCAAATTATAGCTAAATTCTCTTAATTTTACCTCTTTAGCAAAATTAATAAGATCTGAAGATTTGTCAAAATGAATTGACCATTGGATGCCAAGAGAATCTTTAAAACTGGCATAATTGTGGTCCTGAACCTGAAATAATGAGCAATAGTAATATTATTATTTATTCAGTTTAGTTTAAAAGTATGAAACCCTCAGGTCATAAAACACCTAAAATAAAACTAATACCCTTATTAAAAGTAAACTAAATATACAATTATTAGTATTATTAATATTATTAGTAATCAAAAGAATAATAAATAATGGCAGGGACAAATTCAGCACAAAATTTGGAGGGGGTCCCCATCTCATAATGTGGCTGAGAGCACCGTTTTATTACCTTATATTAAGGACTGCGATCTAAACAACCTAAAAGTGTAATGTTTAGGGAATAGTAACTACCTAATTGTATTAGTCTCTTGAAAAAACAAAGAAATTGAAAAGCCAAAATATTTGGGGGGGGGGGGGGGGTCACGACCCCCAGTGACCCCTCCCCTGGATCCGCCCTTCAATAACGGAATGTAAAAACAGGTAAATCCAATAACTCCTCTATTAGAAATTTAGTAGGCAGTCATTAGGCCTTTAAATTGAGGTTGTTCCAAGTATATAATCAATATATATTATAAAGCAAAGTGTACAATGTGCGTGCCGAAAAGGCTCAAAAACGACTCCACGTAGGATTAAGGAAGTTATGTCTTCGTTTAGCCATATGACCCCTTTCGGAGAAGAAGGTTTCCGTTTTTCTCTTAAGAGTGTAAAATTGAAAAGGACTGGAATTTTAGGCCTCTCGCACCATTTAATTAGCCTCTCTGAGATTGAGATACGAGTTTATAAATGAAAAATTTAGTTCGAGCTCCAGGCTACCAGGAAGCGCTAGGGTGCCTTTCACTCAATGTTTATTGTCCATTCATTCAGTATGTAATCGTTCTATATTTTTTCAGCTGTTCTTTTTAAATTACTAAAAAATTAAGAAAATAATTAGTTTGCGTTTCAAAATAAAATAAGTACTTTACATATCAGCAATCAATTAGAAAACCAACATTAAATTACATTTAATCTATATATAATATATACTTAAGTAAATTTAATGCAATATGAGTGAACATTTCTTAGTAGTACAGTGAGCGAATAAAATTAGACATAAAAAAAAGAGATGAATTGACTTAATATAAATCGAAAATAAAAAGTTTGAAATGTTCTTATTACATTTATGAAAAAGAAGTTGGTTTGGTTACTACGTATGATGAGCATTCCAGTTGACAAAATGACTAACTCCAATAACAGCATTCAAGATTTTATCATCACTCATAGTTTAAGATAAAAAGAAATATGATGAAAAAATTGTGCCTTCAAGATATTTTGGTTTTCACTTTGTAATAGTAGTAAGATTCGAGATATGCAGAAACCGTTCAAATTACGGGGGGGGGGGGGGGATATCTTAAGGGAGGTTGAAATGGAAGAAAGGTCTTAAAAAAAAGTTTCTATGAATCTTCGGTAGTTTCTATACTTCTGGATCAAATAGGACCATCATAGTAGTCAGTGATTATGTTTTACTCGAAATATAATTTTTTTAACTGAGATACCAGATTTTTCAACAATAACCTAATAACTTATTATCTTCTGACTACTTCCGAATTTTCAAGAAGGTGCTAATTTTTTTCTATATTTCCTTTAATTTTAAAGTTTTTCTGGTATTAAAACTACCACACAACTACCGGAGCGAAGCCGGGCACCCTAGCTAGTATAGTATAAAACAAGCATACAACAGACTGTTTAACTCCAACACATTTTTTCACACATAAAATCCAAAGGGAAGTTGATATTTGATTTTACATATTCCTTTTCTAATGAATGCACCCTCATTATGCCAAGATATTTACATGCTATTTTACCCAGTAACAGGTAATGCTTTAACAAACTTCTAATGACCACAATTCATAATTTAGAGGATGCAAGGTCTCAATAAAAACTTTCAAACTCCTCAATAATAGAAAATACTTGCAAGAAAATTGAATTGGAAGCTTATTTCTGCACTGGACACCTTTCTTTCATCACTTCTGTACATATAGAGCTGGTAATAAAAATATTCATCATTCCCAATAATTGCAACCCCTACTTTTCCTTCAGATTTATAACCTCCAATTTTCCTGTAAAATAATATATAACTATTAAAAACTTCAAAAATATTAAAAGAGACGCTAAAAACAAATATCTGTTTAAGCACTACTTACATTTGAAATGCTTCAACTGTTTTGGCGTGAATTACTTTTAAAGGGACTGAATTATGAACAGGTTTCTGTAGTTTTGAAGAGGGATGTTTTGGTAGTGAGAATTTGAAAGAAATATCATCTAAGGTGTTATCCTCAAAGAGTTTGGCAAGTCTATCACTAAAACAGTATATATTTTTGAAAAGCAAAATAATACACTTAATTTCATAGAAATATGAAGAACGAAAAATTCTACCTTCCACCATTTAAAGGAAAATCCTCTTCAATATCACTAGACATTGTATTTTAACATCAAATTCACACTTGTCAATTTCAATAATAGGGAGGTTGCAAACTATCAGGTGTTACAACTCAAGCCTGTTCTTATAACAACACATTAATTAAACTGAAACTATTATTCTCAAAGTTAATTTCACCATTCCATCACTTTATGCAATATTATATATAATTTAATAATAACATACAGATAACCAAAAAATCGTGCACTTGAATTCTTAATTTAATCAAACAATAATTAATTATATTTAGTTGTTTTTTTTTTCAAAAAAAAATAATCAATAAAAGAAAATAAGAACTTCATTTCAAAGAAAAGGAAAGCCACAACCATTGAAGAGGTATTTTAATGTTGCCCTTGGCAACCATAATGTAACTAAAAACCATGAATGTTTACTGGCATTACAGTAGTTATAGTTTAGAGTAGTTTTAATTTTGAATATGCCAAGTTTAAGCCTAGCAGTTGTTATATTTTTTAATTACTACTATTACTACTTATTAACTAGTGTTTTTGTATTTGTTTATATTTATAAAATGCTGAACTTGCCTTATCCTAATGGAAACACAATGACAGAAATAATCATTTTTATTCTACTCTCATGTGTAGAATGGATGAGACTCTACATGGCTAGAAAAGGCAATCTGACTGATTCTTGGCCTCCTATGATAGCCTCGCTTCTTTTGAATGTACCAAGTGTGCTTGGGGTGTTATATTTTCTACTATGGCAAACTTATATTTTAAGGATAGAGGTAATCATTGTAACCATTGAAATAATCTTTGAAGGATTAATGTTTTTTTTTGGATTATTGCATTTAATTACATTGTTTTATTACCAGGGTTAAAAACAAGTCATTAAACAAAGTTTATTTATGTAATTTATTTTTTAAGTTACAATTAAAAATAAATAATGGTAAAATGTGCAAAAGAAACATATATACATATATGATTGAGGAACTACAAAAAAGGCATAAATTGCACAGATCACCAAGAGATACATACAATAAAATATAAAACATTTCTAAATAAATATGGAATGTTTTGTATCAATGGTGATTGCACAATAATAATAGTACAACACTATGACACATTCTAAACACTAAACTTTAGATCCCATGGTATTCTGCAGCCTTCCACGAATGGCTTTCAGCCTTTGATTACAATATATCCTGAGGAATATGGCACCAAAAACAAGAACAATACCAATAACACCCAAAGGAGATATTGCATGATTATAAATCAAGCAAGATAGGAGTATTGCTAAACCCTTAAAAGAAACAGAAAATTGATATAAGTTAAATGAAAAGTACAGACTTGAAAAAAAAAACTATATACTTTCTTATTACCTGGCGAATAGTCATAATTATAGTAAACACCACAGGTCCAAAGCAAGAAATAGTGAAGAAAATAAAAAGTTGTCCAGCTCCTGAGCTTATTGAAATCAATAAACAGTCAATCATAAATTTTGGAAACTGAAAAAAAAAGCTAAGTATATAACCTACAACTAATGCTCAAATAATTTGTTTGAATAGTTTATAGTATTATATTTAATTAGTTTACAAAATTAAAAAATAATTGATGTATTGTTGATGAATATCAAGTTAGTATCAATATCTCACAACAAAAACAACAAACAATTTAGCTATTAGTTTTCATAAGAACAAGATCAAGTTGAAAAGTAAAGAACAGTGACATGAACAAGGTGTGTTCAATATTTTAAAGAATATTTATTAGCAATTAAAGAAAAATGGAAGACCTACCATGGTCATGAAAGCAAAAGATTTAGGAAATGACCCTTGTTGAAAAAGTGAAACAGCAGTAAAAATACATGAAAATAAGTTAACACCGCACATCATTTGAACAGGACTCATTCTATATTGTGTAAACAGTGCTCCTTGCCAATTTGAAGTAAAACTGTCAAACATCATATAAGCAGCAAGAAGAATCAATCCTGACACTGTTGTGACAGTTTCACCTTAAAAGACATTCATGAATAAAATAACATTTAAAATTTGGAAAACATATTTTTATAAATAAAATATAAATGAAATATCTAATACAAATAGCATTGCAGATCTGAATTTGAATTAAGGCTGTAACTAAAACACTGACTTATTTTAACTAAATAACCAAATAGTTGATTTAAATTCAATGGACGATTCCTTGTTAGAAGAAATTGTACTTGGGTAACCTGTGCCAATGTAAAAAGGAAGATTTAAATGTTATAAGTTACTATGTTAAAGTAAAATTTGTGATTAGTTAATAACAATTTTTATAGTTATTTTGTTTTATTAAAAGCAAAGTTAATGAACAATGTTACTATAATTAAATAGTACTTTGATAAACTTTTTTTTTATATATTACATACTGACATTGAATTTAATAATAACAAATATTTATAGAATAATTGGTAAAGCTATCGCTATGCTGCTTCTTCTGGGCATGGCCAATTATGGAAGATTATTTAACCATTATAGCCAGAATCAGTTCTATTAGATCCCAGATTTCAACTCCTGCGCTCTCAAAAAGGGTAACAAACCCCAAAATGGTACTTTTCAATTAAGCTTGAGGCCTCACTAAATGAAGCCATATTGGCCATGCATATTAGTAGAATAGCAGTAATAATACCGAATAATTATATACCTTTGGATATGCTTGTGTGATTTTGAACCATTGCTCAAATTAAGTGAATACCATATTATTTATTAAGTAAAGGAAAATGCAGTCATATCTGTATAAAATTAAGAGCCTAATAAAACTATTAAAAGTTAAATATATAATATACATATATATATATATATATATATATATATATATTTTTTTTTTTTCCTGCTGACCTCATGATGTAAATATAATGGTGGCAGTACTTGTCAAGTATAGTGATAATTTTTTAAAACTTAATTGGAGAAAACTATACATTTTTTAATTATGTAAAAAACTGTTTACAATATCGTATGACACATCCAATGAAGTTTTTTCTAGTGAAAATGTAAAATAGTTATTTGAAATTACTATTTTTTATTTTTTGGCTAAATGTTCTCAATGCGGATTTTAGTATGTGTCTGACCCTAATAACTCTTGATTTGCCTGTTACAATACATACAATTAATGTTTAATAGTTAACAGGTTTTAATGATGAAAACTTATATATTGAAGTTTTCTCAATTCAGATCGGGTTATATACTTCAGATTGCTAAACGGCTTGCAAATGTTGAATCCTTATTGAATGCAAGAGCAACTGTAAGGGTGATAACAATAACGTATCGCACCCTACAGGCCGTACAATTAATAGTAGGCAAAAGAGTATTTAAGATTTTAGCAAAATCCTATTTATTTTTTTTTTTTTTCCCGGCACTATGCACCCCGACCTCTTGGGTCTATTGTGCGCCTGATACTGCCTGAGTTCTTAATTGCTATATTTAGAGCGTCAGTGAATTTAAGCAGACTTGTCGGGTTGACTAGATCGTTAGAACTTGAGTCAGGTATGTTGACCTTGCCAAAGATAAAAAAATCCTATTTAGAAAGGATGAATTAAAAAAAAAAAAAAAAAAAATGAAAAATCTACAGAGATGAGGAGGATAAATATACTATAAAAAGAACCATCTGTAAACCCGCAACAGATGCTTGAGTATTTGTTGGTCAAGAACTATATCGGATGAGGAAAAGTTAAGAAGGACCAAGCACGGAGATGAAATTGAGCTCAGGAAATGGTAATGGATCAAGCACACTATAAGGATGAACGAAGGCATCGCACAGAAGGCTCTAGTTGATCCTCAGTGGCAAAATTGAGTCATCAGGACATGAAGACTTGGAGCAGTGCTATCTCCTAAAAGACCAAGAAATGGAATCACACATGGGCCACCCTCAAACAGATGTCCATGGAGCAAGTAATAATTTCGTGAAAGCACTACTCTTTTGATTTTGAAGCAAAAAAGATCTCTTCACATCCAATTTGTGTCCTCTTAATTATTAAAGATACAATCATTAAAAAATGAGCCATTGATGAAAACAAACCATAATCTTTTAGTGCAATATCTGGCAATACTTAACCACACAGTTCCAATAATTTTTTTGGTCAAACAAGAACTATGTGCAGCAACATTTTGTGTTACAAAATGACTTGATTAATGATTAAAGTGGAATACTTTCCACACAACTCCGTAAACAATAAACTGTCAAGCTGTTCACAGCAAAGGTTAGAATCCAATAATCGACCATCAGGTACAAACTCAAAATGCATCATCAATGACCAATGGGCAATCTGATCCAGGTTCGTTTCCAAGGCTCATGTTCCAATTGTTGAACACCAGAACCGCACCAGTGTTTTGATTGATAATTGGCACTTCTTCAGCAGTTGCCTTTGTACTAAGACATTTTTTTTAAATTAGGTCTCAGGTGGCTGCAAATCATGTTTTTACCTTCTGATATTGCACGTGTGTTTTAAAAATTAAATTAACACATAAAACCAATTCAAGTGACAAGTAATTAAAGTATTATAAGAAGTCAACATTGACTTAAACAGTAAGGAAAACATTCTTTTTTTGGAACTTTTAAAACCAGATTCTCATAGTTTATAGGTTGGCACTAACCTAAATCAGAGGTAAGACCTACATTCTTGTTTATATTTATAGAAATTGAATTACCTTATATTATTTCTATTTTTTTTTTTTTTTTTTTTTTTTTGGGACTTCAAGGCTTCTACTGAAGCCCTATACTGCCCATACTAACACCCATGGCACTGGGTGATACTTCTCCTACGAAAGAAAACCACCACCCAGGGCGGGACTCGAACCCGCAGATCCGGCATGGGAGTACGGAGCTTTACCGCACAGCCACATCGGGCCCCTACCTTATATTAATACCTTTAAATAAGTTATAAAACTAAGCTAAAAAAAAAATAAATAGAATAATAACAAAACATGCATTTGCTAACAAATCTGGGACTTAGAAATAATGGATTAATTAGACAAAGGATGTCATATGTCGTACATACTTTTATTAGGGGCACTTGAAAGCATAAAAAAAGTCATTCCTACTGAGATCAAAAGAGCGGTAACATATTCATAATATTCATATTTCTGCCTTGACACCAATTTACCCATTACCATTACTGGAATGAGTTTTGAAGCTTTTGCTAGCACCTAAAAAAAAACAAAATAAATTTTAAATGATACAACAACAGAATCAGTAGAGTAACAGAAAACAGCATAAAAGAAGTTAAGCATACCTGAGTTGGGAATGAAACAAATTTCAAAGCTTCATATTGGCACCAGGAGCTCATGATATTTGAAAATGAACAGTATGCATACTTGTAAAGCGGCATATTATGTCTAGGCTGACGCCGCAACAAAATGTAACTGCCAGATAAACAGAATGCTAAAATCCGATTTACAAAGACTAGAAACTGGGAATCAGTAAAGCGACTGACATCCCCTTTGGAATTTGTGTATTCCTATAACAATTATGAAACACATAATATGATAAGCTCATCATTAATTAAACATAGCAAAGAAATCAAACATATTAACATCAAGAAAATAATACCTGAGTCATCACTTTTTCTTGAAGAATGCCCCATGTCAGATATGAGCCTTGCAATCCCACAAAGCAAAATAATAATAAGAGGGTATCCTGCTTAAGAGACCTTATTGGAGTATCAGGTGATACATCAGTTAAACTGTTATCTCTTCCAATAACACAAGCTTCAATGATCCTGGCCAGACAACCACCGCCTAAAAATAAAATAGTAGACTACAAACTGGACTATAACAACATAAATTAAATACTAAATCAAACATACCTGAGCGTTCTAAATACTTGCTTATATGTACATATTTGAATATCAAATATCCAGGTATAAATATAGTCGCATAACCTATAAGATTGAGTAGAAGTCTATACATCCATGTAAATCTAAAACTCCCATCATCAAATGGCACTGAATTGTTATTACTAAATAGTGATGATATAATATATAACAGCACTACAGTAACAAATATTACAAAACTGGAAATAAAAATATTAGAAATATAAAATGAAAATACATAATAAAAGTGATAAATAAATATACTTAAATTTTAGTTTACCAAATCACAATCTGCGGACCATTGTAGGCCATTTGATTTGAGTTAGAATAAGCAAAAAGTGAATAAAACTAACCAAACATTACAATAAATTAAAATTAGATTACTAATAACAAAAATTGGAATAAGGACGGAAGACACCTGTGACACTGCCCGGCAGTACCTGAGCTTTCAATAGTAGAAGGTTACAGCTGATCACGATTCTGTCAGAGAAAGGGAAAGTTGAAAACGAATTCAGAAGCACGATTCAAATTACTTAACTCCTCTTTATGTGTCTTTATAAGCCTGACCTGACTGCTGTAGAATGTTTTAATTGAATTTCCAGCACTTAAAATGAAATATTGCTTTTTTTAACAATGTTCATAAATGTCCATCAACCATGAACCATAGGTATTTGTTATTTATAAAAATAGTTAAATCGCTATACATTTGGTACTGGTATAGCTATGTGACTTCTAGTCGTCGCAAGTGTGGCGCCGTTTAGCGAGGCTCCGGTCTAAACAGAAAACGACCCTTTTGGGGCTTTATTTAATTGTGAAGGGCGAGCATGGCAAGCGGGAGTCGAAAGCTAGGGACTAATAAAGCTAATCACAGCACAGATGAGAGTGAGCTTATTTTACGGTCACATAACCACTCAAAATAGTTCACGTTAGTGACCGACCGAAGTTTCGGTTTCGACTAGTTTCGGCCGCAGTTTCGGTTTCGGCCAGGCCGAAACTAGCTCCTTTGTCTGATATCTCCAAGAAGGAAGTAGGACTTCACGATTTCAGCTTGTAAGCTCGATCTCTTTCATGGTAGTTAACACCCTTGAATTTAATAATGGAAAATATCTGTTATTTTAGGCAATTACACTTGTATTGTATTTCGGTAGAACATAGATTTTTCTCATTCTTTTGGTATCTTTACTTGATCAAAAACTTTAAGTTGGGTGTGGAGACAAAAATTTGAGAGTGATAAACAGAAATGTCCTCGAAAATCACATCAAGTCTTAACATGGAATGAAAGCATGCTTTTGATACAGAATTCTTTACGTTAAGTGTAAAGAATAGAATAGTATAGTAGTACGTTGAGCGTTAAGAACCTTTTTGTGCTTTTAATCATCTCCTCATTAATAAGGAAATTTGTTTTCTAAAAAAAAAAAAGATTAACATAAATAAGAATATATATTCTAAATACTTAAACTTAAATTAGTCGACATGTCCACAGATTCAATTCAAAATTGAAAAAAATATTTTAGTCAGTAACCTTGTCAATAAAAGTTGCATCAAATGGTGGTAGTAGGTTTTTGTCTTGGTTCTTTATGGAATGGGAATCAGTTTCAAAACCAATTTTTCAACCTTGGCAGCCCCCTTTACACCAATGACATCCCAAAAACTTGTCTCAATTTTTACCACGAAGAAGCACGTTTTAGACCAAAAACTATCCATAAATTTTCAAACTAGATTAAATCCACTAACATTTGAGACCAAAACTGACTCAGTAGAATTAATAGCTTCTGACATACAGCTTTACGTATTCAATAGGCCATCATTTTGTATTCTATCAGCTTTATTATGGAAAGACTTACTATAGTATTTATAATTTATATATGATAATGTGAATTTTTATTAATATCAACCTGTTATTTCAAGATTATTTCAACTTTTAGGGCTGTACTAGTTAAGGTGGTATGGTCTAACGTCCCACGGGGACCAGCCGCACTAGGAAGGAGGGGGCCGTAATTCGATCCTATAACTTAACTAATACACCTGTTTTACCACCCTTGTATACCAGCTCACTTATTTAATGAATAATTGAGTTAAATTACTGTTATTTTATAAGCTTTCATTGATATTATTGCTAAACTAGACATATTACACACTTATATGTATTATATGTAGACACGTAAATAAGTTTCGGTTTCGGTTTCGGTTTCGGCTAAAATTTTGGTTTCGGTCGGATACTAGTTCACATCCAGAAGGAGTAAAGCGATAGCGGTTCTTATCGGTTATGGGTACGCCATTTACTTCTAACGTTTAAAAGTGAAAACAGTTACTTTTAACAGGTTATAAAATTGTAGCAACATTTTGCGAAATTAATATTTATTTAAATTAATTTTTATTATTGCATGTGAGATTTTAATCATTTTTAAAATTAATAAAAAGACACATGTAAAAAATTGTATAAAAAATATTTCAAGCAAAAAGTTTTATCAAGTAAAATTATTACTTTCACTTACCTATATATGAAATATATAGTAAGTGGAAGTATTGCGATCGCGAAAAATTTCGACTTCCGTTTTTCAACGGAAATACACGTTTTGGGGTCCCCTGAGTCCAAATGACCAAGTCCCTCGAAATGGTCTGTGTGTGTGTGTGTTTGTGTGTGAGTGTGTGTGTTTGTGTGTGTGTGTTTGTGTGTGTGTGTGTGAGTGAGTGAGTGAGTGAGTGCGTGCGTGCGTGCGTGCGTGCGTGCGTGTGTGAACAGACTAGCTCAAAAACTATAAACCGTGCGAGCCTGAAATTGGGTATTTAGTGTTGGTATATGCCCGCGATTTGATTTCATCAAAATTGCTCAAAGGGAGGGGGTACTTTATTTAATAACTTTTTACTTTTTTTTCGATTTTCTCATAAACGGCTCTAACGATTTTAATTAAACTGAGTATTCGATGTATTAATATGCCCGAGATATGACTAAAAATTTCATCAAAATTGATCAACCGGTGGTGGGACTTTACTTAATGAATTTTGTATCATTTTCACGTGTTTTTTTTATTTACTCAAAAACGGCTTTAATGATTTTGATCAAACTAAGTATTTGATGTATGTATATGCCAAAGATGTGATAGCCAACATTTCATCAGCATTGGTCAAACGGAGGGGGCACTTTATTTCATAACTTTTTTCCAATTTTTACTTTTTTTTCGATTATCTCAAAAACGGCTTTAACGATTTTCATCAAATTCGTCAAGTTTAATGAAAATTAGGGGTTCTTTAATAACAGGTAAGCTTTATCATTATTAAAATATTCTGAGGGGGCTTAAATGGGGTAGGGGCCTTTTTGTTTGTTTGTTTTTGTTTCCTATGAAGTATCTTTGTTTTTATTTATATGGAGAAATTAACTGTCTCTCATTACGTCTAAAAATAAGAAATGGCTAAATATGAGATATGATAAAAATCATGTAAACATATAGAGGAGAAAAAAAGAAAAATATTCAGCCAACTCATAAAACACGTTGAGCCCACGCATGCGTGTTACGCCTTTAATGACATATCATTGTTCATAATTAAAGCTGTTCTGTTCATTTAATGGAAATTATTGATTTCATGGTAACTAAATGAAATTATCAACAAGTACGTAGAGAATTATAAAATCGGTCGACTTGGAGTATTATGCTTGCATTGCCGAATTATCTCAGGTAAAAACTTTTATTTAATAATAAAAGAAACTAGTGTTTGTTATAAAGCAAATAAAAACAAAAATAAGAAATGAATATGGAAAAATGTGTAACTGAGTGAGAAGTGGCATTAACACAACGCATAATTTCTAATATAAGTTGGTAAGTGAAAGTTGTGTGTTGCGCGCACGCACCGGATTATTGTGGTATACATTTCTTGATCATTGGAGTCATTGTAAGTTACGTAAGGAACCTCTAAAGTGGTGACCCCGACGTGATCCAGCCCGTAAGTACAACTGAATTTTTTTAAACTTTTACCGCACTTAGGATAGTTGAGATGACTGCACGCAATCTCATCGATATTTTTGGAAGGTGAAGGGTCAGCCGATCTAACACTGGCACTCACTCCGCGGTCTACTTCCTCCACTGCTACAGTAAAAGCACAATTACCAATGTTCCACAAGAGTGATCCGGAAGTGTTTTTTCTTCAATGTGAGACAATTTTTGCTCTCTATAATATCAAGAGCTCGATCAAAAGGTTCCGATACGTTGTCTCACAGCGAAGGACGTCGGTCTCCTAATCGCTGCTCTTCCAACAGCTTGCGAACCCTGGTGTTGTCTGATTCTCCAAATCTTATCACTTTTTACCACGACCGATTCCGCAGTAAGGCCACCAAGTGCAGACCTCCGTGTGACTGGAAGCCATCAAAACCAACAGAGAATCCGGAAATCTAATTCTGGCGACGGCTAAGGCGGAACCCGTCGCGGAGATTATACATCGCCGCCTATACGTCACTGACCGGGAGTCTTGCGTCCGATATCTGATCGACACAGGAGCTGCTGTATCAGTTTATCCAGCGAAGAAGTCAGAGAAAACTAAGCCCGGCGATTTCTCACTCTACGCAGCAAATGGGACTCCCCCTCGACCTACGGTTCGCAGCTTGTCCAACTTGACCTAGGACTTCGAAGAAAGATCGTTTGGCGCTTCATCCTAGCGGAAGTTAGTCAACCTATCATAGGAGCAGACTTGCTATATCACTTCTGCCTCATCGTAGATCTGGACGGCTGCCGACTGCTAGCTAAGACCACAGGACTCTCTACAAAGGGGAAACATGCAAACGTCCTGACCCCAGCCATTTCCTCAATTCCGGCAGGTCAATGGTATACCGAGCTGCTGCAGAAATACAGCTCTATTACCCTTCCCACGAATTATTTGAAAAAACCAAGCCACTCCATTGTCCATCACATTGAAACGCGCGGCACATCGGTTACAGCGAAAGCGCGTAGGCTACCTCCCGAACGCTACGCAGCTGCGAAGCGCGAATTCGAACAAATGATGGAGGAAGGCATTTGTCGACCCTCCAATAGTCCTTGGGCAAGCCCATTGCACATTGTACCGAAGAAGGATGGAGGAATTAGGCCCTGTGGAGACTATCGGCGTTTGAATGAAAAAACAATTCCAGACCGGTATGCTGTTCCAAATATCGCTGATTTTAATATAAATCTGCATGGGAAGCGGATATTTAGCAAGCTGGATCTGAACAGGGCTTAATATCAGATCCCCGTAGCCGAAGAAGACATTCCTAAAACAGCCGTCATTACTCCTTTCGGCCTAATTGAGTTTCAGCGGATGTGCTTCGGTTTACGCAACGCTGCGCAGACGTTCCACCGCTTCCTGGATGAAGTTTTGCGAGGACTCGACTTCGTTTTTCCGTACCTCGATGATATCTGCGTCGGATCTAAGGACCTAGAGGAACATCAGGTACACTTGGCAGAAGTCTTCAAGAGACTAGAGCAGCACGGACTGACCATAAATCTGGCGAAATGCGTATTCGCGAAGGAGGAGATCGAATTCCTTGGTCATCGGGTTGAACCAGCACGGCATAACTGTCCTGGCTGCTAAGGTAGTAGAAGCCATCGAAAATTACCCACGCCCGTCAAACGTTAGCGAACTGCGACGATTCCTAGGGATGGTTATTTTTTACCGTCGATGCATCCCCAACGCGGCAGCAATTCAAGGCCCCCTAAACGCGTACATGTGTGGAGCGAAAAAGAAGGACAAGACCCCGATCACCTGGAACGATGCGAGTATTAAGGCTTTCCAGGGTTGCAAAGAAGCAATACGTAACGCCGCAGTACTGGCTCACACCATGTCTAACATTGAGTTGGTGCTGGCCTTTGACGCCTCTAACGTTGCCATGGGAGCTGTTCTGCAACAGTGGGATAAAGGTGCTTGGAAACCTATAGGTTTCTTTTCACGAAATTTCACCTCTGCGCAACGCAACTACGCAACATATGATAGGGAACTTCTTGCAATACATCAAGCGATCAGGCATTTTATTCCATACATCGAGGGGCGGCATTTTGTCATAAGGACCGATCACAAACCGCTCATATACGCTTTCCAACAGAAACCCGAAACCTCCGCCATTGCGAATCCGGCTTGTGAACTATATTAGTCAGTTCACCACCGAAATCCGGCACATCTCTGGAACTAACCATGATGTCGCCGATGCATTTTCTAGGGTGGAAGGGATCGAGAGTCCCAATGAAATGGAAGCGATTGCGGAAGCTCAGGCAAGTGACTCGACTATGACCTTCGGCCAACCCCTGCGACTACCTGGTGAACTGCTGGAAAAGTCCAGGCAGTGCGAAAGCACAGAATCTTTCGTCCGGCTTCTTAGAGAACATATGGACCAGTTGCGCCCTGCACCTCATCGGAAGTACACAGGGAAGACCTTTGACCACTCAGACCTTCAGACCTGCTCCCATGTCTTCCTGAAACGACACCGTACACAAGCCTTTAACGCCCCCATACACCGGCGTGATATTATTGCATGTGACATTTTAATCATTTTTAAAATTAAAGACTCGTGTAAAAATAGAGTATAAAACAATATTTCAAGCAAAAAGTTGTATCAAATAAAATTATTGTGTTATGCATTTCTTGATCAGTGGAGTCAGTGTAAGTTACGTAAGAAACCTCTAAATATAAAATTAAAATAAACATATGTTCATTAAGGTTATGTTATTTTACTTTTAATCAATGTTCAATTTTAATCAAGAACCAGACTACCCTGAGATAGAGATCAGATAATCATGAAGGACTGCGATCTACAATGTTACTTTTATGGTTTAGAAGTTATGTAATTGCATATTTCTTTTAAAAACATGAATGGCTTATATATTTGGGGAGGCGTCATGACCTCTTTGGCCCCCCTCTAGATCCGGCTAACTAACGACGACCTCAACCATTTCCATCACATAAATTTCTACGGTCAACCATCCACTTCCAATAAGAAAGATTTTTAGCTATGTCATTTAAGTCATATCATATCATTTTTATTATGATAAAACCTACGTAATTTTCAAGAATTTAAGAAATAAACATTATGGACAATCTATTAAGAATTCGGCAACAAAACTTGCCCCTCTCTACTAACTGTTGAAAAAGCATTTAATATTCCATCAGTCAAAAGATGCTGTTAAAAAAATTATCATTATTAATGAGGACTTAATCTGTAAGGAAATATTAATAAAATGTGATGGAAAATTACCTGTTACAGATGCAGGTCCAGAGGGTTTAGGTTAAGGATGGGTGTGACTGGTGTACTTGTGACTTTGTCACAGCGACTTATGATTATCGGCTGTGTAAAGAGTTTAAAACAATAAGACTAATCTTTATTAAGCAGCTTTATGTTACATACATATAACCGTTACATAGCTTACTTCAATTGAATTAAACAAAAACTGAATAAAACATATGTTTTTATAACAACGGACTCATAGAAGTCATATGACATTATTACGTGAGTCACATTAATATAGGGACACCTTTGAAATCAACACAAAATTGGTGGAACACACTACAAACAGGCTATTTGACGTGATGAATTTTATTTAAATGAATGAGAACCAAAATATAAATATGTTTTTATGATAACTATAGCTTTAGCTTTATATATTTGGGAAAAAACAAATAAGAAAACAAACGGTGGCTCACAGAAATATTGGGACACTTGGTGTTTGTGGGACATTGGGTCTAATCCTTTGTAACTCTATTTGTTTATGAACTGTGTACCTAGCTCTAAGTCAGTTTAGTTTTTGCTTTTGAGGTCAATGCCTTATGGGGCGAAAAAATAAGAATACTACAATCGAACAAAGGAAAATAGTGATCTCCCTTCATCAAAATAAAAAGAGTGTACGGGAAATTAGCAAATTAGTTAATTTAAGTAAAAGTACCGTGTGGAATATAATAAGAAGGTTTAAAAAACAAAAAAGAGTTGCTTCCATTCCACAGAAAGGACGTCCACAGCTTCTCAGTGACAGAGAAAAGCGTTACATCATAAAGCGAGTTCAAGTTGAACCGAAAGTAAGTGCTCCGAAATTGAAATCTGAAGTATTTCTGAGCTTGAATAAAGAAGTATCTTTTGAAACAATAAGAAGAGTATTGAGAAAAGAAGGTTTCCACGGAAGAGTAGCACGCAAGAAGCCATTTGTCAGTAAGACGAATCAGGTAAAAAGAGTGAATTTCGCAGAAAAATATTTACAAGAAGATGAAAGTTATTAGAATGATGTTCTTTTTAGTGATGAATCTAAATTTAATCTTGTTGGAAGTGATGGAAGAATTATGGTGTGGAGGAAAGTGAATAAAGAACTTGCAAAGAAGAATTTGCGGCCCACAGTAAAATTTGGAGGAGGTGGAGTAATGGTGTGGGGCTGTATGGCAGCCTCAGGAGTAGGTGAGTTAGTATTTATTGACTCAATAATGGATAAAAAGTTGTACTGTGAGATTTTAAAGAAAAATTAAAAAAAAAGTGCAGAAAAGTTGGGCATATTACATAGTTTTAAATTTTATCAGGATAATGACCCCAAACATACGGCCCTCATTGTACAAGAATGGTTACTTTACAATTGTCAGAAGATTCTGAAAACTCCACCACAATCTCCAGACTTAAACCCTATAGAAAATTTGTGGCAGAATCTGGCCAATGAGGTGGGAAAACATCAGATTTCTAATAAAGAACAGCTTAAACAAATATTATTAGAAGAATGGCGGAAGATTACCCCCGATTGTACCAATAAATTGGGCCAATCTATGCCAAATCATTTAAGGTTTGTTCTACGACAAAAAGGACTGCCAACTAAATATTAATTTATGTAAAATATATTAGTGTATGTGTATTTAATTAATAGACAAATACGCGTCCCAATATTTCTGTGAGTCATCACTTGTTTTGTTATTTGTTTTTCTTTTTCAAAGATAAAGCTTAAACTATATTTTTGTTAAAAAAACTGTTTATATGTTGGTGCTTATTTATTAAAATAATATTCACTGAGTAAACTGTTGTATTTATTGTTTTTTAAACCTATTTTGTGCTAATTTCAAAGGTTAATGGGACTCACTGTATATACAATTTATATCCTTTCAGGCTGTCACCTCTGGATGCGACATCGATGTCGATGTTTCTAAAACAAACTGGCGATGCACGCCATATTCGTTAAGCTGCGTTGCGACTTCCCCAATTCAAGAAGGAAGAGGCTGAGTGCTCTTGAGGAGATGGTTAGGGACGGAATTGTTGAGCCATCGAGAAGTCCATGGGCTTTCAAAGAAGAACGATCCGCTTCTGGGTAATTACCGGAAACTTAAAAACGTGACGGAGAATTGCAATTACTCATTATCAAGAATCTATGACGCTCTTGCAGGATTCAGACTGTTTTCTATTTCGGACTTGAAAAGCGGATAGTGGCAAGTGGAGATGGACCATGACGCTTTTACGTTATTTTCGATTTTACCAAAAACGACTCAAGAGATTTTGATCAAACTCGTCATGTTTAATGAGAATTAATTATTCTTTAATATCAGGTAGGTTTTATCGTCATAAAAATGTTCTGAGGAGGTTTAAATGGGGAAGGGGACCTTTGTGTTATCCTTGTTTTTGTTTACATGGAGAAATTAACAGTCCCTCGTTCTATCTAAACATAAGAAATGGCTAAATATAAAATATTAAAAAAAACGAGTGAACATATAAAGGATAAAAAAAGAAAAATGTTCCGACAACTCATATTGAGTTGAACCCACCCATGCGCAGTACGCTTTAAATGACAGACCATTATTTATAAGTGTAGGCGCTTATTTAATGGGAATTATTTGTTTCCATGGTAACTGAATGAAGTTTTAAACAACTACATAGAGAATTATAAAATCAGACGCGATGGAGTATAAAGCTATAATAAAAAATAAAAACTTTTATTTAACAATAAAAAATGTTAGAGAGCAAATACAAAGAAAAATAAGTGAATGAATGTGGAAAAATATTTAAATTTAAGGAATGGCGTTAACATATCAAAACACTACAATTTCTAATCCTAGTAAGTTTGTAAGTTAAAGTTGTATCTTGTGCTCATCTCACCAAATGTTTGTTATTAAATTGTTTCCTTTCGTGAAAGACATCTAAGACCACTAATTTGATCAAATGACAAAATTAATAAGAACTTTATACATTTTATTTATGGCCTTTTTTTTGCGTTTATCTGACGTTTCCTTAGAATCTAAATTCTTTGATCAATCCATAAAGCCACAATAGTCGTTCGTAGTGTAAGTGGGTCATTAATTCTAGATTTAAAAGATCCTTTATGGTGTTTACAAGTTTACTAAGTAAACAAATCCAAAAAAAAAAAAAAGGAAACATCGTTTATTAGGAAATCAACATCCCACTAAATTGATTAGTCTTTCGAAGTTAAGGATGAGGGATATAACATCATTCTGAAATTTAAGTCCTATGTAAATGCTCCAGGTTGTTTAAATCCCATAAGATACTTAGATTTGGGAATCGCCTTGAAGGTAGTTTCTTTATTTTAAAATTAGAGAAATGTACTAAATAATTATCTAAAAATCCAAACACGAGAAAAGATATTTATTTTCCTAGAGAATGATTAGGACATGAGTAGTACCCCTATTAGTCTTTTACTTAAATTATTTGCCACGGTGGTAAAAGAAATACTTTTTGAGCGATAATCATGATATCTGCACAAAGTTGAATACAATTTGACGTTAGTACAAAATTGAATAAAATACATTTTTCTTTATATTAATGAATAAATTTTTAATTTAATTTAATATGAATCTTACTGACCTCTTTGCTTCCTGATTGAAATTGTGTAGTTGGATTTCATAATAGAACTGTTTAAAGGTTGAATGTCTACGGATTTTGAATAAACATTTTTGTTTTTTATTGCTATAGAATTTTAATTATACTCTTTTAATGTTGTTTTGTGTTTATCTCGTTATTTGCAGTATCTCGTAAATAGGAGATGATCATATTCAATTATGACACTTTCATATAGATGTCCGGGATTATACTGTGGTCGGGAACTTTTAAGCAATGGTAGCTGGAGTGATTGTGGAGCATGCCCACGAGGCTTTAGAGCTAACTCATCCTCCTTTTGTATTCCATGTAATAATACACCTGTATTGTATGACTGGCTCTATTTAGGTTTTATGACATTTTCTCCATTGGTTCTGCATTGGTTTTGTATTGATAACACCACTCCATTTAGAGGAAGGTATTTGTACATATTTATAGCAATATTCAAACAGTGGCTTATCAATTAATATCTGTACTATTCTTTTAAGGCTAAGTCGGGGTGCACTTGTTCTCCACTTATCAGCATTGGTAGAAACAGTACTTGCAGCTTTGTCTACAATTTTATTAATTGAACCTCATGGAAAATTAGATTTGAAAGCTTGTCCAGTTAAATCTCTGTCTGACTGGTATACTCTTTTCCATAATCCAAGACCTAACTATGCTGAGACATTGCATTGCACACAGGAAGCAGTGTACCCATTGTATGTATAGTTGTATTATATTTAACAGTGAATCTAATTTTATTTTTCATATTCATAAGCACATTAGCCAGTCTTTAATGTAAAAAGAAAGCTATGTAGAAAATGACTCCTTAGCTATTTAATATTGTTATGTCCAGTTAACAGATTTTTTTAATGGTCTGGCCTCTTTGTGGGGCTATGTTACCATAATAATTCCCATTTTCCCGTCCCTTACTCCCATCTTGGCCATTTCGGTTAAAAAGGGCCTTGATTAATGGCAATGCATTAATGGTCTAACTAAAAAAAAAAACAATTTAGGAAAACCAAGAAAATCTTCTTTTCCCCACCTTTGATATCCTTAAACAGCCTTATCCTTTTAAAATGTTTAATGAATCAACACTATCACAGTTTTTAAGCAGTCCTGGCCAGAGGTAAATGGGAAATAATTCATTGAAACTGCGATTTTGTGTTATATCCATCAAGATTGGAAGAAGAAATCTGAAAGAGAATGGGGTACTGTGAAAATAGAACCACTTTCTCAGGCCTCGCTTATGACTTTGATTCTTTTAATAGCAAATTTATTCAGAGAGGTAGTGTTTTTTTTTTAATATGCTTGAATTGAAGGCAGTTAAGTGCTATTTATCTTCAGCCTTGACCACCTGCCAAGATTTGACAGCCGCTCTGCATTCCTCTTCCACGTTGCGCTGCCAGGTCTGACCTCGTTTTCTTGAGTCATGGAGATTCCAATCCAGTGCCATCGTCTGTATGGCCCCATCTTCTTCAAATGTTATGTATAGGTTTTTAAATTATTTTATTGGTATTTCCGTTATCTGCTTATTTGCCTAACTATCAAATGCCCCCATTAGTGGTTTAAATGAAGTTACAGTTATTATTAGTATAGTTATTATTTCGAGGGAATATGCCATTTTTTAGTGATTTTACTATTATAACGGAAGAAATCAAAACAAAACAAACTTTATTTATTTTGGAAAGATCTAGTAACATCTGAAATGCTGTTAATTATTATCATGTGGTCACATGTTTGGAACATTCTAGTGGGATTCAGATTGTTCTATAGCCGCCTAAATATAAGGAAGCCATTGACTTGTGGGTCAGTCTTTCCTTGACTAGCAAAGTGATACTTTCTAGTCTCTGTTATTTATCTGATTTATCACTGATATTATTTTATGTTTCCATTTTATTATATTATATTATTTCCGTATTATTTTGTTGTTTTTTGGCATTAATTAAATTTGTATGTTAAAAAAATGTTCAAACCTTCGCTATTGTTACCATGTGGTTTATATAACTGCATTATTTCCTAATATCGATTATGCTGTAAATGTCTCAGATCATTTTGCTCGAATTAGTATCAAAATGAAATTTTTATTTTTAGGCATACTATGGTGTTCATATTTTATGGCTTGTGTGTTACTATAATGCTCCTAATTAGGCCATGGCTGGTTCATTTTTTTTTACCAAAAACTGGAGGTGCCACAGTTTATGCAGCTTTATATTTTTTTCCAATATTATCATTACTTCAAGCTATATTTGGAGGATTGATTTGTGAGTGATATTCATCAATTATTATTATTATTTTTAATTCATATTATTATTATTATTATTTTTAATTCATATTATTATTATTATTTTTAATTCATATTAGGTATGGAAATGAATTCGCAATCTTAGCTTATATAATTATAAATAATATTTATCATTTTGTTTATAGATTATACCTTTCCATATATAGTGATAGTCCTTTCAGTGATTTCAAATGCTGCTCATTTTGCTTTCAAAATGGATCAGGTAAACATTAATTCATAATATATTTTGTAACTTTTTGTCATGAGCGAACAAAGCTGAATTATCTATTTTCAATGTTTCAGTCTATGAAGTTTCATGTGGTCAGTACAGTTACTGATATAAGAAATATGATAATTGTTTTGGGTCATTGGGTTGTACATGGATATGGAATTATATCCCTTACTCAGCTCGGTGAACCAGTATTTCATTCTACTCTTCTCTGTTTGGTTCCTTTACCCGCTATTTTTTACATCATTACAGCCAGGTTTACAGATCCTCACAAACTCCATGCAGATTAGCTTTTTACCAGCCAACATCCTCAAATGGAAACAATGTTTTAAATGCAAGAAATAAATAGTAACACTATGAAATTTTATTTCATATTTAAAATCTTCTTCTAATAAACAAATTCAAATAACGAATATTTTGTTTGCATATTTAACTGCACTGCGTCATCAATAACTGCAAAAAATTTAACTTACATTTTTTTTCATATATGTGATATATTTCTTTAATCATAGCAAACCGTAAATTAAATCATTCTCCTTACTCAGAAAATATAAATTTTTCAATTAAAAATTTTGTTGGGTAAATTGATAATATATTTATTTTTGGTATCTTTTATAATGAAATGAAAGACAAGAACGTTAATGTCTATAACTTTTTTTGAATTTTCAAGATAAAATTTCTGATTAACTTGTTCTTTGATATTTTTAATGTTATATTATTGGTTGTATTTATATTTTGTATTAAAGTTTGTAAATTATCATTGTAAATATCATCAATTAATGGAGGGTGGGACTTTAACTTCCCTTAAATGATTTATTTATTCAGCAATCACATTTCATTGTACATTTGGGAATTTCAGTTTCTTATCCACATTTACTATAAAAATATATTCATAAATATTTTTTATTTTGTTTATATGTATTGTATATAATCGATATAAATAAATTAATAATTAAAGTACTAGAGTGATATTTGTAGAAGAGTTCCTGTTTGACATCAGTAAATTAAATTAATTTATTTTTACCAATTCCTGTTAACATTTTAGAAGACAAGTGAGCTGAATTAACCCTTTAAGCTCAGAGCAGTGCGAGAGTATTGCGAGCCCTGCAGCCTGAGACCTTAGTCTAGCTGCCGTGCCCGGTGGCCTGAATACTTTTTGCCACATTCACTCTTCTTTATCTCCTTATTCATATTTTTCTTCTTATGTTTTCCATCATCCTTTTTCATCCGGACTTTGGACCGGCATTGGTGGATTTAAAAACTTTAATTTTTTTTTTTTTTTTTTTTTTTTTGTTAAGTAATATTACTAATTATTTCGCCCTATTTGACTAAGGAATAAGGTGCAGGTAAAATTAATTTGGAAAAACCCGAAAAGAACCCCATGTCAATTAGTTTACAGCTCTCAGAAATTTTTGAGGAAACCATAAACCTCTTCACTGGCAAATACCGGACGGGCTGGAAACAGGGTTGAAGAAATGCGAATCCCAATTATCTAAAAATAATTTTCATTAGTCCTGCACTCGTTATAGATATGAATTAAGAAAATGATGGCTATTTTGTCTGCTCGCCATGCTCTAATATTCATGAAATTACCTGTACGTATGTGTAGGAACATACCTAAGTAGACATACTTACATATAAATGTTGTAACTGTTATATTAAATGTTTTATATATCTGTTTATTTTATAAAAATTTTAAATTGTATATTATATTTTTTACAAGTTGTTACCTACGATTTATGAATGTCGCATTCCTAAATAATCATACGATAAATCCGAAAGCGAAGAGTAAAAATTCAATTTTTGTTTTATAAGAAGCCACAAAAAAATCTCTTAAGAGGCTGACTACTGGGGTTTTTATCCTAGTGCAATAATAAAATGGAAAGATTTAAGAAATCAATTAAAATAAGGTCTGCAGTTTCAGTCGTCTAACGCTGAAGCGGGCCGAACTGATATATCAGTCTACAGGCCACAGGGAAGTGCAGCGCTCGAACTGATATATCAGTCTACAGGCCCCAGGGACTGCAGCGCTCGAACTGATATATCAGTCTACAGGCATTAAAGGGTTAAAGATATTAGGACTGTGCATGTCAGAATAGGTTTAGAACACTAAGTTGTGCTCCTTAATAAACCAACGTTTTTTTTTTTCAAATTATTTCCTCATCCTCCTGATCCTTGTACTTATCCTTGGTACTTCAACAAGGAAAGCCTCTATACCTGGTTACCTATTTGATAATTAAATGCTTGATTTGGTTTTGACAAAAAATTTGGAATGGAGTTTTTTTGCTTGAAAATTTTTATAACTGGACTCAGTTTTTAATTTTCAAACCCTGGGAATCAATTTTACAGTTCAAAAGAAATAAAAAATTACTTATAGAATTTTTTTCTGTTCTTCATTAGAGAGTTATTTAATATGTTTTGTTTTTACCATTACCATTTTCCATAAAACTGCTAATAATTCTTGAAATGCTAAGGCCACGAAATATCTTATTACACCTAATGAAATAGTGTTACATTTGTAATATATTTGAGAGATAAATAATTGAAAAACCCATAGATGCCATTAAGAACTAACTAAATTACAACATTTTTTTTTTTTTTTTAATAAATCGATGATAATAAATATTAATAATGATGCAACTCTTCCACCCTTATTCGATTGTCCTCTCCTCATATGATCTACGTGGCATCAGTTGGTGATTCCTTCCTCAGTCTTGATGATGTACATCAGTCCTCCGATGTTCCTCTTCACCACACTTAGGGTCTGATCACTCAGCTGGTTGATGTAAATACAAACAGGGTCGCCTACCTCACACTTTCTTTGCTTCTTCATTTTTGCTTTTTCTCCCCGCCCTTTTATCTGGATTTGCCAGATCTACTTTAGTTTTCAGTTTTCTTCTGAATGAAAGCTCTGCCAGTGATTAGTGGGTAATGATATGTGGGGTCCTCCTGAAAGCCACAAGGAACTCATTTAATTTGGTATGCAGTTCATCAGGTTCCTCCATCATATTCTTCAATGAACTGTAATGAAGTTTTTGCACCTAACTGTCAGCCTAGCCATTCGATGATGGATAGTAAGGTGTGATCGATATTGTGATGGTACTTTTGGGAAGTCTAAGATGAGCAAAAGTTTCTTGTAACCAATCAACAGTATTCATACTTCTTGCAGGAAATATCTTCGATGATTGGAAATGTGTTGCCTCAGAGCAGTCTAGCATAATCTATGTGGACCTTCTCAAAGGCTGGACTTGGATCTTCCCACAGATGCGACTCAGCCTTCGGTAATGTTGTCTGATTTGCTACACAAGCACTAAGCCCTATAATCTGGCACATCAGACAGTATTTCTTCCATTTCCTCGTCCAGTCACGGCCATCATACTTAGCCTCTCATCTAGAATTTCATACGCGACAGAGTGTAACTCTGTCAATCCCCTCTTCCTAAGCACACCTGGCATGATGGCCCTTGAACATAAAGAGGTACCCAGATCAGTCGGCAGTTCTTTAGCACAGTGCTTGAAATTAGAATGCTCATGGCTTTCCCTTCAACTATTTTCTCCATTACCTGCACACTCTCTTATAACTCACTTTCTATCTTGATTTCTTCCAAAGTCACAGAGAATTTTCTACCACTTCATATCATTGGTAAAAAAATTTTTAGAGCCCAATAAATAGCCATTGCTTTCATGTCGATTTGGCTGCACTTTGGTTCTGCATGGCTCAGCCGTCTTGAAGCAAAGCAAATTGGACATTCTGTCCAGAAATCAGTAAGAAAGCATGGCACCCAGACCAGGAATGTGGCTTGAAAGATATTTTCCCAATTAGTCACTGTGAATTTGTGACTTATTGGGATGACATATCTTCCAGTGACTGAAGGACCTATGACTTATAAATTTTCCTAAAAGATTGAGTCCTCCTTAATAGTAATAAATCCTTCATCGGCATCTTTTGACCAATGAAATCTTAAATACTATCTCAACATTTGGTAGAGATGGGCCAGTTTGTTTCCAAATTATTAATAAATTTTTTAACCGACTTCGAAAGAGGAGGTTACTCAATTCGATACGTATGTGCCTTTTTTTTACTTTCACTTACCTATTTATGAAATATATAGTAAGAAAATTATTGCGATCGTGAAAAATTTCGACTTCCGGTTTTCAACGGAAATACACGTTTTAGGGTCCCCTGAGTCTAATTAACCAAGTCCCACAAAATAGTGTGTGCGTGTGCGTGTGTTAACAGACTAGCTCAAAAACTATAAACCGTGCGAACCTGGAATTGGGTATTTAGTGTATGTATATGCCCGCGATGTGACAGCAAAAATTTCATCGAATTTGCTCAAAGGGAGGGGGTACTTTATTTAATAACTTTTTAAGTTTTTTTCGATTTTCTCAAAAACGGCTCTAACGATTTTGATTAAACTTAGTATTTGATCTATTTATATGCCCCAGATATGACTGTAAAAATTTCATCAAAATTGATCAACCGGAGGGGGGAATTTACTTAATAAATTTTTTATCATTTCATGTGTTTTTTTTTATTTACCCAAAAACGGTTTTAACGATTTTGATCAAACTTGGCATTTGATGTATATATATGCCAAAGATGTGATAGTCAACATTCATCAAAATTGGTCAAACGGAGGGGGCACTTTATTTCATAATTTTTTTTCAATTTTTACCTTTTTGATAGATGATCTCAAAAACAGCTTTAACGATTTTTATCAAATTCGTTATGTTTAATGAAAATTAGTTGTTATTTATTACCAGGTAAGCTTTATCATTATTAAAATGTTCTGAGAGGGCTTAAATGGGGAAGGGGCCTTTTTTGTTTTTCTATAAAGTACCTTTGTTTTAGTTTATATTGAAAAATTAACTGTCTGTCATCACACCTAAAAATAAGAAATGGCTAAATATGATATATGAAGAAAATCAAGTAAACATATACAGGAGAAAAAAAGAAAA
This sequence comes from Aelia acuminata, assembly GCA_911387785.2. Classification (NCBI taxonomy): domain Eukaryota; kingdom Metazoa; phylum Arthropoda; class Insecta; order Hemiptera; family Pentatomidae; genus Aelia; species Aelia acuminata. Next base: position 61,810,889 of record OU426982.1, on the reverse strand, counting down.
ATAATCCGTCAACTCATAAAACACCTTGAGCTCACGCATCCGCCGTACGCCTTTTTTTTTTTTTTTTTTTTTTTTTTAATAAGGGCGTCAACCATACCGTACGCCTTTAATGACAAACCAATGCGTTATTATTACCTATAGATGTTCTGTTCATTTGAGAAGTGGGAACTAACAAAACGCATTAAGTTCTAATCTAAGTAAGTTGGTAAGTGAAAGTTGTGTGTTGCGCGCACGCACCAGATTTTTTTTTTATAAAATGTTTTTTATTAATATAGAAGTTCAAGAATTCAATCACTACAACAGCTGTAATCAATAAACTATATTAAGCTGGGATCAGTAGAGTTAAGAAAAGAAGAAAACATTTTATTTTTAATTTGACTAAATATTTTTACAGCTTAAAAAACAATGTAAATTAATTAGAATGAAATAGCTACAATGCGATTGTTGAGATGAATTTATGATTTTAATACCTAATGCCTTTACCGAGTTTATAACATCCCTATCCATTTATTTGTTTATCTAAAAAAGTTTTAACATATTAATTTTTTTAAAGAACATAGATTAGAAAAAAATTCAATTCTGTTTTTTTATTTTAGTTTAAATATATTAAAATAATTTTGAATAAACAAATGAAAGACAGTGATGTTATGAAAACAAAGATAAATAGAAATTTATTACTTTCCTATATATGAAATATATAGTAAGTGGAAGTATTGCGATCGTGAAAAATTTCGACTTCCGGTTTTCAACGGAAATACACGTTTTGGGGTCCCCTGAGTCGAAATGACCAAGTCCCGCGAAATGGTCTGTGTGTGTGTGTGTGTGTGTGTGTGTGTGTGTGTGTGTGTGTGTGTGTGTCTGAGTGTGTGTGTGTGAACAGACTAGCTCAAAAACTATAAGCCGTGGGAACCTGAAATTGGATATTTAGTGTATGTATATGCCCGCGATGTGACAGCAAACATTTCATCAAAATTGCTCAAAGGGAGGGGGTACTTTATTTAATAACTTTTTAGGTTTTTTTCGATTTTCTCAAAAACGGCTCTAACGATTTTGATTAAACTGAATATTTGATCTATTTATATGACTGTAAAAATTTCATCAAAATTGATTAACCGGAGGGGGGACTTTACTTAATAAATTTTGTATCATTTTCACGTGTTTTTTTTTATTTACTCAAAAACGGCTTTAACGATTTTGATCAAACTTGGTATTTGATGTATTTATATGCCAAAGATGTGATAACCAACATTTCATCACAATTGTTCTACCGGAGGGGGGACTTTACTTAATAAATTTTGTATCATTTTCACGGGGTTTTTTTTTATTTACTCAAAAACGGCTTTAACGATTAACAAAAATAAGATATGAATGTAGAAAAATGTGTGACTTTGGGAAATGATATTTAGCAAAACACGTCAATTTCTAATCTAAGTAAGTTGGTAAGTGAAAGTCGTGTGTTGCGCGCACGCACCAGATTTTTTTTAACCAACTTCGAAAGAGGAGGTTACTCATTTCGATACGTATGTGCCTTTTTTTTTTTTTGTTCTTTTTTTTCTATGTATGCTCACACATTGCTCCGAGATGGACGTACCAATTGGAACGAAACCTTTTGCATCTTGTAGAGTATTTTTCCAAGGTGGTCCCCCTAAAACCTTTTTTGGGTTATTAATTTATTTAAGAAGTTATTGGGAAAAAACATGTAAATAATTATTTAATTATCGCTCAAAATATTTACTTATTTGAAAAACATATGGCATATATATCATAAGGTATGCTCCAACAAACTCTTAAAACACGTTGATCACTAACAAAATGCTTATAAACTATCCCCTCTTTTTTTATTCTGAATTTGATAGGTTGATTTGAAGCAATGCTCAATAATGTTTTAATGATCGACAAATCGGTTGGGAAAACCAACCAATCAATTTCGAAATTAAAAGAGTGGGGGAAAACATGAGTAGTCTGTTAGCTATGACATGTTTTAAGTGCTTATTGGAACAAATCTTATACAAACTTTAAATAAATTTTGAACAATAGATTGAAATAAAGATATATAATATCAGTAGAATATATTATCGCTGTCGTTTTCTGAAAAATGAAACACTTTTCTGTGGTTCCGGCAAAGTTATTGTTGTTTCGACCCTGTTCCTGGAAAATTTTGCCAAGAAATAAAACTCAAGAACATTTGTTTGGGCTGTTTAAAAGTTTATTTTTATAGATTTGAGGAGATTAAAGCACATTAAACACCGATAATAGTAAAAAAATCCATATTTATGGATGGAGTTAAAATTCTTAACACTATAAATTAAGAAAATCTTAAAATTCTCTTCTGTCTATTTTATATTTTGCGCCGCCTCCTAAAAGATTGGGAGGTACTGAACATGGTATTTAATATTTTAATTTAATACTTTTTATTAACAGTTGGTGCGTATTCCTACTAATCAAAATAAAATTATCCATTTTAATGCATTTTTCCGCTTTTCATACCATTTTCAATTTTTCTGCGTATTCATAAAAATCGAAAGGTAATTATTTCAGAATTTTTAGTGGACTTATTTTTACTAGTTCCTAGTTTTCGAAGTCGGTTTAATTTTTTTTATCAAATGTTTTTTATTAAATAGTAATAATGTGCAGGCTTAAAAATAGGTTGAGATGTCAAGTCAAAAATTCGAAACTAATTTAACGATCATTTACACTCCGGCTCCATTCCGAAGAGATAGGAAAGAGTCTAGTGAACGACGATAAACAGCTCCGTTGGAATCAATGGGTGGGGAAAGGTTAAACAGCTCCGAAGAGCCTCGGAACTAATATAATAACAGCTCCGTTGGAATCAGTGGGTGGGGAAAGGTTAAACAGCTCCGAAGAGCCTCGGAACTAATATAATAATAGCTCCGTTGGAATCAGTGGGTGGAGAAAGGTTAAACAGCTCCGAAGAGCCTCGGAACTAATATAATAACAGCACCGTTGGAATCAGTGGGTGGGGAAAGGTTAAACAGCTCCGAAGAGCCTCGGAACTAATATAATAATAGCTCCGTTGGAATCAGTGGGTGGAGAAAGGTTAAACAGCTCCGAAGAGCCTCGGAACTAATATAATAACAGCACCGTTGGAATCAGTGGGTGGGGAAAGGTTAAACAGCTCCGAAGAGCCTCGGAATTAGTATACTAAAAGCTCCGTTGGAATCAGTGGGTGGAGAAAGGTTAAACAGCTCCGAAGAGCCTCGGAACTAATATAATAACAGCTCCGTTGGAATCAATGGGTGGAGAAAGGTTAAACAGCTCCGAAGAGCCTCGGAACTAATATAATAACAGCTCCGTTGGAATCAGTGGGTAGGGAAAGGTTAAACAGCTCCGAAGAGCCTCGGAACTAATATAATAATAGCTCCGTTGGAATCAGTGGGTGGAGAAAGGTTAAACAGCTCCGAAGAGCCTCGGAACTAATATAATAACAGCACCGTTGGAATCAGTGGGTGGGGAAAGGTTAAACAGCTCCGAAGAGCCTCGGAATTAGTATACTAAAAGCTCCGTTGGAATCAGTGGGTGGAGAAAGGTTAAACAGCTCCGAAGAGCCTCGGAACTAATATTATAATAGCTCCGTTGGAATCAGTGGGTGGGGAAAGGTTAAACAGCTCCGAAGAGCCTCGGAATTAGTATACTAAAAGCTCCGTTGGAATCAGTGGGTGGGGAAAGGTTAAACAGCTCCGAAGAGCCTCGGAATTAGTATACTAAAAGCTCCGTTGGAATCAGTGGGTGGAGAAAGGTTAAACAGCTCCGAAGAGCCTCGGAATTAGTATACTAAAAGCTCCGTTGGAATCAGTGGGTGGGGAAAGGTTAAACAGCTCCGAAGAGCCTCGGAATTAGTATACTAAAAGCTCCGTTGGAATCAGTGGGTGGAGAAAGGTTAAACAGCTCCGAAGAGCCTCGGAACTAGTATACTAACAGCTCAGTTGGAATCAGTGGGTGGGGAAAGGTTAAACAGCTCCGAAGAGCCTCGGAACTAGTATACTAACAGCTCCGTTGGAATCCTCGGAACTAGTCTAGTACTAATAAAGGTCGCGGGTTCGCGTCCCTCGGTGACCCTATGATTTTTTAACCCGTAACTGGTATGGTCCATAATTTGTTACGTTACCAGTAAGGTGGGGTCACCGGGACCCCAATATTTGTTGGTTCAAAATGTTCCTTGTAAATGTTCGATTGAAATGAAAACAATTTTTTTTACAGCCACACATCATACCTAAAGGTGTCTGCATGGGATAGAACACAATAAATGTAAATTTTTACTTGATATAAAAAACATTTTTATAAAAAAAATTAATCCGACTTCGAAACCTAGTAACCAGTAAAAATAAATGCACTGAAAAGTATGAAATAATTACCTTCTGATTTTTATGAGTACACAGCAAAATTGAAAATGGTAAAAAAAGCGGAGAAATGCAATAAGACGAATAATTTTATTTTTATTTGTACAAATACAAATTGTTATTAAAAATTGTGAAATTAAAATATTAAATACTATGTTCAATACAACACAATCTTTTCGGAGGCGGCGCAAATATAAATGACATGTTACCGATACAATTCCATTATTAGGCATTAAAATCAATAGATGAGAAGAGAAGATGCATTTTACGATTTTCATAATGTCTAGTGTTAAAAATTTTAAATTTTGCGCCGCCTCCGAAAAGATTGTGTTGTATTGAACATAGTATTTAATATTTTAATTTCACAATTTTTAATAACAATTAGTATTTGGACAAATAAAAATAAAATTATTCGTCTTATTGCATTTCTCCGCTTTTTCTACCATTTTCAATTTTGCTGTAATTTCAATGTACTCATAAAAATCAGAAGGTAATTATTTCATACTTTTCAGTGCATTTATTTTTACTGGTTACTAGGTTTCGAAGTCGGATTAATTTTTTTTATAAAAATGTTTTTTATTTCATGCTTTTTAGTTGGAGAAGATAACAAATGTAGAAAACGTAAGTTGGGTGAAAATAAATTTCGAAATTTTTTACGCTCTACAACGTTCGTCTTCCCCGGGCTTTTTTATTATACATAACTAGCTAGGGTGCCCGGCTTCGCTCCGGTAGTTGTGTGGTGGTTTTAATAACATAAAAACTTTAAAATTAAAGGAAATATTGAACAAAATTAGCACTTTCTTGATACTTTTAACATGGTATCAATATTAAGATTCGAGATCTGCAGAGTCCGCCCAAATAAGAAACCCTATATACTTTAAAGGGGGTTGAAAATTGTGAATGATCAATTAATTTTGCAGCAACTTTGTCGAGTCATGCATCGTTTTTGATGGTTTCTGTGATTATGAATTCTATAAGCCCATTCCAAGCAGTCAGCAGATAATAAGTTATTAGATTATAGTTGAAAAATCTATTAGTTAAAAAAACTATATTTCGAGTACAACTTAAATGCCGACTACTGTGAGGTCCTATTAGATCCAGAAGTTTAGAAACTACCGAAGATTCATAGAAACTTTTTTTTAAGACCTTTCTTCCCTTTCAACCTCCATTAAGATATCCCCGCCCCCCGTAATTTGGCCGGACTCTGCACCTACTAATACGAAGTGAAAACCGAAATATCATGGTGATATTTGGTGGGTGATAAAATCTTATTGAAGAAATGCTGTAATTGGAGTTGGTCATTTTGTTAACTGGGATGCTCATCATACAAAGTAATAAAACCATTTTTTATAATTACATACAATAAGAAGACTTTAAACTTTTTATTTTCGATTTATAATCAGTCAATTCAGCTCTTCTTTTTTGTTTTATGTCTGTTTTTATACGCTCACTGTACTACTAAAAAATGTTCACTCATATTGCATTAAATTTACTTAAGTATATGTTATACTCGTATATTGATTAAATGTAATGTGTTAATCAATTAACCTTCTTATGAGAACTTCAAACATTTTATTTTCGATTTGTAATCAGTCAATTCAGCTCTTCTTTTTTGTTTTATGTCTGTTTTTATTCGCTCACTGTACTACTAAAACATGTTCACTCATATTGCATTAAATTTACTTAAGTATATGTTATATATTGATTAAATGTATTTTGTTAATCAATTAACCTTCTTATGAGAAAATTAATTTTGTAAGGTATCCAGGCGGTTTTTTAATTGATTGCAGAGATGTAAAATCATAATTTTATTTTGAAAGCAAAGGAGAAACTTATTATTTTCGCTTGACGTTTTAGTAATTTAAAAAGAACAGCTGTAAAATATATAACCTCTACAATCTGAACGGAATGAATGAACAATAAACATTGAGTGAAACACACCCTAGCGCTTCCTGGTAGTCTGCAGCTCGAACTAAATTTTTCATTCATAAACTCGTATGTAATCTTCAGGTAGGCTAATTAAATGGTGCGAGAGCCTTAAAATTCTAGTCCTTTTCTCTTCAATTTTACACCCTTAAGAGAAAAACGGAAACCTTCTTCTCCATTAGGGGTCATGTAGCATCACGCTGACATAACTTTACTAAACGTATGTTGAGTCGTTTCTGAGCCTTTTCGGCACGCACATTGTACACTTTGCTTTATAATATATATTGATTATATAAACAGTCACCTTCTCAATTTTATGAGTACACACAAAAAAGTTGAAAAGCGGTGCCTGTATAATACAACTTCTACACCCTACCTTCTATGATTATAATTGGAATTTTTTTTTTAATAAGATCAATGTTGAGCCAATTATGTTCGTAATTCCTTTAGATGAATTTTTGACTAAATTATACATTAGTACATTATACATATACGCTATTAGCGAAGTACTAAGAATGATATCCTTCGTAATAAAAAAATATTTACAAAATAAATTTCTTCAATTCTAGTGGGGTAGCATTTATGATATTAAGCATTTTCATGGCTGCCAAATTTTCGCTGAGGGGACTTTCATAAAAAGAGGTTGTTTCTGGGAGATATCAACTTTTATTTTGCAGTTTTTATTGATGGATGAACATCAGCAAACATTGAAATTTTAATTTATTTGTTAAATAGTGTAATGTCTGTATGGGGAAAGTGTCATAGGAAAATTTTCATTAATTTGGAAATACAATACACAATATTTGTGTTAGTTATTTCGGTACCTGACAGATGACTACCTCGAACGCGAAAAACCTCTAAACACATGCAAGGTCATTTTCACTGTCTATTTCAATAAAATTCATTAATTTATTTTTGGACTTAGGCTCTTAACAACACTCTTAGGCTCTCACGAACCGCAAACACTGAACTTATGACTGTTTGGCTTTTGAAAATTTCGGCAACCTAAGAAAACTGAATATTTGAATTTCTTTCGATTTAATAAAGATCGATCGAAACCTCAAAATCAATGGAAATTGTCTTAAGACAGTCTGGCTCTTTGGTAACGCTATATTTTACTACATTTCAGTTAATACACAGCAAACAATTACAACTCACAATTTAGGCAAGTGGAAAAGTGTAAAAAATCGAAAAATCAACTGGAAAATGAATGATGGAAATAATTCCTAATTAGTGCCTATCTTAAAGATATTTATATCTAGACTCTCCTATCAAAACAATAGCAAAGCCTGTGTGCCACCAGCTAGCAACGTAAAAAAAAATTAGACAATTAGCCATCATAGATGAAATTGGTGATGGAACAAACGAATATTGAAATCATTTAGCAGAACGTAAATTATTTTATAACTGGACTTGCTCCTAATATTTTTTCGAGCCATATTTGAGCTTAGATAGCAGATTTTCGTCTTCTCAAAATAAATGATTTGGCACTGACAGACTTTCTAATTTATTCTAGTTGCAGAAACAAAATTAGAAACCTATAGTAGTAACCCGGAAAACATAACAGAAGTGTCGCTCCATGAAGAATGGGCCCAAGATTTCATGATTACATTGTATATTAAAATGAGTGAGAGATTCCGGAGAAGACCCGAATGTTAAAGCCCCCAAAACAACTGAAAATAAGCTTTTCCAGGAATTATTGTATTCCTTTTTAACGTGCATAGCGAGTGAAATCAAAATCTGATTTAAAGCAATATTGGCTACGATTTTAAATTTAAAAGAACCTTAGGAAACTTGAAGAAGTCTTAAATTCTGCTTTAAGACGGTTATCAATACTCAGTCTTTCTTGGAATTCTACGAATTTCGAGGTCTTACGTTTATGGTATCCAACCGTCGACTAGATCTAAATTAAGAAGGTTCACTGTTATCGGTGAATATATACATCTATCTTATATGTATACTAATATCGCTACAGAAAACGACAGCAATATTATATTTTGCGGATATTAAATATCTTTATTGAAATCTACTGTTGAAAAATTAGTTATGTATAGGTTGGTTCCAACAAGCACTTAAAACACGTCGATAACTAATAGACTGCTCATGTTCTCCCCCCTCTCTTTTGATTCTTCTTTTCTTCTAAATTTGATTGGTTAGTTTTCCCACATGATTCATCCAGCATTAAAACAATATTAAGATTTGTTAGTTACCAATGAGTTTACTAGCTTGTTGGAGCATGCCTTATGTTATATATGCCATATGTTTTTCCAATGAGTAAAAATCTTTAGTGATAATTAAATATTTATTTTCATGTTTTTTCCCGATAACTTCTTAAATAAATTAAGAAACCAAAAAAGGTTTTAATGGGACCAACTTGGGAAAATACTCTACAAGATGCAAAAGGTTTCGTTCCAATTGGTCCCTCCATCTCGGAGTAATCGGTGGACATACATAGAAAAAAAAAAAAAAAAAGGCACATACGTATTGAATTGAGTAACCTCCTCTTTCGTTCGAAGTCGGTTAAAAAAAGTATATTTAACAAAAAGCAAAACTGTAAAAATGGTGATTGATTTCTATCATTTAATATATAAGGAACATTAAAAAATTGGACAAAAGATAATTAAAAAAAATCTGGTGCGCGCGCGCAACACACAACTTTCACTTACCAACTTACTTAGATTAGAAATTAATGCGTTGTTGTGGTCCCCTTCGTTAGACCAATTTTGTTGAAATGTTAGCTATCACATCTTTGGCATATAAATACATCAAATACCCAGTTTGATATAAATAGTTAAAGCCGTTTTTGAATAAAAAAAAAAAAAAACACTTGAAACTGTTACAAAATTTATTAAGTAAAGTCCCCCCTCCGGTTAATCAATTTTGATGAAATGTTGGCTATCACATCTTTGGCTTATGCATACATCAAATACCCAGTTTGATCAAAATCGTGAAAGCCTTCTTTGAGTAAATAAAAAAAACACTTGAAACTGTTACAAAATTTATTAAGTAAAGTCCCCCCTCCGGTTAATCAATTTTGATGAAATGTTGGCTATCACATCTTTGGCATATACATACATCAAATACCCAGTTTGATCAAAATCTTTAAAGCCGTTTTTGAGTAAATAAAAAAAACACGTGAAAATGATACAAAATTTATTAAGTAAAGTCCCCCCTCCGGTTAATCAATTTTGATGAAATGTTGGCTATCACATATTTGGCATATACATACATCAAATACCCAGTTTGATCAAAATCTTTAAAGCCGTTTTTGAGTAAATAAAAAAAACACGTGAAAATGATACAAAATTTATTAAGTAAAGTCCCCCCTCCGGTTGGTCAATTTTGGTGAAGTGTTGGCTATCACATCTTTGGCTTATGCATAGATCAAATACCCAGTTTGATCAAAATCGTTAAAGCCTTTTTTGAGTAAATAAAAAAAACACGTGAAAATGTTACAAAATTTATTAAGTAAAGTCCCCCCTCCGGTTAATCAATTTTGATGAAATGTTGGCTATCACATATTTGGCATATACATACATCAAATACCCAGTTTGATCAAAATCTTTAAAGCCGTTTTTGAGTAAATAAAAAAAACACGTGAAAATGATACAAAATTTATTAAGTAAAGTCCCCCCTCCGGTTGGTCAATTTTGGTGAAGTGTTGGCTATCACATCTTTGGCTTATGCATAGATCAAATACCCAGTTTGATCAAAATCGTTAAAGCCTTTTTTGAGTAAATAAAAAAAACACGTGAAAATGTTACAAAATTTATTAAGTAAAGTCCCCCCTCCGGTTAATCAATTTTGATGAAATTTTTACAGTCATATCTCGGGCATATACATAGATCAAATACTCATTTTAATCAAAATCGTTAGAGCCGTTTTTGAGAAAATCGAAAAAAAACTAAAAAGTTATTAAGTAAATTACCCCCTCCCTTTAAGTAATTTTGATGAAATTTATGCTGTCACATCGCGGGCATATACTTACACTAAATACCCAATTTCAGGATCGCACGGTTTATAGTTTTTGAGCTAGTCTGTTCACAGACACACAGACACACAGACCATTTCGCGGGACTTGGTCATTTCGACTCAGGGGACCCCAAAACGTGTATTTCCGTTGAAAACCGGAAGTCGAAATTTTTCACGATCGCAATACTTCCACTTACTATATATTTCATATATAGGTAAGTGAAAGTAATTATCCCTGCTCCTTGGGCACTTCCCACATCTAATTCATTTACCAGGTACAGCTGATTCCGTTTCATATTCCTGATTGTCATCGGTCCCATAATCTAACTCCGAATTCCAATCATGGTCACTTTCTAAATCTGGATCAAAGTCCTGGTCACGTCCAGAATCGCTTAAAGCATCTTCCAGCCATTGCAGAAAATTGGAATCATTAACATTCATGGACTGTCGCTGTGAATATGCCATTTTTGACTGAATCAAAATCAATTATTTATAATAAAAAAGTTTCACTAACGGTATGGTGGGGTCACACAGACCCCATTCTCTACTAATCAATATATATTATAAAGCAAAGTGTACAATGTGCGTGCCGAAAAGGCTCAAAAACGACTCCACGTAGGATTATGGAAGTTATGTCTTCGTTTAGCCATATGACTCCTTACGGAGAAGAAGGTTTCCGTTTTTCTCTTAAGAGTGTAAAATTGAAGAGATAAGGACTGGAGTTTTAAGCCTCTCGCACCATTTAATAGGCCTCTCTGAGATTGAGATACGAGTTCATGAATGAAAAATTTAGTTCGAGCTCCAGGCTACCAGGAAGCGCTAGGGTGCGTTTCACTCAATGTTTATTGTCCATTCATTCAGTATGTAATCCTTCTATATTTTTTCAGCTGTTCTTTTTAAATTACTAAAAAAGTAAGAGAAAATAATTAGTTTGCGTTTCAAAATAAAATAAGTACTTTACATCTCAGCAATCAATTAGAAAACCAACTGGATTCCTTAAAAAAATAGTTTTCTCATAAGAAGGCTAATATATGATCAGCACATTACATTTAATCTATTTATAATATATACTTAAGTAAATTTAATGCAATATGAGTGAACATTTCTTAGTAGTACAGTGAGCGAATAAAATTAGACATAAAAATCTGGTGCGTGCGCGCAACACACAACTTTCACTTACCAACTTACTTTGATTAGTAATTGACGTGTTTTGCTAAATATCATTTCCCAAAGTCACACTTTTTTCTACATTCATATCTTATTTTTGTTAATCGTTAAAGCCATTTTTGAGTAAATAAAAAAACCCCGTGAAAATGATACAAAATTTATTAAGTAAAGTCACCCCTCCCGTAGATCAATTTTGATGAAATTTTTACAGTCATATCTCGGGCATATAAGTACATCAAATACCAAGTTTGATCAAAATCGTTAAAACCGTTTTTAAGTAAATAAATAAAACACGTGAAAATGATACAAAATTTATTAAGTAAAGTCCCCCCTCCAGTAGATCAATTTTGATGAAATTTTTACAGTCATATCTCATGCATATACATACATCAAATACCAAGTTTGATCAAAATCGTTAAGGCCGATTTAGAGTAAATAAAAAAAACACGTGAAAATGTTACAAAATTTATTAAGTAAAGTCCCCCCTCCGGTTAATCAATTTTGATGAAATTTTTACAGTCATATTTCGTGCATATAAATAGATGAAATACTCAGTTTAATCAAAATCGTTAAAGCCGTTTTTGAGAAAATCGAAAAAAACCTAAAAAGTTATTAAGTAAAGTACCCCCTCCCTTTAATTAATTTTGATGAAATTTATGCTGTCACATCGCGGGCATATACCTACACTAAATACCCAATTTCAGGATCGCACGGTTTATAGTTTTTGAGCTAGTCTGTTCACACACACACACACACACAGACACACACACACACACACACAGACCATTTCGCGGGACTTGGTCATTTCGACTCAGGGGACCCCAAAACGTGTATTTCCGTTGAAAACCGGAAGTCGAATTTTTTCACGATCGCAATACTTCCACTTACTATATATTTCATATACAGGTAAGTGAAAGTAAAAAAGAGATGAATTGACTAAATATAAATCTTAAATAAAAAGTTTGAAGTGTTCTTACTGTATTTATGAAAAAGAAGTTGGTTTGGTTACTACGTATGATGAGCATTCCAGTTGACAAAACGACTAATTCCAATAACCGCATTCAAGATTTTATCATCCCTCATAGTTCAAGATAAAAAGAAATATGATGAAACAATTGTGCCTTAAAGAAATTTTGGTTTTCACTTTGTAATAGTAGTAAGATTCGAGATATGCAGAAACCGTTCAAATTACGGGGGGATATGTTAAGGGAGGTTGAAGTGGAAGAAAAATCTTTAAAAAAAATTTCTATGAATCTTCGGTAGTTTCTATACTTCTGGATCAAAAAAGACCACCATACAGGGTTCCTTATTTGGGCGGACTCTGCAGATCTCAAGTCTGCAGAATATTGATACCAAGTTAAAACGAAAGTTTGAAGAAGTTGCTGATTTTGTTCAATATTTCCTTTAATTTTAAAGTTTTTCTGTTATTAAAACTAGCACACAACTACCGGAGCGAAGCCGGGCACCCTAGCTAGTAGTTGAATAAAACTCATAACTCACTAACAACAGAACCACCACTTCTGTCAACAGCTCAGAAGCTACTGCCTAAAAGGTAATGTGAACAACAGCTCCTCATAGCACCGCAAATGGGAATTATAGAATAACCAAAACTGGCTGGGGCTCCTAGGACCCCACCTTACTGGTTACGGGTTAATGATAGTAAATAATCCTTAGTTATGCCGTCCCTGGAATAGGATATAAAATGGAAGTCCCGAGCCTGTACGATGTCAGGTGTTCGTTAAAGATCCCTATCCGAATTATATCAAAATGTAGTGGCAATCAATTAGCCTTAGTGGCATAGACGTTAAACAAACAAAACAACAAACTAGTCTAGTACACTAACAGGCCCGGTTCCAGCTCCTAAGAGTCTAGTGAAGGATGGAAAAAGCAAACAGCTCCGACCGGAGCCGTTAAGCCATGAATATTGGAACTGTTCCTAACAGCTCCGGGGTACGTATTAGGTTCCGTGGAGCCGTTCCAGCAATTTCGAAACCTCCCTAGTCTTGAATTGTATGGGAACTAATAGTCATTTTGCATTGTTGCATTTGCGAATTAATTTTTAATATTAAACTTAAATTAAATATATTGTGGCACACTAGCCCCGATCATTCTTAGTAGTACATTTATGATTAGAATCAAGTAGATAATTGCTTGGATAAAAGATAATACTTATCAATAAATAGAATTTTTCAAGAAAAAATGGATCTTTTTACACTTATTGGTTTATACATTGTCGTTTATATTTTATGCTATGTTATTGTTTTGTCTGTGGTTGATTGTGACATCAGGTTACTATGGTCTATTTATTTTGGCAGAGGACTAGGTATTTTTTCATGTTTATTAATAATCATTTCAAAATGTCGAGTTAATTTTTCTTTTTAAACAGTATAGTCAATATTAAAGATAAAAGTGGATTTCAGGGTCTATTCATTCTTGATTTGAGTTCCCAATTCTCAATTAAATTGTCAGTGTGCGAATTGTGTCGGAGATATGAATTTTTTCCCTACTGTATCTTAATTAAGGAATTAATTTAGGCAAATCTAGAAGTGCATTGCAATAACACATCTATGATTATTGTTTTGTTGATTTAGTTATTTAATATATGATGTAAGAGTTTAACCATACTGAATTGTGGTATACTGTCTTAACTGGGTTAAATGTTGCTCAAATAAAATTTGTGCAAATTATTCCATAATTAGAAAATTAAGTTAATGTTTCTTGATTTATTTTGTTTAATATTTCAGATTATTTTCAAGAAAAAGTGGTTTGGATAACTGGTGCTTCGAGTGGAATAGGAGAATTTTTAGCTGTTGAACTTGCTAGAAACGGTGCTTCTATTGTATTGTCTGCCAGGTCACTAGCCAATTTAGAAAGAGTAAAAGGGAAATGCATAGGTGATATTTGCCTTATATGATATTAGATGCATAGGTGATAAAGCCTATATTTAATAAAAAAATTGAATATTAAGAAATAATCTATTTTGTCATACTCTGTTAAAATGAAGAGGACTTTGTCTTTAATCTGTTCCAATTCAAAGAACTTCAGAAGTCAGAGAGTTAAAACGCCAGTATCTAGATAAAAAAAAAAACAGTAAGGGATTTGGGCCAAATTCATGGTTGACAGGTTGGCACAGCAATTAATCCAATTCTGTGGTTTTGTTTCTCCAAGGCTTCCTATGAATAAATATAAACAGCACGCAACTTACTCCTTTATAAATGCTTAGGTTATATCAGGCATAATAATCCATTCATTTATTGCCCTGAAATCCCTATCCTATCCTTAAGTTTTATTGAATTTCAGGCATCAAACTTGTTAATATATTAACAGAATAAGTTTCTGGCTGATGGTTATAAGAAATATTAGCCCTTATTTTGAGTATGAAACATAATAACTAAGAAACTTATACAGCTCAGAATAATTTAAATGCTTTTTGTTAAAAGAGCGTGATTGACGTTTTTTGAGTTATCTACTTTTGTTATTTTAATGTCTGTTGAACATAGACCTACCCATATCTGGTTGAAAGGGCTTTTTTTACTGGCTTCTCTTCATGGTATATGTTAAAAGCTAAGTACATAATTTCAGTTGATAAAGTGAATTCTGGAAGTTTGTTTTTTTTAGTTTTCTGAAAGTTTGATTTTGTGCAATGAACGATTCAATCATTTAGCTTGGAATTTAAATAAATAAATACTGATTATATATATGTAAAAACATATGATTCGGTCATTGCAATTTTTCATAGAATCCCTCCCCCATCTACTGATAAAATACAAAATGCATATTTTTTTCAAAACACTCATCGATAACATAATACTCGACCCCAATGTGAAAGAAATTCGAACAGGTTACCATTTTCAATATTTTTACTTTCTTATTCGATATTGATATTATTTGATATTCGGATACTTTGAAAAATATTCGATTTTCAAATAATATATCTAGATAAAACGAATTAGTATGTAGATAGATTGTTATCTAGATATTGCTCAACTCTGCCTACCTGTCATCCAGATTAGGAACTGTAATGTTACTGGGATTTTATTTTTATCACGAGTGATTTTAAGACAAAAGCTGTAATTGTTCTTAACTTTTAATAATGTTTTCCAGAGATTTCATATAACTGGAATCTCTGTTTATAACATAAAAGTATCATTTCTACTTTCTAATTACTTATTGAATTATTAAGTTAATGTATTTATATTATTAGCTGCAGGAGCTAGTTTAGATAAAATTTTCATTTTGCCGATGGATGTTACTGAAACAAAAAAGCATGAGGAAATGTTCCTTCGAGTTGTGGACCGTTTTGGAAGGGTATGAAAATCTATCAGTAACGAAAATTTATATTTTAAGAGTGAATTCATTACTTCATATATATTTTAGTTGGATATACTTGTCAACAATGCTGGAAGATCTCAAAGGGCCTTATGGGAAGACATAGAACTTGAAGTTGACCGACAGCTCTTTGAGCTGAATGTATTTAGTGTTATTTCCTTGTCCAGACTGGCTGTTAAATATTTTGAAAAAGTTGGTGGAGGCCACATTGTAGTGACTTCAAGTTTGGCAGGTTTGTTTGGGGCTCCATTTTCAGGAAGTTACACAGGATCCAAACATGCTCTTCATGTAAGTTATAGTTATTTCTGCTTTAATATTTAATACAAAAGTGTTGCCTCTCATTAAATATTATACATATATTATTTCTTGTTTCTTTGTTTATTTGGGTTTATAGGCGTAGAACCCACAGGTCATCAACGCCTAGAGTCTTTTTGTTATTAAGAAAGGCTCAGTAAGATACTTATCTTAGAGGGGGATACTTATCTCAGTTAAAACAAAGCCAGGAAACAGATATATAAGCTAAGAAAATATTTTATTAACTAAAATATTCTAGAATAAAACTGAGGTAATCGGTAACAAGTTCATTAGCGTGGCATGACACATCTCTTCAAAGCCGAGGAAAATAGAGCGAAATATGGTGAATGCAATGAATGAATGGACAAGTATAAGCTTCGATAGACAAAGAGATAATAGAAAAATAAAAAGAATATCAATAAGTGAGAGAAAAAAAAAAATAAAGAGATTACAAAAATTATAAATAAGTAAAATACATATATATACACATACACACATATATATATATATATATATATATATATATATACACATACATACATACACATATATACATATATACATACATACACACACACACACACATATATGCATCAGTAAAGATAATAAAAATTAAAATGAAATATTAGAATAGGCAAATATCAATAAAGCACCTGTAGAAGAATATGAACAACCGACAGTTAAATGTTGGCTATTAATTTGTACTTCGTAATGAATTTGATAACTTTTTCCACTTAAGCTTCGTTGTTGCTAAGTGCAATTTTAATATCGGGTGGTATCTTGAATTGCTTTAATATTTGTTTATAGTAATGGCATTCCTCAAAGATATGTCTGATGCTTAGATTATTACTACATTTGGGGCACATCGGGGGGGAATCCCTTGTAATGAGATGTATATGTGTCATTCTAGTGTGTCCTATTCTAAGGCGATCAATAGCCATCTCTTCACAGCGCTTACTATGGCTAGACGTAACCCACGGTTTCACAACTTTTTTTATATGTTTCAATATGCTGGCTGGGCTCTCCTCCCACATTGCTTGCCATCTTTCCTCTATCACTGCTTTAAGGGGGCGAGCAAGTTCCTGGGCGGTTAGGAGAGCTGTGCCTCTGCCTGGGAGAGTTAAAGCTGGTTTGGCAGCTTTTTCTGCCATCTCATTCCTGACAATACCTATGTATCCTGGGACCCAGACAAAGTAAATTGTCTTGTTTATTTCTTCTAACATTTTCAGGTATTCGTGAATACGCTGGACGATCGGGTGGTGTGAATACATGTTTTTCAATCCCTGTAGTGCGCTGATTGAGTCGGAAATGATAACTATATTGTCTGTTTGTATATTGGTCATAGAGAAGTGTAACGCGGATGCAATGGCGTTTAACTCGGCAGAATAGATGTTGCATGGGTGATGAAGTTTTTTTTGTGGGTTGAATTAGGTGTTATGAAGGCAGATCCTGTGGAGGTATCGGACTTTGAACCGTCTGTATATATTGCAGTGTGGTGTGGTAAGGACTGGATAAATTCTCGGAACAGTTCCTGTTATTGTGTGGTTGTTCTCTTCTTGTTTGCGGAATTTGTTTAGTTGTAAGTATATTTTGGGAGGTCTATTAGTCCAGGGTGGTGAACATGTATCTATGTTATAGACAGATATATCTTTAAGGAACTGGGTTGCAAAGGAGATTCTTTCTGAGAGAGGGAGTGTCGAGTTCGGTTTATTACGAAAAGTAGAAGTGAATTTGGGTTTAAATATATATTTGTGACTGGGGTTATCAGTATGTATGTACAATTTAGAAATATATTGGATAGCTAATTATTGTCTCCTGAATATGAGGGGAGGGAGAGCGGCTTCAGAACAAAGGCTCAGGATGGGACTCGTTCGAAAAGCTCCTGTCGAAATCCTAATTCCGGCGTGGTGAATGGTGTCCAGCTTGGCTAAAATTCGTGGACGGGCGGATCCGTACACAAACAACCCATAATCAAGTTTCGAACATACCAGTGCCCGGTAGAGCTTTAACAATGTATCCCTGTCTGATCCCCAAGTTGTTCCACTGAGAATACGAAGTATCTTTAGTTTGTTTGAGGCTGATATTTTTATTGTATTTATGTGTTGTTCCCAGGTTAATTTTCTATCAAATGTCAGTCCTAAAAATTTGTGGTGGTTATTGAATGGCAGTAGAGCATTTCCTAAATACAATTCGAGAGACGGCGGAATATTTCTTTTTCGGCTGAATAAGAGACATTTTGTTTTTTCTGGAGAGAATCGAAAACCTATGGATATGGACCAATTGCAATTTCTATCGAGGGATTCTTGGATTTTGTTTTGTATGCCTGAAATCTCATGAGATCGGTAGATAATGGCCAAATCGTCGGCAAACAGTAATGATTTTACCCCTCTTGGAAGATTAAGCCCAAGGTTGCTTATTGCTAGTGAGATTAGGGTTGGACTAAGTACGCAGCCTTGAGGGACACCGTTGTTTTGATTGCGGCTTTCAGAAATTTCACAACCTACCCTAACTCTAAACTGACGTTTAGCCAAAAACTGCTGAATGTAAACGAACATTTGTCCTGATATACCCGTTGACTTTAATTTATGTAGTATGGCTGTATGGTCAATATTATCGAAGGTTTTTTCCATATCGAAGATAACCGCTCCCATTTGTTGTCCATTGACAAAGGCATATTGTGCCTCCGCCTCCAGTGCAACCAAGTGATCCATCGTGGATCGGCCTTTACGGAATCCGCATTGAAAAGGCTGAATTAATTTGTTCTGTTCTATCATCCACCCACATCAGTCTTTTGTTGACCATCCGTTCCATGGTTTTGCTAAGACAGCTGGTCAGGAAGATGGGACGGTAGCTTGTTGGCATTCTCCTGTCTTTTCCATTTTTTAAGATGGGAACCACAAGCGAGCTCCGCCAGCTATTTGGAAATCCTCCCGTGCACCAAATATGGTTGTAATAGTCGAGAAGCCATTTCAAAGTATGACTTGGCAAGTTTTTTATCATTTCGTAGTGTATATGGTCTGGGCCAGGTGATGATCCTTTGACTGTGTTTAAGATATCATTTAGTTCCCATATAGTAAATTTCAGGTTGTATGGCAAGGTTGAGTTCTCTGGGTTATTACAAGTTTCAAGGTCCTGAGGTGAGATAACGGTATCGGAATTATTTCTGTTATTATTATATATTTGGGAGAAAAAATCAGCAAAAGTGTTGGATACAGTTAAAGGGTTATCAGTCAATTGTCCATTTACTATTAAGGTTAGGCGAGAAAACGAGGAGTTTTTAGTTAATTTACGAATTTTTTCCAGACGATTGCGGATGTTGTTGAGGAGTTTATGGAACTTACGAATTTTTTCCATGATTCGTTTTTAAAGTAATTAAATGTTTTTCTACATATAGCTCTATTTTTTTTATATTCGATAAGGTTTTCGGTGGTCATGCATTTTAGAAATCTTTTATAAGCCCTACGACGATTTTTAAGAGCTGTTTTGCATTCTTCATTAAACCATGGAACTGGAGGTCTTTTAGGCATACCTTTGGTCATTGGTATTGATGCCTGAGCTGCCCGCATGATTACATTCGTGATAGCCTCGCATCCTTCTTTAACGCTTAGATCTTGTGGTGAGGACTGGGGGGGTGAGGCCAGGGATGCAAAAAGGGGCCAATCAGCTTTATCTAGCGGCCATCGAGGATTAACACGACAGGTAGGATTGATATTATTGAATTTTATCAGGATCGGGAAGTGGTCACTACTATAGAGATCAGGTAGGACAGTCCAGTCTATTGTGGGATAAAGGGTTGGACTACAGAAAGACAGGTCGAGCGCAGAAAGGGAACCGAAACTTGAACTGAGGTAAGTTGGTTCTCCTGTATTGAGTATAAAAAGGTTCGATAAGTCAATGAAATTTTCAATGATTCTACCTCTTAGATTAATATCATTGGAGCCCCATTATGGATTATGGCCGTTGAGATCCCCAATATATAAAACCGGGCGAGGTAGTTGGTTATAGATTTCCAAAAGATGTTGGGTTTCTATTCTATCTTGTGGTGGTAAGTAAATATTACAAACAGAAAAAGTAAAATCTAAGTGAATGGAAGCAGCTAGCTGTGAATTGATAGAAATGGGTTCTGATTAAACTGATTTATGGACAGCTAACAAGAATCCGTGGTGACTATGATGAGTATCGGGACTATCTTTTCTGTATATGTTAAAATCCTTTAATGTGGTATTGTTGTATGGTTGTAAATGAGTCTCTTGTAACGCAATGCAAAACGGTCTAGTAACATTTATTAATAACTTCAAATCATTAAAATGTGTTCTTAACCCGTTGCAGTTCCACTGGAGTAGGGCCATGTTATTAATAGTGCAGAAGAGTGCGTTACGTATGTATTTGTTGTAGCAATATTGCCAACCACTATTTTTTTCTTGGTCTTCCTTTTTTATTTGTATGTACTTGAAAGCCTTCGTGGTCCGTTTTACCGATGTCTTGGTCTACGGACATGGAGTGGGACGATGTTTCATCGGTTTCCAGACACCTACCGCTAGGGACCTCGGGAGTAGTTGCGATTAAGGTATCGGGAGGTACAGATGTTTCACATCTGTCTCGAGAGGTATTTGGGATGGGAGAGAGGGGTGGTGGGGAAGGGGAAGGGGCGAGGTTTGAGGGAGTGGGGGGAGGAGGGATAGAGAGCGCGGTGCCGACCGAAGTCGAGGAAAGCCGAACTGATTGTTTTGGAACTTGATTATTTAAAGTTGTAACCGTAGATTTAACTGTTGGATATGTAAAGGCAAAGTCTACTTGAATACCAATATCTTTTTTATTAGAACTTTTTATTATTGATGAATAAGATTTTTGGAAAACGGAAGGATTTTTGGTTTTTAAAATTTTTTTTGCCTCGGTAAAAGATATTTTTTGGTTTGTCTGTATTGCCTTTATTTCTTTTTGCAAAAGAAAAGCTGGACATTTGCGGTCAAGAGCGTTATGTTCACCATTGCAATTGATACATTTGGTAGAATTTTCACAGTTTGAATTCTCGGAATGTCGAGTTTGCCCACAGTTGGCACAAACAGAATTTTTTTTACAGTCTTTGGTTCCGTGGGAGAAACCTAAGCAGTTATAGCAACGCACAGGATTTGGAATATACGGTTGTACGTTCACGGTCAAAAACCCTGTTTTTATATTTTCGGGGGCCTTGGGAGTATTGAAAGTTAATATATATGTATGAGTGTATTTTTCAACACCATCCTTTTTAACTTTAATTCTTATTACATCAGTGATGATGTCTTTAAGTTCGTCTTTAATTTCTTCTAATGTTGCAAATTGCAAATCAAAATATCTAATGACGCCTCTCGAGTAGTTTAAAGACCTGTGTGGGCTTGCATGAACCTCGAATTGTCCACCAAAGTTTGTAATTGCTAAGAGCTTTTCGGTCTGTTTTGTATTAGAGGTTTCAATTAACAAATTGCCATCCCTCATTTTTTTTATATTTTTTGTTTGCCCTACTGTATTGGTTATAAATTTATTTATAAAAAAAGGTGACACATTTTTGAAATTATTTCCGTCTTTCCTTGAAATTACTATGTAGGTAGGTAATATTTGAGCCCTCTCGCCTGATGAGATAACAGTTTTGTCAGGGGGCGATTTCATTCTACCTCTTTCAGGGCTGCGGATGCGGGCTAGGTGGGTCCGTCCCGTTCATGATATTTTAAATAGGTCTATATGCACGAAAAGACCAACAAAAAGAAATAAATAAATAGATATAATAATAATAACAAAAAGAAATTTAATACTTATAAATAAATGAATAGTAACTATCTTACCTTCTCTGTTAAAAGAAAAAAAAAAAAAAAAAAATCAAGTACAAACTTCTAAGATAAAATAATACAAATAGAAAAAACACATACAAAAAAAAAAAAATTGCTTAAAGAATTTAAAATAATAGCGAAAAAAAAAAATGTTATAAGTAAAGTCTATGCGCTTATCTGTATAATCCCCAGGAGCGGAGCTCTTCTCTCTTCGAGA
Organism: Aelia acuminata; assembly: GCA_911387785.2. Lineage (NCBI taxonomy): Eukaryota > Metazoa > Arthropoda > Insecta > Hemiptera > Pentatomidae > Aelia > Aelia acuminata. The sequence goes on along the minus strand of OU426982.1, from coordinate 61,788,825 downwards.
ACACAAACACAACTTATATTATTTCTTAAAACCTAATAATTGGTTTTCTGAAAAATATAAGATTCAGAGTCTCCTGCAGCTTTGGCGAATAGCACTCATTTTTTTTATTTGTTTTTTCATTCTTCTTCTAATAATGTATAACTTTGATTTAAAAGAGGAATTGTTGTAAGAAAATGCGTGGAAACAGAGCAACTTGTATTTTAATGATTTCATCCAGAGTTGTACGTTTTAATTATCTAACATCAACTGTTTTTTGTGATGATGATGAGGCACTCAACTGCATAAGGTTACGTACTGTTTTGTTGCCTTATATGAATACTAACTCATTACTTGTGAATGTTATCAATTTTAAGATTATCTTCTCTTACTATGTGGGAAAATAGTTAGAACCCCCCCCCCCTCCCCCCGCTTGGGACCTCCTTTAAACATCCTATCCGAGGGAGGGCATATCCAAGGTTTTTTACGCATATTAAATAATCGGTTGGTAAGTGAAAGTTGTTTGTTGTGTGCACAACAATTGTGGTTTACTTTCACTTATTTGTAATTTACTTTTAAACAATTGTGATTTACTTTCACTTACCTATATATGAAATATATAGTAAGGGAATTGCGATTGTGAAAAATTTCGACTTCCAGTTTTCAACGGAAATACATGTTTTGGGGTCCCCTGAGTTCAAATAACCAAGTCCCGCGAAAGGAATGTGTGTGAACAGACTAGCTCAAAAACTATGAACTGTGTGGATCTGAAATTGGGTATTTAGTGTATGTATATGCCCGCGATGTGACAGCAAAAATTTCATCAAAATTGGTCGAATGGAGGGGGAGGGAGTCCTTTATTTAATAACTTTTTAAATTTTTTTCGATTTTCTCAAAAAGACTAAAGATTTTGATTAAACAGAGTATTTGACATATTAATATGCCAGGAGATATGACTGAAAAAATTGATCAACCGGAGGGGGCACTTTACTTAATAAATTTCGTCTAATTTTTTCGTGTGTTTTTTTATTTACTCAAAAATGGCTTTAACGATTTTGATTAAACTGGGTATTTGATGTATATATATATATATATATATATATATATATATATATATATATATATATATATACACCTATGCCCGCGATGTACAGCAAAAATTTCATCAAATTTTGGTCATTGGTCAAACGGAGGGGGTACTTTATTTAATGAATTTTGTTTAATTTTAATGTTGTTTTTCAATTTTCTCCAGAACAGATCAAACGATTTTGATTAAACTCGGCTTTTGATGTATTTATATGCCCACGGTGTGACATTCAAAATTGATCAATTAGAGGGGGCACTTTACTTAATAAATGTTGTCTAATTTTCACGTTTGTTTTTTATTTACTCATAAACGGCTTTAATGATTTTCATCAAACTGTGTATTTGATGTATGTATATGCCAAAGATGTGACAGCCAACATTTCATCAAAATTGGTCAAACGGAGGGGTCACTTTATTTTATTACTTTTTTACCTTTTTTTTTATTACCTCAAAAACGGCTCTAATGATTTTGACCAAATTCGTCATGTTTAATGAAAATTAGGTGTATATCAGGTAAGCTTTATCATTATTAAAATGTTCTGTGGGGGCTTAAATGGGGTAGGGGCCTTTTTTGTTTTCCTATAAAGTACCTTTGGTTTTATTTATATGGAGAAATTAACTGTCTCTCGTTACGCCTAAAAATAAGAAATGGCTAAATATGAAATATGAAAAAAATCAAGTTAACATACTGAGAAGAAAAATATTCCGTCAACTCATAAAACACGTTGAGCCCACGCATGCGGAGTACGCTTTAATGACAGACCATTGTTCATAATTAAAGCTGTTCTGTTCAATTGAGAAGTGGCAATTAACTAAACGCATTAATTTCTAATCTAAGTAAGTTGGTAAGTGAAAGTTGTGTGTTGCGAGCACGCACCAGATTTTTATTTTAATGGAAATTATTTGTTTCATGGTAACTAAATGAAGTTTTAACAACTACATAGAGAATTATAAAATTAGATGACTTGGAGTATTATGCTTGCCTTGCCGAGGTATCACCAAGTAAAAACTTTTATTTAATAATTTAAAAAAACTAGTGTTTTTTATAGAGCAAATAAAAACAAAAATAAGAAATGAATGTGGAAAAATGTGTGACTATAAGAAGTGGCAATTAACAAAACACATCAATTTCTAATCAAAGTAAGTTGGTAAGTGAAAGTTTTGTATTGCAGATTTTTTACCAGATTTTTACAACCTGTTTATTTACTCGAACGATTTTCGCAAAATTACGTGCTCTCACTATCCAAAGAAAATAAAAGTGATGCCATCTTGTATTCCATCGGCTTTATGATGGCAGAATTTACTTTTCATATCAGGCTGGTGGATATATTTATTTTATATGCATTAATCTTAAAATGAAATACCTTATTTATCATGGGCTCCAGGACGATGATTGACCAGGGTCAGGAAAACTTTTATTTTTAAAGATATTGACTAATGTACGCACAGAAAAGGCTGATTTTGAATAAAATAAACCATTGGAATAATGATATTTAAAGAAAATTGGAAAATGGGCAATTGTTAATTTGATTGGTTTGGTTCTTAGTTTTCTAAAAGTGAGAGAGGAAGAGGTATATTTTTTCATTACAGAAAACATACTTATTGACTTATAAAGTAAATCGTTCCTTTGTTCATTAATACATCACAAAATTAAATTATGTGTGTAATATGATACTTCACATTAACATGTAGAAAGATTAATATTGCAGACTATACAATGCTGAACTTCTAGATTTTCTATTTATATAGAAATTCAAATGCAGTTACAAGAAGTCGAAGATTAATTTACAGGAAATGTGCAATTTTTTCGTGTGGTTTACTATTCTAATTAACAGATGTTTATTTCTGTAGCTTTTGAAAATGTCTAAAACCATCTGAAACGCTTAGAATTATTATCATTTGCTTACATGTTAGAAACATTCTAGGGGGGTCCAGAATGCTCCATTGCCACTAAATATAAGGCCATTGACTGGTAATTCAGTCTAACCTCAACCAGCGAAGTGAAACTGTTTCTTTCAAGTCACTGTTGTGATTATTAACAGTTTCGTCTCACTAATATTATTTTGTTTGTATTCTCGTTATTTGTTTGTTATATTTACAATTTATTGATCAATTGTACAAATCCGTGAAGAAAATGTTTAAGAATATGACTAAAAAATGAAGTCTTTGTAAAATACTGCTGCAGAATACCAAATTGCCAATAAAACAGAGGGGTTAATAGGTACTTAACAAAAGTTTATGTAATAGTACTTTACACCTTCAGTACTAATACCCCTGAAGCTACTAATTAGGAACACACCGATTGCTCGCTGCACACTGAACATATTAAATCAAGATGTACAATGCTAATACAAAGCCATGTGAGAAATCTTTCCAGGGGTCCATCTAGTTGATATTATTTTATAGAAACATTACTATAAAAATATTATTACCATTCTATAGTTGATGCTGAAAGTGGGTGTGTCAAAAAGTAGATGAAGTGGCCGAATCATTTAATATGTCTCCCACCTAAATTGATAAGACCCCTTGGGAGCTTTCAGCTTTATAAATCACAATAAACATAAAGGGGCTACAATCAGGGTTTGAAATCGATAATTATTTTTTCCAAAATATCATGTGATAATTATTATTTCTGATTTTTAATTTAAAAATCATTCTTGATTTATAAATAATAATTTAAATCGATCTTTGATTTTTATTAATTGGATTAAAAATAATAAACACTCACCGAGTGATACGCTATTAAATAATAATGATTAAATTGCGATAAAAAAAGTAGTTGGATTTTCGGATTTCTTTCATACGCGGGTCAAATTTAATGTTAACGAGGACGTTGTTTATGAAAAAAAAATATGGTGTATTTTAATAGCGGGGGAGGAAGGGGCCTCACTATAAAAAAGTTAGTTCACATCAGGGTCTAATATTATTTAATCTTGTATTTAATGTATACGAAAATAATATTTATTTTGAATGTGAATGAGTGTTTATCTTTTATTATGGGATCATATCTGTTGGTTAAAATAATATGATTAAAATATTATCAAAGTGCTTTGGGAATTCTTTTTTCATTTTCTATTTTTAAATTAAATTGTTCCCCCCCCCCCCCCCTGCAACTAATATGCAAAATGAATATTTTTTTCAAAAACAGCGTCCCCATTAACATAAAGTTGGACCCCCGTGTGAAAGAAATCAGAAAAACTAACTTTTTTTTAGTGCAACTTACGTACTTACTACTACTGACTCAAAATATATTATAGAGATAATTCAAACATGATGCTACACAAGGTTTTATTATTTTCACTAAATAGACGAAATAATAACAGTATTACATAGAAAAAATATATAAGAGAAGTGAGGAGTCAATGCATCAAAATATGGCCCCTCAAATTAGGTAATTGGGTTTGAATCAAAATGGCGGATCACGATAAAGAGGTACTAGGATTGTCCCAGGATGAGCTTGGACCTTTGTGCAAAATTGTATTAAAATTGGCAACGTAGTATTAAATCGGTCTACAGTGGACGGACGAACTTTTTTATTCAATTTTCGGATTCTACGCATATTGAAATGTAATTAAAATTTTTAAGGGTGGGGGAGAGTGTAAAAAAATGTATTCTTCGGAACATCAGAATAATAAACTAAAAATTTATATAAGGATTAGTCGAAAATTATTATTATTGTTAATCAAAAAAATTAATGATCAGGTTATAATTTTTTTCACTTTTGATCAAAAATAAAAATCACTCTCAATAAAAATCATCATATGATTTTTAAAAATTCCAGATAAAAATTTTGATCGGATTTGATTTTTATTTTTACTTTCACTTACCTATATATGAAATATATAGTAAGTGGAAGTATTGTGATCGTGAAAATTTTCGACTTCCGGTTTTCAACGGAAATACACGTTTTGGGGTCCCCTGAGTCGAAATAACCAAGTCCCGCGAAATGGTCTGTCTGTTTGTGTGTGTGTGTGTGTATGTGAACAGACTAGCTCAAAAACTATAAACCCTGCGAACCTGAAATATGGTATTTAGAGTATGTATATGCCCGCGATGTGACAGCAAAAATTTCATCAAATTTACTCAAAGGGAGGGGGTACTTTATTTAATAACTTTTTAAGTTTTTTTCGATTTTCTCAAAAACGGCTCTAACGATTTTGATTAAACTGAGTATTTGATCTATTTATATGCCCGAGATATGCTGTAAAAATTTCATCAAAATTGATCAACCGGAGGGAGGACTTTATTTAATAAATTTTGTATCATTTTCACGTGTTTTTTTTATTTACTCAAAAAAGGCTTTAACGATTTTGATCAAACTTTGTATTTGATGTATTTATATGCCCGAGATATGAATAAAAATTTCATCAAAATTGATCTACAGGAGGGGGGACTTTATTTCATAACTTTTTTCCAATTTTTACCTTTTTGATCGATTATCTCAAAAACGGCTTTAACGATTTTTATCAAATTCGTTATGTTTAATGAAAATTAGTTGTTATTTAATATCAGGTAAGCTTTATCATTATTAAAATGTTCTGAGAGGGCTTAAATGGGGAAGGGGCCTTTTTTGTTTTCCTATAAAGTACCTTTGTTTTAGTTTATATTGAGAAATGAACTGTCTGCCATCACGCCTAAAAATAAGAAATGGCTAAATATGATATATAAAGAAAATCAAGTAAACATATACAGGAGAAAAGAAGAAAAATAATCCGTCAACTCATAAAGCACCTTGAGCTCATGCATGCGCCGTATGCCTTTAATGACAAACCAATGCGTTATTATTTAAGATGTTCTGTTCATTTGAGAAGTGGCAATTAACAAAACGCATTAAGTTCTAATTTAAGTAAGTTGGTAAGTGAAAGTTGTGTGTTGCGCGCACGCACCAGATTTTTATTTTAATAATTATCGATTTCAAACCCTGGTTACAATCTTAAACAAATTGTTTATACTTTAGCATTCACAGAATTTCAGGTGAAGGGTGACAATCCTACTAGGTTCAGTGACCAATTTTTAATTAGTGTTCAATATATTTTCACATTATATTCCTATAATTTAATTATTTTTTTTTTTTTTTTTTAGATATAGAATTCAGATGTAGGGAGGGTACAAAGCAATGTTTATAGAAAATGACTAAGCTTTCAAAAAAATATCTTTTATGACGACTGGTCAATAAACATAAACATTTACATTAATATTCGCTTAAAATAAAAGTATGTTATGACGTAGCATCCTTTACACTATAACTTAGATACAATTAAACGTTGAATAGTTTACATTGATTTGAATTGGATTAAGTCTACATTTATATCTACACTTTTCTTTGTGTGAAATTTGTAAATTGGTAACAAATCAAATCGTAGCTCTGCTAATACTTTACAATTCATCCCCCATTCTGATGATTTTTTCATAATGTAGCTTCTTGTGCTAGATTTGTGAAGTGAATAGACATTATTTGATAGCTTGATAGCACTCTCAACAAATTCTATATCAATTCCCTTTTGTCTTGTTCCAAAAGGAGGATTCATGATAACAGTGTCAAAAATATCATTCCATTTTTCATCCAATTGTTTTATATTACAGTTGATAGCTTCACAGTTCTCTACTTCAAATCCTTCTTTATTAGAATCAAATGATTCCAAAGCTTCTGGGTCAATTTCAAATCCTATAACATGGGATGCGCCCAAAAAACATGCACCAAATGTCAATATTCCACAACCACAACCCAAGTCAGCCACTAACTTATTCTCTATATCACCAAATGTTGATTGGATTGTATGAAGCATACAAGCTGCCAAATGAGGAGTAGTAGAATATTGTTCCAAAAGTATTTTAGGGTTTTGGAATGATTCTACTTCTTGCAGAATATGTTCAAGTGTTTTTAATTTCATACAAGCCATTGTATGATTAGACTTCATTGACTATTTCTTATCAAACCTTGGTAAAACAGGAAGAATGAGGTTCCCAAAAGATGAGTCCTGAGGTATATAGTAACCATATGACTGTGTATGAGCCAAATTCAAAGCACTCCTTTGTGTTGAAGACAATGATTGCATATCAGGATTGAAACTTGATTGCTGTGTAATAAAATAAGGTTAGCTATAATTATTATGGATATATACCAGAATGAATTTTTTTTAGATAAAACATTTGTATAACTCACAGAAGGTGTATTAGGTTGATTCAAAGTACTGAGAACAGGAACTGCACCTTGTTTTAATAGTTTTTTGTTTAACTCCAGCTCTTCTAATAGTTTCCTATTGGCTAACTCTAAAAAGGACAGTTTTATGATGTCTTTCGAATGTATAAACTATCTATTAGCTATGTATATTAAAATTAGAAATATTACCTCTACTGGGTAAAGCCATGCAGTACAAATATCTGATTCCTATCTCCTCAAGTATATCCTATTATTCTGAATATGTTTTGCAACTTTTTTTAATCAATTATTGCTTTTCTTGGATTTGAAGTTAAACTGTATTGCAAAACTGCTGATTTTGAAAACAGGCAATCAGTTGGAAGGTTATATGTATGTTACCCGCTTCTCTAGAGGTGCCTTTACACTCTACAAATCTCACCAGTCAACAGGTTTTCCCCCGAACCTTGCCGTACCGGCGTTTCGCGAACAAGTATGGCTGACTCACCCAACGATAGCTTCCGATGAAGAAAAAATCTCCATTATCATTATATTTTATATTATCTGAAAAATGAAAAAATAGGAGACGAATTACAAACGGCACACTAGTATCACAAAAAACTCCTGTCACTTGGGAAAACCCAAATCAAAAGTGACACTGGCGCTATCCCCGAACACAGGCGAACAGATGAAGTGTCTAAAATACCCGAACAGTCTTCGTGAAGGCTGTTCGAGGGTAAAGTTCCTAGAGTGTAAAGGCACCTTAGTAATCGTTGTGGATGGTCAAATTTACTATATTTTTTTTTAAGTATATGCAGCTATATTAATCCATATGAAAACTGATCATAGATTAATAAGTAATTGTTTTAAAATATACACTAACGGGAGTTTGGAAAATTAAAAAAATTATCGAATTTTATTTAAATTAGATATTTTGTATGATTTGTTTTCCATTGCTAGTGGATTTATAAAAGAACATTGGAAGAAGTAATGTTTACGAATATTTAGCTGATTTAAACTCGATATGACTACATCGCTCTGAAAATGATTGTCATGTTAAACAAAAAAAAATTTTTTTATAAATCCGCGTACATTGTAAAGCTGCCTTTACACTCTACGAACTTTACTCTCTAACAGCCTTCACGAATATTTGTTCGCTCAACGTCACGTTCTGTTTAAATGGCTGTTCGTGAATCGCTGGGACGGCAAAGTTCGGGGGAGAACCTGTTCGAGGGTGAGGTTCATAGAGTGTAAAGGCGCCTTAAGGGCGGATCCGCTTCGCTCCCGGTTCGGTCTGGCAAAATATTCTAAAGAAAAATAGAAAGAGAGTATTCCACTATCGGTACCGCTCCGCTCTCGGTCTGGCAAAATATTCTAAAGAAAAATAGAAAGAGAGTATTCCACTATCGGTACCGCTCCGCTCTCGGTATGGCATAATATTCTAAAGAAAAATAGAAAGAGAGTATTCCACTATCGGTACCGCTCCGCTCTCGGTATGGCAAAATATTCTAAAGAAAAATAGAAAGAGAGTATTCCACTATCGGTACCGCTCCGCTCTCGGTATGGCAAAATATTCTAAAGAAAAATAGAAAGAGAGTATTCCACTATCGGTACCGCTCCGCTCTCGGTATGGCATAATATTCTAAAGAAAAATAGAAAGAGAGTATTCCACTATCGGTACCGCTCCGCTCTCGGTATGGCAAAATATTCTAAAGAAAAATAGAAAGAGAGTATTCCACTATCGGTACCACTCCGCTCTCGGTATGGCAAAATATTCTAAAGAAAAATAGAGAGTATTCCTCTATCGGTACCGCTCCGATCCCTCCGCTCTCGGTATGGCAAAATATTCTAAAGAAAAATAGAAAGAGAGTATTCCACTATCGGTACCACTCCGCTCTCGGTATGGCAAAATATTCTAAAGAAAAATGGAAAGAGAGTATTCCACTATCGGTACCGCTCCGCTCTCGGTCTGGCAGTATTCCACTATCGGTACCGCTCCGCTCTCGGTATGGCATAATATTCTAAAGAAAAATAGAAAGAGAGTATTCCACTATCGGTACCGCTCCGCTCTCGGTATGGCAAAATATTCTAAAGAAAAATAGAAAGAGAGTATTCCACTATCGGTACCGCTCCGCTCTCGGTATGGCATAATATTCTAAAGAAAAATAGAAAGAGAGTATTCCACTATCGGTACCGCTCCGCTCTCGGTATGGCATAATATTCTAAAGAAAAATAGAAAGAGAGTATTCCACTATCGGTACCGCTCCGCTCTCGGTATGGCAAAATATTCTAAAGAAAAATAGAAAGAGAGTATTCCACTATCGGTACCGCTCCGCTCTCGGTATGGCATAATATTCTAAAGAAAAATAGAAAGAGAGTATTCCACTATCGGTACCGCTCCGCTCTCGGTATGGCAAAATATTCTAAAGAAAAATAGAAAGAGAGTATTCCACTATCGGTACCACTCCGCTCCCGGTCCGCTCTCGGTATGGCAAAATATTCTAAAGAAAAATAGAGAGTATTCCACTATCGGTACCACTCCGCTCTCGGTATGGCAAAATATTCTAAAGAAAAATGGAAAGAGAGTATTCCACTATCGGTACCGCTCCGCTCTCGGTATGGCAAAATATTCTAAAGAAAAATAGAAAGAGAGTATTCCACTATCGGTATCGGTCCGCTCTCGGTATGGCAAAATATTCTAAAGAAAAATAGAAAGAGAGTATTCCGCTATCGGTACCGCTCCGCTCCCACTCCCCCCCCCCTCTTCGCTCTCGGTATGGCAAAATATTCGAAAGAAAAATAGAAAGAGAGTATTCCACAATCGGTCCCGGTCCGCTCTCGGTATGGCAAAATATTCTAAAGGAAAATAGAAAGAGAGTATTCCACTATCGGTATCGGTCCGCTCTCGGTATGGCAAAATATTCTAAAGAAAAATAGAAAGAGAGTATTCCGCTATCGGTACCGCTCCGCTCCCACTCCCCCCCCCCCCTCTGCGCTCTCGGTATGGCAAAATATTCGAAAGAAAAATAGAAAGAGATTATTCCACTATCGGTACCACTCCGCTCCCGGTCCGCTCTCGGTATGGCAAAATATTCTAAAGAAAAATAGAAAGAGAGTATTCCACTATCGGTATCGGTCCGCTCTCGGTATGGCAAAATATTCTAAAGAAAAATAGAAAGAGAGTATTCCGCTATCGGTACCGCTCCGCTCCCACTCCCCCCCCCCCTCTTCGCTCTCGGTATGGCAAAATATTCGAAAGAAAAATAGAAAGAGAGTATTCCACAATCGGTCCCGGTCCGCTCTCGGTATGGCAAAATATTCTAAAGGAAAATAGAAAGAGAGTATTCCACTATCGGTATCGGTCCGCTCTCGGTATGGCAAAATATTCTAAAGAAAAATAGAAAGAGAGTATTCCGCTATCGGTACCGCTCCGCTCCCACCCCCCCCCCCCCCTCTGCGCTATCGGTATGGCAAAATATTCGAAAGAAAAATAGAAAGAGATTATTCCACTATCGGTACCACTCCGCTCCCGGTCCGCTCTCGGTATGGCAAAATATTCTAAAGAAAAATAGAAAGAGAGTATTCCACTATCGGTATCGGTCCGCTCTCGGTATGGCAAAATATTCTAAAGAAAAATAGAAAGAGAGTATTCCGCTATCGGTACCACTCCGCTCCCTCTTCGTTCTCGGTATGGCAAAATATTCTAAAGAAAAATAGAAATAGAGTATTCCGCTATCGGTACCGCTCCGCTCCCACTCCCCCCCCCCTCTTCGCTCTCGGTATGGCAAAATATTCGAAAGAAAAATAGAAAGAGAGTATTCCACTATCGGTACCACTCCGCTCCCGGTCCGCTCTCGGTATGGCAAAATATTCTAAAGAAAAATAGAAAGAGAGTATTCCACTATCGGTATCGGTCCGCTCTCGGTATGGCAAAATATTCTAAAGAAAAATAGAAAGAGAGTATTCCACTATCGGTATCGGTCCGCTCTCGGTATGGCAAAATATTCTAAAGAATAATAGAAAGAGAGTATTCCACTATCGGTACCACTCCGCTCTCGGTATAGCAAAATATTCTAAAGAAAAATAGAAAGAGAGTATTCCACTATCGGTATCGGTCCGCTCTCGGTATGGCAAAATATTCTAAAGAAAAATAGAAAGAGAGTATTCCACTATCGGTATCGGTCCGCTCTCGGTATGGCAAAATATTCTAAAGAAAAATAGAAAGAGAGTATTCCACTATCGGTACCGCTCCGGTCCGATCTCACTGGCAAAATTTTCTAAAGAGGAATAGAAAGAGGGTAATCACAATATTGGTACAGGCCCAGTCTCGTTCCGCTCCCGGTCCGGTCTCGCTCCGCTCCCGCTCCATCCAGATCGGTCTTGATGAAATTTTATTTGAAGGAGATTCAACTCGTTGCAGCATTTACCAATAGTGTTCCCCTCTTTTCCTAATACATATTTTAAATATTTTTTGGTTTAATATATATTTTTTTGTTAATGATCTGACATTTTTTATTATACATATTGCATTTTTATTCAAGTTTCAAATTGAACGTTATTTTATAATACCAATGAGTATACAGTCAATAAATCGGTGACCGTTTTTTACATTAATTCATTGCAAAATATATCTCAAATATAAAATTTTTTTTTTTCGTAGACAAACCGCTTCACAACAAGATTTCGTGTTTTATTTTCTTTTTGGTGATATTTTTTTTTTTTAAAATCATTTCAAACGTTTTCGAATACATTCGGAAAAAAATTTAAATTTTTTCTTCACCATTAATTTAATTAATTTATAATAATTATCATTTATATTATTATTTATAATTTATAATAATAATGTTTTGATAATATCTTTTTCATCAAGAAAGGTATATTTAATAGCTATTTCTACAAACGAAAATTTGAAATATTTTTGGTCATAAATTTAATGAAACTTTAATAACTGAAAGTTAATTATTAATTATAATCCAAATCCAGACGACTTGGATTATTAATGGCTTCAATCGTGAACGGTGCGAATTTATATAATGTGATTATGATATATTGGCGGATCCAGGGGAGGGGCTGTGGGGGCTGCAGCCCCTCCCTTTGGAAAATTTTTCGTCATTTAAAGCTAGATTTTGACTTTCCTTAATGTAAGGAAACAAGTTAAAGAACAAATAATGTGCAGAACAAGTAGAATTTTAGTTGTGGGAAAGGAACATAAAGGTAAAAAAGCTGATTAGCAGATCCAAAAAGGTCTGTGGGGCTGCAGCCCCCCCCCTTTAGGACTGCAGCCCCCCCCCTTTCGGATCGGCTGGATCCGCCCATGTTATGATAAGACTTCAGGAGAGGGGACCGGGAGCGGAGCGATAGTGTGAGTGGGGTAGAGCGAGAGCGGAGCGGGGGCGACACCGATAGAGTGAATTGGCCCTAAAACAACAACATGCAGTAATAATATTCCGTGATCCCAGCACCTTTTTGTGAAATTCTTAACAACCGGCTAAAAATTCCTCAGTGGCCTCATTTTTATTAATGCTACAACTTTTTACTTTCACTTACCTATATATGAAATATATAGTAAGGGAAAGTATTGCGATTGTGAAAAATTTCGGCTTCCAGTTTTCAACGGAAATACAGGTTTTGGGGTCCCCTGAGTCTAAATAAACAAGTCTCGCGAAATGGTCTGTGTGTGTGAACAGACCAGCTCAAAAACTATAAACCGTACTAACCTGAAATTGGATATTTGATGTATATATATGCCCGCGATGTGCAGAAAAAATTTCATCGAAATTGGTCAAATGGGGGGGGGGGCACTTGATTGAATAAATTTTTACATTTTTTTTATTTTTTCATAAACGGCTCCAACGATTTTGATCAAACTCGTCATGTTTAATGAGAATTAAGTATTGATATGACGGCATTAAATTGATCAAACGGAGGGGGAACTTTTTCCCCCATTTTTACGTTTTTTTTTTCTATTTTCTCTAAAACGACTTTAAATATTTTGATCAAACAACTCTTCGTGTTTAATGATAATCAATTATTGTTTAATATCAGGTAAGATTTTTCATCATTAAAATGTTCTGCGCGGGCTAAAATGGGGAAGTGGACTTTTTTGTTTTGCTGTGAAGTACCTTTGTTGTTCATATGGAGAAATTAACTGTCTTTCATTATGAGTAATGATAAGAAATGGCGAAATATGAAAAAAAAATCGAGTAAACAGATAAAGGAGGAAAAAAAAAAATATTCCGACAACTCATAAAACTCGTTGAGCCCATGGATGCGCAGAACAGCCTCTAATGACCCCATTGTTCAAGCAAAAACGTTTTGTTCATGGGAAGGAGTTGTCAGGGTGTTTTGGAACATAGATATTTACTGGAAATTATATGTTTCCATGGTAACTCAATTTTTCAATTACTACATGGATGATTCTCATTTAATTTGACCATTTAACTTTTTTAGAAATTGAATTTTGGGTTTAAAAAAATTCAACTTATGAATAAAATTTGATCTGAATATCATCAATAAGATGTTCAAGAAAACATAGGTGGACAAAGTTTGTCAATTCGTTCAGTATTAGTATTTTTTATTATTTTTTCAACTCAAAAATGAGTTTTGTGAGGAGCGTTTCTGTATTTTTATTTATTTATTTTTTGTAATGCATTTTTTTTTCTATTCTCGCTCACTCTCGTCACTCCATATCACAGCGTAAAAACTCATACTAGGCTGGCGTCTATAGGCGAGCGCAAGCGACGGTGCTGCTTCTTTCAGGAACTAGAGAAACGGAGATAGAAGCCGGGCCATTACCTGGGATTCATAGGGTTTTTTGGCGTTTTTAATTTATTTTTCCATAATTAAAACCCGATTGAGCAAAAAATTATTTGAAAAATGTCTAATAGGTATTGCTCGGTCCCTCAGTGTTCAATTAGAAAATAAAAAGACGTGTCATTCCATTTATTTCCAAAAAATAAAAAGCTTTTTAAAGGGTGGATTGTAAAATTAAGAATAGATAAGCCTGTTTCGAAACACATGACGATATGTAGTCTTCATTTTAAAGAAAGTGACTATATTTATCCAGGTAAATATTAGTATTTGACATTTTATTATTCCAAAATGTTGGTTTTATGCAAATAACATTGGGACCATAGTGTCATATTTGTTTTTCTTTTTTAATTTTCCCCACTTTTGTCTTACACCCGTTGTGCTTAATTGTTCCAAGTTTTCAATGCGAAGCCTGAAGGTTTTGACAAATAAATAAATAATATGACAAAGAATCTAAGCTGTCATAACAATGATTTTATGAATAGGTAATTAATGTTATTACTAACCGAAAAACGTAGAGTAAAGTTACAATGTGTTTGCATTTACCAGAACTACCAGCTTTACACGTACAATGACAAGAAAATTGCTTATTATTATTAATAAATTTGATTTCCACTTTTATTTGATGGGGCAGTCCATTAAGATTGCTAGTTTGCAGGCACAAGGCTTGTAAAATAACTGCTTTTTTACTTTTAGATATTATTCCACATGTAATTATGTTGCTGCACAGTTTTTACTCAGTTCAGTGTCAACGATTCACCTATAATTAATTCGTTCACTGCTTAACATGTAGATCAAATTCAAAGTGGATACTGAAAATACCGAGAAGTATTTTCACAAGCTGAGTAGACTGAATAGTTTTACAAGCTGCCAATTTGCTTATTTTCTTTCTCTTGGCCAACATCTCTTTTTTATTAAGAATATATTTTGCATTATGTCCTTAGTCTATTTTGTCTTTTCTATATTACTCCTTTCTACAGCTTATTAAAATGGCTATACAAAAGAAATTAATCATGTAGGCATTAAAGCAACAATAACAACACTTCCGTCACGAGTGTTGCGTATAGGGACATACGATACCAACAAAGTATCGATACTCATTTGAGTACTTTGATCAAATATTCGATACCACCAAAGTATCGAAAGGAAAGTATCGATACTTATGTATCGATACTCATATAAAGTACTAACAATTAAAAATAAAAATATATTTAATAAAAAAAAAATATGTAAAGTATAGCACTAGCTACATTATACCATTAATTAAATTTCGTGTTTTTATAAGTTGTTAATTATAAGATTGGTACCCATGGAAGGTAAAATAATTAGAATGAGTATATTGTTTGGATAGGGACTTTCCCTCCAAGAGCTTCTCTGACGTCATGCCAATTACTAACGCCTCGAAATCTAACTGAACTTAACAATATACATATTTGTTCCGATTCGCATTATAAAAAAGTTATGAAAAAAAACATTTTATAAAAAAAAATTAAACCGACTTCGAAACCTAGGAACCAGTAAAAATAAATGCACTGAAAAGTATGAAATAATTACCTTCTGATTTTTATGAATAGGTAGCAAAATTGAAAATGGTATAAAAAGCGGAGAAATGCAATAAGACGAATAATTTTATTTTATTTGTAAAAACACACTAATTGGTATTAAAAATTGTGAAATTAAAATGTTAAATACTATGTTCAATATAACACAATCTTTTCGGAGGCGGCGCAAATATAAATGATATGTTACCGATACAATTCCATTAGTAGGCATTAAAATCAATAGATGAGAAGATGCATTTTACGATTTTCATAATGTCTAGTGTTCAAAATTTTAAATTTTGCGCCGCCTCCGAAAAGATTGTGTTATATTGAACATAGTATTTAACATTTTAATTTCACAATTTTTAATAACAATTAGTGTGTTTGTGCAAATAAAATAAAATTATTCGTCTTATTGCATTTCTCCGCTTTTTATACCATTTTCAATTTTGCTATGTATTCATAAAAATCAGAAGGTAATTATTTCATACTTTTCAGTGCATTTATTTTTACTGGTTCCTAGGTTTCGAAGTCGGTTTAATTTTTGTTTATAAAATGTTTTTTATTTTATACTTTTTAGTTGGAGAAGATAAAAAATGTAGAAAACCGTAAGTTGGGTAAAACAAATTTCGAAATTTTTTTTATGCTCTACCACCTTTTCAATTTTATGAGTACACACCGAAAAGTTGAAAAGCGGTGCCTGTATAATACAACTTCTACACCCTAATAAGATCAATGTTGAGTCAATTATGTTCGTAATTCCTTTAGATGAATTTTTGACTAAATTTAATACCCAAGTACCTAGAATAATATCCTTCGTAATAAAAAATTATTCAGAAAATGAATTTTTCAATTCAAGTGGGGGTAGCATTTTATGATATTAAGCATTTTCATGGCTGCCAAATTTTTGCTGCGGGGACTTTCATACAAAGAGATTGTTTCTGGGAGATATCAACTTTTATTTTGCAGTTTTTATTGATGGATGAACATCAGCAAACATTGAAATTTTAATTTCTTTGTTAAATAATGTAATGTCTGTATGGGGAAAGTGTCATTGGAAAATTTTCATTAATTGGGAAATACAATACACAATATTTTTGATAAACTATTTTATTAGAAGATAAAAAATTCGACCACTAATATATTTGTTAGTTATTTCGGTACCTGAGAGATGACTACCTCGAACGCGAAAAACCCCTAAACATATGCAAGCTCATTTGCACTGTCTATTTCAATAAAATTCATTAATTTATTATTGGACTTAGGCTCTTAAAAACACTTTTAGGCTCTCACGAACCGCAAACACTGAACTTATGACGGTTTAGCTTTTGAAAATTTCGGCAACCTAAGAAAATCGAATATTTAAATTTCTTTCGATTTAATAAAGATCGATCCAAACCTCAAAATCAATGGAAATTGTCTTAAGACATTCTGGCTCTTTGATAACGCTTTTTTCTACTACATTTCAGTTAATACACAGCAAACAATTACAACTCACAATTTGTGGAAAAGTGTAAAAAATCGAAAAATCAACTGGAAAATGAATGATGGAAATAATTCTTAATAAGTGTCTATCTTAAAGACTTTTATATCTAGACTCTCCTATCTAGACAATAGCAAAGCCTGTGTGCCACTAGCTAGCAACGTAAAAATAAATTAGACAATTAGCCATCATAGATGAAATTTGTGATGGAACAAAATAATATTGAAATTATTTAGCAGAACGTAAATTATTTCATAACTGGACGTACACCTAATATTTTTTCGAGCTACATTTGAGCTTAGATAGCAGATTTTCGTCTTCTCAAAATAAATGATTTGGCACTTAAAGCCTTTCTAATTTATTCTAGTTGCAGAAACAAAATTAGAAACCTATAGTAGTAATCCGAAAAACATAACAGAAGTGTCGCTCCATGAAGAATCGGCACAAGATTTCATTATTACATTGTATATTAATAAGACCGAGTGATTCCGGAAGAAGAC
Source organism: Aelia acuminata (assembly GCA_911387785.2). Lineage (NCBI taxonomy): Eukaryota > Metazoa > Arthropoda > Insecta > Hemiptera > Pentatomidae > Aelia > Aelia acuminata. The sequence continues at coordinate 61,771,293 of OU426982.1, read as the reverse complement.
AGAGGTGCCTGAATGTTAAGGCCCCCAAATCAACTGAAAATAAGCTTCCTATAACTTTTTAAATAAATTAAGAACCCAAAAAAGGTTTTAATGGGACCAACTTGGGAAAATACTCTACAAGATGCAAAAGGTTTCGTTCCAATTGGTCCATCCATCTCGGAGTAATCGGTGGACATACATAGGAAAAAAAAAAAAAAAAAAAAGGCCCATACTTATCGAATTGAGTAACCTCCTCTTTCGTTCGAAGTCGGTTAAAAAAACTAGGCAAATTATCTGAATTAAAAATAAAATAAATCTTAATTTTCAGTAAGTTAAGGCCTTATGAAGCAGTTTCAAAAGTTTGTAATGTGTAAATTCTGTTTGGTCAGGGACTTTCCCTTCAAGCGCTTCTCTAACGTCATGCATGGGCGGATCCAGCCGATCGTAAAGGGAGGGGGCTGCAGCCCCACAGCCCTTCATTTGGATCTGCTAATCAGCTTTTTTACCTTTATGTTCCTTTCCCACAACTAAAATTATACTTGTTCTGCACATTATTTGTTCTTTAACTTGCTTCCTTACATTAAGGAAAGTCGAATTCTATCTTTTAATGACGAAAATTTTTCCAAAGGGAGGGGCTGCAGCCCCCACAGCCCCCCCCCCCTGCATCCGCCAATGACGTCATGACAATATGCAATGCCGATTCGCATTACAAAAAAGTTATGTATCGACCGCCAGTTATCTCTGCCAAGTGCTGCAGCCTTCCAGGTAAGAACATCCAATATGGTACTAGTCCTCCCACCGAAGTCGTGGCCGGCCTGCTCTTCTCACACCTAAGATCTGCTCTCTCAAAGCTTTGGCTGGTATTTCGTCCTGCCCCATCCTAATCAAATGTCCAGCCCACCATAGTCTTGCGGACTATATAAATTGAACTACACAAGGTCCTTATAAAAACGTCGATTAAGTAAGTAGTTTCAGGTCGTTGTTGGGCTCCACTCCATTCACTAGGATTGGATCATATATCCTCCTGAGGATCTTCCTTTCGAATCGCAGCAGAGAATCTTCGTGCGCTTGGGTAAGAGTCCAATTTTCAGAGGCATATGTGAGAACTGGTCGGATGAGGGATTTATATAGAAAGACCTTGTAGCCTAGGCAATGAAGGCCAAAAATTACCATAGTACCACTCCTTCAATTTTTGTCTTGTTTTATTTGGAACAGCCATAAAATTAGATTACATTGATTTTCAATATATATTATACAGAACATAAACTAAGCTTTGAAATACCAGATTAACCTCTGTAGGATTTTTATTTTTTAAGTAACTCCTTACACATAAATCAGTAAACTGATTTAGATGAGCTGGTTCACAATATGTTCGGTTTAAGCGAATCTTCAAATGTAGTACAGGTACTGTGGATAAATAAAATACTGGACTGGAATTTCATGCCTCTGTAAAAATAAAGGGCTCCCCCAACGCTTGCTGTCAGGCCCATTAGTGTTTTGCCTGGTCTCACTGGGATTCCCTAATCCCCATGATCCTGTTGCGCAGAATTTGTTTAATTTTACTTTTACCTCCGGCACTCAGGATTTTAAATTTGCATTTTCTATCTTGAAGTTTTGGGCCTCTATGGAGCGTCTCAATGGAATATTACAGAATTACAGATAGCAATATCTGTGATAAATATCTCACTGCCCTGATGTTGCATCTTTCTCAGTAGTAAGGCTTTTTTTCTGACCTTTTCACATTTTGGGCATCTACATGTTACCACTCTTTTATCTTAAATCAGTCTCCAATGTTTCTTAATCAATGAAAGACAACTGGAGTGTATTGGCTGATGGGAACAATTGCTAGTATGCAAAATTACTATTCTGGTCTCTCTTTTTTCATGCCCACAGACATCAAGGAGGGTTTAGTATGTTCCAATTATGATTGGAATTGCTTTTAGAGTGTCAGCCAATTAGGCCTTGAAATCCAAATCACAGAAATGGCCACCACTGATTCACTCTTGCTTTGAAAGGGACCTTGATTGCAGGCTTATTTTTTACAACAAAAGAGTTGAATATGTCTGGTCATAATCCTTCCTATGACATCCAGAATCTTATTTATTTGGTGGAATAGGCAAATTTAATAAATTATTAATTTGAAATTGGCTTACTAAAAATGATAATTACTATCATTTAAAAGCATTAAAGAAAAGTACCAAAAACAATTTATTGTATACATATTTCCAGGTCCAAATTATTTGTTACAGGGCTACTTTAAAACTCTGCTGTCTGAGAAACTGGGTGGCAATATTGCAATAACTCTTCTTTGCCCAGGTCCTGTATTTAGCAATTTACTACCAGAATGTTTTACTGATAAAGCTGGAAAGGTATGTAATGTTTTTTGTTTAACATAATATGTTATATATGTTATATATATTAATATAATATGTTATATATGTGTGATTATATCACACACTAATGTGTATGATATATTATTAATCATTGTCTTAACATGGTGCTTTGAACTAGTTTAAATTTAGAATAATATTAATTTATGAAGAACTGTCCTGATTTTGAAGTTACCCTCCTAAAATGAAAAGTATGGTCTTGGTTTTTACGCTGTATCATTTTAAGTTTTTTAGGGCCATTAGCCATTAGGGCTAAGTGCGCTTGAGTGCGAGTTGCTCTTGCATTCTCAAATCTGATGGCGGCAGTTTGAATCCGCCCTGGGCAGGTTGACTTATATTTTGTGGGGGTTGGAAGGAATAAAATCTCGACCTTCCTTCCTTGGTTAGATTTACCCCCCATATGTCAGGACATGACCAGCTACAGTACAAAAAAAAAATTCTAACAGCCACCAAAATGTTTCTAAAAGGGAGTAATGAATACAGTTAATGCATTCAATGAGAAAAATTTATCATTCCCTCGCAAAAAATGACGTCTTCCTATATCTTTGTTTACTTTCAGAACTTTGGTGAATCAATGGGTCAAGAAGATAAAAGAATGACCACAGGTCGATGTGCTTACCTTTGTGCTGTAGCAATAGCGAACAAATTAGACGAAGCATGGATGGGCTTATTTCCAGTTCTGCCTCTCTGTTACATGTTGGTGTATTATCCGAGCATTGCAAAACAGTAAGTTAAATATGTACTTGGGTGTAACACTTTATTTTTCAAATAAGGTTTTGTAGAAATCATTAAAAAGACGAAGCTATATCTTTGTGTGCATTACTTTTATAAAGATTCAAAAAATCATGAAAAAATATGTAGGTAGGCCTGTACCTACATACCTATCCATAAGTGGAATTTGTAATCACCAAATCAACCTTTCCACTTCTGTTTCAAACAAGCATTAGGCATTAGATCCTGGAGGTAGTGATGTAAAACTATGGATCTATTAAAAAAAAAAAAAAAATATGGATAGTTTTTGAACTATTGATAGTATTATGGAAAAACTCAAAGTTTGTATTAACCTCCTCCCCCCGCTATTTCACTGAAGCGCCCCCCCCCCCCCCCGAATCAACATCTCTGATTAGAGCTCCTATCCCCGGTTGTTGTTGCCTCATGTGAGGCCCCCCCCCCCAGAATTATGAAATATAGTTACATACCCCCCTCCCCCTGGTCTCTTCGGCCAAACTATCGATCCTGGAAACTATCGTAATTATCATAACATCACTACATGGAGGAAGAGCCTCATTGATAGTGAGCCATCTCAAAGTGAGTTTTTTTATCTTTTTGCTCTTTACTAACTAGATGGACCAGTGCCTTTCAATCCGCCACTTACAGCTCCAATTGACACAACACCAATTTTGGTTTACCACAATACCATAATAATTAATTAACAAGCATATCAATTTACAATGGTTTGGTTAACCTTTAGGGTCTCCTCCTCCTTATATCTCCCTTAATTAGCAAAGGTTGAATGAATATGTAAATTATTAATTCTTGAGGTTATGTCAAGATATAATATATCTTGTACAAAGTATAAAAGTAAATCTTGTATAAAGTATAAAGAATTCTTAGTTTAATATATTATATTAAACTAAGAATTCTTTTTACTTTTATTAAAATTTTAAAGTGATTGATTTTATCATAGTATCAATGATATTTAAATAAATCTTTAATTAGAAAATTTATAACAATTATATAAGAATATATTACATAATAATACATTATATGTTGAAATTGAGTCATTTATCCGTTTTAAATAATTAATTTATAATTTTTAAATAATTTTATTAGAAAGAAAAGATTGACCAGGGTCGGAAAAATTTATTATTTATAATTATACAGTCAGTGTAAAACCATAGTGAACTAAGAGCCAAACCAATTTAATAATCTTTTTAATTTCCTATTGTTATTATTTTTTTTAAAACACTTTTTTTATTTACATAATATGGTAGACAAAGTGAAATATATTGTACTTCAAAAACGATAGAAATAAACCGTATTTCACAAAATTCAAGTTTAACTTCAGTTTTCTCAAAATATTGTATTTGGCGCATAGTTTATTTTGGCATTACATCGATCATATAGTATAAGAACATATTAAACACCATCCACTTTTTTAAACATTGACCTCTAACCGTTAAAGCAAAACGCTGTACAGAACTGTTTAAATTAGTAATTAATAATTGTTGTTCATAATTTTTTTCTTATCAAATGTAAGCAATATTCAGGATTTACTATAAGTGATATGAAACCTAGAGCCATATTTATGAACGTTCCTTAGGATGCCCAAAGAATAACTGGATCCAATGTTAAGGTAACCTCCACGCCATTTTTAAGCTTAAGCATTCCTTAAGTGAATTCTCATTTTATAAACACTCCTTAAGAAATTATGCCTTAGTAAAGGTGCAACTTTAAGGTCACATTAATCAAAGAACCAATCATAGAAGATTGATATGAGTATAAAATTCTAACTTTGGTAGTTTGGTTATTAATTTAGTAAATGTTTTAAACTGTTTTATATCAAGGACAGATCCAGCCGGTTGTAAAAAAGGGGGCTGTAGTAACAAAGGTGAGCCACAGCCCTTCCGATGCATCAGAATACCAGCTTTTTACTTTCACTCACCTATATATGAAATATATACCTGGTAAGGGATGTATGTATTGCGATTGTGAAAATTTTCGACTTTCGGTTTTCAACAGAAATACACATTTTGGGGTCCCTTGAGTCCAAATAACCAAATCCCTCGAATGGTCTAAGTGTTGGGGTCTGTGTGTGCTAATATACTTGCTCAAAAATGATAAACTGTATGAACCTGAAATAAGATATTTGAGGTAGATATATGGCCATGATATGACAGCAAAAGTTTTGTCAAAATTGAGTAAATTGGGGGGGGGGGGGGTTACTTTATTTTAAAAATGTTATAATGTTTTTACATTTTTTGTGATTTTCTCAAGAACGGCTCCAACAATTTTAATTAAACTCCTCATGTTTAATGATAATCGAGAAACCAAACTCAAAGAAATTAAATGTCCCTCATTATGCCTATTCATAAGAAATGGCTAAATATGAAATAAGAAAATAATTGATAGATATATATACTGGAGAAAAAAAGGAAAATGTTTTGCCAAGATGGAAATTCCATATTCCCTCTCCCTTAATAAGTGAAGTAGGTAATATTTATAAGAAATGGCTAAATATGAAATATGAAAACAATCGATAGATATAAAAAAAAAGAGAAATGTTTTGCCAAGATGGAATTTCTATTTCCCTTAATAATAAGAAAGCCCAGAACTTCGGAAAGTATAATATTTAGTTTATAAAGTCGTAAAATGTATATTTGCATGAAACTTACTGTTATATTAGGTACATATATTCTGACAACACGTTGAAAACTCTATGGGCTCAACAAAAAGTTGACAACTCCATGGGCTGTAGCCACACTTAGGGGGGGGGGGGGGAGATAGCGCCCAACACAATTTTCATTTACCAACCTACTTAAGACTAGAAATCAATAAATGTGTAATATTCAGCCCCCTTAACAATCGGCTAGATCTGCCCTTGTCATTGTGGTACCTCATTTCAATAAAGTAAAAAGCCTTTATACAGGGTTCTTTTGATAAAAATTTAAGGCCTGCTATTTTTCTTTCTATTTTTTTATTTCTATCAAACAGGTCAAAGAGAAGCTTTAGGTAGCTAACCACCTACCTTAGCACTAAGGAAGGAAAACAAAGCAAATTTGTAGAAACACCTTAGGCTTCCTTAAGAAAGCAAAGTTTATAAAATGAAAGTTGCGTTAAGGTAAACTAAGGTCTGCAATTTAAGAAAACCTTTAGCAAGGCGTTTCCTAGGAACGTTCATAAAAACGGCCCCTAGTCTCTAGTACTTTATTTGTAATATTTTATTAAATCTAGAACATAATTTGTAATATTTTTTTTTAATTTCAGAATTGCTTTATCACTAGGCACTAAACAACTATTGAACTTAAGGGACAGCCGGCAAACTGTAGTAAAGAAAGAAAGCTAATTAAATTTTGTAATTGTTCATTGAGACTGTTGGTAGTTATATACTTTTGGTTATGGTTTGTCATTTTAGAATAAAATAGGTTAATGACTTAGCATAGTACATATCTTTCCTTTTCTTTTGAAGTAATGAGAGAGTGACCCAGTATTGGATCAGAAGTGGAAGCATTATTGCTAATATCAGTTTTTTCAATAACTGTTCAACAAATTTTGACGATTTTTGTCTAGTTTTATTTGGAACAGCTCCAAAATTTGATCACATTGATTTTAAATATTTACTATACAGAACAGAAACTAAGCTTTGAAATACCAGATTAACCTCTGTGGGATTTTTATTTTTTAAGGAACTCTTTACTCATAAATCAATTAACTGATTTAGATGGGTTGGGTTCCAATTTGTTAGGTTTAAGGGAATCTTTAAAAATAGTATAGGTATTGTGGATAAATGAAATACTGAACTGGAATTTTATGCGTAGTAAAAATAAAGGTTTACTTTTATTATTATTATTACTGACTTTTTTCATCTTCAAATTATCATTTATCATAATCCTGTATCTTAAACAGATCCTCCTTGACAAATTAATGTTTCGAAACAATTGGGCCACCAGATCCTGATAAAAGGTGGAAAAATACTACTTTTATGGAGCAGCGGTTTTCTATAAAGTTTGTAATTTTTAATACATTTGAGCCACTTGTAGTGCCCAACATGTAATGGGAGTTAGTTGATAAGATCCACTAACAGTTTTAGTACTAAGAAAAAAAATTGTGAAAACATTGGTAATATTTTTTATCAAAAACCGGTCATTGTCCTTAATGCAGTAGTCTTCAATTTTGTATCTAAAAATTGTTAAGTAAAACATTTGTAATAAAATTCATGAATATATTTTTTATAATTATGTACCAATAAAAATAAAATGTACACTCAACAATTATTTTTAACCAGGGATCGAAAATATAAGTTAACTTTTATTTTAAAAAAGTTTAAGTTAAACTTATATTTTTTTTTACCCTACTTGAAGTTTTTGTTGAACATTAACTTTTTCATTACGAAAACTTTTTGATAAAGTTATATTAAAACTTTTATCCAAATAACTTTTTGCATAAAAGTTCATTTCAAAAAGTTATTCTGAAACTTATTCATAAAAAGATTTTAGTCAAAGAAACTAATTCCGGAAATGCAAAAATTTATTTTAATAGATTACAATTTTTAATATTTTGTTAATATGTGTATTAGTTTTAAACTACAAAATTATGTTTAACAATACCATGGAATCTGTACAGTTAATTATCATAGATATACGAGGTGTGGCTATTAAATAACGAGACTGATGCTGTAAAACATTTTATTTTTATTTCATACATTTTTACTTATTATCACCTTCAATATACACCCCTCCTCTATCCCTATAACGCTCCATGCGAATCTTCCATTGTTCGAAACAGTGCTGGAAGTCTTTTTCTGTCAGCTCCTTCAGGACGCGTGCCGCTTTCTCTTTCACAGCTTCAACAGACTCAAATCTTGTTCCTTTTAATGCAGATTTCACCTTAGGAAACAGATAGAAGTCGCACGGCGCAAGATCCGGCGAATAAGGCGGATGGTCTAACACTGGGATGCTGAATTTGGCTAGAAACCTGAGAATTTTTAGGCACCATTTTGGCACACACTTTTTGCATGTTAAAATTGTTATGTAATATTTGCCGTATGGATTCTTTATCAATTCGTACAGTTTCAGCAATCGCACGAATACTTAACCGACGGTCAGATCGAATCAGATTACCGATTTTTTCGATATTGTCATCCGTTTTCGACGTGGAAGGGCGACCCGGGCGTTAATCATCTTGAACGTCTTCTCGGCCATCTTGAAAACGCTTAAACCACTCAAAAACACGTGCACGCGATAAACATTCATTGCCATACACTTCTTTGAATAAGTTATAAGTTTCAGTAGCGGTTTTTCCAAGTTTCACATGAAATTTCACAACAATTCGTTGCTCTACTGTTACACTTAACATTTTTCCGGCGAAACAAAACAACTCTAATGCGAACGAAGGCTACGGCTGTACTGATTTGTTTACAGAAGCGAAAGGCACTACATTCGAAAGAGAAGGCTTCACGATAACAGCTGTTGGTTGCTGGCGTTTGGCGCATGCGCACTTCTTCTGTAGCAGTGTCAGTCTCGTTATTTAATAGCCACACCTTGTATAATGTATATCGTTACTCAATATAAAAATAGTTAGATTATTATTCAACAATCATCATTTAATTTAACAAATAAAACAATTTAAAAACATTTTAATTTACACCTATAATCATTAAGAATAAATTTCAAAGTAGCCCCCATTTTACTCAGCTATCTAATAATATTTCTTTGCTTATTTTTACTGATATGGGTTTTAATTTGTTCTTGCTGCACTTCAAGTCACTATTAGAGTCATATAATTTGTAAAAAACACTTTTATGGAACGTAAATAAATGGTTTTTCAAGTTCGTTAAAATTAAAAAATTCGCCTTTAATTATTCTTTCACAAGAGTTGTTGAAACGTATTTAAAAAAATTCCGAATCAATCGGTCCTTTTTGCGCATCTCCGTAATTTGTGAATCACAAGTAATAACTAAAACTTAAATGAAACGGTCTGGTGAGATGAGATAATGAATGAACACTAGACTTGTTTTGATTTGAGAAGAATGAAATAATAGGATAGGAATAAATATACCTTGAACTAATCCTATCATAGGATTATTTATCAAAATAAACAGTAAAAGTAAACAAACTCTTTTCCTATGAAAACTTTTATGTTCCCAACCCAGGGCGGAAAAGTTATTGTTAAACTCACACTTTAATTTTAATTGCTCAAAAGGTTTAGGTGAACCTTAAACTTTTTGAAGAAAAACTTTTATCATAAAGTTATTTGAAAACTTTTATTGAGCAAACTTATTCGTAATAAGTTTTTCAAATACTTTTAAAATGAAACTTATTTAAAAAACTTTTTCGTAATAAGTTTTTCAAATACTTCTAAAATGAAACTTATTTAAAAAGGTTAATGACCTTTTTGACCCCAGTTTTTAACAAATTTTTCTAAATAAACAATGATCATTAAACATAATAAACAATCTACGCAATGATTATTATACAAACTATGTATTTTCATGGAAAAACAGGATTACCTGCTTCAATAATAATTTTATGCTTTAGAAGCCCCAATAAACGAACAAACCTGCTTTAAATTTTACTAAATATTGATAGTTGCCTGCCAGTCAAAATTTCAATATAAGCTTTTTTAAATGAAATTACCCTAACAAGTTAAATTATATGATATTTTATATAAAAATGCAAAGGTCGAATGTTTGTTACCTCTAAACTCAAAAAGTAGCGGATGGATTTACTTGATACTTTTACACAATGTTGCTGTTTGGCCAAAATATTCGGCCATTTCTACTTATGTATTTTAATATCCCTAATGAAAAAAATTGTTTAACCAATAGCAAAAATATATTTGTGTTTTGTTTTTGTTCATTATTTTTGTGCAAAATGGGTTTTTTTATGACAAAATGAAAAAGAATAAAGGAAATCGAACAATTGATTACAGGGTTATGGCCTTTTTATTCTTTATCTTTTTTTTTCTTCTGTTATCTTGAAACTTGGAAGTTCCTTCATGTTCAGAAGATGAGTTAACTATCTTTATAAATAAAAAAAAATCAGTGAACATTTTTAATCCATTCATATCCCACAGCAATTTAAAGTAGGTTCTTATGTTTATGAGATATTTTTTTGTAAATCTCGCTGGAATACATTAATTTCCCTAAAATTTAACTTTGGAGTAAGCCATAGCAAAGTATGACTGGTTTTGATAATTATATATAACTAGCTAGGGTGCCCAGCTTCGCTCCGGTAGTTTCAATAACAGAAAGACTTTACAATTAAAGGAAATATAGAACAAAATTAGCAGTTTCTTGAAACTTTTAACATATTATCAATATTAAAATTCGAGATCTGCAGAGTCCGCCCAAATAAGGAACCCTATATACTTTAAAGGGGGTTGAAAATGGTGAATAAACAATTAATTTTGCTGCAACTTTGTCGAGTCATGCATCGTTTTTGATGGTTTCTGTGGTTCTGAATCCTATATTTCTATATTTCCTATATTTCTTTTTATCCTGAACTATGAGGGGTGATAAAATCTTATTGAAAAATGCTGTAATTGGAGTTAGTCATTTTATCAACTGGAATGCTCATCATACATAGTAATAAAACCATTTTTCATAATTACATACAATAAGAACACTTCAAACTTGTTATTTTCGATTTATAATCAGTCAATTCAGCTCTTCTTTTTTGCTTCATGTCTGTTTATTTCGCTCACTGTACTACTAAAAAATGTTCAGTCATATTGCATTAAATTTACTTAAGTAGATGTTATATATTGATTAAATATAATGTGTAAATCAATTACCTTCTTATGAGAAAATTAATTTTGTAAGGTATCTAGTCGGTTTTCTAATTGATTGCAGATATGTAAAATCATTATTTTATTTAGAAATAAATGGTGAAACAATTTTAAAAGTAATTTAAAAAGAACAGCTGAAAAAATATTTAACCTTTACAAACTGAACAGAATGAATAAACAATAAACATTGAGTGAAACGCACCCTAGCGCTTCCTGGTAGCCTGGAGCTCCAAACTACATTTTTCATTCATAACCTCGTATCTCAATCTCAGAGAGGCTAATTAAATGGTGCGAGAGGCTTAAAATTCCAGTCCTTTTCTCTTCAATTTTACACCCTTAAGAGAAAAACAGAAACCTTCTTCTCCGTTATGGGTTTTATAGCAACACGCTGACATAACTGTCTTAAACGTGCGTTGAGTCGTTTTTGAGCCTTTTCGGCACGCACATTGTACACTTTGCTTTATAATATATATTGATTATTTAATTTTATATGCATTCTGAATAAAATGTGGAACTTCCACATTATTGATGGAAGTATTGAATTTTCAAACCTTTAATTATTATGCTTATAAACTACTGTTACTTCTTAAAAAAAATCTGAATAATTTTTTTTCAATTTCATTGACTTGTTTGGAGAGAGAGTTGTAGCTCAATTTTAAAGTATTGAAATATTATGCTCAAAGTCCTGGGTTTAAATCTAGCAATGGTTGGGTACTTTTTCAATTCTGCCAAAATTGTCCATAGGGTTGGGAGATCCTCAGAGGGTACCATAGCCTCCAATAAGAAGAAAAAACCTAATGGGTGAACCTAATCTCAATTAAATCTTACCTCCTTGAATTACTGTTGACAACGAAAGAGTACTTCCTAACCAAGTACTCGACCCATAACCCTAGTGGTTTATGATTTTAGGTAAATAATTTTTGAAAATTATCAGACGTAATAGCCACTGTAACCATGAGGCTCACCTTATTCTCCTCCCTTTTTTATTATAATAACCATTGGAAAAATAGCAAGAATGTAATTAACAAATCATTCCTTTCTTAGTATCACAAATAAAATGAATATTTTAATTGAAAATAAAACTGCAACTAGTTATTAGATTGTGATAAATAATCTAATGATTGGAAATGATAATGGCTATCATCAAATATTGTATATTAGGAATTTAAGGTATCAACTTCAAGACAGTTTGACTTCCAGGAACTTTAATACCAACAGTATACAGGGAGAGTTAAGGAGAAATAAAAGCACTGGCAGAACACTGTCAAGATAATATGGCACCAATCATGATTTTTCAGGCTCCACTAAAAACATGCAACTAGTAGGTAAGGAGCACATTTAACTGTGCCACGCAGAGCAGAAAAGGGCAAATAGACACAGATGAGGGCTGGGAAGCATGAGTTTTCCGCGGATATTGGACCGCTCGTTTCCTTTCTAATTCATGTTTAACAAAAACTGCTCTGCGCCGCCTGCGTCTCAATGTGCGCTCGGCCATAAGAACACCAAACAGTACAGAATTGGTTTCTCAACGTGAACAGAGACTATGTAGGTCAGTAGTGCTAAAGATAGTAATCATGACAGATATTTTGAGGTATCTTCTGAAGAACTTAATAAAGTAAAAACATGATATAAACCCCAAAACAAGGAATCAAATTTAGTTTCAAATCGATTGTTATGTCATGAACCCAACTCTCTGTTCTTGGAACCTTAAATCTTAGTTTACCCATTGCAACTTAACTAACTAAATAAATAACACTAACTAAATTTTATATTGTACCACTGATATGGGTTCAAATAATTTTTGACAATATAACAGAAAATGTCAGACAAACAATAATTATAATTATAAATATTTGTTTTAATTATTATAAACATTTTTATATAATTTATTTTTTGAAGAGAAAAGATTTGGCTCCGCCGGGAGTCGAACCCGGGTCTCCTGCGTTACATGCGAGGATGCTAACCACAGAGCTCGGCTCAAGACAGAGCAAATCCTTCCTCTTCACTGATACCTACTCCCCCTATCTCACAAGTTTTGCGAGTAATAGCGGGAGGTGGAAAAATTTTGTCCAATTTATGATATTTATTGACATAAGTCAATTTTTTAAATTATTTTAATTAATCTAATCTTAATTTGTTGCTGACCACCATTTTAAATTATTTTTAAATAATTTATTTTTTGAAGAGAAAAGATTTGGCTCCGCCGGGAGTCGAACCCGGGTCTCCTGCGTTACATGCGAGGATGCTAACCACTATACCACAGAGCTCGGCTCAAGGCAGAGCAAATCCTTCCTCTTCACTGATACCTACTCCCCCTATCTCACAAGTTTTGCGAGTAGTAGCGGGAGGTGGACAAATTTTGTCCAATTTATGATATTTATTGACATAAGTCAATTTTTACTTTCACTTACCTATATATGAAATATTTAGTAAGTGGAAGTATTGCGATCGTGAAAATTTTCGACTTTCGGTTTTCAACGGAAATACACGTTTTGGGGTCCCCTGAGTAAAATAACCAAGTCCCGCGAAATGGTCTGTGTGTCTGTGTGTGAACAGACTAGCTCAAAAACTATAAACCGTGCGAACCTGAAATCGGGTATTTAAAGTATGTATATGCCCGCGATGTGACAGCAAAAATTTCATCAAATTTGCTCAAAGGGAGGGGGTACTTTATTTAATAACTTTTTAAGTTTTTTTCGATTTTCTCAAAAACGGCTCTAACGCTTTTGATTAAACTGAGTATTTGATCTATTTATATGCCCGAGGTATGACTGTAAAAGTTTCATCAAAATTGATCAACCGGAGGGGGGACTTTACTTAATAAATTTTGTATCATTTTCACGCGTTTTTTTTATTTACTCAAAAACGGTTTTAACGATTTTGATCAAACTTGTTATTTGATGTACGTATATGCCAAAGATGTGATAGCCAACATTACATCAAAATTGGTCAAACGGAGGGGGCACTTTATTTCATATTTTTTTTCCAATTTTTACCTTTTTGATCGATTATCTCAAAAACGGCTTTAAAGATTTTTATCAAATTCGTCATGTTTAATGAAAATTAGTTTTTATTTAATATCAGGTAAGCTTTATCATTATTAAAATGTTCTGAGGGGGCTTAAATGGGGAAGGGGCCTTTTTTGTTTTCCTATAAAGTACCTTTGTTTTAGTTTATATTGAGAAATTAACTGTCTCTCATCACGCCTAAAAATAAGAAATGGCTAAATATGATATATAAAGAAAATCAAGTAAACATATACAGGAGAAAAAAAGATGAATATTTCGTCAACTCATAAAACACCTAGAGCTCACGCATGCGCCGAACGCCTTTAATGACAAACCAATGCGTTATAATTAAAGATGTTCTGTTCATTTGAGAAGTGGCAATTAACAAAACGCATTAATTTCTAATCTAAATAAGTTGGTAAGTGAAAGTTGTGTGTTGCGCGCACGCACCAGATTTTTTAAATTATTTTAATTAATCTAATCTCTCTCTTCAAAAAATAAATTATTTAAAAATAATTTAAAAATGGTGGTCAACCACAAATTAAGATTAGATTGATATAAAATAATTTAAAAAATTGACGTAAGTCAATAAATATCATAAATTGGACAAAATTTGTCCACCTCCCGCTACTACTCGCAAAACTTGTGAGATAGGGGGAGTAGGTATCAGTGAAGAGGAAGGATTTGCTCTGCCTTGAGCCGAGCTCTGTGGTGTAGTGGTTAGCTTCCTCGCATGTAACGCAGGAGACCCGGGTTCGACTCCCGGCGGAGCCAAATCTTTTCTCTTCAAAAAATAAATTATTTAAAAATAATTTAAAATGGTGGTCAGCCACAAATTAAGATTAGATTAATTAAAATAATTTAAAAAATTGACTTATGTCAATAAATATCATAAATGGGACAAAAGTTGTCCACCTCCCGCTACTACTCGCAAAACTTGTGAGATAGGGGGAGTAGGTATCAGTGAAGAGGAAGGATTTGCTCTGCCTTTAGCCGAGCTCTGTGGTGTAGTGGTTAGCATCCTCGCATATAACGCAGGAGACCCCGGTTCGACTCCCGGCGGAGCCAAATCTTTTCTCTTCAAAAAATAAATTATTTAAAAATAATTTAAAATGGTGGTCAGCCACAAATTAAGATTAGATTAAATAAACATTTTTAAATGTTATTGTTGTATATTTATTCTTTGCTTTCAGGTGCTTTTACACTGCACAAACTTTACCCTTGAACCTACCTTGAGCAGCCTGTCCCAAACACTGTTCGACGAAGCTAAATAAGACACAATCTCGAACAGGTTCTTTATCTGTTAGTCTGTGTGTTCGGGGATAGTGTAGCATTTTAGTTAGTTAAGATAGGCTTCTAGACCTTCTTTTAGCATTTGTCTGACGTTGCTTTTATCCATAATAAGTTAGAGCAAAAGTCAGAACAGCTGCTAGTTCCAAGTCAGCCATTTTGTAATAAAAATTATCATATTAAAGTGCAAAGATGCGGTTGGACATCCAATTTCGCTCGATTTCAAGTTAAAGTGAAAATAGCTGTTCGTGGTACGGCTGTACAGCAAGGTTCGGGGGATTACCTGTTCGAGGGTGAGGTTCTCACAGTGTAAAGGCACCTTTTCAGGCTCAGACTCATGAGCCACCAGAGAGGCCTAGAATGATCCAATCATGTTATCACATAATAATTTATGACTGTGAACATTCCCGGCAGTTCTACAACTTTGTCAAATATAAAAGAAAGAAACATCTGTTTTGGTATCTTCTTTAAAGCATTTGCTTTGGTTTTGGTTTCTTCACAATATTATGTTTATCTTAGTATCCCATGAGCTGGAGGGTTAAATTTATGATTATATTTTGAGCTGAAATTTACTAAGAACTTGTAAAGTTGATTTTAACCAGCAGATAAGTATACTAAACCCTTCCGAATATCTATATATTAGCTCTCAAAAGACCATTATTAAAATAAGAATAGATGAATAAAATTACTTAATAAAAACAGGAAATTTATCTAGGTAATAATAAATGAAGCATCAGTTACTATTTTATGCTTTTACTATTTGAGAACGAATAATAGCTTGAAGAAATACAATTAACTGTCTATTAAATCTTATATGATGAGTTTAAAGCTAAACAATAACAATACAAACAACAATTTTAATTGTAGGCTTAATAATAAAATGCTATGAATACTGTACAAAATAAAAATATTTACATTTATGATGCTAGCTTTTTTCACAGAAGCAGCATTTAACATGTCTTAATAACACTAGGTTTGTAATTAATGTTTTACAAAGGGTTTCTGAGTTAATCTTAATTAATCTTTCTTTCTGAGTTAATTTGAAAAAATTTCTTTTTTTCTTTTCTTACCTGCAAGTATGGCATTTTTAAAAAGTTTGCAATAAAGTTCAACAGCAATAGGTGTATCATCATTGCCTGGGACGGGATAGGTAATAAGACTTGGGTTGCAGTTTGAATCTACAATTCCAACAACAGGAATTACCATCTTAGCTGCTTCACCTATTACAGGATGCTGTTCGAGTACAGTAGTTAGGGTGTTAAATATAATTACCAAATCTGGTAACCTTGTTACAGCACCATAAATCATTGTTGAATTTGTAAAAGTTCCTTGCCTCCATATTCGAGTATGGGCAAATTCATTGCAATCTTTTGCTGTACATTCAATGAGGTATGAGGTTTGCGGATTTTGACTCACAAGGAGTATAATACCATCCCTGTAAGCTATATGAGCTGTGAAATTAAGGGCAGCAAACAGTAGCTCAGCTGTACTTTCTAAATCAAATATGACATGTCCAAGTCTTGAGCCAAAAATGAATGGTTTCATCTTAGTGTCTAAGGTGCCTTCTTTGTGTCCGTAATGAACTCTAGCATCAAATAATTGTTTGATTGTGAAACTATTTTTAAGATTAAAAAAATCTTCATGTTCTAAGGCATTGAGTTTATCTGAAAGAAAAAAAAAATATAATATCATACAGTAAAAAGTTAACATCTTATCACAAATAGAATACCACTATGCAATTATGATTATTATCTATCTACCAGGTTCTGGGAGAGAGGGTGATTTCTCTAAAAAGGCAGCTTCAGTAGCTAGGCATCTTTTCCGTAGGGAATTGACTTTTATTGAGTCATTAGAAAGCCTGTTAAAACTAATCCATCCTAAAATTTGGATATTGTTAACACACAGACATTAACAGGAAAACATAGAACGTGTTTTTATAAAGTAGATGCTTACTACTAAAGGATCTAAGAGCATTGGCCATTTAAGAAACAGTTCAGAGACAAAAACTGTCAAACTTTATACGTACACTATAAATAAATATCACGTTTGAAAATCTACAAATGTTGGAGGTTGCTTAAGCAGGTTATACAGCTATCAAGACGAATAGAAAAAGTTGCTTCTAATCGTTATGTAGCTATTTTAATGATAAATGACAAGTTACTCACATAATTTACAATTTCTTTTAAACAACTTGCATACATAAATAAAAAAATATAGATATATTTGTCCAAAAAAAATTAGCCTAGCCTAGATATTTCTCACTACTGTTCGCATATCAAGATCAGGTGATGTAGACGCTCAACGTGCTACCTTCTTTGAGAAGGTTAATGCATGAAATTGTTACCGTTTGTGAAAGTATGTTGTTTGTTTACCTATCATGGTTTTAATCCTGAACTTTTTTAAAATTTCAAAAGCGTGAAATGTGATACAACTTTAGAAAACATGGAATTTGATACTAATTGGGATATAAACAAATACCATTACCACTATGAACTACCTCATCATTGGGCACTCAAGAAGAAATTCATTCTTGCTCACAAAGAAAAATATCCTGAAGACAGGCTCATTTGCCTGGCTCAAATATTTTGTAATGTTCATTACTTAGGATGTAGGTGAGTATATTTTTCCATTGCTTGATAAAGCTCAGCAGAATAACCATACTGTAAAAATAAATAAATTGTTCCTTTACTATTGGTGTTTATTCTTTCCTCAAATAAAAAGTGTTTTAGTATTACAGAAATGAAAAATTCACTGTTGAATTGCAAAAATACCAAAGACTGATTTTTCAAAGTATTTTATCTTAGTCCTATTCACATCTTTCAACAAATTATATCTTTCTTTGTAGAGTTGAACTGTAGGATATTACTTTTGGGCATGGTCAATGTGGTGCCTTTTAGGGTGGCGCCGATCTCATCTGAAAGGAACTATTTGGGGGTTTATTTATCTTTGAAGAGCGAGTTGGATTGGAAAGCTGGGATCTATAAAGCTCATCAAGGCCCTGTTTACCATATATGGATGCGATGGGAGTTTGCTTACATAGCAGTAACCTAATTTGTCAAATTAGGCCATGCCCAGAAGCAGCATAGCAGTAGTACAACCAATTGTAGTACTGACTAAATGACTACGAATGTATTTGTTTGGAAAAATGTTGAACCTAGTTAGTGAAACATGGTTCAGTGCTGAGAAAGCTGATTTGGTAATACTTCTTAAGTGTTATTTTGGCATTGTGAATATCTACGTTATAGATATAGCTGTACGGGGCCGGGATGGCCGAGTGGACAAGGGTGCTTGCAATAGATAATCAAAGTTAAGCAACGTCCATCTTGGGTCAGTACTTGGATGGGTGACCGCTCCATTCGGGTGACCGCCCACCAATAAAAGCCACGCAGTCCAAGTCTACCCCCACCCCCGGGTATGTGAGGCCCGTCAGCCTACTGGAGGCGACTCACACTGACCGGGCGTAGGAGTGATGAACCTTCCCCGTGTATCTCATCGAGAATCGTGGTGTGGTTTTCCAGGATGTCAGTAACCGCCCGGAGGTTTGGTTCAGGGACGGTATGCTTCAGGGAAAGAAATATAGGTCCTCGAGGCCTGCTGACTCTGAGCTACCATAATCCTTGGACCTAGACCAGTTTGTCACTGTCCTTGAACCCGAGAGAGCTGACGCCATCGGTGGGAAGGACACTGCCAAATTGGCCCCAATGGGATTGGTTATGGAGATATGGGCAGTCTGCCGCTGTACCATGGTGACCATGGCTTTCAGCAACGTGAGGTTTGGGCTACCCCCTCCAGGCTGTCTATACTCCCGCAAGCAAAACAAATGTCTGTAAGAAGACCTAATGCGCCAACCAAAAAAAAAAAAAAAAAAAAAAAAAAAAAAAAAATAAATAAAATATTATATAGCTGTAATATTTTCACTTAAGTGCTATGAATAAATAATAATAAAAAAACAGCAATGTTACAGTATACCACCTTGATGGATGAGCATAATAAGATATCATGGTCATAAGATTGTATTGTAAGAATGGTTGGGCAATAATCAGTGGGTGAGTACTCATATTATTGTTCTATGGTGTAACCTACCTATATTTAGATGCCATCTAGAACTTTTACAATCTTCAAAGTAAGCCATTAAGTTATAATTGGTATTTTAATTGCCTTTGATTAGATTGCTACTTCTTATTTCTTGTATAAATGTCTCCATCCTCCATTTAGATCTCTTTCCTTAAGAAGAAATTAATTGATCGTGTTAAATTAAATGATAGTGTTTGTAATTTAAATCATGCATATGTCTTGATTTAGAAAATATTTTAAAATTACTGAAGTAATATCTTTTAGAAATGTTACACTAATTGTGTGATAATTTGTATAAAATAGCCAAGGTGTATTCATGAATCATGTTTCCGTTGAAGAGTATTTATAACTCTGGCATTTAATATCAAATACCTCTCAAAGAAGAAATTCTCAAGTTATCAAATATCTGTTAAACTGTTGGTTGTCACATGGAGGATCAGAAGAAGTTATAATTGCTGCCACTTTAAAATATTTTTCCTGGTGTATAGATGACCAAATTTTAATATAAAAGTAAAGAAATAGGCAAAATTGTTAACTTGTTTTTAAAAGAAAATGATTAACTTCATTTTCTAAGGATATAGTTATAGTTACTTGTATACTTAGTTTCTTATATTATTTAAACTACAAGAGTTTTATTAGCTTAATACAGACATTCTTCATATGAATTCTGCTACTTTATTTGGTTTAGTACCCAAATCTAGGTTATACAACCCCAAATTTCTCCCTGCTGTTTGCAGTTTAGATTTATTTCATTGGCTACTATGAATTAAATTCAACCCACCATAGACGAATTGGTACTGCTCCCGCTAGACTAGAGAAAGCTAAAACAGGTCAGGCAGTCCCCTAAAAAATCTGGTTCTTGGTCACCATTAAATAATAACTATAATTATACATGGTCCAAAGGATATATATGTGATAAAAAAAGATAGATTATCTTGTTTCTTCTGATAAAGGTGAAAATAAAAATGCTTTCTTACTATATTTTATAATTATCATATTTCAAAAGTGTAATTTCAATTAATATCACACCAATATCTGATTTATTTACTTCAGATATAATAGAACCTTATTTATTCTGAGTTCCGGATTCTCCAGGGTCAGATTTATTGACATTTTCACTTTAGTAAATTTTCATGTAGGTAATAATTGGGTATAATATAATAGGTAATAATTTTTAATACTGATGGCAAACATTTAATTATAATTTCTCCAAATATATTTCATATATTGGGAGGGGGGCAACTCAATGGTAAGGCCATGAACTGCTGAACGGTCCTGAGTTCAAATTTGGCTTGGCAGAATATCATAAATATTCTGTATATTATCTTGGTAGACTTCTTGTTCTTCTTTTACTTGAAAATATTAAATTGATTGCCTCCTATTGCAGTCTCAAAATATATTTATTTATGTTTTTACATTGTGGTGGACATTTCGGACAAATGTGTCCATATTCATCACCAATCCTTTTTTATGTAAATATTAAATGAATTCTTAGGCATTCCAGTTATAGAATTTGTCAATTAATTGTGTATTTAATATCTTGTTGCTTGCATGTGTCATGCTAATTAGTCTCTCAAGCATAGCAAATCACATGCAAGCAACAAGATATTAAATACACGATTAATTGACAAATTACATAACTGGAATGCCTAAGACTTCATTTAATATTTACATGAAAAAGGGTTGGCGATGAATATGGACACATTTATCCGAAACGTGCACCGCAATATAAAAAAATTAGTATTGAAATATATTCTGAGAGTCACACATTTTTCCACATTCATTTACTTATTTTTGTTTGTATTTGCTCTTTGAAGTACACTAAATTTTTGTATTATCAAATTGTTTTTACTTGTGATAATTCGGCAATGCAAGCATATTACTCCAAGTCGTCTGATTTTATAATTCTCGATGCAGTTATTGAAAACTTCATATAGTTACCATGAAACAAATAAATTTCATTAAATGAACAGAACATATTTAATAATAAGCAATTTAACCCCCCCCTATGGGGTCTTGTGGTCATATAGTAATGTAGTCAGACAGTTTATTAATATTAATAAGATATACATACTTACTATAATAGTTGACTATAGCAGAGTAATGGTGAAGGAAACTCCAAAAAAATAAAACAAAAGAATTATTTATAATTTATTGAATTGAATTCATTTGATATGTTTTGTTGTTTATCTTAAACACCCCGCCTAGACTTTTTTTTTTTTTTTTTATTTAACTTTTATTTATCTCATATATTTCACAATTATACCCCTATTCGCATATACTGGATTTTATAAAAATTAGCCTACATGTCTGGACTAATTTATCCACCTATAAACCTCTGCCTTTTTTAGAATTAACTTTCTATACCATGAAACTCAAAATGAAGTTTTTATAAGGCTCCTCTCCTTATAAAAACTTCATTTTGAGTTTAAATTTTTAATAGGTTTAATTTTTTTTTTTTATGTTTGGCTGTTTAAGTTACTATTATTAAATTGGTTTATAGAAAAAAATACTGTTTCAACTCTTCAGAAACCAGAAGGGATGTAATTAAATTTTTATTATCTTACTATTATTAAACCAAGGAAGCATTTAATTTAATAAATTGATTTTTGTAGTCAGGTGTTTTTATTATTTTCTTATCGTGATGTTGAATTTTCCAAAACCAAGCATGATCTCTAAATCATTCCTTAGTTTCAGCTTGAAGTGCAACTGAAAAAATGAAGTAAAAAAATATATAGATAAGTAAGTCTTGGAAGATGCAGCAATATTTTATTCAATTGTGGTTGCTTTGTCATGAAATTCTGGATGATTTAAAAATTATCAAATATATTTTGGGTAACCGAATCAGGTCCTGTGATTGTTTTAGAATCGAAATTGAAATTTATTTGATTTTGGAAATATTGGTGTTTTTGTTACGCATTTTGAAAAGAATTTTTAAAAACGTTCCTAGTGGAACATATGTGCCAAATTTGAAGATTATTTGGTTTAGGATTTATTACGATAAGTGTGTCAAACATATCTAGATTTTTGTTTGTTACAAAATTTAAAGTGTTATAAGCAATCAAATTTATTTAGTAAAAAATCAATAATTTTCATTGAATCTATTTTATGAACTGGTGCTTTGGTAGCTATTTTGATGTTATCCAAATTTTTATATTAATTTTTTACTGTTATTTTATTTAAATTTATTCTTGTTTTATCTTTATCCATACCTATATTTATCATTTATTCTTGTAGGTATGGTGATGAGGTAATGGAATTAATTGATGAGCTTTCTGCAGGTTTAACAGAGAAAAGCTCTAAATTTGAAAGTAAAGCTTTTTCACTAGCTTCAAGTGCTGTTGAAGCCAAAGTAAAAGGTAAATTACTTTAATTTCTTTTAAGTAATATTGCAAATATGTGCCCAGGATTTTATAATATATCATTTCAGCTTTCACTGGGCAGAGTGATGGTCAGACACAAAATCAAAATCCTCGTGTGAGAGGTACTACTGAGCCTATAGCTTTTGTGAAGGCCTCTGATCCCGGTCCGTCAACATCTAAACAGGATGTAATCGACCTTACAGAGAGTCCACCTAATAGAAAAAGACCAGTTGAGGGTTCTGTTAATGGTAGAAATTCTAAGTTGATCAGAACTAATGCACCACATAGCCAGCCACCAGGTCGACCAACCCAACCTTTACCTCACGATTCCCAACGGTTCCAGACTTCACAATCTTGGTCTGAGGAAGAACGATCAAATAATCGTTTGTTTTCTTTTGAAACAAAAAGAGCTGTTAATCACGTAAGACAAATAGTGGATAGTGGACCTTTTGGAAAAGTGGTTGTGTTCAAAAGTACTTTACGTGATGAAGGACCAGTTAACATTATTGAGAGAGCAGCAAGTGCTGCACACATGACTACATCATATGGAATGTCCCAAAATCATGACTCATAGTAAGCCTTTATAATACATATAAAATAAAAGTTTGTTATTGACACTATAGTTTTATTTGTTAGGTAATTATAGCTCTTTGATTCTTCTTAAATTTAAATATTTTTAGTAGTATAAATTCCATAATTAAAGTTAAGTAACTATTTTTAAAAAAAATTAGGCTTCTCAATATCTAAAGGAAGAGTATTTGTTAATAATTTGAAGGGGACGCTTTGAGACCTTGCTTGATTTATGTGCTTAAGGTTCCCTTTTTTTTTTTTTTAAGTATTGTTGCCATACCTTATTTTATTTTAAGGGTTTCTTTTTTTTTAACTAATTAAGCATTATTTATTCTTCCATATTAACCTTTTGTATAATGTAACTGTTAGTTCAGCATAGTAAGGAGAATGAAGTATTTAAAAAAAATTCTTCCTGGACAAATTCATCACCTCTAGTACAATCTATTGTAACCTAGAATAGGAATGAGAGCACCACATTTACCATGCAGCCTTTCAAATATTTTAAAATTGTCAAAAACTTTTAACTAATGTTGAATTGTTATTTAAAATATTTAGATCAGAAATAAACTGTACCAAGTTCTAACTTTTTTTCTTCATCATGTAATCACTCGTGGAAGCTGTTAGAGATGATTTAAAGGTGGACTTAAAATATTTGCTAAACTAAATTGATTAGAAATATATTTTAAGTTAAATGCATGTTTTAATAATCTGAAGATTAATAACATGTCTAAATAATAATGACCCGTTTTGATAGAACCTATATTTTCAAAGTGAAATGAATATTCATAAAAGCAATCACTAATCTAGATTAAATAATATTTAGTTTGAAAGCTGGTGCATATTCCTTCAAAGTTGGCTATTAAAGAGATAATCAAAATGATTTATACAGTTATATGCCTTTTCAAATCTTTTTGACATTTTTTTTTTTTAATCAAAAAGTTGCTCAATCCTACTCTAAAACATTTTACTTTTCATAAGTAGATTAGTACTACATTTAGATGGAAATTATGATATTATTTTGTTTTTTATTGAAATGAAATCATTATTTTGAACTTTGATTTTTGTGTATACTTGTAAAAATGCATTTCCCCATTTAGTGTGAGAGTTAGATTTAACCCTTAACCGGGGTCACAAGAAATGTGTAATGCAGACAGGGACACAGGGTCATTATGTCTCAGGCACCTTGTTTGTTTATATCCTAAATTATGATAAAAGCTGTGTTTTATTGTTGTAATTCAGTTTATATAAAATATATTAAGTTGTTTATTAGGTCATTGAAACAATACACAAAAGTTTATTATATGAAAAGTAGCACATTCATAAAAAAAAAAAATTAATTGCAAAATTATTAAAGAATTAAATTTTTTACTTCGAAGTTTTCATTTTCTTTGGGCCATTCAGTTTGTGTTCCAAACACCCGTTCCATACAAAGTCAAAGTTCTTGTGGTAAAAAACTCTTGTCTGAACCTCATCTGGGGCTCAACTAACCATTATACAAGAATCTTCAAAAACTTGTTTCATTATCTGAATTGAAATGCCAATTTATTTGAAAGAGAAGCTATCTTTTACAGAAGAAAAAAGTTACACTTCTGATGGCATAGGGTCAAAAATAAACGATTGTAACTTAGAATAAATCTCAGACACAAGAAAATAATGGGAGAATGATGGGGTTGGCAGAAATACTGTGTAAATTGGTAGAGAGGGGTGTTGCTACTTAATAGGATCTTCATCCCTGTGGATCATCACTCTATTGGGCTGCCTCCTTAGGTAATTTTTACCCAGTATCCCCGGTTAAGGGTTAACTTAAATTTTTTGTATGCAATATTTTGTTTTTAATAAGATTTTATTGATGGAAAGGTGAGTATTTTTAATTTTTATCACTGCTTTGTTTTTAACTAATATCATTGCTAAAAGTAGTCTAGCAGTTAATGTAATATTGAAGATAAAAATGAAAAACAAGAATATGCTTGAATAAATTTTTAGCTTCAATTAAAATTATAGCCAATAGATAAATTATGCTAACTACAACTTTGCATAAGTTTCTAGTTTCTTTGAGTCTCCAAATGTCAGTTGCAGCACTCTTACCACTAAACTAACCTTGGGGCCATTCCCAGCCATGTCGATCCTTTCTCTTCAGCGATCTCACCTGCCAGGTCTTGCCACATTGCAGCACATTAACCATGGAGCTGAAGCAATGTCTAGACCACTGGATCCAATTGACATACTACACAGTTAAACACTATATGTTGAATGAAACACTATATGTTTAACTGTGACGGCATGTTTTATGTAGCAAATTTAATCATTGTTTATTCTTAAATAATTAGTTTTTCATTTTTAAATAATTTAAAAAATTATAAATTGATTATTTCAAAGTGACTAAATTTCAACATATAGTGTTTACAGTTTGCTTGCTGTCTTACATTTTTTTAGCTCCTAGTACAGTTTTTACTGCTCTGCAACAGGACGAGACCTGGGGGGGGGGGGGGGGATCGCTGAAGAAAAAGGTTCGACACGGTTGGGAATGGCCCTGCGGTTAGCTCATTGGTAATAGCGCTGCAACGGAGATGTGAAGGACTTTAATTTGATTCCTGGCCATGGTTCAATATTTTCTCTTTCATTAAAATTATTTAAAAGTTATATATTAATTATTTAAAAATGAAAAATGATTAAATTTGCTACTAAATGACTAAATTTCAACAAATTCTATCTCCTTCAAATTATTAAAGTCTTGTCACTACCCCATGTGTATTCATTTCAAAAAGTTTATTAGTTGATTGATTAACATAACTTTAACTTAGGTAATTGAGAAAATTACAATATAATTCTAATGAACCTCCTTTATATTAAACAAGGAACAAAATTAAAACATTGGATTGAGGGACCCTGGATTTATTTAAAAACAAATCTTCATAAATTTATTATATTATTCTTTTATTTCTAAATAGGGAGCGGGGTAGCCCACTGGTAAGGCAGTGGACTGCTGTGCTTAAGGTCCCGAGTTCGAATCTGACATGGCTTATGATATCTTTATTATTCGCCACAGTTCGTCTCGTGGGCCGAGAGACCCTCCTGGGGCAAACCCAGCCTCTATAAAGTGGGTACCCTTAATTGAAAAATTAAGGGGAAAGAACCTGGCGGTTGAGCGTGATCACGGTCAAATCACCTCCTTGCACGACCGCTGACCAAGAAACGGTACTCTTCCTTACATAGTACTGCACCCAAGACCCTTATGGGTTGTAGTGGTACAGGTTTTTTTTTTTTTTTTATTTCTAAATGGAATATTAGAAAATGGCGAAGGAATTATTCATCATTATTGAATAAATGCAACTAGTTTCCTTATTTCATATGTTTTGTTTTAAAAAAAAAATTCATTGTCTTCAGAATATTCATCCCGAAAAATTGATTGTTTTTATAAACCTATCTCAAAAAACAAAAAAAATTAACAGTTCATTTGTAATGAACCATCTACACTTGAAAAACTCTTCTATTTTTTCTTTAGTTTCATTCAACTTTATAGAGCAAACTAATATAGCTTTTCATTTATTTTTATTTTTATCTGGCCAGTAAGTAAGTGTAAGATTGATTCTTCAATTGATTAACATCACTGTTAATGAAATGATATATTACAACTATAGGCTTTGATAGTTATTTTTCATTTTTATAATTCTCTTTATTAGTTATTTTATTGTTCTTTCCATTTCCTCTCTCTCTCTTAAGTTGTTAAATGATAATATCTTGCACGTTGTACAGAGAAACTGTAATAATGTAATCTTCAAAATGCCAGAAACAATGACTATTTCAATTTAATATTTGATTTTAATGAAAATATTTTTGTCCTTTTTTAATATTCAGTATGTTTTTTCAAAGTATGTTATAATTATATTTCTATGTGGTTAACTTGTATTTTTCTCCTTAGTTCCTGTAAGTTTTCCATGGATGGCATGTATTTGGCTACGGGGGAAGGAAGAACACAAAAAATTGCCAAAGAAGCTGCATGTGCTATCGCACTTGATAGACTTAAAGAAACTTCTTTTACAGTTTTGGTTTGTTTAAATTTTTATTAAATATTTTCTTTAATGTTATTTATAAAATTTTTTTGGTATTCTCCAAACTGTTTATTAACCCTTTAACCGCTAAGCACTCGGAACGAGAGTTGCACTGAGACGCTGAGCGGGTCTGCAGGCATTTCACTCCCCACGCTAAGGCCTGCAGGCCACTCTCCGCCGCTGACTGCTTTAACTTCTTCAGCTCCTCATAACCTTCACCGACTATTTATTAATGTTTTATTTATTTTTTATGATTCTATAATACCTTTATCATTATTTCAATAAATTACTGATTGCAATAAGAGATTACATGATATAAGAAGGTAATAATGAACAATAATATAATAATGTTAATACTTTATAAACATTTTTTAATAAGTATTATTTTTTAAATTAATAAATAATAAATAATAGCGAAATAAAACAGTGAATATAGACCAAAAAAACAGAGGACTATCGCTCAGAGCGTCTAGAACTGGAATGAATAATGGCAAAATATGTCCTTCAGAACCTTGACGGTAGCCGAGGGAGGGATAAGGGAGAGAAAAAAAAAATAGCAGGTAAAAAGGGGTGTGCTGGGCTTCCCCGAACGGCTGACCCAGATGACAGGCAGCTACAATATTTCTGCCGACACAAATATTTCTGCAATAGAGATACCACTGCAGCCTAGCGGCCGCTAGATCTATTTATTAAGTCTCCGTGGATCCGCTAGGATGTGCCTCAGTCACGACAACTTATCTCTTGTGAAGCTGAGGACGGTAAATAAGTGAAAAACCAATTGCGAGGTATCTCGTCATTAGCGTGTGGGGAACGGCAGCCTTTGACGAGTTATCTCGTCATTAGCTTGTGGGGACCGACTTTGTTTCGCGAGATATCTTGTCTGGAGCCATAAAAGGG
The DNA here is from genome assembly GCA_911387785.2 of Aelia acuminata. Classification (NCBI taxonomy): domain Eukaryota; kingdom Metazoa; phylum Arthropoda; class Insecta; order Hemiptera; family Pentatomidae; genus Aelia; species Aelia acuminata. Next base: position 61,743,166 of record OU426982.1, on the reverse strand, counting down.
TTAAACAGCTTGCGCCTGTACTGTATCTGTTTAATTCATTCGCAAATATGCTACTCTGTGAGATGTGGTTCTTAAATATTTTAATTATTAAATTATGTTTTCTCTATATTGTTTATTCAATTAAACCGTAATTTTTATAAACAAAAAAAATCTGGTGCGATGCGCGGAACACACAACTTTCACTTAACGAAACGTATAAATCGACTGGTTTTAATAATAAGTATGTAAACGCCACAATTTTCCACATTTTTATATCTCCATAAGTTATAATGTATCTATAATGCAAAACTTAAAAATGCTCAGTACTTTTCGATTCATTTTTCTTATTTTTCCAAATTTCATCAACAGTCGAGTTTTTTTTACTGCTTGGTTGTTTTTTACAGCGATTTGTTTTCTGTAAATATATCGTGAAGATGAATTGATAGAAGGTGTAGGTATTTACGACTCGTAGTAAAGTTTGTCTCTTATGCGTTTCTGTAAATCGAGAACAATTAGTGTTCCTCTAAAATCACTTTATATTGCCTTCAGAAATTTATTATGGAACTACAGTTTCTAAAATAAAATATAATTAATTAAAGATTATCTTATACCATAGTTTTTCACACCTTAAATGCTTTAAATAATTTGAGCATCACTTATTTACTCCTAAAGTAAAATACATGTTTTTATTCTTAAATAAAAGTTTTATTTTCATCAGTGATAATACGGGATATGAAATTTTGGCTGTCATATCGCGGTCATATACACCCATCAAATACTCAGTTTGATCAAAATAGTTAGAGCCGTTTTTGAGTAAATAAAAAAAAAAATTGAAAATGAGACAAAATTTATTAAATAAAGTGCCCCCTCCGTTTGACCAATTTTGATAAAATTTTGGCTGTCACATCTTTGGCATATACATACATTAAGTACCCAGTTTGATCAACATCGTTAAAGCCGTTTTTGAGTAAATAAAAAAAACACCTGAAAATTATACAAAATTTATTAAGTAAAGTCCCCCCTCCGGTTGATCGATTTTGATGAATATTTTCCAGGCATATCTCGGACATATAAATAGATCAAATACTCAGTTTAATCAAAATCGTTAGAGCCGTTTTTGGGAAAATCGAAAAAAACATAAAAAGTTATTAAATAAAGTACCCCCTCCCTTTGAGCAATTTTGATGAAATTTTGACCATCACATCACGGGCATATTCAAACATAAAATACTAAGTTTAATCAAAATCGTTAGAGCTGCTTTTGAGAAAATTGAAAAAAACATAAAAATTATACAAAATTCATTAAATAAAGTGCACTCTCCAATTAATCAATTTTGATGAAATTTTGACTGTCATATTGCGGGCATATACATACATCAAATACCGAGTTTAATCAAAATCGTTAAGAGCCGTTTTTGAGAAAAAATGTATAAATTAGACAAAATTCATTAAATAAAGTGCACCCTCCAATTAATCAATTTTGATGAAATTGACTGTCATATCGCGGGCATATCCATACATCAAATACCGAGTTTAAACAAAATCGTTAGAGCCGTTTTTGAGAAAAAACGTATAAATTAGACAAAATTCATAATATAAAGTATCCCTTCCGTTTGACCAATTTTGATGAAATTTTTGCTGTCTTGTCGCGGGCATATGGGCATATAAATATACCAAATACCCAATTTCAGGTTCATATGGTTTATAGTTTTTGAACTTATCTGTTCACACACGCACGCACTCACGCACACACACACACACACACACACACACACACACACACACACACACACACACACACACACACACACACACACACACACACACACACACACACACACACCACAGACCATTTCACGGGACTTGGATTATTTGGACTGAGGGGACCCTAAAATGTGTATTTCTGTTGAAAACTGGAAATCAAAATTTTTTTACAATCGCAATACTTTACCTTACTATATATTTCATAAATAATTTATTTTTGAAGAGAAAAGATTTGGCTCCGCCGGGAATCGAACCCGGGTCTTCCGCGTGACATGCGCAGGATGCTTATCCATTCGATTCCTGGCGGAGCCAAATCTTTTCTCTTCAAAAATAAATTATTTAAAATCATTTAAAAACAAGAGTGGTCATCCACGATAATGATTAAATTAATACATATATTTCATATATAGGTAAGTGAAAGTAAAAATCAATTAAAGTAAATTCTATTATTATTCTAAGTTTTGATTTATTAGTTATTGTTTGTGCTGTTTAATTATTTTATTAAAAACTTAATTTTTTTATTAAATATTTTATGAGAAATCATCATTTGAATTTGTTGTGAGATATTTTAATTATTACAATACAACAGGTATAAGCGGTTGAAACAGTTGCCTTTAAAAAGAAACTGTTTCTGTGAAGCTGTTTGGTAAACAGATCACGCCCGTAATATTGCAAGCTAAATGATTCGGTTCTATCTTTAAGCATGTTCACCTTTTCTTATTTACCATTATTTCCCCCCACTACACTGTTGTATCTGTTTATTTCTTTCCGCAACAGTTAAGTGTTTCTGTTTAAAACAGTTTCTGTAAAGTTTAAATTGATTGCCATAAATAAACACTGTAATAAACACCACACCACTATAACTCAGTAAAGGAGCTGTATTTTATGTTTTAGTATTTTTAAGTCCTGCAGTGGCAGTTTAAACCTGCCATGGGCGTGTCAAAATTTATTTTGTGATGAATCCATGGAATAAATTTTAGCTTTTCTGCCTTGGTGAGAATAGGTGAGTCGTGCCTACCGTGGCCAGTTAGGGGCACAGAAAAAAAAGAAAAGAAAGAAGTGTCCCTGAATACTTTCATAGGTATAATATTATAAAGCCAATTAAAGAGGATGACACAAAAGTTTTGTCAACTGTTTTCCATGGATTGGATTTGTTGGCTGCTAAGCATGTTCTTCTAGGAGTTAATGCTCATCCTTACATTTTTCTCACTTTTTTTGCCCAATTGCTCATTTTCATCTGGTGTGAGTTCATCAGGAGGAAGTAAAAAACAATGTTTGTGAGTTCTTCAGATCAACAATAAAAGCTGATACCTCCTAGGTCTTCAAGAATTGGCTGATCGGTTGCTCGAAACAATTCAATGCAAGCGGTTATACTTTCTGGTTTAAACTTTTTTAAATACAATTGCATTATACCGGACAAACACCAGCAAACGTTTTGTGTCCTCTTCTCTATTAAATATATTAAAAATGTATATGTATATATATATATATATATATATATATATATATATATATATATATATATATATATATATATATATACTTCTAATATTTTTAAAGCTATTCTAGAATCGGCTGAAACAGATTTTGATTTTAGAAATAGTTGCAGTGTCCTACATGAACAATTTCATAATATTATCATTGCGGGTATGAAGAAAATAAGCTGCTGCAAGAGGAGGGATAATAAGCCCTGGTTTAACAATAGCTGCCGTAAAGCCAAGGAAGACCTCAAAGACTCTTATAAAGTGGCAAAGAAAAATTCATTTAGATTAGAGCTTTTAAACTCGTATATAGAAGCCAAGAAAACTTATAAAAAGACAATATCAGCTGCTAAAACACAGTACTATGAAAAGATGAGAAACACAATCTGCACCAGCAAGAGCCCTCAAGAATTTTGGCAGACCATCAGAAAATTCCAAATTAAACCTACTCAAAATAGCGCTCTCTCGATTGAACAATGGGAATTCTTCTTTTTGTCCTTTCTGCCCCAAAAACTAGACATCGGTTGTCACTTTCTCTATAACGATACCCCAGAATTAGATATGGAAATCTCAATAGCAGAACTCAGAACGGCTATCAAAAAGTGCAAATCGAACAAGGCAATAGGTACGGATTTAATTCCGAATGAGTGCTTCAAAGTCATGGACAGTAAATGGGAGCTAACCCTGCTTGAGATATTTAACAAGGTATGGCAAGAAGAATGCATTCCTCCAAGCTGGGTTAAAATTAAAATGAAATTACTTCATAAAAAAGGAGCAAAAGATGACCCCATGAACTACAGAGGAATTTCAATTTTGAACTCAGTTTTGAAACTACTTACCAGCATTATCCATAACCGACTGGTGATTTGGGCAGAAGAAAAAGATTTAATACCGGATATACAGACTGGCTTTCGAAAGGGAAAAGGCTGTAGAGACAATGTCTTTGTCCTCTCATCAGCATTAAATAAAGCGTTACGCCTTAAAAGACGCAAAGTAATCACAGTCTTTGTGGACTTTAAACGCGCTTTTGATTCTTTAAATCATAGCAGGCTCTGGAGAAGGTTATATGATATTGGTCTAAGAGGGAAAGTACTCCGCCTACTGATGAACATTTATGACCAAGCCACTTTTGTAATTAGAGAAGGAGAAAAGCTTTCTAATGAAATCCCAGTCTCAGAAGGCGTTTTACAGGGCGATGTTTTGAGTCCCTTGCTTTTCTTACTATATACGGCAGACATTCTGGACTTTTATACAGCTAATAAATCCAGGGGAATCCCCCTGGCTGATAATACTGAGCTAATCATCCTATTATACGCAGACGACCTGGTGATCTTGGCTGACAGTTGGAGGGATGGCCAGAACAAACTTCAGATCTTAGAGAATTACTGTACTGAAAAAGGGCTTACGGTGAATACGAACAAGACAGTGGTTCTGACGTTTATATACTTTCACTTACCTATATATGAAATATATAGTAAGTGGAAGTATTGCGATCGTGAAAAATTAATATGCCCGAGATATGACTGTAAAAATTTCATCAAAATTGATTAACCGGAGGGGGGACTTTACTTAATAAATTTTGTTTTAAAAACACGTGTTTTTTTTATTTACTCAAAAACGGCTTTAAAGATTTTGATCAAACTGGGTATTTGATGTATGTATATGCCCGAGATATGACTGTTAAAATTTCATCAAAATTGATTAACCGGAGGGGGGACTTTACTTAATAAATTTTCTATCATTTTCACGTGTTTTTATTTACTCAAAAACGGCTTTAAAGATTTTGATCAAACTGGGTATTTGATGTATGTATATGCCAAATATGTGATAGCCAACATTTCATCAAAATTGATCAACCGAAGGGGGGACTTTACTTAATAAATTTTGTATCATTTTCAGGGTTTTTTTTATTTACTCAAAAACGGCTTTAACGATTAACAGAAATAAGATATGAATGTAGAAAAATGTGTGACTTTGGGAAATGATATTTAGCAAAACACATCAATTTCTAATCTAAGTAAGTTGGTAAGTGAAAGTTGTGTGTTGCGCGCACGCACCAGATTTTTTCTCATTATTTTTAACTACATTTTGTAAAGATTTTAACTTTAATTTGTATTGAAATATTTTTTTCTTTTATGTAATGTAAACAACCAACTCCTTGCTATAAGTTGTAAATTTATAAGCAATAAACTCATTCATTCATATACTACTACTACTAATAGATAAAATCTTAAGTAGTTACTGCTTAATAAAAAGAAAAATTCAAAGAAATAAAACAGTCCTGGTTCCTATTTTTAAAGACAATCTTCAATAATATTGTAACACTTATGTGGGTTTAAATAATTTTATTTGAAGAAAATAATAATTTACAATGCCGCAAAAGCAATATAAACTCAAATAATCAACAAGTTTACAAAAAATATCAACTTGTATCGATACAGTAATACAAAAATAACCATATGATTCGAGCTTCAGAACAAGACTGACTCTCGAGTCTGTCGCTCCTTATATGCAGTGTGAATGCTGGAACGTTCCAGACAAGCGTAAAAGGTATTCAAACAGTTACGAACACGTACTAGAACATTTTGTTCCAACAACAAGTCTAGAACTCATTTTTAACAATATGTTTTTCTTTGTTGTTGTTTTTTTTGTTTCATGTTACAATATTTATTAGTTTTGGATTGAATAAGCTTCTTTAAATCAACATTCCAACATAGTATTTATCTTGCATTATTTTGTCAGGTGAAGGCATCCTATGTTGAAGGTGAAAAAGTAGATAGAGATTTACAGCGAACAACTAATGACACAGCTCCAGAGAGAGCTCATATTGACACTCCTATAGCAGAGAGCAATATAGGTAACAAACTGATGAAATTAATGGGATGGACAGGAGGTGGCCTTGGTAGGGACGAACAGGGCATTGCTGAACCTGTCAAGTAATAAAAAATATTTTTATTTACATTGTCATGATTTTTATATGATTAATGAATGGTTTCAGTAGATTTATTTTTTATGTTCATAGACACCCTCACATTTCCCTCTATTACTCCAAGCTAGGCTGGCAAATTCACTAGATTCTAACCTTGTTATATTTCTTTTACAATTCTTATTGTATTTCTATTCCAATCCTTTTATGTATTCTTGAAAAATATCACTCTATGTTTTTCTCTCCATCTCTATATGTTAATTATTAATTTTTGTTTTAATGTAGTTGTAAATTTCAATAAATATATAATTAAACAAAATTAAAATTTTTGTTTTTGGTTTATTATGTCTCTGATCCCACTAGTGGGATGGAAAAAATGCTTAATAACTCTTGAATTGCCTTTATTTAAATGTTTCGATGCATAATTCTAAGTATTTGTTGAAAATTTCATATAATTACCATGGAAATATATAATTTCCATTAGATATTTAGGCTTCAAAACACCATGACAACTCTTTCGCATGAACACAACGCCTTCCTTATTAAACAATGGTGTCATTAAAAGCGTACTACACATTTGTGGGCTCAAAGTGTTTTATGAGTTGTCAGAATATTTTTCTTTTTTGTCCTGTATATGTTTACTCAATTTTTTTTCATATTTAGTCATTTCTTATTTTCAGGCATAACGAGAGACAGTTAATTTCTCCAAATAAACAAAAACTATTACTTTATAGGAAAGAAAAAAAGTTCTCCTTCTGCATTAAAGCCTCCTCAGAACATTTTAATTATGATAAAACTTTACTGATATAAAAGAATACTTGATTCTCATTAAACATGACGAGTATGATCAAAATATTGAAAACCATTTTTGAGAAAATAGAAAAGAAAAAAAAACGTAAAAATGAGATAAAATTTATTAAATTAAGTGCCCCTCCTTTTAATCAATTTTGATGAAATTTATGCTGTCTTTATGGGTCTCGATTATCACCTCCACAGAAGTAAGCACAAGGTATTCTGATTCACCATTGGAAATGTAAACCATTTATATCGCACCTTCCGTGGAATACTGTAACATCTCGAAAATCTAAACTTTTGGGAAATGGCGTTTAAAGTTTTAACTTTTTTCAGTTTGCCTTTTTTAATTATTGTTTTTTTTTTCTGATCGTTGATTTTATTGGCAGAATTTGTTACTTAACTATTATTCTTTTGATTTATTTTTCACTTTGCCTGATTTGCGACCAACCATTAGCTAAAAAAATTTCCGTTGAATCCTCCACTTCCGTAAGTTCCGCCTCTCCTCGGCCAACTAAACAACTAAACTTGTTACATTTTATACCACATAAAGGTAACGTCATTTTGAATGATTTGGTGTAAAAAACTCAAAATTGGATTTTTCGGGTATGTTACAGTATTCCACGACAGGTGCGATATGTCAATCTCTGAGTTCCCAGTAGAATATGCCACAGCACATTGTGTGCTGAGGATTTACAAATGTCTTGAAGACTCACCACAATTTTCATGAATGAGGTTGACGGTGTTGGAGACCTAAGAAACCAAGGACCACTCATTGGCAAGGTACTCCATTGCAAACACAAGGACCAACATCTATTCTAAATGGTAACTAAGCATTTTCCCTGCCAGAAGCTATTGTATGAAGATTTGCGAAAGAGCCTCTTTGACCTGCACTAATGCATCTGGGTATCAACAAGCTCGCATTCCCAAAGTTGGTTTGTGGATGCGATGGCCAGGATTGGAACAGAGTTAAGATCATGCTGGAGGAAATCTTCACTGATTCAGGGATATCAGTGTTTGTCTGCGTTTTTGACCCCTGGAAAGCCAAGTCAAGGTGATGTTAGGCTGTGTAGCCAACACCATCAATCACAACCTGCTCTAGGTTTATTATTCGTTAGTGGACGGTCACTATTTATAGGGCCTAGAACTCTGTCTCCATATTAACTTGTGCATATGTTTCCTGAAATAACCACTTTTTTTTCTCTGAACATGCCAAGCCTTTTCCACAGATTTTTTTATTAATAATATTATGTTTATCTCCTGATTAGATTATTTTATTTCATTTATTTTTAAGTAAATTATATAATTTGATAATGTTTTAATATTTTGCAAATTTAGGATTCAAGAACGGGAAGTAAGGAGAGGAGGATTGGGAATAACGAATTTCCATGACTTCAGGAGAAAGGTCACTCGCATCATTGAAGATTATGCTCATTCTGATAATAAACAAGATCTCGTTTTCACACCTGATTTTACTAAAGATGAGCGAAAAACTATTCATGAGTTAGTTCAATTGAATTCATTTTATTGTGTATATATGTAAAATGTTCCTAAAATAATATTGTTTATGGCGACTTTGAAGGGATGAGGTATATTTTGTTAATGCATCTGCTTGGCTTTATTAAAACTTATTTGTTACACTAATAATGATTGCTTAACTAATACTAACCAATTACTAATCAACTATGGCTACCTCAGGCTTAATGCTACAATAGTTGATTTTATATTGTCAAGTTTAAATTTTGTACTTCTTTACACTGAATTGAAATCTAAACAATGTATGTATATCTAAATGAAGCTAAGATGATGTATTTAGAGATTTTCAAAATTTGGAGAAAAAAACAAAAGTAATTAAATATTTGGAGATTACAATGTTATGTTTCTAATAAAAACACACATTAGAAGGAAGATGAGCTATCAAACTTCATTCTTGGTTTTAAATCTGCATTTTCATTTTTTATATAAATAACAGTAAAATTTGGCTTTTTCCCCTAATACTTAAGAATTGTAGCATGTTTAGTTGAAACAACTAATGCTTAAAAAAAAATAAAAAAAAATGAGAGAGAATCAATGCAGCTTTTAAATTAATTGGTATTGGGTAATTTGACATGGAACGCCCATGAATGAAAAGATTAAAAAAATATTGTGGAAATTTTTACATGCAAGAATGAACTCATTTCATGTTATTCTCGCATGTAATAAGTTCAAAATTAAAAATAATCAACTAATTACATGCGTTGAATAAAACTGGATTCACATTGTCCATTGATATTTGTACAAATAGTACGAGTTCAGAATAATTTCAAAAATAGCCTATAAGAATGTGAATTCACTCTTCTGAATATGGAAAAAAACAACCCAGGCCTTTATTATATTTATACAGATTACTTTATAAGAATATTTTTTTTATCTATCATGTATTTTGTGTTACCTATCATTATTTTAATTCTTAAATTTATCATTTTTTTTTTTTTTTTTCTCGAGATCATATTATCTGTTGATCATAAGTGATACAGGAATTTTAGAAGCAGAAATGCTAGACAGCCTGTTATCACTATTGACTTTTAATAAGATTAAAACTCATAAAATTAATATCCCTTATTATATCTTCGGCTTGTATTTTTTTTTTTTTTTTTTTTTTTCAGATTGGTGCGGAAATATAACTTAAAGTCTAGAAGTTATGGAAAGAATGAAGACCAGAGGCATTTAGTAGTGTTTAGGAAGGTACAACCATTAGAAATTGTTCAGGACTTATTAGTATGTGGTGGTGAAACTGAAAAGTACAAATTGATTTCTCCAATACCAATGACTCGTTAACAACAAAGTTTTCATGGATTTATATTTTGTATTTATTTAGAAATCTTATATATTTATGTTTATGTTTAAACATAATAGATTATTAAATATTTTTATCATTTTATAAATATATTTATAAGATTATAAATGTATAACCTTATCTGTATGATTCCAATTATAATATAAGGTTCCTAGACAGATCCACACTAAAAGCCAGATACAGAATGAAAAAATACTGGACAATAAGGATAGAACAACACTCAGAGAAATAATTGATTGAACATTCCCCAAAGCGTAGAAAAAATAAAATAAAAATAATAATAATAATAATAAGCAATCTAAAGTAGGCTCTAAAAATAGCTTTCTCTAAATGATCCTTTGCATGCATAAAACTAACTGAAGTTGATGATGCTATATTTTATGGAACCATTGCTTGAAAATTATTAATTTTAGCTTAAGTATGTATATTAAAAAAACAATATTAAATTAAAATATTTTATACTATACCATTATAATATATTAGGGGTTTCTTTAAGATTTTTTCTTTTTAAATTAATGATTTCCAGTACTTTTAACCTAATTGAGTAATGTTTTTAAAAGTATTTACCTGAATAAATAAAGGTAGGAATGATGGGTGGAAAAGAAAGAGGAAGCTTTTATATAAATTAATGGGCCATTTATTTCATAAAAATAATATATTCTAAATTAGTAGGTATTATAGGATATAGTCTTAATTTTCTTTGTACAACTTTTGAAGAGCGGCTTCCGGGTATGGCCTATTTTGAAAGCTTATGTGAAAGTGATATAATAGCCATTTTCAGTTGAAAAGGGACTTAATTAGCATTATTTAATTCCAGATTTCAACTTAGGCTCACTCATAAGAGATAACAAAACCCCTAGGGGGTTTTCAGTTGAGATCAGGGCTACACTAAACGGTGATCATGAAAAGAATAGGAAAAATGTTTATAATTAGATTTTATATTTATTGTGTTTTATTTCTAATTGTTTCCTTTATGAGTTTAAATGAGGAACTTTATCTGAAAGAGAAACACTTTATTATATAAAGTGATCATATTAGATCACTTTTATACACAGACACAGAAAGATATAATAGTCGAATATTTAAAAGTGTTTTTCCTCTCCAGAATCGTTAAGACTGTTTGTTTTATGAATTCTGCCTGATACGATTTCTATACCAAGCTTTAGTGATACCTAGGGCTGATACCCGGACTCAGTAAAAATACCTAACAAATTTCTTCTCTTAAACAATCATAAATATCTTGGTATTTGGAAGGAGAAGCCACAATCCAAGAAACTAAAATTTTACAGGAGAAGCATGTGGTGTGATCATTGTTGCTATCATCTCCCAATATTATTGAAGACTGCTGTCGAGCCTCTAACATTGGATTTGATGAGATGGTTTTGAATAGCAACAGATATAATATTTGATTTTTATATAAAGAAAGAATAGTCTCATCTTCGGCGAAGGTATTGATGGTGGTGCGGGATGGTTCAAGGATAGATTTGAAGATAAAATAAAGAAGGACGGTATGAAGCTCTACTTTATAGAATGTCTCCCTATGAAGAAAAGAAGGAGGGATAGAGAAAAACCTGTCAAGAACGAATGAATGAAAAATCAGAAAGTTAGTCAAAGGAATAGCTGATTTTATTTTCCTAGTAAAGGGTGCAGTCCCTTGTGTCAGACACTTTCAAAAGTTTCCTCTGTCTTGGGAAACTACAGAGATGTATTCCTTTTTTTCAAAACTGACAGAAAAGTATCCTCTATTTAGTGACGTACAATGGAGTGATAAGCGGAATTAGTAATTCAATACCACCTCACATTGTTAAATATCTATCTTAAATCTCCTGATTTTCATTTCATTAGAACCGCCATGGCTAATTTAGAGTTTAAAGAAAAAAAACTTTGATAACGAAATAATATATAAATAATAAAATATAAATAATATTATTTCTCCAAGAAACATGGGTGTTTCATAAATGAGTTAAATATGTCTTGTGTTATATCCTTCATAATGATAAATATATTCTTTAAAATGAAACTTAAGGACTTCAAAAGCATCAGGATGTAGAATTTTGATAAAAAATAAAACCCAATAATTTTAGATAGTTGAGAATCCCTTAGTCTTATTCAAAGCATCATAACACAGGGCACAGTTATGATTTAAATAAATTCTACCTTCAATTTTTTCCATAACTTCCAGTGGTAATATTCCTTTACACAAAGTTTCATCCATGATTTGGTTGATTTGTACTATTCTCTCATGACAATGAACTAGGATTATCATGACACTTAAAAGAAATTACATTTCATCTTCTGAATGCGTAACTCTGCATTCATTCATTTTATGTTTTGTTTTTTTATTTCAAATATTTTTTTAAATGTTTAATGTGTGGTGAAAGTTTTTCTTATAATTAAATATATCCAATATCAGAACCAGTTGTTACTTTTTATTATTATTTTTGGCCTTATTTTTACTAATTTTTAGAAAGTTGTATTTAAATGTTTGTTTTGACATTTTGGGTGTGAACATAACAAAATTTAAAAATAAGGCTTGTTGTTGTGCCAGGGATGGGCTAAGTCCGTGACTAAACCTTTGCATTGGCCCACAGTTAAAAGGGTCATAGGATGAGGTCAGCGATAGAAAGAAATGAATTCAGAAGTAAGTATCATTAAGGAATAGTAATACAAAAAAAATTTTGCTAGTTCTGGATTAGCATAGGATAGTGTAATTAAGAGAATAATCTAACTTTGGACTCAGAAAGCCTTTAATCTTTTATTATTGAGAATTCTTTTTTAAATGTATTGTTCTGACAACTATATAAAAATTCTGTAAATTATTTCTCAAAAAATAATTATTATTAAAGTATATTATTGTAAATAATTATTTAAAAACGCTCCTGCAAATATTTTGACTCTCTTAAATATGAAAATATTGTTAGAAGGCAGAACAAACAATTTAACCGTTGGTCATAAAACAGTATTCAATAAAAAAATAGCAGTCAATTAGCTACTTTCTAAACAATAAAATGAATCTATTTATTATGGAATTGAGGGTATATGATTCTGAATTATTTTTTCCATAACACATTTTTACTAAATTTCTAGACACAATTAACTTCGGAATTCTCAAGCTTTAATTATCAATGAATTTTAGTTTCTAGATTTTCATGAGCTTTTTTGTTTTGTTAGTGTGTGGCTCCATGGTAATCTACTATACCCTTATGAATAACACATAATTGCAGCTGTTATTTAGATGGTAACTCTGTCTCTAAAATGGGATGTCAACATCCCATTTCAGAGACAGAGGTATAGTGGGGAGTATTTTGATAAGCAGGAATATTTTATTTTTTAGAATTTTTATGAGATAATGATATTTGTTTGTCATTACTTCTATTGTCTTATCCATCTCCAATAGTTGATGTGTTTAAATACGACTTGACCAAAGGAATTTCAGAATATATGAGCATAATCTTTATTATTACTTGTAGGATATGAGAATGTCTATTGGCTATAAAATAAAATAAATTAATAATCTAAGTGCTATATTTTTGTAGATTCTACTATATTAGACACCCATATCCTCTCTACTTTTTAGTCAGTGTTCTTTATTTTATGATGAGCATATCTTTTTAGATAAGATACATTGATCATAAGGAATGTTAGGCTCTAATGGGGATAGGGCAAATGTTTCTTCAGCTTTCTTCATGTTATTAATTATACTTTGAGCGTATTGCCTCATTTCAGCATCTGAGTCTGACATTATCATCTGTAGTTTTTTAGTTGGAACCTAAAATAAATTTTCTTGTGTAATTATAGTGAAGTTCTGTTTTTTCAATCTTAGTAATAATCTCTAAGCAGACTCATGGATATTTTTTAAAATATTGTTTATACTCTTTGGTTAGTTACTAAATAATAAATATTCTAAGCATTACTTAGTAACATTTTGAAGCAAGCAAAGTAATTAAATTACAGTACAGATGGGCGGGAAAATATTCATAAAAAATATATCATAATCAAAAACATTTTATTTAACATAATATATTATTATGTTAAATAAACTTAAATATAACTTACAATAAACGGTATTATACAATACCGGGTGTTGTTCATCTCTAAATTCCTATAATTTAAACTATCCCATCTCGATCCGCCTACATTTGACAGTTTATAAGTCAGTTTATTTTGTTTAGCCCACCTGGTAAGTCTAGCTAGTACTAGGTTTGTGAAGGGCTTTAGTTCTTCCATGTTCTGCCGTTGGACCAGTAGTAGGACATTGTCTGTGTATGCAATTAATCTAGTATCATCTGGTAATTTTACCTGAAATAGGGTATTAATTAAAATGTTCCATATTACCGGTGATAAACTAGAGTCTTTTTGAGTCCCTTACTCAAGTGTCTGCTGATCATGAACGAGTTAGTATGTTAAGTTATCTGTTAACGAAACAATTTTGCACTAATTGATAAAGATTTTTGGGGCAGTTATACTGTTTTAAAGATTATTTAAAATTGCTGTCCACCAAGCATTGTCAAAGGCCCCTTTAAGGTCCAGCCTTACTACTAGTAAGTATCTTTTATTGTCCAATGTCATCTGAATTTGTTTATTTAGAGCACTTAGTGTGTCATCTGCACCTGATTGATTTGATTTGATTGTAATAGTTCGTTGGTCGAAAGAAAATGCATCAGTCTGTTTTTAATTATTTTTCTAAAACATTACTCAGTACCGGTAGCATGCTTAGTGGCCTAATTGAACTGGGGTCTTTTTTGTGGATTTGAACCAATTAAGCGATTTTCAAAATTTGTGGAAATTCCCTTAGGAAACCTCTTATAGAAGGTTTTGTATAATTCCAAAATGAAAAAAAAAAATTGATTAATTTTTTAACTATGATTGTGGTAATTTTATCGTATCCAGAAGATTTCTCATTATTTCAACTTTTAACAATATCAATTATTTCTCCGTCTTTGAGTGGTAAATCGTCAAGCGTGTTGGGTGGATGTATTATGTCATGTCTCAATCAATTATTCACTTTTATTATTAGTTGTTAAGTAGTTATCAATTAAATATTAAAATGTAAATGAAAACTTACACATTGCCTGTGAATGTTATATACTGCAATAGAACCAAAGTCATATGTAAGAGATTCAAAAAGCCTGAGCGAAAGAAGCTTCAGCTCTGGGCTACGATCACACATTATTATTTGGGTTAGTGTTTCCAACAGAGGTTTTTGGTCTTGTAGTAACAATAAACCAGCTGCATTTATACTCACATTATAAAGGATCATTAGCAGGATCCTGAAATAGATAATATTTAAAAATAAAAATATTCATTTGGTTTTCTTTTTGATTCATAATCCTTAAAAATATACATGTAGTTTAAAAAATGCTAGATTTTTTCCCCTTAATAATATTCAAGTAAATCAGTAACAATTGATACAATTTAGAACTTAAATTACATGTTCTAGTCGGGAGCAAGACATTGTAAGTGGTGCAGGAGAGCCATTTATGCTGAAGTGTATATAAAAAATCTGGTGCGATGCGCGCAACACACAATTTTCACTTACGAACTTAGAAAAATGACGTGTTTCGATAATATGTGAACGCCACACTTTTCCACATTTATATGCTTAT
Source organism: Aelia acuminata (assembly GCA_911387785.2). NCBI lineage: Eukaryota > Metazoa > Arthropoda > Insecta > Hemiptera > Pentatomidae > Aelia > Aelia acuminata. Next base: position 61,727,783 of record OU426982.1, on the reverse strand, counting down.
ATTTGTATGTCTCCATAAGTTATCTACAACTGTAATGCTAAACTTTAAAGTTCTCAGTACTTTTCGATTCATTAGTGCTTATTTCTTTTTTTAAGGGACCTAATTTCATCAACAGTTGAGTTTTTTTACAGCGATTTGCTTTTTGTAAATATATCATGAAGGTGAATCGATTGGAGGTGTATTTACAACACCTAGTAAAATTTGTCTCTTATGCCTTTCTGGAAATTGAGGACGATTACTGTTCCTCTAAAATCACTTTATATGGTATAATCTAAAATTTACTATGGTATAATCTAAACTAAAACTTAATTAGTTAAATATTATCTTATACCATTTTATTTCACATCTTAAATGCTTTAAATAATTTGAGCATCACGTATTTACTCTCTAAAGTGAAATAATTTTTTTATTCTTAAATAAAAGTTTTTATTTCCACCAGTAATAATACGGGATACAAAATTTTGGCTGTCACATCGCGAGCATATACACACACCATATACCCAGTTTGGTCAAAATATTTATAGCCATTTTCGAGAAAATAAAAAAACTTGAAAATGAGACAAAAGTTATTAAGTAAAGTGCCCCCTCCAATTGATCAATTTTGACTGAAACGTCGCGGGCATATACATACATCAAATACCCAGTTTAATCAAAATCATTTCACCCGTTTTTGAGTAAATAAAAAAACACCTGAAAATAAATCAAAATTTATTAAGTAAAGTGCCCCCTCCGATTGATCAATTTTGATGAAATTTTAACTGTCACATCACGAGCATATACACACATCAAATACCCAGTTTGATCAAAATAGTTATAGCCGTTTTTGAGTAAATAAAAAGAACACCTGAAAATGAGAAAAAATTTATTAAGTAAAGTGCCCCCTCCGTTGATCAATTTTGATGAAATTTTTACTGTCACATTGCGGGCACATACATATGTCAAATACCGAGTTTAATCAAAATCGTTAGAGCTTTTTTTGAGAAAATTAAAAATAACATAAAAATTAGACAAAATTCTTTCAATAAAGTACCCCCTCTGTTTGACCAATTTTGATGAAATTTTTGCTGTCACATCGCAGGCATATTCATAAACCAAATACCCAATTTCAGGTTCGTACGGTTTATAGTTTTTGAGTTAGTCTGTTCATTTTCACACACACACATACACTCACAGACCATTTCGTGGGACTTGGTTATTTGGACTCAGGGGACCCCAAAACGTGTATTTCCATTGAAAACCGGAAGTCCAAATTTTTCACGATCAGAATACTTTCCCTTACTATATATTTCATATATAGGAAAGTTGAAGTAAAAATCTCCAATGTACTCATATGATGTAATGTAGCTCATATGAAAATTAATATAATACGGAATTTAATATATATTTTATATGTATTTATAAAAGCTGGATTTAAATTTATTGTAAATATTTTAGATATAGGATTATTTTAGTGTCAAGCAATCGTTAAACTTTCAACTGTAGTGTTATGTTAGTTTTTTTTGCAAAAGTAAAATATTCATCTCACAGTCAATCAGTCACTTCTCATAATTATCAAGTTTAGGGTAATATATTTATATATTTAAATATTATATAAAAATATTTATATATTCATGTCCTTCATTTTTTGCTCTGAAATGATCGAACTCTTAGTGAAATTTTATAGTCTTTAAAATAATTTTGAGTTCAAAATTCAAGAAAACATATTCCTTAAAAAAGGGGTTTTAGCATACAGTAAACTCCTCATATTTTCAAAACTATTAGCTACTTTAATACTGAAGTAAAATCATAATTTAAATTAAAACTTTGATTTTTTAAAGCTAATTTCATTAAATTAATCTATTTTGTTTTTGATTAACTTAATAGTAAAAGCATTTCGCTGTAATTGAAATTAAAAAAAAAAAATGACATTAGAATTTTTATTAAGCTAGAGAAATAAATAATTCAGTAAAAATAAATTGCTTTGCCATACCTTTTTAAAGGATCTCCTGTAGTTAGAGGGATTTTAGGAAGAAGTTGAAGTATTTGTTCAATCAATTGTTTTCCTGAAAAATCACTGACCAGATAGTGCCTACCTTCAGGAACTGCAGCTATATTTGCTATTATTCCTCCCATTGATAATATAAATTGTGTCTCATCTGAATGGAGGTCTGGTAAGTCTTTAGAATAAGTTTCCAAAAATGATATCAGTGTCCCGCTGGTCATTGAAAACAATTCGGGGAGCTTGTTCTACAAAAGGAATAGTTTGTCCCTGTTTAAATATTTTTTATAAATTATTCATTTAAAGAAAATTTAGTAGAAAAGAATTGGATCATAGAAAGTTTGTTTTTTCTTCAGCAAATGATGATTCAAAATAAACTCTAAAATATGGTAAGCTTATATAATTTAAATTATCGTAAGGAGATCATACAATAAACGAATAAACTTACAGTTGTAAGAAATAGTTCAACTACTGGTTGTAGTCTTGAAGCTTTCCACACTAGATTCCCTAGTGTTGATCCCAGCGAGGCACAAAAAGAAGATTGTGTCCTAAGTTGATTTCTTAATTTGAAAACTTCCCCTTGCATTCGGCCTAGATGTTCCTGTTGGTTGTCCCATTCCTTCTGAAGGCTTAAATATTTATATCTCAGCATATGAAGATCATTTCTCAGTTGATTTTCTGTTTAAAAAATAATACCTGTTAATATTCAGTAATAATATTTCCAGATTAAAACAAAATCGATATGGAATAAAAATTCAGAAACAGTATTAATAAAAGCTTACTAAAATAAAATATTTTATTATGGTAATTAAATATTTAACTTTTTACATATAACATTAATGCTGTGAATATAATCTTTTATATCATTGACATTTTGAGGTCCTGCCATTAAGGAGATGGAATTCACAGCATGATTAATGTTATATAAAAAACAGAAGAAAAAACAATGACCAGGCTTAATTGTCAGTTTTGGATAAATATACAAAATGCTAAAGGAATCTCAAGCAGTTTTTTTTTACAATAAAAAGAGAATTGATTCACATTCTAAATGGCCATTTATTATAAATTAATAACAATGATTTTCTTCAGTTTAAGGAGTATTATACAACCCTCTGAAAACCACATTAGTATACAATATAAAGGTTTTTTTTATATATATATATATATATGTAGCTATGACACCTACAATGTACTCTAGCCACATTATTATTAGTCACTAGGTATGTTTTAGATTGTGGTAATGTTTAATATTCACCAACCTTCTTCCTTCTCTTCAGCCATTACCTTTAGCTTGAGAATTCGGCAGTTGACCAAGAAGATTATTTAGATTGTTCTTCAGAGTGAATATGCTCTTTGACAATGTTGAAATATCAGGTCCTAGAACTGTCCCTCTCACTTCTGTGAGGAATATTGTCAAGTTTTTTCCAAGATCATTCACCTTTTGTAGGAGTTCTTCCTGAAATATTTGTTTTCTTTTTTTATAAAGCCTTTAGCAATATTATTGAAAATATATTAATTTTATTATTTTTTGTAGTCTATGTTATATCAATTTAGATAAAATTAAGATTTATAATTTTTTTTTTCATGTGTTGTTTGACATTTTCATGTGTTTATACATAACAAACTTTTTGGAATTTTCAATATTTATTCCACAACATAATAAAATTTAGAAACTACCAGAATTTGCGAATCCATTTTAATGAACCGCCTATTTTATTCACGATATTTATATCTTCTTATTCAATACAATTATAAGTATTTAAAAATGAATTATATTTTAAATAGTTCTTCAAATTTTTATGACCCCATTCTCTAAGACGAGTTTATTGTAAATAAAACACACAAATCAGTGTTACCAAATAATCTATCCAAATTTACAAAATTAATCAACATACTTTCATTAGAACCTGATAGATTATCATTTGAGACTGTTTAAAATACTATTAGTAATTGTCTAATAAGTATAAAGAAATGGTGTAATGATAATTAGCAGTTTTACTTTCTGTAAGAGCAGTGTTACCAGATCATGTTTAGCAAGACCAACAATTTTTGGTAAAGGTACTGAAGAGCGACAGATGGGTGTGGCCTGTTTTGAGAGGTTATGTGACCGTGATATTATCGAACTCCCGTCGCCTTTTTTTCAGTTAAAAAGTGCCTTGATTGGCTTTATTAGATTTCTCCATATTGTTGTTAATTATTGGGTTAACCGTTTTTATGGAAATCTTATTCGCGGGCGCAATCGACTATAGGGTGCGCTAGTAGTTTTGCAAAATGTCGGAAGGAACGGGGATAGACATAGTTGATGTGATAGAGATAATTGGTAATTTTAAAAGACCATTAATTAAAGGACAGGCTATCCTAGATGCAAACCACGTAATTACATATGGAATAATATCTAGAAGTAAAAAAACAGTTATTTTACAAGCCTTGTGCCTTCAAACAAGCGATCATAAAGGACTGTCCCATCAAATAAAAGTGGAAATCAAATTTATTAATAATAATAAGCAATTTTCTTGTAATTGTACGTGTAAAGCTGGTAGCTCTGGTAAATGCAAACACATCATTGTAACTTTACGTTTTTCGGTTAGTAATAACATTAATTCATTCAATCATTGTTATGACAGCTGTCATTTTCATGACAGCTTAGTTTCTTTGTCATATTATTTATTTATTTGTCAAAACTTTCAGGCATTGCATTGAAAACTTGGAACAATTAAGCACAACGGATGTAAGACAAAAATGGGGAAAATTAAATAAAGAAAAACAAATCTATGACACTATGATCCCAATGTTATTTGCATAAAACTAGCATTATGGAATTATAAAATGTCAAATACTAATATTTACCTGGATAAATATAGTCACTTTCTTTACTATGAAGACTGCATATCGTCATATGTTTCGAAACAGGCTTATCTATATTATTAGTTTACTTAATTTTACAATCCACTGTTTAAGAAGCTTTTTATTTTTTGGAAATAAATGGAATGACACGTCTTTTGATTTTCTAATTGAAGACTGAGGGACTGAGCAATACCTTTTAGCCATTTTTCAAATAATTTTTTGCTCAATCGGGTTTTAATTATGGAAAAATAAATTAAAAACGCTAAAAAACCCCTATGAATCCCAGGTGCTGACCCGGCTTCTATCCCGTTTCTCTAGTTCCAGACAAGAAGCAGCACTGTCGCTTGCGCCCGCGAATGTATGTAAAACTACAATAAACAAGGTTATTGTTGTTTAGTTTATTCCATGTGAAGATGCGCATATTAATAAAATTATTGACTCTGAAGTAACAACAATAGAATATGTATCAGGGACATCGTAAGGGTGTTTGTTTGTTTAACGTCCATTTTATGCTACTAAGGCTAATCGGACGATGTTACAGTGGGAGACCTAAATTTTGCCTATCCAGGTATAATTAGGATAGGGATCTTTAACGAGTGCATGACATCGCGCAGGCTCGGGACCTCCATTTTACGCCCTATCCCCAGGGACGGCATAGCCAATGATTTTTTACTCCCTATAAGAAATCTTAGGGCCACCGTGGAACGCGAACCCGCAGCGACCTTAAGTATCGTAGGTTGCTATGCTAACCACTACACCACAGGTGACCTCACATGGTAAGGTAGAATATTTTTACTATTATCATTTGTTATATTACTAATTTGGGGGAGGAGTCCCACGGGCTCCCTAATAGTATATCCTTTACTAGAAAAAAAATGGGAAGTTTATTTTTAAGTAAAGTTTAAAAAAACGGAAGCCCCCCTCGCCGAAATTAGTAATTTAAAACAAAATATTGAATATCGTAATCCGAATTATGTTAATGAATCATGCAAAGTAGATTAAAACATGTGCGGATCCAGACGCTAGTAAAAAAGGGGGGGTGCAGCCCAAAGCCCTCTTCCTGGATCTGCCAATCAGCTTTTTTTACCTTTATGTTTCTTTCCTACATATAAAATTCTACTTGTTCTGCACATTATTTGTTAGTTTTTTAGCTTAATTCATTACTTTATTAAACTTAAATTCCATCTTTAAATGACAAAAAAATTTCCAAAGGTGGTGGGTGGCTGCAGCCCCCGAAGCCCTCCCCCTGGATCCTCTTATGTATTAAAACGGCTAGTAACGTTATTAAGTTGTCTTTATAGCAGTACCAGAATACCACAGACATCAGTATCATGGTTCAATACCTGGTTCAACAAACAATCAATCCGCAATTGCTGTCAATTCTAGACGCGGCCTATTTTGACAGGTCATGTACCCGTCGTTAGAGCATTCCCATCGTACCCTCTCAGTTTAAATCAGGTTCTTGATTAGCTTTGTAAGACCGCAGCATTCGATTTCAGCTCGCTTCGATCGCTCAAAAGGAATTTCTCCCAATGTTTAGTCAAGATCGGAGTCACACTAAGCGGCTCCAAGTAGACCATAGCAGCGGTAGCGGATACAGGGGAGGGGCGCCTCCCCCCCTGGGAGGTGAGGACACCAATTACTATTTTTCTGTGTAAAAAGGACCTTGTTTAATATTTTTGAAACTCCTTATATGAAAAATGGATTGTATTTAAACATTTATTAGAAAATTTAATACTTGAATGTGCACTAATATTTTAAATTAAGTCCTTTATGACGCATAAATTAAAAAAATACAAAAAGTGCGCCCCCCCCTGAGAAAATTTCTGGATCCGCTTCTGCATAGCAGTAGTGGTAAAAATGTCTATATTTCAACTGCTTTCACATATTTTGTTTGCGGGTATTACATTTATTGTTCTCTATCAAGAACTGAAAAACATTTTGCTGTAACACAATTTTACGATGAATGAAAGCTGGCTTATCTAAAAAATCTGAGAATTAATTATCGTTAAGTGGAATGGCTTATTTATCTTCAAAATGTTATCAGTGAAAAAACAAATCAGAATTATTCCCTGGTAAATTTAAATTCCTACAATTGGAAATGTTTTTCTGAGAAGTGATTGGAAATTACAGATGACCCTAAGATTTGCTAGAATTTATCGATTTATTTCTTATTGACGTCAATAATAATAATACCACGGTTATGCTACTGTGTTGGTAATAGATCAACATCACATTCCAACATTGAGTTACTATATAATAACTCTTTGTTTATAATTTATTCTCGAAATTACCTATATCCCGGTTAACATCCAATTTTCCCGTTTGGAATATTTGTTTTCAAATTGGAATAACAATTCGCAATAGCTACATCAATAATGAAACATAATACATTCAATTAGCTCGATTAAAATTTAAATCAAGGTGAGACCTTATAAATAAATCATACAAATCTGCGCCACTACAACCCATGAAGGGTCTTGGGTGCAGTACTACATTAGAAAGCAAATCATCGGTCGTGAAGGAGGTGATTCTACCGTGATCACGCTCAAACATCAGGCTCCCCCCCACAACTTTTCAACCCACAAATAAATCATACTCATTATATACGGACTAATTTGTTCACCTCTTTACAGATGATGGTTCGCTATATTTAGGCAAACAGAGTCGCAGTACCAAAACAATAGGGAGAACCTGAGCCGAAACTATCTTCTTTTCGGCTTCCAATGATATGATGCGCTTCCATCTTGTGAGTGCAGGAAACCGTGAAAACGATCCACAATGAGGTTAGCCTGGTCTCGCCATGTCAATGAGCATCTCACCATTAAACCAAGTTATCTAATCTTTTCAGATCTGGATAGCTGATTATATATCTTCACAATAAGATCCGCCTATTAACTTACTTATTTATATGAACGGTAGCAAGGAGGGATGTGAGGTTTGCTGTTAAAAAAAATTGGCGTTACTTTTTTAAATTTTTTACCCGTCTTTCCGTGAAACATTCAGAAATTAGACGAACCCGTAATATCATTTTAAAGTTTATTAATTTCTCAAGTTTTTCCAGAAATAAATACCATATTTATTTCTATATTCAACAATTTGAGAAGTTATAATGACGACAAAAAGTGTGTAATGCATAATGTTGCCGTCATTTTCATTTTTACTTTAACTTACCTATATATGAAATATATAGTAAGTGGAAGTATTGCGATCGTGAAAATTTTTTTCTCATTGAATTATAATTTCTATTCATGGAATTTTTAAGGTATTTTATTTTCATTCATAAATGGAATTCATGTTATTCAAATGAATGCCGAAGAAATTCGAAATAAAGTCGAGGACGACCAGTTCTGCTAAGAGGAAACAGGGACGCCCGGGTTCATCAGAGAGCGTAGTACGTCGTATTTCACATAGCTTTTTATATTAGCTGTTGCCTGTTTTTACGTTCACTTACTTGTATGAAATATAATTTTATATCGTGAAAAATTTTTATTTCCGGTTTTCGACGGAAATACGCGTTTTGGGTTCCCCCGAAATGGTAACACACCTAATTTTCATTAAACATGACGAATTTGATCAAAATCATTTGATCTGTTCTGGATAAAATTGAAAAAAACATAAAAATTATACAAAATTCATTAAATAAAGTACCCCCTCCGTTTGACCAATTTTGATGAAATTTTTGCTGTCACATCGTGGGCATATACATACATCAAATACCCAGTTTGATCAAAATCGTTAAAGTCGTTTTTGAGTAAATAAAAAAAAACACGTGAAAGTGAGACAAAATTTATAAAATAAATTGCCCCCTCCATTTGACCAATTTTGATGAAATTTAGGCTCGCAGGCATATAAATACATCAAATACCCAGTTGATCAAAATCGTTGCAGCCCTTTTTGAGAAAATGAAAAAAAAAAAAAAAAACATGAAAGTAGGACAAAATTTATTAAATAAAGTGCCCCCTTCAATTAATCAATTTTGATGAAATTTTGGCTGTCTTATCACGGGCATATACATACTCCAAATACTTAATTTCAGGTTCGTACGATTTATATTTTTTCTGCTATTCTGTTCATACACACACGCACACCGACCATTTTGCTGGACTTAGTTATTTGGCCTCAGGGGACCCGAAAACATGTATTTTTTGTGAAAACCGGTTGTTGAAATATTTCACGATCACAATACTTTCCCTTACTATATATTTTATATAAAATAAGGTAAGTGAAAGTAAAAATTAACTATTATAGACCCCTGGTGCTTAGTACATTACAAAGTTTAATGTACTAAGCACCTATAAAGCTGGTGGTATAATACCAGTGCCTCCAATGCTTTGTATCGATTGAATATACAAACAAGTAGCTAAAACAACTAAATAAATAGCAATAATTTTAAAGTAAATTCCCTAAAAGTTGTAAAATATGGACAAAAATATGTGTTTATTGAAATATATGTAAAAATAATTAAAAACTACAAAATAAGGAAACTAAAATGATTTATATCATGGTAAAAACCATTTAGAATGCACATCCGTGACTTTAGAATTCTAAGCCTCAGAAGTAAATTTGTAAATACATGGAAATCCCATCCCTAGTTATAAGATTTCAGGATCAGACAAATAGTTTGATGTAGACTTTTGGCATGCTATTTAAGAGAAACCCAATGTAGCTATTAGCATTACATTTGAATGAAGTCTTTCAACCTAAATGATAAGTAAATTAAAATTATAATTTGGCCTGTTTTGCCTTCTCTCCAAACGAAAAAATCCCCGACATTTTTATGATGATAAAGCTACCTCATATTAAAGAATACTTGATTCTAATTAAACATGACAACAAATTCGTTAAAGCCGTTTTTGAGAAGAAAAAAAACACGTAAAAATGAGACAAAATGTATTTAATAAAGAGCCCCCTCCGTTCGACTAATTTTGACGACATTTTTGCTGTCAAATCGTGGCCATCCAATATTGTATACCTAATTTCAGGTTAGTACTTGAAATTACTCGTATTTCAGGTTGTTTATAGTTTTTGACATAGTCTGTTCACACACACACACACACCATTTCGTGGGCCTTGGTTATTTGGGCTCAAGGACTCCAAAACGTGTATTTCCGTTAAAAAACCGGATGTCGAAATGTTTCACGATCGCAATACTTTCCCTTACTATATATTTAATATATACCTAAGTGAAAGTAAATATATACGTAAGCTAAAATATTTAGGAAGGGGTTATGACCCCCTGTACCCCCCTCTGTATCCGCCCTTGATTAACCGTGCAAGGTAGGCTTAAGACATAATTAACTAAATATAATGAGAGCGGACTAGTAAAATTTTGATGATTGGTACATAAAAAATGGTTCCTGTACAATATAATGTGTGTATTTGAGTTATCCGGGGGCCGGGATGGCCGAGTGGACAGAGGCGCTAGCAATAGGTAATCAAAGTTAAGCAACGTCGAGCGTGGTTAGTACTTGGATGGGTGACCGCTCCATTCGGGTGACCACCCGCCAATGAACGCCACGCAGTCCAAGCCTACCCCCACCCCCGGGTATGCGAGGCCCGTCAGCCTACTGGAGGGGACTCACACCGACCGGGCGTAGGAGTGATGTACCTTCCCAGTGTATCCCATCGAGAATCGTGGTGTGGTTTTCCAGGATATCAGTAACCGCCCGGAGGTTTGATTCAAAGACGGTATGCTTCAGGGAAAGAAATATAGGTCCTCGGGGCCTGCTGACTCTGGGCTACCATAATCCTTGGACATAGACCAGTTTGTCACTGTCCTCGAACCCGAGAGAGCTGACGCCATCGGTGGGAAGGACACTGCCAAATTGGCCCCAATGGATTGGTAATGGAACTATAGGCAGTCTGCCGCTGCGCCATGGTGACCATGGCTTGCAGCAACGTGAGGTTGGGCTACCCCCTCCAAGCTGTCTGTGCTCCCGCAAGCAATACAAATGTCTGTAAGAAGACCACACTGCGCGGCCAAAGGTCTCATTAGGCCTAATGCGCCAACCGGAAGAAAAAAAAAAAAAAAATTTGAGTTATCCTCTTAGATGGAATACAATTTTTTAAATGTTTTTAGATGTATTTCATAAATTAAAACATAGGGATATTCAGAAACGTGTGGAAAAATAGAAAAAGTGGCATATAAATTTCTTATTCGAAGGAAAAAAACAAAAGAACCGAAGTTTGGATTGATATTCATTAGTAAATCTCACAATTCAATAGGAGATTGAAAATGGTCAACCATCCTTGGAAATAAAAATGTGTTGGCGGTACCAAGTAGCTGAACTGCATAGTAATTTTGTACGAGAAAGGTTTTTCATTGTTTTAACAAATGTCACAAGTAAATCATAAGAGCAAATTGTGATGAAGACATTGAAATCCATTGTAAATTTATATATATTTTTCTTATATTGATAGTTTGCAGTGACCTTAAGTTAAATCTTGGTGAGCTGAATTTTATTACTCCGCTTATAATGTTTAGGAGGTAATCTGTACCTAAACTGAGAGGGTAATGTTGATTATTTTTATGGAGGGATGGGAAAGTGGTGGAAAGGAAACATGCTTTAATGGAGTACATTTATTGTTGGATAGTCCACACAGTAGTAACACTGATTTAACTTGACAAAAGTTACAGTGCCAACTTGTAAATTTTTTTTTTAATAATTCATGTTTACCAACTTGCAATATGGGAATAAGAGTGACCGTCCCTGCGGTAATCCGCCCCTGTGGATAATATTGTTGAAGCATTATCGATATTGATGTAATAATATTGACCGTATAAGTAGAACACTGAAGCAATATTATTTACAACCGCTGTATTATTACAACCCTTTCAAAAAGTAAACATTGTCAAAATAGTTGAGGCATAGGAGGGAGCGTTCGAACAAACCCTTGATTTACTATCTTTGTTAATTATAATGGGTTTATTTTTCATAAAAAATTTTGTGTTTTTCTAAATATCATATCGCTCATAGTTAATGGAAAAATTAATTTCTCCCCAGTAGATGTGTGCAATATCATAAATAAACTATTTTCATGCACATGAAACTTTCAACTAAGAAAATGCGTTATACAAAATAGTTATTTATTATACAAGTGACGAAAGTAGATCATTTTACAACTCGAGTGAAACGTTTACCCACACGAGCGAAGCGAGTGTGGTAATTTCACGAGAGTTGTAAATTCTACTTTTTTTACGAGTGTAATATTAAATTTTTTCTGTAATCGTGTAATACATGATCAGATCTAACCAGAATATGAACAAAATTAGGATGTTGTGAAGATTATGGTATGTTGTTGGTAGGTTATAAGCATGGTTATAAACAAGTTATAAAGTTATAAACAAGTGCAGGTTATAAAAGGTATATACCAAGGAAGGTAATTATTATTATATTTAAATTTTAAAATATATTGATTATTTCCACCAATAATTCATTCACATTTCAATTTATTTTGTTAAAATAAATTCTTACAATGTTAAGAAACATTTAAAAGCATTTAATTTCCAACTTCAAATTATTTTTTAATTTATACTTATTACTAATTAAGAAGGCAATTCACTTTCTTCACTTGTGAAGAAAGTAATCACTTTCTTCACTCTATAGCAAAATGTTTCACTTTCTTCACTCATTTCAGTTTAGTAATGTTACCATTATTCAACGAGTACAGAAAAAAGTCTTTTTTTTTCACGGGAAAAGCTGTTCTATTAGCTTCATATAATCCTTCATAATTATATCGAACCGGATGTTCGTCCATCTTGGTCCATATTTGAATATGGAATTTTAATACTGTTATCGTGTTTTCCTAGTCTCTACGGGCACTTAAATGTCAAGCTTTCTATTCGGTTTTCAAGCAAGCGGTTTCAAGTAAGCATTGTTGCCGCCTGGTGTCCTTTTATTAATAATAGCTTAAATGTCATTTATAAAAGCTTAAACATTTAAAGTTGTACTTTTATGAAATTATATTTGTAAATAAATATTAATTAAATATATTTTTATTATTTAAGTTAAATAAATTAATGAGGATTGATTGTTAATTTTTGTTTTTTATTTTTATATATATACTATATATTTAAATATATATATATATTCTTTTTTTTATTTACACAAACTTTTTCCGGGAAGTACGAGCCCTATTTAAAACCCCAAGAAATATTTACACAGATATTTTAAAAAGATAGACGTGCCACAAGATTATCTCAGACCAGCCTGTAGGGGCTAATGAAGATTAGAAACTGGCCGAAGACCCCGACCCAGCAAAGACGATAACCTTCACCCGGGAGGAAACTGGTACTCAGCAGCTATTAGTGTGAATCTTTCCAGCATCATGGTAAGTTCTCTTCCTTAAAATTATAAAATACGTTTAACCGGATATTTGGTATATTTTATTCTCCATCATGCAGGTTATATGCACAATATAAAAGTCGGCCAATTATCTTACGGTACATTATATTAAAAGGAAACGAGCTTTTTTTGTAAATGTGAGAATATAGAATTTATTGAAGCGAAGAAAGCGTCTTTGTTAATGACTATCACTTAAAATATTGTACGTTGCATGGTCAAGCATAAACAGTATTAATTTTTCTCATTGCCATTCATTTTTACTAGATAATGTTGTCGCAACTGATAGATCCATCATAACTGAATCTTCTTTTTCTGTACTCTAAAATGTGAATTTTTTTATCCCTTTACGTAATTTGTCTTTTCAATTAAGGGTTTTTATTTCTTTTTAAGAATAATTTACATAAAATTATATACCTATAGTAATACCGTACCGTTTATATTTATTATGATAAATAAAAAAAAATTTAAAAATTGCATGCTCTAGACCGAAGTTTTCAAATTTTCGTTGAAATTTTATAATTAATGTTTTATAATAAAAACTTTAATTTATATATTTGAATAAAGTAACTGTTATTGTGCTGTGCATATGGTCCGCCATTTGTCTTAGAAATAAAAACTGAAGACTCTTATTTTGATAAAATATGCCCTAGGATGAAATATGCCCAGTATCAACCAAAATTGATTTTAAAATTTTATGAACCATTAGAAACAAGTGTATAGTAATTAAAATTAATTTAATAATTTATAAACCAGAATATATACCCTTAAAGGATTAACTAGCTTAACTTAATGGTACTTACATAGATGGGAAGGATAGGTTATTTTTTATCAGGATAGTTTTTATTTTATTTAGTTTTTTTTTTTACTTTTTTTTGTTATAATTCTTATTATTATTTTGTATTACTTTATAGTTCTATATTGTTTTTTAATTTGTTATATTAATAAGTTAATATTGTAATGTCAGGTAGTAGGGCTTCAAGGAAGGATCATGATGTAAGTTCAATAAATGAATCTTAAGGTAGGGTTTCTAAAGTATGGAAATGAATGAAAAATACTATTACTGCTACTAAATTACTCTGTAGTACAGCTATAATATTATATACACATTCATACATACATATATATATATATATATATATATATATATATATATATATATATATATATATATATATATATATATAATCAAACTCATGATTATTTAAATGTTATCAAAGTTTGGGTGGCAATAATTACATAATCCTATGAATATTTTCTATTACATTCTGTAAAAATATATATAGCATTTTTGGGCACACTAAACTGTTACACTTATCGATCATTTTATGGAGAGTTATAAATTTTTTTTTGGTAGTTTGTGTAGTCTGCTTAATCTGCTTTACAAAAAGAATAGATGGAATCATAATCAGTTAGCTTAAAATTTTATATATATAGTTTACTTTTAATGGTGATACCTATTAGGTAATTAATTTATTGATTTTTAACTATTGCAAAAAAAACCTTTCTAAATTCATATACTAGAGCATTTATAGTATCAATTCCAATGAGCATTTTATGAGCAGTATTAGAAAAAACACTTTCATACATATATTTTGCAAAATATTCACTGAATTTCTTCATTTGGATAAGTGGCATCATGGGCGTCACCAGCACCAAATTATTGGTAGGGATGGCTCAATATATTCCTAGATAGGGTAGGTAGAAATTCGAGGGGCTAAAAGTTGAAATAATAACCCCTAAAAACAACTGTTAGGGCATTTAAATTCATCCCCCAACACTGTATTTATAGTCTCTTAAAACTTGTCAATTTATGCCTCAGTTATACATTAAAATAGAGAATTGTTAAGGTTTATTGTTGAAGGATGTGGGCCAAAATTTCTTGATTGAATTTTATCCAATTTTTTCTTCTGATTCTGATCCCACTAATTTCATTGCTTTCCATTAACTTCTATAAGCTTCATCAAATTGATGGAAAGTAGGATCCAGCCTTGTTGGTTTAAAAAAGAAATGTAGAGCAATAAAACAAACAGTTCGAGCTGAAATAAAAAATATATAATTCATCAAATATACAATACGCCTGACTAGCTTTTGACAATATAGTGTGCTGAAATTAACTAATATTTTATATTTACATCTGATTGGTTAAACTCAGATATTCCTAAAATCGCATTTTTATTTAATTTTTTACATTGGGTCTTCTGTCAAAATTTTGGGGGGGCAGTCCCCTCCTGTCAAAATATTGGGGGGGGACGTATCCCCCCTGTCCCCCCCGGAGGTTATGCCCGTGAATGGCATCATGTAATAATCTTATTTTTAAAAATCTAGATTTATGAAATTTTACCACTAGTTTTCGATTACTTTAGTAATGAAGCAATTTTCATCCCACTTTAATGTTTTGTTGTATGGTTCGACATGATACTGCCTATTTTTTAAAAATATATAATATTTTTTAAAACATTCCCTTTTGGAGAAGTTTTAAATGAGATGGTGAGGCTCAAGCCTGTGTTGAATTGGAATGGAATGACTCTACCTAAGTGTAATTCATAAACTTCAGGGTGTCCTTTTGAGTTCTTATGTAGAATTGTGCGCTCTAGCGTTCAATTGAGATAAAAACGATTTTTAATAAATGTTTATTAAGATTAAAAGTGAAAGTGCAATTCCACAAAATTGAATACTGTTACAAAGATTATCATATATGTAACATGTAAGAGAATATAAGGAAAGTAATCAACAAGAAGAAAAAATTCACTGCCATTATTCTTCTAAAAATATTACATAATGTACAAATCAATATTTGTGGACACAATAAAGTTTGAAACCAATAAATTTACTCTAGCTGTTTCTTAAATAAATTAAGTAAGGATGTAATTACTTTGTTACCCTTTTTTTTCAGTTGGCTTTACAGTCCTCATAGAACTTAGGCCACCTGAACCTGCCTTGTATCTTGCGCTTCTTCTTTCCAGTTTGTTACCTGTTGCTATGCAGTATCTTTTTTGATTCTATTTATCCATATACTTTTTGGCCATACCATGAGGTGTCTTGCCTACAATTGAGGCGTTCATTGTTGTGTTTAGGGTTCCAGGCGCATTGCCTCCAGCAGCATGTCCTGCCCATCTTAATCTCCTCTCTTTCATATTATGTGATTTGGATTGACCAGTTTCTGTCAGCAGTTCATCAGCACTCTGATCCCAGATTGCTCCAGTTATGGTTTGTAGGACTTTTTTTTCGAATCTTTCAATACTTTTTTTGCTCTAGTTAGTGTCCTAGTCTCACAGTTGAATAACAGAACTGGCTTTATAACTGCCCTGTACCTCTCAATTTAAGATTTCTAGAGATTTTGCAGGATTTCATTATGTTTCAGAGAAAGCAGAAACGTGTTTTGTGTTGTTTCCCTACATACAGTTATAAAAATAAAGTATTTAATTAAACAGTTCTCAGATGACTTGAATATAGTAAGTGATTGAATAGTGATCTCTATTCAACAACTAAACAACACTAATTTTAAAATATTTTTAAAGCAAAATGTATTTTTTTTTGTGCCACAATTTAGAAAAAATTTAGAAATTAAACTGAACAAATTTACAACTACCAAATATTCAAATTTTATAACTATTTGCCCCAAATATTATTTTATGGCCCATCTTGACTTCTGAAAGATGACACAGACACAGACACAGACGCACAGACATACAGACGCACAGACGCACAGACACAGACCCAAGCACGCACGCACGCACGCACACACGCACACACGCGCACACGCACAGACGCACACACACGGAATTCAAAAATTTGGCTAACCAGGTATAATTAGAAAAGAGATCTTTAACGATCCTTTCCAAAGATTGCATATCCAAAGATTTTGGGTACCACTTCAGTAGTGGTACCGGATTTTGTACGCCTATCAAAATAACATATTGCCATCTGAAGGCTACGAACACGCGACTTTAGATAATAGTAGTTGGGTAAGCTAACCACTATACCACAGGTAGCCTTAATTCTTATCTAACCCATTTTTATTCAAGTCAAATTTTATAAATCGTAATAGTAAAATACACTAAAAAAAATTAAACCCCCTCAAAGAGATTTTCATTTTTAAACCTGTCTGGGAGGATTTCCCCTCGTGCTTTACCATGGCGGTCATGATTTAATAGGACAGATATACCCTAAAGCCCAAAAATAAAAACTCTTCAGCTCAAAGAGGGGGCATGTCATGTACTAAAAACAGTCAAGAATGCAGTGTTCAATTTTTCCGTGTCCATCGCCAGTGTCTATGTATAAACCTAAAACGTTTCTGTATAGCTGGAATAATTAGTGCTGAAATTTATTGATAGTCTATACGTATAAGTCAGTAAGGAATTTTTTACCAAACTTTTATAGAGACATCCTGCAATATTTTAATGGAAGCTGAATAATTCTCTGTGACTTTAATTTTTATTATATGTAATATGCTTCATGGTTATTTTCAGATAAATTTGACAAAGAAAAACAATGCCTTTCTTGATTTCTGAAACGTACATTGAACTTCAATGCTGCATCTCGTTTTTTCCTCCCTCTAAAAAATTCAAGTGACACCTGACGGGATGCGAACCCGCGGACCTTTACCATACGAAGCTTTTATTCTAGCCATCACTCCATAGGTGATCCTAATTATTAATTGCTATATTTTATTTTACTTTACAAACTTAAGTCACAAAATAGAGTTTGATATCCATACTTAACAGAAATGTCTGTCGTAACCCGAAAAGGCTTGAGAGACAAACATTCGAAAATTAAGTTTCACGTAAATCAAAAGTATTGAAACGCGACGTAAAGTTGTGGCCAAAATGGATTCATATTTAAGGCCCTTAACGTTATAATAAGAAATCGAAAAGTACTGACGACTGTCAAGTTTTAATAAAAATAAAAATAAGTTGTAACTGTGAAAAAAATATTATCCGTGAAGTTGCTAATAATGCTTACACTTTCAAAATTTCTACTCAGTTTGGTAAGTGAAAGTTTTTAAGATATAGCTATTATTATATTTTCCATCTTGTAACTATAAGCTTATTTTTTGTTTAAAGAAGATATAAGATCTAATAAGTATGAAATATCACAGATGAACTATGAGTGATAAGTACTTTTACCAGTACTTTTCCAATTAAAGAATATTAAGACCATTATTACTAACAGAACTCTTGGCCCTGATTCTTAATACCAATCGTCTCGCTGATCTCTCAGTTTTTTACTTTTGCTTACCTATAAATGAAATATATAGTAAGGGAAAGTATTGCAATCGTGAAAATTTTCGACTTCCGGTTTTCAGCAGTCCAAATAATCAAGTCCCGCAATGGTCTGTGTGTGTGTTGAGAGAGAGCAAATAGAAACAAAAATAGTAAACGAATGTGGAAAAATGTGTGTCTTCGAGGAATGGAATTTAACAAAACACGTCAATTTCTAATCTAAGCAAGTTGGTAAGTGAAAGTTGTGTGTTGCGCGCATCGCATCAGATTTTTACTTTCGCTTACCTTAGGCCCGGTGCACATGAGCGGCAAGGCACGCTTGACGCTAAGAAGCTTTTCCAGAAAGGCGCAAACCATCATAAAAAAGGGTCAGTGCACATGAGGAGATAGGACGACGCGTCACTTAAAAATTACCACTCCGATACCCAGCTTTTTGTTCGTTTTTTTTTTTTTTACCTCTCTGAAACCCTGTTTCTTTTGTCTCAGAACTGTCAGTGTAGTGTTGTTTCTCTCCCAAGATGGATCGAAAACAAGTTCAAATTTATAAAAAAAAAAAAATTTAGCATGTTAATCACTAAATTATTCATATACTTATATTTGTAATATCTTTTATATCATTAATAGTAACAGACCACCTGCATTCCATTAGACAACTTGTAGAAAAAGCTAGAGAATATAATATCCCAGTTTATTTATGCTTTATAGACTTCAGGAAGGCTTTTGACACTATAAAGCCCAGCAGCATGATGGAGGCCCTTGAAGAGATAGGTGTGGAAGATCACTACATTCGTATAATAAAAGAGCTATACAGGAACAACCAGTCATACATTGTAACAGAAAGAAGCGGACCTCCGTTTCATGTTAGAAGAGGTGTGAGACAGGGGGATATTTCATCACCTGATCTGTTTAATGTACGCTGGAGAAAGCTCTCAGAAGTCTAAAATGGAGAAATAAGGGCATTACAATGAATGGTGTAAACCTTAATAAACTGGAATTTGCGGATGGTGTAGTTCTTATTTCAACCAGTGCTGATGAATTATCAGGAATGATAGAAGAACTATTCAGACAATGTCAAGCTGTAGGTCTAGAACCAAATTACTCAAAGAAAAAAGTTATGACCAATTCCAGGCAAGAAATAATAACGATCAATAATCACAATCTAAGCTATGTCGACGACTACGTATACCTAGGCCAGGTTATATCCTTTAGAGATAGTATGAATAAGGAAATCCAGAGAAGACTTTCACTAGGTTGGAAAAAATACTGGAGCCTCAAATATATAATGAAAGGCAAGTACGAAATGCCCCTTAAAAAGCTAATCTTCGACAGCTGCGTGTTACCAGTAGTTGCATACGGATCCCAAACATGGTCTCTTACCAAGGCCCAAGCTAATAAAGTGAATGTTTGGCAACGCGCAATAGAAAGAAGTGTGCTCAAAATTAGGAAAAATGATAGAGTGAGGTGCACCGAAATAAGAAAACAAACGAACTTCAAAGATGCCAACATATTTATACATATGCAAAAATGGAAATGGGCAGGTCACCTAATGCGTTTAACAGATGTGAGGTGGTCACGTAGACTCACTGACTGGACACCGTACAACTGGAAAAGATGCAGAGGAAGGCAGCCAACAAGATGGAGAGACGTTTTCAAAACCTCCGTAGGCCCGAACTGGACAAGAATAGCCCAAGACAGAGTAAAGTGGAAGGAATTAACAACGAACTTCACTTCCCAGTAGAGCTGGTCACTCCGGGAAGTTAGACCATACTCCCTTATTAGGGAAGGCCTATAAAGAGTAAAAACGTTATTATTAAATTATTTATACTTTTTTTTCATCTAGAAGAACTTTATTTTTTATTATTTCTTATTTTATTGTACAATTAGTGTACTTTGTATATTTGTATATATTATTCATTGTGAGCCATTATTTGTTTATTTTTACTCTTTATAATAAAGGCTACATTCATTCATTCATATCATTAATAGATTTCATAAGTACCCATAACATGTTAACAAACCATCTTTGGGATTTTGTTTCGTTATTTTATTACTTCTTCTTGTTACTATCTGTAATTGACCTCATCTTCTAGCATGGGCACTTTTCATGCTGCTCATATATTTGTCTTCATTTTAGCCGTGTCGAAGATCCTCATGTTTGGATCCAAATGTAGGCTGTCCAAATAATGAATATTTGACAGAAAATCCTCATTACCAATCATCCTACAGAAAACAGTTGACCATTACACACGTCTAAATTACTTAAATAAATAAAATGAGTTATAACATATTAAAGATTAAATCTCAAATTACATATCTTATTAATTCCACATTGATATTGATACAAAATCATCAATCTAATTAATAATAATTTCAAAGATTAATTTTAATTGTTTATCAAATAACATAACATCTAATAACAAGTTAAATAAGTAATACAAAATGAAATTAATAATTATATTACTTAAAATTAACCTTTATTAAAGAGGAAGATAGGAAAAAACGTAGCGGCTCATGTGCACTGCCCCATTGAAAACAAGGTACTTGTGAAACGCGAAAGCTTCGAGTAGCCGCCCGATACGAGGAGAAACAAGCGTTAGCTCCTGGGCTTATCGGACTAATCCGGAACATCCGGCCGTCACTTAACGCCCATGTGCACTGCCCCTGTATACCCAACGTATGTCTGCCTATCGGCGTAACATTACGCCTAGCGGCCAACGTGCCTTGCCCCTGGCCTTAGTACGGGAAAGTATTGCGATCGATTTTCGACTTCCGGTTTTCAACGGAAATACACGTTTTGAGGTCCCCTGAGTCCAAATAACCAAGTCCCGCGAAATGGGCTGAGTGTGTTTGTGCGTGTGTGCGTGCGTTTTTATCTTTAATACCAGATAAGCTTTATCATTATTAAAATGTTCTGTGGGGGCTTAAATGGGGAAGGGGCTGTTTTGTTTTCCTATAAAGTACCTTCGTTTTATTTATATGCAGAAATTAACTATTCCTAGTTACGCCTAAAAATAAGAAATGGCTAAATATGAAATATGAAAAAAATCAAGTAAACATATAGAGGAAAAAAAAAGAAAAATATTCAGTCAACTCATAAAACACATTGAGCCCATGCATGCTGAGTACGCCCTCAATGACAGACCATTGTTCATAATTAAAGCCTTAGTGTTCATTTAATGGAAATTATTTGTTTCATGGTAACTAAATGAAGTTTTCAACTACTACATAAAGAATTATATAATCATACGACTTGGAATATTATGCTTGCATTGCCGAATTATCACAAGTAAAAACTTTTATGTAATAATAGAAAAAAATTTAGACTTTGAGAAGTGGCAATTAACAAAACACATCAATTTCTAATCTAATTAAGTTGGTAAATGAAAGTTGTGTGTTGCGCGTACGCACCAGATTTTTTCTATCTGAGGGGCAGGGTTCCATCTCGATAGGGGGTCTCCTGACATGCAAATCGGTGTAAATGGAATGATGAAAACAAAAGGTTCACCTTATAAAACATATAATAAACTTGTATTTTTTTTTTATATTAAAGAGTCCGAAACTTATCCAACCGCTGTCGTTTATTTTGCCTCTGCCTAAGTTCCAACTTAATAGAGGGTCTTCCGAAACTAAATTTTTGTGGGTGGGGATGTTTTTCATAATGAAATAATGCATAAAACATTTCACTTTATAAAAAGTAAATTAAACTTGAATTGTTTCTAGATTTATTTGATCGTTCATAACAGGGTTCGAAACTTTTCCAACATCGGGATTTCTTAAATCGACGAATTAATATATTTACCCCTCATACGCTTACTTTGCCACTGCTTACTGACAGCCATGTAACAACTCAGAACGAGTAATAATACCTTCTTATATAATAATAATAATAAGAGTGTGCTTCTTAGTGCTCCAGTTAAAATGTGGAATGTGAAATATCATTAGGTAGAGAAAATATTACTTTTTCATAGGGTCTTAAATTTAATAAATTTATTAGTAGTAAGAATACTCAAAGAAAACTGATTCTAATCAATAATAATGCAATAATCAACTGTGCACTCAATATACTTGTAATGCCTCACCCCCACCATCTCATGGTCGGTAATGAAATCAATTACAATTAGGCACTGTCGCACTCCAGTTCTCTTTGTAGTCTCCAGGACTCAACAAAGTACAGAAGCGGACTCAAAAAAGTATGTTTCTACTACTTTGAATTTCCCCTTTTCAATTCTTTTTTTTTGTAAAGTTGTTGGTCATTGGCGCCTGCAGTTAAGTTCTATTAGGGAGGGGAGTCTGAACTTAGTTTTACATAACCTAAGAGCTGGGGGAAGAGAAATGCACTCATATTCCCCGCCATACATTACTATAGAAGTAGGATAATTCAAGTGTTTTTGAGGTGGATTGCACCATTATAAAAAAGCGATTCGGAAATATTAATATATCTCCTTTATTTTTTCGTGGGTTCCACATTATTTTGTGCTCCAACTACTAGTTACCTACAAACACACAGAATGATAAAAAGAACATGTCAAATCAAGATGCCAGGATAAATCGTTACCTATATACGATAGTCTAATTAAAAATTATAATTTTTAAGGCTTTTAATTTAATTCATGATCGCCAGGCTGCCAATGCCAAGAGGCCTTGCGATAAAAAAAAAAATAAAATAAAATTAATTCGTGTAACCCAGTATTATAAAAGGGGGAGGGGATAGCTCAATTTATATTGCCAATAGCCAATGATTAGTCATACAAAGTAATCGTTGTGAGTCCTATTCTCTGTTAGGAGCAGCGGTCCTTGAGCAGTGGACCGTGCCAATGATTCAGTTTATCACTAACTTCGCTTGTCATAATGCGTCTATCTCTGTATTACATAATATTATCTTTTGTCAACTCTAAGTCTAACCAAAAAGCAAAAATCAGTTACTAAAAACTTGTCTCCTTTGGCTGAAATACATTATATCACTTACTTAAGTACCCTGCAATAAGCCGACTAATTCATGAATATTAAGATAAAACGTTTCAAAAAAGTAATCTCCATTAATTAGTAATTAGCAAGAAATTTAATACCTGTTATTCTCTAACATTTTTTCATTCACGCCAACGGGGTTGTAGTTATACACCAGGATTTGCTACTCATCTTTAATAAAAAATTAAAAACTCAACATATACTGCAACTTTGTATCTTAATTTAACAACAAGCTTCACACCTATTTAATTGCTAAATGCCTCTTGCGACATATCAGTTTTATTCTATTTGATTGATCATAACAAACTAATTAGAGTAGGTAACTAATTTAAGTAGGTATTTCATCAACTTATTCGCTCCGATTATTATATGTATTTAATAATATTATATATCAGTGGCAACGGCAGATCCTGTCGGTTTTGCGGGGCATGCAGATAAAAAGGGGAGAGGGGCTGTAGCCCCCAAATCCCTCCCCCTGAATCTGCCTATGATCAGTGGCTTATATAGAAAAAAATAGGGGTTCTAATGCTGCAAAAAAGACAGCTGTCATTTCAATCTGCTTTGCATGATTAATTAATTAATCATTCGTTAACATAATTCAGATGACGGTAATTACTTTTTTTTATAATACTAATTTAGTGAGGGGCAATCCCCCCTCCTTGTATTTTATATACTTTCTGTCTGTGCCTCTGTTTTATATACTTTCTTATTTTACGAAAACTTGCCTAGAATTGAAATCGCGTCACGAAATATAAGTAATGGGGATCTCTCAGTAGTAACCTTGGGTGATTCACTATCCAAGTAACCTTTATTTCTATTTATAAGCTACAGGTGGTTTACCTTCCACTTAGTCCTTTTTTTTTCTTTCTTGAATTTGTTTATTTATTTTTTCCCTTTATTTGGCGATTCATATATTTTGCGTTTTAAAGTTCTTTATTTACATGACAATACTGAATAGATTTAAATAAGGAAAAGTGTAACCAGGTAGCAAGCAAATTTTTGGCCTTTGGTCTGCATGTGTTTCTGGTTAACGATTATTGCTTGAATTGTTAAAAACATTTGAATTGATCCCTTTTTTTTTTTTTTTTTTTTTTTTTTTTTACTCTTCATAATAACTAGAAGAAAGAAATAAAGTTTCCCTCTAGTGAATTTGACTAATGTTGGATCCTGCTAGCCCTAATTAACGCAATGATAAGGCAAAGGGCTGTTCCAGTTTACCCTGTCTAATCGTGAAGTGACAGCTAGGCTATCAATCTTTTGAACAAGACTATTTGCTTAGCTAAACCTCTACCCGCTAATAGAGTTAAAGGTTTCTTCTATCACATTATGCAGATGGATGGAATGTTCTGGTTGGAGCGAACACAGCTAATACACGTATGGTGCATCTGCAAAGCAAGAGCCGGTTGTGTTAACTAGCTCAAAGTTGGCCAATTGTGGTCTCACAACTCGAAGTTGTATCCTACCTGTGACCCCAGTTCCAATTCAATTAATTCTAGGAGAGGATGGGATCATTTTTTGAATCAATATTTTAAAATGTTTTTTATAAAATCGTAACTATCACGGTTTGATTTTAATGAAGAAAATTATTTAAACCGTTAATTTCCATAATTCACTATTTAATAAAAATTAAAGAATGGAAAGTTATCGACTAGTTTACATTTAAATGGGAATCAGTTGAGCAGAAAACCATAAAATACATTACCTACAATTGAAACTGTGTACTGGTGGATCCATTTTACTGTAAACTTTTATTTTCGAATTAAAAGAATATTTCCCATCATATGTCATTGTCGTTAAATTGTGAATCAAAAGTTACTATTAAAAAAAAAAGGAAAATATAAGTTAAACAAAAATCTTACATTCTGATGAAAAAAAGCTTTACAATCACGCTAAATTGTCTCTGCTACTTCTGTTCTTTAAATCCATATAAATTTAGAATTGTTTAATGCATCGAGGATTTATTTTGAATCAATTAGGGGGCAGCTGCCCCCCCCCCCCCTGGAAGGCTGGAAGCAGTACTAGAATTATTTTTTTAAAGCAAATAATTGTAATAACTTAGTTGATAAAGCGCTGCTATAATTATACATAATTTGGGTTTCATTCACCTTTTCCGCGGTAAGATGTTAAAACCTGAACGACCATAGCTTGTCCCCCCCTAGTTTTGATCCTCGGTATGCCCTTGAGTCCAACCCCGTGGTGGCTACGTGCCAGCAGGTCACAATGAAGTATTGTCACGTGTAATTTCCAGTTAAATTGGTTTCTATTTGAATTCTAGATCGGATCTTAACTCATCTAAAATATTTAAGTAATCTTACTATAACTGAGTGCAAAATCTTTTACGCAACATCTTACGTACATTTCTGTTATATCTTGTCACAAGCACCCAGCAATAATTAACCTTATGGGACTTGAACATAGGTGGATTGAAGTTATACCATAGTAATCATAGCGAAGATATCATGCACTTCTTAATACTTAAAAAAATAGGAAATATGACATTTTAAAGCCTAATTTAGACTGCTAGATTGGTGATCAACCGCCTATTTCCCGGACTATTGGGTTTCGCTATCCCGTTCAGGGTTATGCATTTTCTTAGCTGAATACTCACAGTATAGACACATCGACACAGGCACAGACAGACAGACACACAAACGCACGCACGCAAGGACGCACGCACGCACGCATACACACACACGCGCGCGGTAAAAAAAAGCCAATTAATTAAAAGCATATGAACAAAAAGGAATCCTCAGTGAATCACTATGATCAAGGTCTCGGTTTCGAAACTGGCTGTGGCTGGATATTTTTTCTACTCTCATCTCATAATTTCAGCTATGGTTCAATATAAGGACTGGAAAAACCTCCTAGGCCAAACTTAACCCCTATAAATTGGCTGTAAGAGAATTAAATAATTTGGTGGAAAACTTATCAGTTGAGCATGACCTTGCTCAAATCACCTCATTGCACAACTTTTCTCCCTGAAACTTGACCCCGATACAAAAAATTGAACCTTAAATAATTCATAGGAAAATTTTCCCCCTCAATATGAACCAAATGTCTTGACTGCAAAAAGAAATTAAAGAAAAACAACTTCAAAACTTGCTTGTAACTCTTACAGATGGGTCATTCATGTGGCCAGAATTTTAAAAATCCTCCTTAATATACATAAATAATATGTTGATTAATGAATAATATATATAATATTTAATCGAGGAGCCTAGACGCCGAGGGATACAAGTGCAGTTTTTTTAGTAGTCACTTATACCCCTTGTCTTCTAGGCTCTTCAATATCTGTTACTGTTTACTTATAATCTCTGTTGTTATACTACATACTTATTAATTTATTGCATATAACACAGTATCGTTTGTTACCTACAGTTACTTTCATGGAATAGTATAAATATAATTCCTAATAAATACGAACCAAGCGCCAAATAAGTTTGAATTGATATCATTGTTAAGTTTGAACTTCTCTGAAGAGCTAAAGACTTATTGTGTGAAGAAAATAGCTTATATAAATCCTTTGGACTGTTTCAGATGGGGAGAATCACATCTGCACTAGCGCTCCTGGTGGTAGCGAGCATAGCATTAGGAGCCAAGGCACCGAGCAAGGCTGTCATGCACCCCGCCTTCAGCAATGCCGGCCGCAAAGAGGGCATCGAGCTATGGAGGATTGTGGTGAGTAATTTAAGAATAATAAACAACAATATATATAGTCTTGATATCATGCATTTAAGAATTTAGTATGAAACTTGTAAAGGAAAGGAGTATTAATGTATGTTTAATTATATACAAACAAATTTAATTAACATGAAAAGTTTTTCTGTTTGATTTGATAGTCCATAATTACTTTCTAAACTATTAAAATTACCGCTTTACTTGTTACTTAGTAAAAATAACACTTATCAACATTTTAAATATGGATTGACAATTATTAATTAATATGTCATTATTTCAGTTATGTGGCAACACTGCTAAAATCAATTTAACCCATTTTTATTGCTAGTTATTTGTTTTAATAGAAGTTATTAATATTTGAAACAATATTTTGTGCTTCAGAAGTGTGACACTTGTTTAATTAATCTCTCTCTTGATTCTTTGAAAGAATGGAATCCAAATATACTAATTGAAAAAAAAAATATATATATATGTATATATATATATATATATATATATATATATATATATATGTATATATATATATATATATTAATAAGTACTTGTACTTTCGATATTGAGCATACCGCCTACTTTTTCTTGGAACTTTATATTAATCATTGAACAATAATTGCTTATGCACTACTGCTTGTGTGACGAATTCATTACTGATAATTTTTATATCATTTATTTGCGATTTACTCTTAATGGCCTGAACGGGCTCCGCTGTTGGTTTGCTTTCTACTTAGGGTTAAGGATTGACTAGACATCGAAACCTATTGATAAATAAAACGAGTAATCGAAATAGAATTAAAAAAAAAATTAAAATACTCCTTATCCCCTTTTGGAATTTATTTAAATAATGTTTGGAAAAAGGTACAAAGATATTTCCATACTAATTTATTTCTATTTTTCAGAATCATATATAATATTTGTGTAGTCTTTTAATATCAATAATATTAATAATAAAAAAAAGTGAATAGACTTAGATAACACTATTTTAATAATCTAGTTGAAAAAATGAAAATCACCTAACCAGCTATCAATGGTTCTGCTTCCTTGATATTCTTCCTCCTAGAAACAAACGACCTTCATCTTTCGATTTCTTTGGCTAACTTAATAACTTCACTAATTCTTAAAAATCGATTTCTAGTTCATCATTTTGCTTTATTACAAGTCATACAAAATAAAAATCGTAAGAAATAATTTATTGTAATCATTTTTTATGAAATCATTGGTATTGTAAAAAGATTAAATTTGAAACAAATATTTTTTTTTCACAACTTAAGGGGATTTTCATTTTATTTTGTAACTGATCTCAATTGAGATATAACTTATAAAACAAGAAATATTTAATTAACTTTAATACTTTTGAAGGTTGCTAGGAAAAAGAAATAAAAAAAATAATCCACGTTTTTACTAAAACCAAAACAATGCGCGTAGTTTAATCTCTTAAAAAAGCCATCCATTGAATGATATAAACGTAATCACTTCCATGTATACGAAAAAAAAAAATATATAGTTCGAAATGATGTTATAAAATAGAATTACCTGATTTGATAGTTGTTGTTTGTTTGTTACCACTCTATGTTAAAAAAATAAAACACAGCCTTAAAAAACGTGAAATTTAAATTTACTGCTTTCCTGTCAGGTATTGGACCTTAGCCAAAATAAATTTTACTGTTGCTTTTGAAATCATTTGTCACATCCCTAAGTTAGGAAATTATTTACATTAATCCTTTTTCAATGTATATTTCAATGCTTTCACATCCCTATCTATATACAAATATAAGTGTAAGCGTAACTGTATTTGAATTTTAAGAAATCATAAAATTTGAACACACCCTGTAATTTCCTTTATTATTTCTCTCTGGTTCTATGCATATTGGTTCGTTTGTATCTTTAATTAGGATTGTGTGTTTATTTATGATTATATCAGTTCATACTTATTGGTATATAATAAGATCCAATTTTGAAGAAACACGGAACACTATAACTATAAAAAAAAAAATTGTATAAAGGTATTTTTCAAATGCCTGAAATACCTACTATATAATGCTGTTAAATTCTAGATTTTCATAAATATTTTATTAATCGAAATTCCTACTTCACCAGGAAATAAACTCGAACTTTAAATTTGAGAGTTGAAAATTCAAGATTTTACATTGTTATATAGTTCTTAGATATTTCAACTTAGATGTTCATGATGAGGTAATAGTTTGAAAAAGATAATAATAAAAACAAATTTGATTAGGCCACTTTTCTTTTTTTGTAAAAAGTCTGGAGTGGGGGGCTGTAAAAAAATCGTTTCTCTTAAGGGTTTTTACATTGTTTAATAAAAAAAACTATTATTACTTTCACTTGCCTTTAAATGAAATATATATTAAAGGGAAGTATTGCAATCATGAAAAATTCCGAATTCCGGCTTTCAACGGAAATACACGTCCCCTGAGTCAAAATAACTAAATCCGGCGAAATGGTCTCTGTGTGTGTTTGAGAACAGACTAGCTCTATAAAAAGAAACTATAAACCGTACGAACCTGAAATTATGTAGGTATATGATGCATGTATGTATGTGCCTGCGATGTGACAGCAAAAATTTCATCTGAATTGATCTGACGGAGGGGCAGTGATTAAACTCGTCATGCTTAATGAGAATCAAGTATTATTTAATATCAGGTAGACTTTATCATCATAATAATTTTCTGAGAGGGCTTTTTTGTTTTCCTATAAAGTACCTTTGATTTTGTTCATATAGAGAAATTGACTGTCTCACATTATGCCTAAAAATAAGAAATGCTAAAACATTAAATATGACAAAAATCGAATAAAAATATACTGGAGAAAAAACGTAATGTACTTTAGAGAGCAAATACGTGATTCTCAAACCATTTAAAGCAGTATACGGTGTGGAAAAAATATGGTACAAGATAACCTTTAATTGATTGTTTTTATATTATAAACTTTGGTTCCATAATAGATTTCTGAATGCAATATAATGCGGTTTTATAGGAACAGTAATCGTTCTCAGTTTCTGGAAAGGCACAAGAGACAAATATTTTAAAATTAAGTTTTAATTTGCTATGAGCCGTAAATACTACTTCTATCGATTCACCTTCACCATATATTTACAATAAGCGACACAGTAAAAAATACTCGACTGTTAATGAAATTGAGATTTTTTAGGCCCCTTAAAAAAGGAAATAAGCAATAATGAATCGGGAATTAAAATAATCTATAACTTATGAAGACAAACAAAAATAAGTAAATAAATGCGAAAAAATGTGTGAGGTTGCTGAATGACGTTTACATATTTACCAAATAACCTCTATTTCTAATCTAAGTAGGGTGGTAAGTGAAAATTGTGTGTTGTGCGCACCATATGATTGTATGATGCACGTGGAGTAATTCAAATTTTTTAAAATACGAAATTCTTGATGATAACTATTAAAATGGCCACCTGTTGCTTTCACTGATCTAAATTACTAAAACATCATCATAAAATAATATGGTTGATTGTAATGTACCAAACAATTTCATTCACAAAACTTAGGAATGAAAAATATTCTAGTAATTACCTTGGGCATGATTAGCAAAGGAAACCTGTGACTAATTTCAGGCCCCCTGCTTCGCTAGAAGTGCCAAAATAGATTCTACTATCACATTGGTGATAGCGTAATACCGGATTTTATCATAGTCGAACTCGTAACCTTTATTGTAGTTATCCATAGTATTTTTTACTACTTCTTTTCTCATTACAAACTGATTAGGAATCCTCTGATCACAATAATTTTAGTTATTTATCTTGAAATAAAATAATACATCCTCAATTCTAATTTTTCCTAAAAACATTATTTTGTATAGAACTTGTCCTCAGATAAAAATAGCTTTTAATACTATTATTGGGTACTTAACTAGGTTTATATTTAATTGAACATGTTTCCTGAAGTTAGCCTGAGTTGTCTTAATTTTAAAAAAAATGTGAAGTTATTAAGGGAATAAAGTGGTTCACCCTACTTTTATTCAATTTTGACGAAATTTTTGCTGTCACATTAGTTGTTTACAATCTAACTATGAATAGTTAAAAGTTGACTATTGATAGTTTAAAAATATCAGTAATCATGCAGCCCTTCTTAGTAGAAGTAATTATTTGGTGAATATTGCTAAAGAACGAACGATTCATTCAGCATTTTTATTATTTATTAAATGTTTCTTTCGTTTTAAAATAATCTATTAATTTCTGTTTTATTTATCATTAAATAGGTATCTGTATGTTATGAAATAATTCAAAGTGAGATTAATTTTTTCCTTTTTGTCACACGGGTATTATATTAATTGTGTAAGCTAATCATAATTGTTAATTTAGACATTACCAAGTTGGTATAAAATTACATGCGTAGTTGTCCTCTGCTTTCCGAAAAATTTTCAATTACAATTCTTTTTCTTTTTTCCTTTTTTATTAATGGAAATTTCGCTTAACTTCTGGTAGACTTAACGCATATTTCAAGGCGTCAAAACTGTCTTTTCAAGCATATACTTTAATTTTGGTGAATAAAGATCATATCATTATTTCAATTACTTTGTAAATATTATGTTTTTTGGATCTTGCGTGAGATAAAAGTAATACCGTCAGCCTTGTTATGGCCTTACTAATTAATTTCGCCAATTCCAGGAGTTATTATTGTTTCATCTCTATAACTTAATTATTTCAATTAAAATATTAATGAGATTGATTCCTTTTATTACTCCTTTAATTTTTACTTCCATTATTATTAAGTATTTAATCAATCTGGCTAAATCAGATTTCTATCGTTTCTTTACTAAAACCTGTTTATTCTTTTAACAAATACACATGGACTTTCCATAAATAAATAAAACTCAATAAAATTAAATGGTTTGGCAGCAGAATGTGCTTGACCTTGCAACCGTGGGGGAGTTAAAAGGTACAGGGAGGGAGCCTTTGTTAAGTGTAATGTGCAAGTATCGTCTTATTTTACGACATTCCGTTCGGGGATTTGATTCAATTTGGTCTGACCTTGTCGGCAAAATAAGCTACCTTCCTTTGAAATAAGGCATTTAGTGGCGTTTGTTCCTTTTTGTTATTGAAATTAAAGGAAGAGCAGTGAAATTTGATGTTCTTTTCCAAATGCTTCTGGCTTTATTATCATATTTAACAAGTTATAATAATATAAAATTCAAAAAAGTTGTGTATACATATGCATTTTTAAAAAATGTGACATTAATATTCCTCTTAGTGAAATGTCGATTGATTAATTATTATTAATGCCATCAGCCGAGGAGGTTTGCTATGAGGTGCCTTTACACTCTACGAACCTCACCTTCGAACAGGTTCTCCCCCGAACCTTGCCGTACCGAAGTTCCACGAACAGCCATTTATACTTAACGTAACGTTAAGCTAACGCACCCAACGCTAGCTTATGATGAAGAAAAAATCTCCATTATTAATATATTTTATATTATCTGAAAAATAAAAAAATAGGAGACGAATTACAACGGCGTACTAGTATCACAAACAACTCCTGTCGCTTGGGAACAACACAAATCGAAAGTGACACTAGCACTACCCCCAAACATAGGCGAACAGATGAAGTACCTAGAATACCCGACCTAGCCTTCGTGAAGCCTGTTCGAGGGTAAAGTTCGTAGAGTGTAAAGGCACCTTTATGTATGTACCTCATATTAAAAATGTTCAATCTGGAATATTAGGCCCAATTCGCACTAAAAGAAAAGAGGACTGGTTGCACCAATTGAGGAAATATCTGCACAAAAGATGGGAGTTGACTGTTCGGTGGAGGACCGAACAGTTGTAACAGAAGTAAAACTGGAGTGCAAATATGGGCCACAAGCTCAAGAATCTCAAAAAGAGAAGTAATATAATGTCGCATTACGATTGGGTACTGCAAATTCACACAAGGATATCTTCTCCGAGGTCTAGAAGCACCAACGTGCCAAAAATGTAATAATGTACCCCAAACTGTGAAACACCTTTTAATGAACTGTCCACAGACAATACAAAAAGACCTCCAGAAGATACTTAAAATGGAAAAAACACTTAGTGAACTGTTAAAATATGATGAAGCTAAAATAGTTACTGTTGGATTTACAAAAAATCCAAACCAATTTATTATAATATAAAAATATATTGATTATCGGAGGGGCTCCATTTACTACGAATACCCCCTACCGGTCGCCCAAGCAGTCCCATGCGTGGCCACCCCCTCTCCTTTAGCGTGGACTTCAGCCGTCCCCACGATGACACTGCCAGGGAGCTGTGAGATTTAAGTAGGTTAGAGTGCGAATGCTTTGCACGAGTCAGCTAGTAACGTATTTAATTTATATAATTTACAGCTGTAATAAAATTCTATTTGTTACATAATTCTTTAGCTATTGTTATATTATTCATCCATTAATTACAAACATTCATTCTATTAATTTTAAAACTAATAATTTATTAATATATTGGTTACATAAATTCTTATTAAAATCAATCATCTGGGATTATTAACTTTTTAAAAACTTAGCATATTTTTAGGCATAAAGAGCACTCTTATCATAATATGCATAAAAAGCATGTTGTTAGGAGTTCGATTTCCCTCAAATAAAATTTCTATGTCCGATCGGGATGGTGCCCGATTGGAGCTGGACCCGAGCTAGACTGGACCGGTACCTTAGTGTTAATTCTCTCGTTTTGTTCCTCCTTAAAATATTTTGAAAGATCGAACCAGAAGCGGACCTATTATGTGAATCGGACCTTAAAATGAATCAAGCGGCACCTGAATTTTCCATCTCATAAGGCCAATGCTTTGAGGTTTTTGGAAAAATAATGAAGTAACAGTTTCATCAAATTGTCTTTTACAAATCTAACCTAATGTAAACGACGGAACTTCAGACGAAGCTACATATTAGTTCAAATTCCAATAGTTCGATCCACTGGATCTTATTTTTCGATGAGGAAATTTGAACCTCACAGGGAACCCGTCTAATTAACCGTATTAAAATGCACCACTTTTCTTCCATCAAGTTAGTTTAATTAAGGTTCAATCTTATTTTGGGATCTTTGTGTTGTTAAGGTTCAAGGGTTTCGTCATTGAATAGATAATGGCGTCACTCCATTGTCAGCAGTCTGAAAGTTCAGGAATCCCTGGTGACATTTTGTAGTAAAGAAGTCATTCCCGCTTTACTTTATGTTGGATTATTTATAAGTTCGAGGGATCATATAGATTTTTCTCCTATTTTCATATAATTTATTTATATATTTCTGATTATTTCTCCATTACCCATATGGCTCATTTGCGTCGTATGATTATTTATATTCTGTAGTAAAATTATATTTTCTATTAGGAATCCATATAAAGCATGGTGAATATATTTTTTTTTTCAGTGCTTTTTTTTGTTTATAATATGTATTATGTTTATTTAGCTTGTTTCGTGTAGAACTTTATACTTCGCAAACACATTTAATTTTATCGGGCTAAAGGAGAACTAGAAGACTGGCAATTAAACTGAATTCAAAATAAATAGGTTGAGGAGTAATAGTTGAGTATAATATCTTTAATAACTAGAAGACTGGCAATTAACTAAATTAAAAATAAATAGTTTGCGGAGTAATAGTTGAGTATAATATCTTTACATTAAAGATTTAACTCATACAAGCTTATCCTCAGTTTTTTCTAAGTTATAATGAGGCAAAATATATGGGTATAAATTTATTAAAATCAAAGATAATATGTAAAAAAAATGAGAAAACCACTGGATTTTTTTTTAGATTAACACCAGATCATTGTATCGATGTTAAGGGGCTAAGGACACCATTGGTTTTACTACAAAGAAAAATTATGTTATTGCATAAAAAACCCTTCTTCGCCAAGATCTTTAGTACTGAGACATGTTATGGCGATTTTTTTTTTTTTAATGATTTCTTTCTAATGATCATTATGATTATATTTGTTAGGTATGGAGTTTAATAAATATCGCGAGATAGTTAGGACGATAAGCACAAAGTAAAAATGCTTGATTTGTGATGCAGTTAAACTTATTTCTCCCCTGCCGTCTTGGTTCCATAAATTTAAGCATTATATGATAAAGACTTCAGGGCCAGGGGAAAGAGAATGGATTATCGGGTACCGAGATGGACGAGGGGGTTGACGCATTAGGAAATAAGCGTAGCACCCAAAACATATTAGAGATAACCCGAAGATGGCCCGTTCAAAACCTGGGCCAGGGGACGTGTAATATAACTCGGCATTAATCACACCACCAAAATGTTGTCTACCATCTGTTTTTTTAATCTATTTGCGATCAGAATGACTCATAAAGCAGAGTTATATCAAGTCCAAGGTCTAATACTGTGAAACAATTGTATGACAAATCGAGAATACATTTGGAGCTCCGCTTTGATGACGGACTAGATTTTTGTAGGTTGAGTAATCTTCGTATCTTTAGCAGAGAAGTCAACGAAGATAACAGCATTATTACCAGTCAATCTTTTTTGTAAAGATCATTAACAAAAGATATCTTCGAACACAGGATATATTATCTAGCGATATGGCTTGCCAAATATTATCTACTTAGATGATGCCAGTTAATGATGTTCTTATTACATTTTCAGATGTAATGCTTAAAATTAGGGAATATATGTCATAATTTATGATAATAATGAAGGCCTAACTAACCCAAAAGTTCGATGCCGACACGACAACTCACTCCCTGCACATCTCTATCCACCGAACGACATCCAGACCCAACTTCGCCAGATCTACCTTCACGCGATCCTTCCACTTCCGTCTCGGCCAACCCATCGGGCGTTTCCCAGTCAGCCTCGTGCTTATTAGTCTTTTAGGAATTCGCTCACAACCGAGTTTAGAAATGTTACATGCCAATTTTATTCGCCTTCCTGCAATCACCTCCATTATATTTACCGGATACAATTCACTCAGTTCGGCGTTGTGTAAACGTTTAAAGTCTCCGCTTGGTTTCTAGTCCAAGTTCGGGGTTTCCCGGGCCAGGGGAGAGGGTGGGGGATTGATGCGGAGTATAATTAAGTTTTCCCCTGGCTCCGGGTTTTGAACTTGCTGTCTTCGTATTTCCTAACGCGTTTGCCCACTCGGCCATCCTACTACAATTGTATTTAGGTCTATAGTTTCCGCATCCTCATCAAGCAAAACCAAATCATCGGCATATCCGAGCAGGATATATTTCCTCCCAGATTCGAACCCTTTCCTTATAAACTCCCTAATGGCATATTCCAATTATTATTAGAAAGAAATTTAATTAAAAAACCTTTTACACCCTTAGGGCATATTATATTATACGCTATTATACCGAACTCTAATCTGAAAACGATGAAGTAATGGTAAATTATGACACTAAGAGTTCATCAGATTTTGTAATTGAATTTCTTTCTATTTGAGAGTTTATTCTTAATTAGCTTATAACCACTCTCGAAATAACAAATTTCATGAAATATAATTATTTTTAAGATGTGATATAATTCAGCATGGCCTAATACCAAATGATGGGCAAGAAAAAATAGGTTGGGAAACGCTGGGCCATAACATACATATTATAATCAAGGCTTTACAGGTTTGCAGGTCAACGCGCCGTGCATTTTCCAGTTCTGACAGGTTGGCCTGAACGTGTATGATCGGCACAGGAAAATGGATTATTAGGAATAAATAAAATATTCCTTAATCCTCTAGTACTTTCGTGTCATTTTAAATCTCCTGGAATGACAAAAAAATTCATATCAATTCATTTATAATGTATAATGGTGGTGGTCACAGGGGTCATGACCACCCTCCAAATATTTTAGACATTCAGTTTTTTTTTACTTTCACTTACCTTTATAAGAAAATATACAGTAAGTAGAAGTATTGCGATCGTGAAAAATTTCGACTTCCGGTTTTCAACGGAAATACACGTTTTAGGGCCCCCTGAGTCCGAATAACCAAGTCCCGCGAAATGGTGTGTGTGTGTGTGTGTGTGTGTGTGTGTGTGTGTGTGTGTGTGTGTGTGTGTGTGTGTGTGTGAACAGACTAGCTCAAAAACTATAAACCGTGAGAACCTGAAATTAGGTATTTAGTGTAGGTATATGCCCGCGATGTGACAGCAAAAATTTCATCAAAATTGCTCAAAGGGGGGAAGGTACTTTATTTAATAACTTTTGAAGTTTTTTTCGATTTTCTCAAAAACGGCTCTAACGATTTTGGTTAAACTGAGTATTTGATGAATTAATATGCCCGAGATATGACAGTAAAAATTTCATCAAAATTGATTAACCGGAGGGGGAACTTTACTTAATAAATTTTGTATCATTTTCACGTGTTTTTTTTATTTACTCAAAAACGGCTTTAACGATTTTGATCAAGCTGGGTATTTGGTGTATGTATATTCCAAAGATGTGATAGCCAACATTTCATGAAAATTGATCAACCGGAGGGGGGACTTAACTTAATAAATTTTGTATCATTTTCACATTTTTTTTTTACTCAAAAACGGCTGTAACGATTTTGATCAAACTGGGTATTTGATGTATGTATATGCCAAAGATGTGATAGCCAACATTTCATCGAAATTGGTCAAACGGAGGGGCACTTTATTTCATAACTTTTTTCCAATTTTTACCTTTTTTTTCGATTATCTTAAAAACGGCTTTAACGATTTTCATCAAATTTGTCATGTATAATGAAAATTAGGTGTTCTTTAATATCAGGTAAGCTTTATCATTATTAAAATGTTCTCAGGGGGCTTAAATGAGGTAGGGGCCTTTTTTGTTTGTTTGTTTTTTGTTTCCTATAAAGTACCTTTGTTTTTGTTTATATAGAGAAATTAACAGTCTCTCGTTACGCCTAAAAATAAGAAATGGCTAAATATGAGATATGATAAAAATCAAGTAAAAATATAAAGGAGAAAAAAAGAAAAATATTCATTCAACTCATAAAACACGTTGAGCCCACGCATGCGGAGTAGTTGAGTCCCCCCTCCGGTTGTTCAATTTTAATGAAATGTTGGCTATCACATCTTTGGCTTATACATACATCAAATACCTAGTTTGATCAAAATATTTAAAGCCGTTTTTGAGTAAATAAAAAAAAAACACGTGAAAATGATACAAAATTTATTAAGTAAAGTTCCCCCTCCGGTTAATCAATTTGGATGAAATTTTTACAGTCATATCTCGGGCATATTAATACATTAAATACTCAGTTTAATCAAAATCGTTAGAGCCGTTTTTGAGAAAATCGAAAAAAAACGTAAAAAGTTATTAAATAAAGTACCCCCTCCCTTTGAGCAATTTTGATGAAATTTTTGCTGTCACATCGCGGGCATATACCTACACTAAATATCCAATTTCAGGTTCGCACGGTTTATAGTTTTTGAGCTAGTCTGTTCACACACACACACTCACTCACACACACACACACACACACACACACACAAACACACACAACACACACACACACACACATACACACACAGACCATTTCTCGGGACTTAGTTATTTGGACTCAGGGGGCCCCAAAACGTGTATTTCCGTTAAAAACCGGAAGTCGAAATTTTTCACGATCGCAATGCTTCCACTTACTATATATTTCATATACAGGTAAGTGAAAGTAAAAATGAACATGATACTAACTAATTATCTTTGTACTCATCAAAAAAAACATTTTATAAAAAAAATTAAACCGACTTCGAAACCTAGGAACCAGTAAAACTTAATTCACTGAAAAGTATGAAATAATTACCTTCTGATTTTTATGAATACACAGCAAAATTGAAAATGGTATAAAAAGTGGAAAAATGTAATAAGAGGAATAATTTTATTTTGATTTGTACAAATACACACTAATTGTTAATGAAAATTATTAAATTAAAATATTAAATACTATGTTCAGTAAAACACAATCTTTTCGGGGGCGGCGCAAAATAGAAATGACATGTTACGTCATGACGTCATGAAAAGATTTTCATAATGCCTAGTGTTAAAAATTTTAAATTTTGCGCTGCCTCCGAAAAGATTATGTTTTACAGAACATAGTATTTAATATTTTAATTTAATAATTTTCATTAACAATTAGTGTGTATTTGTACAAATCAAAATAAAATTATTCCTCTTATTACATTTTTCCACTTTTTATACCATTTTCAATTTTGCTGTGTATTCATAAAAATCAGAAGGTAATTATTTCATACTTTTCAGTGAATTTAGTTTTACTGGTTCCTAGGTTTCGAAGTCGGTTTAATTTTTTTTATAAAATGTTTTTTATTTCATACTTTTTAATTGGATAAGATAAAAAAGTAGAAAACGGTACGTTGGTTTAAAAAAAAATTTCGAAATCTTTTTACGCTCTACCACATTCGTCTTTCCCGGGCCTTTTTATTATTATACATTATTACAATAAGATGTTACAAATAGTCTCAGATAGACATATAGTATGCTGTGTATTAGCAACCCAATGTAGTTGGGTAGCATCTCTTTTATGATGAATAAAATGTTTTTTATTTCATACTTTTTAGTTGGATAAGATAAAAAAGTAGAAAACGGTACGTTGGTTTAAAAAAAAATTTCGAAATCTTTTTTCGCTCTACCACATTTGTCTTTCCCGGGCCTTTTTATTATTATACATTATTACAATAAGATGTTACAAATAGTCTCAGATAGACATATAGTATGCTGTGTATTAGCAACCCAATGTAGTTGGGTAGCATCTCTTTTATGATGAATAAAATGTTTTTCTCTATATTTAAACAGTCACCTTTTTAATTTTATGAATACACATAAAAGTGGGAAAGCAGTGCGTTTATTATACAATTTTCAACATACTACGTTTTATGATTAAAAAGGGATTTTATTTTTTTATAGATCAATGTTCCATTGGGAAGGGAACTCATAAAATGTTTATCCACAATGACAATATTTTTCCTTTGCTAAATATTGTCGTCAGTACTTGTCATTTACATACATCATCGGTTTTCCGAGATGTGTTGAGTTAAATATACATAAATAAATAAATCCGGGCATTCCAAGATGAAGTCACTGAACAGTCGAGATTTTGGCGGGTTTTGGACAAGATATCGTTAATGGAGAATCGATGAGGATGGCAATATGACCTCTATTACTCGTAAATTGGAAAGTAACTTTGGAATTATGATTGCTTGAATATTCTTTTGAGAACTATGGCGATATTATGCACTACTCCGGTAGGGACCGTTAATATTGCTTTATTTAAATCGATCGCTGGAAATGTAGTGATTAAACACAATCATTGGATAGACGTCCCAACAAAAAAGGGGCAGCCATAAAATTGATCGATATCAAAAAGACTGCCCCGCTAGGATTATGTTCGTAATTCCTTTCGATGAATTTTTGACTAAATTTATTACCGAACTGCTATGAATTATATCCTTCGTAATAAAATATTATTCAGAAAATAAATTGCTAAACACTGTTACTTCAATTCTAGTGGCGTAGCATTTATGATATCAATCATTTTCATGGATGCCAAATTTTTGCTGAGGGGACTTTCATACAATGAGGTTGTTTTCTGGGAGATATCAAGTTTTATTTTACTGATGCAGCACTTTTTATTGATGGATGAACATCCGCAAAAGCCTCAGTAGTTACAGAAACAAAATTAAAAACCGAGCACAAGTTCTACGACAAGATATTAAACAGTGACCGAGTGTATCCGGAAGAAGACAGAGGTATATTGTTAAGTCAACTGAAAATGAACTTTTCCAGGAATTATTGTATTCCTTTTTAATGTGCTTAGCGAGTGGCTACGATTTTAAATTTAAACGAACCTTCGGGAACTTGACGAAGTCTTAAACTCTGCATTAAAAGGGTTATCAATACTCAATCTTTCTTGGAATTCCACGAATTTTGTGGTCTGATGATTATGGTGTCCAACCGTCGATTAGATCTAAATTAAGAAGGTTTACTGCTATCGATGAATATCTAGCTGTCTAATATTTATGCTAATGCTACAGAAAACGACAGCGATATTATACCTATTCTGCTGATATTTAAATCTATTGTTGGAAAATTAGTTAAGGTTATGTATAGGTTTGTTCCAACAAGCACTTAAAACACATGGATAACCAATAGATTGCTCATGTTCTCCCCCCACTCTTTTGATTCCGAATTTGATTGGTTGGTTTTCCCATTTGGTTCATCCAGCAGTAAAACAATATTGAGATTTGTTATTTATCAATTAGTTTTAATAGCTTGTTGGAGCATACCTTATGTTACATATGCCATATGTTTTTCCAATAAGTAAACATTTTGAGCGACAATTAAATAATTATTATCATGTTTTTTCCCAATAACTTCTTAAATAAATTAAGAATCCAAAAAAGGTTTCAATGGGACCACCTTGGGAAAATACTCTACAAGATGCAAAAGGTTTGGTTCCAATTGGTCCATCCATCTCTGAGTAATCGGTGAACATACATAGAAAAAAAAAAAAAAAGGCACAAAAAAAAAAAGTCACATACGTATCGAATAGAGTAACCTCCTCTTTCGTTCGAAGTCGGTTCAAAAATATAGTTATTTTTTTATTATAATATGAAAATCGTCGAATTTCTTAAATTATAGAAACAACAAACCTGAATCCATTTATAATATCTGAGGAGGTCATCTTCATGGTCGAGGAGCTTATCCGAGAGGAAATCTAATGGGAATTGGTTTCTTTCCGATCTGATTCCGCCATGTCCCTAGTGGCTCCAGGCCTATTCTGAAATGTTTCTCTAACGTCCGGAATATAATTTTTACCGTTGGCACCACGCCAATTTATCTCTCATAGACGGAGACCTCTTCAAAGGATACCGGTATTTGGACCGCTATATATTCTATCTCCGCTTGCTGTACTATTCAAACATTTCGTCCAGTCATTTTTTAATATTGGTGATTTCAGTACAGAGATATTTCGAGTAAATAAACTTATATAAATATATATGAAGATGTTTTGAATGCCATAAAAAAAATCATACATAATAATTGTGATATTTCAACTATCAGTTAGCTTTGGAAAATTAAGTATTCGAGATTGTATCGTCGCCTATTATATTAGATATTAGGTAGGTCTTCTCTGTTAAAAAATTCATTGGGTAAAGTGGGGACATTTTTTGTACTTCCTTGTGAATTCTACATTTTTCACCAAAAATCTAAAATGATTCACAATTTTTAAACCTCCACTACTAATCGTTAAGTTTGCTAAGTGGGCCATTCCACGTCAAATCATCCAGCTGAAGTTCAAAATTTTACCTCCCCCCTCAGATTTTGATAACAATTTGTAGGTATTAAGTACATCTAGAAATAAGTAAGAATGCCAAATTTTATCCAATTCCAACAAGTAGTTTGAGAATTATAGTCATTTCATAGAGAATCGGCCGATACCAAAAATATTACAGAGATTATTTTTTATCATGGAAAAAAAAATTCTTAAACACAAAAATATATATTTTTTTCGAGTTGTAAAACAATCATCGAAAAATGCCATGATCAAAAATCTCTCTTTAACTAGCCTAATAAACTATATATCAATAGAAAGAGGATGAAATTCTCTATCTAATGGTGAAGTAATATGACTGGTTTATTGTCTTATAAGGATTTTATGTCGATTTGAAACAAATATAGTAACATTTAATTAAAAAGTGGTGCAAACAAATTAATACAGCCGAAATATCCCTAAAATATCCTCATATAAAGTTATATTATTGAAAAGGACATCTAATTTCCTTTTAAATGATATAATAATATAGGTGGGCTTTTGAGCTGTAAGTGTTTTATTACAACTTGAATCTAATAAAATTAATTCAACTCAGTGTGATATGTACATTTCTGTATGGCTAAAATATCTCTCCAAGCCTAATAAACTATTATATATCGCTAAAAACAAGATGAAATTTTCTATCAAATGATGAAATAATAATAGTGGGTAATGGAGTAGTAAGAGTTATATTTCGATTTGAATGTAATATAGTGAAATTAACTTAAAAAGTGGTGCATAAAACTTTATACAGCTTAAATCTATTTCCAATTATCCTCATAGAACCGTATTTTGCTGTAAAGAACAAGTACTCACCACGTTTTCTCTATTTGACTTTTTTTTTTTTCATTGTACCTTTGCTAACGAGTTTTCATTGATTTCTAACGGTTTTTCTTGATTATTTTTTCTGTAGATTTCTTTTTTCAGGTACTTTTCTTTTTTTAATGTCCTTCTTTTTGCTTCGTTTTTTTTTTTGGGTTTTTGTTTGCAAGGTGAACAAGTTAAAATGGCCACTGCCACAAGTTTTCCATCATTTAATTTTCTTCGATAATAAGTAACTTGCAATTTGACGAAAGGTAAAACTAGAAAATTTGATGAAATGATGGATGGTGAGAATCGTGCGTTTTACAATTGGAACTGGAAGATATGGCATAAGCCGACTTGTAG
This sequence comes from Aelia acuminata, assembly GCA_911387785.2. Classification (NCBI taxonomy): domain Eukaryota; kingdom Metazoa; phylum Arthropoda; class Insecta; order Hemiptera; family Pentatomidae; genus Aelia; species Aelia acuminata. The sequence continues at coordinate 61,684,312 of OU426982.1, read as the reverse complement.
GCGGTTATTGTATTTCTATTTCTATGCACTGGTATTATTAAAATAAAATAGGGAAATATATTAGGCGTACGGCGTAACAACAATGATTGATTTGATGACGAGGTACTCGTAAATGAATTGGTAAATGTAAAATTTAGGTTAAATAAGACATCGTCGGCTAAAGTGGGGACGTCCCCACTATACCCAGCCCTTAACATCCCCACTTTAGCCGACAGGATATTTAATGAAAATAAAAATCGTAAAACGGTAATAAATATTAATAGAAACTTTAAAACAAACGTAAACAAATATGAATTAATATTAATAAATTAATATTAATAAAATATTAATGAATCCAATGAAATAATAAACGTAGCAATCAAAGAATATGTGGTTGAGTTATAGCATTTTGAAGTTAGTACTAAAATGAGAGAAAATGCACTCAAAATATATATTTAACCCTCAAATTATAACAGAACAACTTTTCACTATAGAACCTCTTGCTAAACTAACACCACAACCAAAGGAAACAAATATACCATTCAGTTGATAAGCAGCGCCAAAAGACACCGCGATCAGATCGGTACCCCACTTTACCCAACTCTCCCGTACATCAAAATAGATTTTTAAAATAGTTGATGTTAGTACTATTTAATAATAATAATAATTTTAGGGCTTCCACTCTCACCAGATATTCCAACTTAGAGGCTATAAATTTAATATGATGTTCACAGATCTTCTGGATTATTGTATTTTTTTCTTTTATTCGATACATTGGACACCATGGCCGCAGTGATTATTAAATAATTACATAAAATAATTAAATTAAAAAATTATACTTTTTTAATAATACAAACTTTTTTTTTACAATTGAAAGTCTGGAAAGTTATTTTTGTAATTTTCGTCGAAAAATACATAAGGGATTTTAATGTGATATAAGAGTGTAGATAATAATAGAACCTTATGTTAAAAAAGTCAGGAACGTTAAACTTTTTCAATATTGTGGAGCACCTCCCCTTACCCGGGCTTTAAAATAGATAATATTCTTAATAAATATAACGTCATGATATACATAAGTAGAACATTAGACCGGCTGAACATGAAGTGGTTGAATTTGACTTGAAAAAGGTTGAATTTAGTTTGGAAATGCTGTATATGGGTGATTCTCAAACTACGGGCAATTTTTACATTTTATTTTCGAACTTTTTTAGTGTGGTTAAAAAAAAAAAAAAAAAAATGTACATGTATTTGGACCCATCCAAAGCAAATATAGCATAATAGCAGTTCATGATCATTGCCTCGGGAACGAATCAGTTACCTACGTCAATGAATAATTGTAAAAGTGCCTTAAATGCATTTATTGTTTAGTTTATTTCACATTTAATGGAGAATCGGATGATACCATAAGGATTTTCATAATAATTTTTCATTACGGGAAAAAAATTCTGAAACATAAAATCATATTTATATATTTTAAAAGGCATCGAAAAATAATTTAAGCAAAAAACTGTCCCCGATTTACCTAATCAATATATGGGTGATTCTCAGATTATGGGCAATTTTCATAAAAACATTTACGGCACAATTTATGTCATTACCGAGCTAATTTTCGGGCGTGGGAATGACAGGAGTTTTCCACTTGGTAATGACATTTCCACGTATTTTATTCGGCCAAAACCGCTGTGTTACTAATTGAGATTATTCCTTTTGCCAACTGATTTAGACAAACGATAGTCAAACAAATATGACATAAAGAATGAAATAACTTGAAAAGAAAGCGTGTTAATACATGCCGTGGTAATGACAGCAATAAAAGTACGTGACTTTTTTTCCCAACTGAAGTCGGTTAATCCACAGGTGGTTTTCCTTAAACTCCATGGTGATCACTATACTCAAAAGAAATTTCCCCACTGTTCCTCCTTTTTCAAGGCTTTATCTCTGCCGTTTTGTTTTGTGAGTGGTAATGACGTCAAAGTGAAGGGACAAAGTTTCGAAACTACTTAAACATACTTACAGTTAACTAAAATTAACAAAAAATATAATTCAGAATGCTCCAGTTATTCTTTATGAGTGGAAATAAATTTCACTACCATTAAACGTAGGTTTCAAAAGAAAAAAATTCATATTTACTACAAAATCGAGAGTGGGAAAGTGCGTGGTAATGACATTTTGTAGGTTAAGTAATTATAAAATCATATTAATCATCAATATTTTCATTTTTAATATTTTATTATGAAGAAATATACCTTCACCGTATAGCAATGTAAAAAAAATCAGGTTAGGCTTAACCATTTCAGTAAAAGTTGTAATGGACTAAAACTTGCCCCTTAAATGAGAATCACCCATATAGCCATTGCAATATTTTCTACTATCAATTATATTCCACTGCAAATATTTATGGTTTTAGTAACAGTTCATTATTTTGTTGATTTTTTAATGTAAATATATTATACCAATTTTGAACCCCAAACTTCTTGACTCTTGTCCCTAACACAGGTTATCTTTTTACTTTCACTTACCTATATATGAAATATATAGTAAGTGGAAGTATTGCGTTCGTGAAAAATTTCTACTTCCGGTTTTCAACGGAAATACACGTTTTGGAGTCCCCTGAGTACAAATGACCAAGTCCCGCGAAATGGTCTGTGTGTGCGCTGAAAACGATGAAGTATTGGTAAATTATGACACTAAGAGTTCATCAGATTTTGTAATTGAATTTCTTTCTATTTGAGAGTTTATTCTTAATTAGCTTATAACCACTCTCGAAATAACAAATTTCATGGAATATAATTATTTTTAAGATGTGATATAATTCAGCATGGCCTAATACCAAATGATGGGCAAGAAAAAATAGGTTGAGAAACGCTGGGCCATAACATACATATTATAATCAAGGCTTTACAGGTTTGCAGGTCAACCCGCCGTGCATTTTCCATTTCTGAGAGGTTGGCCTGAACGTGTATGATCGGCACAGAAAAATGGATTATTAGGAATAAATAAAATATTCCTTAATCCTCTAGTACTTTCGTGTCATTTTAAATCTCCTGGAATGACAAAAAAATTCATATCAATTCATTTATAATGTATAATGTATAAGGGTGGTGTGTGTGCGTGCGTGCGTGTGTGTGTGTGTGTGTGAACAGACTAGCTCAAAAACTAAAAACCTAGCGAATCTGAAATAGAGTATTTAGTGTAAGTATATGCCCGCGATGTGACAGCAAAAATTTCATCAAAATTGCTCAAAGGGGGAAGGTACTTTATTTAATAACTTTTTACGTTTTTTTCGATTATCTCAAAAACGGCTCTAACGCTTTTGATTAAACTGAGTATTTGATGTATTGATATGCCGAGATAAGAATGTAAAAATTTCATCAAAATTGATTAACCGGAGGGGGGACTTTACTTAATAAATTTTGTATCATTTTCACGTGTTTTTTTTATTTACTCAAAATTGGCTTTAACGATTTTGATCAAACTGGGTATTTAATGTATGTATATGCCAAAGATGTGATAGCCGGCATTTCATCAAAATTGGTCAAACTGAGGGGGCACTTTATTTCATAACTTTTTTTGCAATGCTTACCTTTTTTCGTTTATCTCAAAAACGGCTTTAACGATTTTCATCAAATTCGTCATGTTTAATGAAAATTAGGTGTTCTTTAATATCAGGTAAGCTTTATCATTATTAAAATGTTCGGAGGGGGCTTTTTTTTGGGGGGCCTTTTTTGTTTGTTTGTATTTTGTTTCCTATAAAGTACCTTTGTTTTTGTTTACATGGAGAAATTAACTGTCTCTCGTTACGCCTAAAAATAAGAAATGGCTAAATATGAGATATGATAAAAATAAAGAAAACATAAAGAGGAGAAAAAAGAAAAATATTCAGTCAACTCATAAAACTCGTTGAGCCCTAGCATGCGGAGTACGCCTTTAATGATAGACCATTGTTCATAATTAAAGCCGTTCTGTTCATTTGAGAAGTGGCAATTAACAAAACGCATTAATTTATAATCTAAGTAAGTTGGTAAGTGAAAGTTGAGTGTTGCGAGCACGCACCAGATTTTTACTTTATTTGTTTGCTTTGTTTTTGTGCTAAATTTTTTTTTTTTTTTTTAATTTAACCTGTGTTACCTCTAATAAATGTTTGCAAAGAAAAAACAATTTTCCTTCAGTTGCCACCGTGATTTTTTTCTGACGTTTTATATTTTATTGATTCATGTTTATGTTTGTGTATTCGTAATTATATACAAACATAAACATGGACGAATAATTTAATATAATATAATATAAAATAAGTCAGAAAAAGAAAATCGAGGTGTTACGGCAGGAAAATTTGGCATTGAATTGTTTTATTATTGTTAAATTTGTTGTTAATTGTTTTTTCTTAGCAAATATTATATTTCCATTGTGCTGTTGATGAGGTGACACTGGTTGATTATTAATGTACTATAATTGAATTAAAATTTAAGTTCAAAAATAAGTTTAGTTTTTTTTTTTACTTTTTTTGAAATTTTATATTGTAAATATTCTAAAATAAAAATGTTAGTTGAAAATTGTGGTGGTCCCACATTTTTACACGGCAGTGTATTTTGGTCGTAAAAATTCTGAAAACATTGAATTTCTGTCTCTAGCTGTTTAATGTGAAATTTGTTGGAGAAGTGGAGAAATACCCTCAATTGTACAACTATAGATTGAAGGAATATTCCAAGAGGCAGTTCTCTTGCAGCAACGAATAGCCGTTTATGAAAATTGCGTTCAATATAAGGATGAACCCATAATCTTCGTTTATTCCTTTTCATTTGCCGGTACCATAAAAACATTACAAAGTCCTCCTCATCACTTTAACTTGAACTGCTCATTGTAAGTTTATACAAATTAAACTAAAAATGCAAAAATACCATATATTATTAATGTCGATTAGAAATATACAAACATTCACAGATCGAAATAGCCATTTTGATTGATATTTAAGAAAAAAAAGGTCAACGAATGCACTGAGTACGTTCCTGGTTGGAAGATGCGAATAAACTAATCGACTTGTGTGCGGTGGACAACCGCATGTGCCGCAGGTTTCCTACATGACGAGCACGACGTGCGAACCTCTCGACTCGTCTTCGATCGACCCGTGTGCGTATGGCCTAAGTTGGTAAGTGAAAGTTGTGTGTTGCGCGCATGCACCAGATTTTTTAGGATAGGTCAGAACATTTGTTAATGGTAAATTAATAAAAAAATAATTTTTATGATTCAATGTAAAAAGCATTAACGTTATTTTATCGAGTGATAATATTTTATGGGTTGATATGGAATACTTTGTAGTATGAAATGCCTCTAAAAGTTTATACGTATAAAAGTTCTTTGATTTGCTTTCCTCGAAATTCAAATCAAAGAACTTTTATATATTAAACTGGTTAAATGGAAAGTTTTAGAAGAACCTGTGCTACGATATCTGTTCAAGTTATTCAGTAATCCGCATTTGTTCAACCTTGTGATGTTTAATTCACTTTTCTAGACCAGATCAGTTTTGCTGAAAGTGGTTTTTGTGGCATCACAAAAATACCCCGCATTCCACTCACTTTTTACGTTTTAGACATCGAGTGAAACATTTTGTTACGTGTTTGTATTTCCGTTGTCAAATCCATATGACGGTCTTAATAGAGTCAATTACTTCCATTAATGCAATGTTGATGAACTTTTTGAAGATCAGGTCTGCGGGCTGGGCGCAGATGGCATTGATTTTATAAAATTTCTGAATTTCGAGAACAGTGGCAATATTACCGCCTCAATAATCTAGTGTTTTAAATTCATCAAATTTTTATCTACTTACTATAAATTATTCCCTGTTCTGTTCAGTTCCTCAGGTGCGCCGGTCTAATCAGAACATTAACTTGGCACCCTTACCTGGCGGGAAATAAGCATACCCCATTAAATCATTGCAACTTATTGTAAGGTTTATGGTTACAATGACATTGCTCATTCATTTTCTTGATAATTACAATACTTATTGCTGAAGCATAAGTAACATTGAGGTAAAACATCATAATAGAAAATGAATTACCCACTCACTTAACAGTTGACACATTCACATTTGTTTCCAGGAATTAATTTATTATTTTGTTTAAGTAAAAACTCAATAGCAATTATATGATACACACTTAAAAAGTCTACAATTAATTTGATGATTTGCCAAATTACAAATACAAAAGTAACTGGAAACTCTAAACTTCACATATGACTTCTCTCAAAGTAATATGAAGATTCCAACTTACATTTATATTTGATAAAGCAATAACTAAGGCCATCATGGCAGGGAGTGTTAAAGCAGTACCCAATCCGCGAATAGTTACAAATTTAAAAATACAAGACACAAATTATAAACTGTTAAACCAACCTTTAAAATCAACAATCACTTAAAAATCAAATGAGTGATTGATGTACTTCGATTTTCCACATTGTTACGATTTACCACGATTTCTGCATGTTGGGCTATCATCTACTGAAAAACAGGTATCTTTTTAAAAGTTAAAAGATTGTGCGTTTAGTTATATAAATATTCAAACAATTTATTATATGAAGGGGTTATAGTCAGAGTGGTGTAAGTCACATTGCCAACAGTTCTGATTTAAGTCTGAAAATACAATCTAGAAGGAGTAAACTGTTGAAAGAAAAGGTGAATTGGGTCAGAAATAAAATCACAAGAAGTCACTGAGATTTGATTAAATTTTTCTTTCAACAGCTTAGGTCTACTAGATATTATTTTCAGACTTAAATCAGAACTGTTGGCAATGTGACTTACACCACTCTGACTATAACCCCTTCATATATACATAGTCAATGTAATTTTAGAAAAATGTATATTTGTTAGCTAATGTTAAGGTGAAGAAGTTTTTTAAAACCGAGTTTTTATCGTATATCAAAATATTTTTATTGTTACGGACCTCTTATCATAACATGGGCGGATCCAGCCGATCGTAAAGGGGGGGGCTGCAACCCCACAGCCCTTCATTTGAATCTGCTAATCAGCTTTTTACCTTTATGTTCCTTTCCCACAACTAAAATTTTACTTGTTCTGCATATTATTCGTTCTTTAACTTGCTTCCTTACATTAAGGAAAGTCAAATTCTATCTTTAAATGACGAAAATTTTTCCAATGGGAGGGGCTCCAGCCCCCACAGCCCCCCCCCCTGGATCCACCAATGTATCAATAGGAACTTAATAGGCTGAATTGAGCTCACCAAAAGAGATAAGAAACAGCCAATGCTGTTAACAGTGTACAATAATAGTTGATATCCCCGGAAGTAGACCAGCCTAGCTCCCCGTAACTTCCTTTGATTACATTGAGACTTATCGATTGCCTCCACCCTTCCAGTCTCCATCCTGGCGGCGGTTGTCCACTAAATTAAATCCAAGCACTTAACTTCTAAATCTAGAACCATTAACATTAAGTTTATGCTTGTATCGTTACAATGCTAAAATAAAGAAGTTTATAAAAGAGATAGGGAAAACGAATACCTAGAGTAGTTTATTCAAATTATTATGAATTCATTTTTTTTTTATTATTTATTTATTTAATAACACTTAAGTAATCGTTACCGCGGTCCTAATTACTCTTGAAAATTTCTCAGTTGGCTATAAAACCTATAAAACTACTGATTCCAGTGCCTTCCAGGAACTGTGGGCCAAGCCTAAATATAAATCAAGCTCTCTAAAACCAGCGTTATAGTTGTCAGTCCAAGGTGAATTTCTCTGAGGTGTTATTACCCCGTGCGAGTTCAATGTGCCCTGTTTTCCTTTTTTACTTTCACTAAACTATATATATTTATTTATCCCACTAAACCGTACTCTAAATACCGTACCGTAACGGATTTTGCAACAGTTGTATGATAGGCATGCCTGCAAAACATACCATTGCTGCAAGCATATCAATTTACACTTTCCACCGCACTGCTCTCTTGCGTTTTTTTCATCAGCCTCTCCCGTCCTCTTCTTCACCTCCTATGTTTGGCAGTCTCCCTGGATCCCCTTCTTTCGACCAAAGGTAAAGTGGGTTAGGCCCACCGATTTCTACGACCCACATACAAAATTTTTGTGAAAGGCGGATAGTTTTCTCTGGTCATCGACTGAGGTAGGCTCTCCGCTCTCTGATGGTTTAATTAACTTTGTTTTTAATAACTTTTCGCACTTTTTTAACTTGCGGTTTTATATTAAATACTTCATCTTTCTTAAGTTCTTCATCTGATTCTATTTCTGATTCTTCGGAACTTAGTTTCCTTTTTTCATTACCAACAAGTAGTTGGTAAGGAACAATGTCAGTTTCAACATTGAAATTTTCTAAAAATGGGCAAGGTAGATTCATGAGATGAAGAACCTGTGTATAAAATTTAGGAACTGTGGTTAAAGCCTTAGCAATATTTTACAAAACTTGCAATGTTGGAGGAGGATTCTTCTTCTTCTTCTTTCTTGGCGCTACAACTCTTGTAGAGTCAAGGCCTCCTGTAACATGGTCCGCCAGCGCTCCCTGTCGGTAGCCGCCGCTCTCCAATTGCGGATCCCCATGATGGATCTGGCATCCGCTGTCACTCCATCCATCCATCGGAGCCTAGGTCTTCCAACTCTTCTGGTCCCATGAATCGTCTCCTCCAGGACCTTTCTAGGAATCTGATCCTGGGACATTCTCATTACGTGGCCTGCCCATCGAAGCCGTCCCACTTTTATGATCTTTACAACATCTGGGCTCTTGTAGAGTCCGGTTAGCTCAGCATTTGTTGGAGGAGGATTGCTTTTAACAAAACAAGTCAATTTCTATTAAAAGTAAGTTGGTACGTGAAAGTTGTGTGTTGCGCATCGCACCAGATATTTTTCTAAATGTTTAATGTTTGTGACAATCTCACAACAAAGTATGGGCACGGAACTATGCAAAAAATAAAATAAAAAGGGTGATTCATACGTGTCCGTAGGATATCGTATTGGAGGCGGGCAGGCTGATAAAATCAGGGGAGGTGTTCTGACTATGTAAATATATTATAATAAAAAAAAAAAATTAAGGTAAAGAACAAATCATGTGCAAAAAAGATGAATTTCAGTTGTGGGAAAGGAACATATGGGTAAAAAGCTGATTGATAGATCCAGTGGAAGGGCTTAGGGGTCTGCAGTCTCCCCCTTTCCAACCGGCTGGATTCCAACCGCCATGATTACGAATAATTTAACATTTACCGATTTTATTAGAATGAGGGTGCATTATTATGTTTCCAGAGAGGTAGAATTTAAAAAAATATCGATTTTTAATTTCCAGGAATGTTAGAACAAAAATAAAAATCTGGTGTGCGCGCAATACAAAACTTTCACTTACGAACTTACTTATAGGCGAGCGCAAGCGACGGTGCTGCTTCTTTGAGGAACTAGAAGGAACTAGAGAAACGGGGATAGAAGCCGTGCGATTACCTGGGATTCATAGGTTTTTTTGCCGTTTTTAATTTATTTTTCCATAATTAAAACCCGATTGAGCTTGCCCGATAAAATTATTGGAAAAAGGTCTAATAGGTATTGCTCGGTCCCTCAGTGTTCTTCAAAAATATCTAAAGATGTGTCATTCCATTTGTTTCCAAAAAATAAAAAGCTTCTTAAAGAGTGGATTGTAAAATTAAGAATAGATAAGCCTGTTTCGAAAAATATGACGATATTTAGTCTTCATTTTAAAGAAAGTGACTATGTTTATCCAGGTAAATATTAGTATTTGACATTTTATTATTCCAAAATGTTGGTTTTAAGCAAATAACATTGGGACCATGGTGTCATATTTGTTTTTCTTTTTTAATGTTCCCCATTTTTGTCTTACATCCGTTGTGCTTAATTGTTCCAAGTTTTCAATGCGAAGCCTGAAAGTTTTGACAAATAAATAAATAATATGACAAAGAATCTAAGCTGTCATAACAATGATTGTATGAATAGGTAATTAATGTTATTACTAACCGAAAAATGTAGAGTAAAGTTACAATGATGTGTTTGCATTTACCAGAACTACCAGCTTTACACTTACAATGACAAGAAAATTGCTTATTATTATTAATAAATTTGATTTCCACTTTTATTTGATGGGGCAGTCCTTTAAAATTGCTAGTTTGAAGGCACAAGGCTTGTAAAATAACTGTTTTTTTACTTCTCCACATGTTATTATGTGGTTTGCATCAAGAATAGCCTGCCCTTCAATTAATGGTCTCTTAAAATTACCAACTATCTCTATTACATCAACTAAGTCTATCCCCGTTCTTTCCGACATTTTGAAAATGCTACTAGCGCACCCTATAGTCGATTGCGCCCGCCTATATTAGAAATTTATGTAATTCGATATGTAAACACCATTCCTCAACTTCATACATTTTCCCTCATTTATAGGCTTATACATATTTGTATATCTCCATAAGTTATTGAGTGTTTGTATTGCAGAATTTGAAAGTTCTCAGTACTTTTTGATTCATTATTGCTTATTTTATTTTTTTTAAGAGACCAAATTTCATCAACAGCCAACTTATTTTACTATTGCTTGTTTTTTTACTGCGAGTAGCTTTTTGTAAATATACCGTGAAGGTGAATGGATAGGTGTATTTACGTCTCGTAGTAAAGTTTGTCTCTTATGCCTTTCTTAAAACCGAGAACGATTACTGTTCCTCTAAAATCACTTTATATTGCATTCACAAATCTATTTAATAGAAACCAAAGTTTCTAAACTAAAATATAATTAATTAAAGATTAACTTAAACCATATTTTTTCACACCTTAAATGCTTTAAGTAATTTGAGCATCACGTATTTACTCTCTAAAGTAAAATAAAAATTTTTATTGTTAAATGAAAGTTTTTATTTTCATCAGTGATGATATGGGATATAAAATTTTGGCTTTTACATCGCGTGCATATACATAAATCAAATACCCAGTTTGGTCAAAGTAGTTACAGCGGTTTTTGAGAAGAAAAAAAACAACATGAAAATGAGACAAAATTAATCACATAGTGCTGCCTCTTTTTGACCAATTTTGATGAAATTTTTGCTGTCACATCACAGGCTTATACAAAGACCAAATACTCAATTTCAGGTTCATACGGTTTATCGATTTTGAGCTAGTCTGTTCTCACACACACACAAATTTTGCGGGACTTGGTTATTTGGACTCAAGGAAATTGGTTATTTGGAATAGGGATTCCAATAAGAGTGTTTCCGTTGAAAACCGGAAGTCGAAATTATTCACGAGCGCAATACTTTGTCTTATAAATGGTACTTAATTAATATTTGTGATTTTTTTTTACCTTTGTTTGTTTACCTCTACCTTATAAAGGTTATGTAATTAGGTTATTAAAGTAAGTAGAGCAATTTTTTACTACCAAAACATAATACTAATGATTATGAAAATGGGGTAAGTATTTGCCTCATGCCAATATCAGTGTTTCAAAACTTATGCAAGCTCTGGAGTGTTAATAAATGAAAAATTAAAATTAAGAGTACCAAATTAAAGTATTTCATTTTCTCAGTGTTATTCAGATTCTTGATTTACCTCATCTTGATAGAAAAAAATGATAATATAATAGCTATAAAATAAGATGATTGTATCATATCATAAATTTGGTAAGAATTTTTATGTTAAATTTTCAGAGTTTTGAACCACAGGCTGTTGACAAGAAAGAATATGGTAAATTCTATGAAGGAGATTCTTATATAGTCCTACAGGTAAATACATTTTATTTTATATAAACATTTGTCTCATTTGTTTATTTTTCTGTTTTATTCATTTATCTGTCGTTCTGTTATTTTATAGACCAAAGAAGATAAATCCAAAAAAGGAACTTTTATGTGGGACATTTATTTCTGGCTTGGTTCTAAAACATCACAGGTAATTATTGTTTATTATCCTTTCTGATAGCCTTAGTTATAACACATTAATTTTTGAATTATTGGAAAAATATTTATTTTTACTTTAAGCCCAAAAAATTATTATGTTAATAATGTATAAAATTGTTGCATTATTTTAGCAAATTTACTCCAGAAATCAGATGGTTATGTTTGAGACATGGACATGCAATCTCATATTTGAAGGCTCTAATTTTGGTTGATTCTGATGAAATGATATTTCTTTAATAACTTGGAAACTGACCTTTTAATTACATTTTTACTTGAAATCATAAACTATTCTAGATCATGAATTATTGATGGAATGGAAATTATTTCTAATATTTACCCTGACGTATTTTTATGTTTTGGTACTTAATAATTATTTGGTACTATGATGGGGTATCTAATTACTCATTAAACTTAAAATACAATTTTATTTTATTTTATTAATTAATTAGGAGTGTAAAATTAAATATTATATAAAATATAATAAAATTATAATATTTCAAATATAAGATTCATGAAATATTTTTGTCACATTTTAGGATGAATCTGGAGCTGCTGCAATATTATCTGTAGAACTGGATGATTCTCTTGGAGGAGGGCCTGTGCAACATAGGGAGGTCCAAGAACATGAATCACAGCAGTTTCTCAGTCTCTTCAAACCAGGTTTGTCTCAAAAACAAAATTTATGTTATCATTTTTAATTTTAATCTTTATATCTTTACTTAAATAAGTTTTTAATATACACTCCCTGTCAAAAGTATCTCAACACCTAAGAATTTCTGCTATTTAAAATAAAATGGAGAGTGTCTTTCATAATTCCATTACAGGGTGAAGTATGATAAGCATCAGGATTATCTAGGAATCTTATGAAAGGTTTAAGGACTTAGAAGGCCTTTTTTCAGTGATAATTCACACATTTCATTCAGTGCTTAGATGTATTTCATTGTTTGACAGTTAGTACGATAGTATTGTGAATAATTTTGGTCTAGTGACTGTATCCAGACATTAAAATGAATAGACCTTTGCAAATCTCAGTCCAGAGGAATCCATTTGTATGGTCATTGTAGCAGAGGAGGACACCTTTCTGTTTGTCAGATAGAAATTTCCATTATTCTACAGTCATCAGATACATCGGGGACAGGGAGACAGGAAGACATTCAAGGAAGCCAACCGGAGGAAAACCAAGGGCCACCAGCGCCATCGACGACCACTTTCTGTAGGTTTAATAACTCCGGAGATGGGTTTTTTTTTTTTTTTTTTTTTTTTTTTTTTTTTTTTTTTTTTTTTTTTATTTTTTTTTTTTTTGCAAAATAAAATAAAAAAAAAAAAAATAACTCCGGAGACGGGAATGGAAGAATCCAGAGCTCCAAAATCTACTCCTTCAGAGGCTTAACTTCAGCATATCAAGGCGAACTGTTAGGAGGAGGCTTAATGAAGTTGGCCTTACCTCAAGAAGGCTCGCAACTTGCCTGCGGCCAACCACTCAACATCGTGTAGCAAGGCTTGCAGTAGCAAGAGAACATGTGAATTGGACCACGGAGGTTACTCTTCACGTACTCTTCACTGACGAAATGAGAGTCTCTCGGTAGTCCAGACAGTTCTGGCAGACTTTGGAGAAGGCCTCAGGAACGGTTCAGCCAATGCTGCATCAGTCCCCATATGCCTTATGGAGGAGTCTCTTTAATGTTCTGGGAGGCATCCCCTTGGGGAGCTGGTACAGAGCTCGTAGTGCTGACGGGCCCCAGGTATGTGGTGGAACCCATTCAAGAAGGTGTCATGACTTTCATTGGCCCAGACGCACTGTTTATATACGACAATGCAAGGTCCCACACTGTGAGCTGCATCACAGACTACCTTGATTACGCTGAAATCGAAAGACTTCAATGGCCTGCAATGAGCCCTGATTTAAATTGTATAGAGCATTTGTGGGACACACTAGTAGAGTATGGTTAAAGACCAAAATCCTGCACCCACGAGTGTGGCAGGGTTGAAAACAGCAGTTCTGGAGGAATGAGAGCAAATTCCACAGGAAGCCATTCAAGACCTCATTAGAAGTATCCCAAGGCACATGGAAGCTGTAATCAGAGCTATTGGAGGAAACATGGCGAATTAAGAACATTCTGCATACAATCTAAAGTTTATTTACTTTAATAGTTCTAATTTGATTTTAGAGTTTATTTAGTTTCTGTTTATGAAAAATACTTTTTTATTGGCCCAATTTAATTAATAAACCTTGGTTTCTTCTTCTAGTTTGTTTTTATAATTGGCCCGAAACCCTCGAAGCCAAATTTTTCAATTAAATTTGGAATATGCAGGTGTTGCGATACTTTTGACCGGGAGTTTATTTCATTTAAATATTATTAATACTAAAATGTGGATTATTTAAGGGACAAGGCAGCCATTGGCCTGTATATGGCCTGAACTTTAAAAAAGAGTACTTGCTATACTGTCTCCCAACAATATTATAATGTCGATAATGAGATTATCCTACCAATAGCTGTCCCAAAATTCTTCTTGGGAAATTAATGGACTTCATCAAGGATTATATATAGAATAGGTGAAGGCTTACAAACAAAGCTAATACAACTAATCAGAAAGATAGACTTAACTTCCCATATCCTGAAAAAGTGCTTACAGAGGTGTAGGCCTTTTTTCAGGTACCTAATACCTAAACTAGATGTATAATAGTTTAAGCTGCCACCAAGTAGAATCAGAAAAGGTAAGAGCACATGCTGCAGGTACACCTTATCTTATGCTGAAAAATATGCTCAAAACGAGATAGCAAATAGCTCAGAATGTACATGCCATATATTACCTTTTCATAGCATCTTATGAAAAATGCTAGTGCAAATAATGACACTTTTAGCTGAAAGATCACAGAAACGGAAACTGTCAATGAAAGATCATGACTTAGCTGGATAATTGACAACATTGAAAGGCATGAACGAAGATCCTAAAAGTCTTGCCTCTACACAAGGTGAAGTTTTGTTGCCTCTTAAATCCGAACTAATTTGAGATAGCCTGTGTCTGTTTCTACAGGGGCTAATGGTGATCAACTTAGGACTGGTGTTGTGACATGGAAATAAAGGGTTAGATGTTGGAGCAACATGTACATATGTTTATTTCCGTAAAAACAATAAAGAAAACATTAAGAGGCTCACCATCAATCTGAAAAAAGGAACAGAGCAGATTGATATGCAAGTAAATCAAGATAAATCACAATTATAACAGTATGCTGGTTAAGTCCTCTCAAACATGATGAGCAAAGATGGAAAATTATTTCTAAGAGTAGACGATCAATAAATAACCAATGATGAAGAATTGACTAGTTTACATAGAGGTTTCTTATCCCTTCCAAGGTATTTAAATCTCTGAAAGAGGTCTAGGAATCTTACATGAAGAGGGGGGTGGTTATGTAGTGATAAAGCCAGTTCTTATAGGTATATCAGGATCTCAACAGCTAGGTAGCAGTTGACCAAGAAAGGTGTGTCTGGAAAAGTCTGGTTTATGTTGCACAAGATATACAGGGTGTCTCAGTTTTTAATTTTCAAACTCTAAAAGGTGATTTTAGACAAAATTTTTAACAAAAACTTCATTTCATGCATGGTCTGATTCTGAATGGAAAAGAAGTTAACACATAATAATCAATTGAGTTTTTTCTTAAGGTGGTAAAGATTTTATTTAATAAGGTGTGATTGCTCAAAACCTATGGAAGATAGTTAAATGATGAGTGTAACATCATATTGATTGATTATTTCCTGTTATCCCTCAGTGGGACATAGGGCCTTTATAAAGTTTCGCCACCTATCTCGATCTGGAGCCATATCCTTGAGGGTAGCCCACATATGATTTTGGCTCCTAGCCTCTTCCAGGACAGAACTCCTCCGCGTCTTCCTCGGCCTCCCAACACGACCCTGTCCCTGAGGGTTCCATTCAAGCGCCTCCTGGACGATGCTCTCTCTCCTCCTTAATGCGTGTCCAATCCATCTCCATTTCCTTGTTCTAATTTCATCTTCTATTTTCTTTTGCTATGTTTTCCTAAGTAGCTCCTCATTGGAGATGATTCTTGGCCACCAAATTCCCAAGATATATCTTAGGCACCTATTGCGGAACCTTTGCAAACGGGCTGAGATGGATCTTGTCACTCTCCACGTCTCTGAGCCATAGAGGAGAACGGACTTTACGTTGGAATTGAATATGCGTAGCTTTGTGTGCAAACTTATTTCCTTGGCACGCAATAGAGTGCAGAGCGGGGCGAAAGCACCTTTAGCTTTTTTTATACGGCTTTCCACATCTTTGTCAGCTCCTCCATCATTCGCCACTACACTTCCAAGGTATGGGAAAGCCTCCACTTCTTCTAGTATTTGGCCTTGGATTGTTATCGGCTGCTCATTTCTGGCATTTATTTTCATAGTTTTTGTTTTATTGACATTAATTGCCAGCCCATATCCTTGTGCCACCTTTTCTAGGTCGTGCATATTTCCTTGGATATCCGAAAATCTATAGGCCATTTCACATATGTTGTCTGCATACTCAACTTCTTCTAGCCGCTTTTGAAGATCCCACTGGATTCCTCGCTGCCTTCTAGTTGCAGCTTCCCTCTTAACTTCATCCAGCACCATTATAAACAATAGAGGTGACAGCAAGCAGCCCTGTCTAACCCCCTTTGTAGTGCAGACAAACTCAGAGAGATTCCCCTCATGAGCCATGCAGCACTGGAACTCTCTATATATAGCCTGGATGAGCTTCAGAAGATTCTTTCCGGGATCTGCCACCTTTCCAGAGTTTTCCAAATCCTACCTCTGTCCACCCTGTCAAAAGCCTTCAGGAAGTCAACAAACACCAGATAGAGCGTACTCTGATATTCTCTAGACTATTCCAGAATTATCCTCATGGTATTTATTAAATCCACACAGGAACGATTCGGCCTAAAACCATGCTGCTCCCTTCTTAGATATTCTCAACCTCAGGCTGAATTCTTCTTAGCATAATCCTGGAGAGGATCTTACTAGGCACGGAGAAGAGTGTGATCCCCGTCCCCGAACCATCATATAGTAGACAAAATTTCTTTGGAAAACATTGGTTATGATTATTAAGTTCAGTCTTATAAGGGATTTCCTGGAGTTCTAATAACGCAAAGTTATAATAATAACTTAGACCAGATCTTAGGATAAATCAGAGATTTTAAATAGTATTTCCTCAGCTTACTGATAGACTACAGATTCCCTACTTTTAGGAAAACGCCTATACTAAGTAAGCATTTAATTGATGCGTTGTAGTTTATTGGTTATAGATCGGTTGAACAATCGGATCAAAAAATGCAACTTCCTTAAGAATATATAAAATTGAACTAAACTCTTTTACCCTTCCTAAGACAAATCAAATCAGAAAACAGACTATTCATATTGATTATTGAAATGATGAAAGGGCCAATAGATTTATCTTTCACTTTTAGGATATAAATTTATTAAATATTTAATTTTGTTTATTATAAAAATTTGCAATATTCAATCTTATTTTTTCAGCTGGTATCAGGTATGTTCCTGGAGGGGCTGCTTCTGGCTTTCAGCATGTTGATATCAATGCACCAGGAGAGAAGAAACTATATCAAGTTAAAGGAAAGAAAAATATAAGAGTCAAGCAGGTAATTAAATAAAAATGTTTTTTATAACAAAAAAAGACCAGTTCTTTTTCTATAAAATGAACTTTAGGTGGCTGTGGATATCAAATCTATGAATAAGGGAGACTGCTTTATCTTGGACACTGGACGTGAGATCTATGTTTATGTTGGACCAAAAGCAAAAGGAACAGAAAAAATCAAAGCAGCCAGTGCAGCCAATCAGATAAGAGACCAAGACCATGCTGGAAGAGCACACGTGACAGTTATAGGTCAGAGAAATAAATTACAGAATCAACCATTATTATTTTATAAAGGTTATTTCAGTGCTAAAATTTACTGGTTTCCATAAAATATAAAAATGTCTGTATCTCATTAATATAATACACTATCCCAATTGTTTACCATTTTAGCCATATTAGAATTTTCTGGTAATGAGATATACATAGCTAAATTCCACTTGGCTCAATTTATTCAATTCTGAGGGAATCATCTGCTCAAACTTCTCTCCTATAAAGTTAGGTAAATTTGGCATGGTGATCTATACCTCTATGAAGCAGATATTTCCTAAAATAACAAAAAAAAAATCTGGTGCGTGCGCGCAACACACAACTTTCACTTACCAACTTACTTAGATTAGAAATTGACGTGTTTTGCTAAATATCATTTCCCAAAGTCACACATTTTTCTTCTTTCATATCTTATTTTTGTTAATCGTTAAAGCCGTTTTTGAGTAAATAAAAAAAACCCGTGAAAATGATACAAAATTTATTAAGTAAAGTCCCCCCTCCCGTAGATCAATTTTGATGAAATTTTTACAGTCATATTTCGGGCTTATAAATACATCAAATACCAAGTTTGATCAAAATCGTTAAAACCGTTTTTGAGTAAATAAAAAAAACACGTGAAAATGATACAAAATTTATTAAGTAAAGTCCCCCCTCCGGTTGATCAATTGTGATGAAATGTTGGTTATCACATCTTTGGCATATAAATACATCAAATACCAAGTTTGATCAAAATCGTTAAAACAGTTTTTGAGTAAATAAAAAAACACGTGAAAATGATACAAAATTTATTAAGTAAAGTCCCCCCTCCGGTTGATCAATTTTGATGAAATTTTTACAGTCATATTTCAGGCATATAAATAGATCAAATACTCAGTTTAATCAAAATCGTTAGAGCCGTTTTTGAGAAAATTAAAAAAAACTTAAAAAGTTATTAAATAAAGTACCCCCTCCCTTTGAGCAAATTTGATGAAATTTTTGCTGTCATATCGCGGGCTTATACAAACTTTAAATACCCAATTTCAGGTTCGCACGGTTTATAGTTTTTGAGCTAGTCTGTTCACACACACACACAGACACACAGACACACGGACACACAGACACACACACACAGACCATTTCGCGGGATTTGGTTATTTTGACTCAGGGAACCCCAAAACGTGTATTTCCGTTGAAAACCGGAAGTCGAAAATTTTCACGATCGCAATACTTCCACTTACTATATATTTCATATATAGGTAAGTGAAAGTAAAAAAAAATGTTATGGACAAACAATTTAGTTGAATTGAACTTTAGTTTATTATTTTAAACATAATTGAAAGGTTTATAACGCATTTGATATAAGAAACTATATTGGACAATGGTACTTTCAAAGCTATTTACTTAATTTAATTACAATGTAACTCAACTATAGTTTTAATACCTATTAATTTTAATAAATTATGAAAAATTATAATTGCACCAAAGATGCTTCAAGTTCACAAACTGAAGTTCAGAAGTTCTTCAGTGAATTAGGATCTGGATCTGCAAATCAGGTGCCTAATGAACCTCCTACTGATGATGACCAAGAATTTGAAAGAAATTTGGATGTATGTATTTTATTTATTAGCTAAAAAATGTATTTATATATATACTTGAAAGACCGAAAGACATTATTCTTCAATTTTCAGGCAACAGTTGCTCTCTACAAAGTTTCTGATGCCGGTGGGAAGCTTGTGTCAGAGAAAATCTCAGAGAAACCTTTGAAAAAGTCTATGCTTAAATCTGAGGTTATTATTTTTTTTAACATTTTAAAATTTTGATATATCAAAACATTAGTATAAATCTTAATTATTATTATTATTATTATTGTATCAGGATTGCTTTATTCTTGATACAGTAACATCAGGAATTTATGTGTGGGTTGGAAAAGGGTCAACAACACAAGAAAAAGTTAAAGCATTGGAACTAGGTCAGAATTTTATTGCTTCGAATAAATACCCAGCATGGACAAAGGTAAAGTACCCAATCAATATTATTAATTTTGTTCAAATTTTCTTATTATTTAGGTGGGATAATGTAAATTATCTTTTCAAAATGAGGCTTTGATGACACAAGGGAAAAAGTTGTCATAGGAGCTAAATGTTTTGCATCCTACACTAATACCTGATTTATTCTCCAAATATTTTCTGGTAGTACTTCCTTTGGTTGAGTGCATCATAAATAACTAAACCCAATAATGTTCTATATTGAAAAAACTTAGTGTTCCAACAAGCAATATAACTCCAGTCATTTAATATAAGCAACAGTACTAACCACTTGGCATCCTTACTCCATAAACATTTTTGTTAATTATCAGTTTTGGTTCTATACATTGAAATTTTTAAAATTTAATTTGCGCACCATGAGCTAAAAATGGTAATGAGCTCAAGCTTTTTTATTATATGAAATTCAGAAAATATATCGCATTGAGCAGGGTCATTACAACTATTATATATAATTTAAATGTTCTTTGCTTCACTTGAGATTATCCCTAACAGAAGTTAATAAAACGTGGTATAAAGTATCAATGATTTCATGCTACTTATAAGTAACTATTCTTTTAACATATAAAATAAGCATAACTCATTGACAACATTACTTTAAAATTAGTTAAAACTTCATCCCTTAATTAAACCTCTTTTCCTTTTAGTCTTTATCAGTTATAACAATCCTGTATGTATCTAATTAGTTTCTTGAGTTCTCATAAAATTTAATGATATATACTATTAATCAACCAAGATAAACTACACATTCTTTAACATATGCTGGGATGGTTAATAATGAGGAATTTCAGTCACATATTTCATCTTAATTTTAACAGGAACCCCGTTTAATGCCTCAGTACTCACGTAGTCCTGATGAAGACCCACATGTTTGGGTCGAAAGGTAGGCTGATCAAATTTAAAAAAACAGTCAACCATCTTCCACCTCTATTTAATTTAAATTTAACATAAATTTGTTTGTTTTTTTAATAATTATGGATTATTTTTGTGGTTTATAGAACTTATTTATATTTTGAAACAAATCTCTCCAAAATAAAATCCAAAATGCTTTAATAATTTAGAAATTTCATTACCAGCTAAATATTGATTGGTTACTTCAGAAACATCAAATGTTTGGGTCACTATCATTGCTTTTGAGGTATATGTTTGTGGGGATATTGGCCATAATTTTTTTTTTTTAAGGTAAACACATTGTATAAATTATAAACAAATCAATTGTTTATCACAATTAACAAACAAACATATTGATTTCAAAATGATAGTAAAAACTAGATTTTAGTGTTTTCCACAGAATCATGGTAACATTTCTGGAATAACCATTTCCACTCAACTATCAATGCTAAATTAGTTATAGATTTTTTTTCTGGCTATTTACATAATAAAAATTGTTTCCATGAATGCTCATCATCATTGATTTTTTTTTTTCGGTAACATATAAAACAGTAGATAGGTACATACAGCTTGTTTCAGTAAAAATCTTTGTCTTATCTTTGAAATATTTTATTTTATTGCCTTGAAAAACAATAAAATTAATAAATATACAATTTTCGTTTTAGATGCAAAGGATTGTTGAATTAGCTGAACCATCCGCTTTCAGGGAATATTTCTCTGACTGGAGTAATGCTCAACTAACCAGCGGAATCGGAAGAGGTTAGGCTAACTAAAATAATAACTTACATAATTAAAATATTAGTCTTATATTACATGTAGATTTTGGAAGGCAAGGAGGCTTAGTGAACTTTTTCCCATTTTGAGTAAATCAAAGTTAAAGATTGAAAAATATTTGCATGTAGATTTGAAAGAATTATTTTTTTTAATGGTTGATCCGATTTCAATGAAATTTGACCTACAAATTTTGAATACATATGTTAAAGCTTATCAATGTCATTTAGTTCACTACAATCTCTTTAACAATCAAAAGAATGGCATTTTTATTACCATATTCCACATCTAACTGAATTTTTATAGTCACTTAGGCCCCTAGGTATACACATATTAATTGATAATACAATAACAAATTTTTCTTTCATAGAATATAGAATGGATCCTCCTCTGGAATACTAGAATTATTTTCTCGATTTAGATCCAGAATCTGGATTTAAGAATTTCTCTGTTTTAGGATCATCCCCACCAAGGAAGGGAAGATCAATCCGACAGTGTGGACTTGCAAAGGGATTCATGCCAGATGAAGGGAAAGGTGAAATAGAGATATGGCGAGTAGAAAAATTCAAACTTGCACCAGTGCCACCAGCCAAGTACGGCATCTTTTTCTCAGGAGACTCATATGTTGTAAAATACAGTTATAATTCACCAGCTGGAAGAAAGCATGTTATCTACTTTTGGCAGGTGATCACATAAAAAACATTTAACTCCTATGGACTCCATTAATTTTATTAATCATAGAAGATGAGCTTTTCAGATTTTATACTACCCAGTCCAAATAAAACTCCAAATTTTCTTGTTATGAGTCTGCATCTCGATTCTAAACAGGAGTTAGCAAATCATAAACACCTGAGGAAGCAATATAACATCAGTTGTAGCCAAAAGAAAAACTTTCTCAATATAATTAAATATGATGGCTTTTTTAATATTACATCAATGAACTTTATGTGTTAAAAGCTAAACAAAAAAAAATCTTATTTATGAAACTCTATAGTAATTCAACTAAAACTAATTATTGCTTATTAATTCCACCCACTTTTGCTAACTTTTATTATGAACATTTTATTTATTTATTTAATATTTTCCTCTTCTGCTGCATTGCAGTGTGAGAATCCCTTCAATAGAGCTTGATCCAAGAATATTTATCCTCAACCATCCATATTCTTCTTCCCCATTCCAACTGTCTTTTGTCAAAAGCCTCCTGAATGGCATCTTCCCATGTCCCTACCCTTCCACTTTCATTTCATATACGACCTTTTTCAATCTATTTTCTTTATTTTGTTTATGTTTATTCTATTGTAAAGTGGGTCATTAGTAATTCTTTATACTGTGTCGTATGTAAGATGGCCCTGCTTAGCTCATGGGACTCCGTACTTTTGTTTTAATATTTTAATGTAAAGATTTTTTTAGGGGATTATAAAAATAAAAACTGAGTTTCAGACAGTAGAAATGAGTTTTTTTGACGATATATAGTAAATAGGGAGAAGATAGAAGAGGTTCATCATAATGACCGATTATATAAATTTTCAAATTTTAGCGCTTGAGTATTTTTCAGAAAATGACGGTGATATTGTATTCTTCTCTGGTAAGGACAGTTAATATTCATTTATTTGAATCAACGGCTAAGATAAAAGTGATTATAGTAAATTTTATTCGTTACAGTTTGTGATTGCTATTTTTCTGATTGACAAGCAAGTTGAGCAGGCAAAGCCTTCTCTCACAACAATCCTACCGGCTGCTCTCTAAATAGTTTTCATTGTAAAACAAAATTAAAAAGATTGTTAGTAATTCATTTTGTCAGATTTAGTTTTAAGAAATTTACTACTAATTGCCGTGGAAAACATTAGTTTCTGTTAAATAATCTGAAACTAGGAATTATTATTTTCTAGCTACAATATTTTTTAGTTATATTTATTACATCACATCTTGTTTTGCAAAAATTCTGAGTTTAATTATTATTTAATAGGGTAAAGATAGCACTAATGATGAAAAAGCAGTTGCTGCATTAGAAGCTGTAAGACTGGATAACGAAGTTGGGGGAAAGGCAATACAAGTTCGTGTGGAACAGGGCAATGAGCCATCTCACTTTTTAAAAATTTTCCATGGTAAATAAATCATTATTAATATAAGTTACTGAAATATTGTTCCTTTTATAAAATTTTTCTTACCTCCTCTGCAATACAGTTCTTAATTTTATTTTTATAATAATGTAAAAAGAGGTAATGAAAAAAATACCAAAAATGACTTAATTATTAATAAAATTTTGTAATGAATTTTTTTTAAGATTTTTTTTTTATCAAATTAAATTTTTATTTAGTGTAATGATCGATTTTTTTTTTAAAATACTAATATGCAATAATTGAACCAATCAGTAAACAAAATGATTCCAATTTGAACATTTTGAATGAGAGCACTTTAAATAACATTTCTCTTTGGAAAATTCGTAACAAAATAAAAAAAGTAATAATTTTCTTAAGAGAATTACTATTAAAAATGCTTTCCTGAAAAATATTGAAATTGGATTTAGTCATTCTTTCAAATGAAAGGCTCAAAAATGAATAAGTTATCAATGAGTAAATTTGCTACATTAATTATTTTAATTTGAAATAATTTAATACCTTGTATATTTAATATTAATTAAATAGATATAATTATATTACAATAATGCAATTAAGTAATAATGATATTAATTTGAAATAATTTAATGTCCAGGTACATTAATTTGAAATAATCTAATGCACCTTCATTCTTTTTTTCAAAATTTGTATGTTTATTATGGATTATTTTTTCAATGAAAAAAATTAATTTTAAGTTAAAATTATGATATTTATCTGAATTTATATATTTGCAGGAAATATGATAGTCCTTCAGGGTGGCATTAAGAGTGGTTTTCGAAATGTCAATGACTCTGACTCTTATGACACTGATGGTATTCGTTTGTTCCAGGTATAAATTATTTTAATTTGTTACCTCTAATATACTTACAATTTCAACTCTGATTTGTCATAAAAGACCATTTATTTACGGGTTTCGATCTACATGTTTATCTCACCACTTCACGTTTGAATATAGTTTTTAAGTGAAAATATTTACATTTTGGGATATAAAAAAGGAACTTTTTTCTTTTAGCTTTCCTAATATTCAATATATCTTTTGACTTAGCAAATTTCTATTTCTCTTATTTGAAAGGACTATTTCTACTTCCAAGATTGCTTTTTTGCAGAATTTCATTTTGCAAAAGAACATTTAAAAAAATGCTTTTAAGGTTCAACTTAAATGTGTACAAGATTGACCTTCTGATTAATCAAACAGAGTTTCTAACGTTGGTAAAACAATTAAATGAACTGTTCACGTCAGGCAGTCCTTATTCCAAGCAGGGGGGAGTCTTCCCTCCGCAATTAGTTGTTATGTTTAAAGATTGTGTTCAGTGATCAACTCATTGTTAACAAAAGAAAAAATCAAAATGGTTATATTTACTGATAAAATAATTCATATTGAAGTACATATATAAATGCATATATTCATTAGATTTGAACTTGCTGGTATTCCAGCAAGTCTCATATTCCTTTTTTGGGTCTCGCCCCCAGCCTTCATCCTGGCTTCCTTGGGCCCATAATTGTCCTGGAAAAGTCCTCAGTGCGTTACTGAAGAAGAAAAAGGATGCCCTAAGACCCGGCAAGGGCTAAGGGCGTAAGGGCTGGTGGTAGTACCTCCCTCTCTATTGTTGCTCCTTACTTGTCTAGTAATAACTGCCCACATGGCCAACAGGGGACACTATCCTTTGTGCAATAATTTAAATTTGTTCGCAGTGTGAAGCAAACATAAACTATGAACTATTCGTTCATTGCTAACTTTGGTTTTGATGACTGCTAACTTTGATCCTTGATGATCTGCTTTATAAATTAAAACCATTTCAGCCAATAAATAGTTTATATTTAACTTCTTTTGACTGGTTCCCAGACTATATTCTTCTCAATAAATGATTATGATAAATTATGATTTTTCATATTCCTTAACATTTTCTAGACAATATATCTAAATAAATTTTCTGTAATGTCTGTAATTTTCTATAATATGAATTATTGATCAAAGATCACAGATATTTTTTTTTTGCCAATTTTAGGTATCTGGAAGCTGTGAAGATGACATAAAAGTCATTCAAGTGCCGGAAATAACTGCATCTTTGAATACCAATGATGTCTTTCTTCTAGAAATACCTACACAAGCCTATTTATGGGTGGGGTTGGTAAGTACCAAAACAAAACTGTAAAATAATTACTTGTAAAGAGTAAACTAATTTAAAATTGTGATAAATGATTCAGAGATATAGTTGTTCAAAACTTATTCTTCTCTAAGGGTTGCAATCATGCTGAAGAAGCTATCGGACAAAGGGTGAAGAGCAAGATGTGTGCCAATAAAGAGCTTACTGTGGTAAGGGAAGGAGAGGAACCTACAAGTTTCTGGGAAATTTTAGGAGGAAAGGGGGCCTATACAACAGAACTTGAAGAATCTACCACTCAACTACAGACTCGCCTGTTCCACTGCTATATGAATAGTTACGGAAAAATAAAAATTGAAGAAATCCCCAACTACACTCAGGAGGTATCCTAATTATTGTTTCTTAATATTATTATTAATGACAACATTGAATACATATGAGCTCATAGAGCTTAACTTTCTTGAAGCAATTGATAGTGTCCCTCTCTTCTTCTTTGCACTAATCCCCTCTCTAAAGACTAGAGCCTGAAAAATATTATGGTGTGGAATAACACTTGATCAAATTGATAGATAAATTCAAATAATGTAACCAAATATTTTTAATTTATATTGATGATGATATTGATTTACAAATCAGTAGTACAAATTTAAAAATCAGTAGTACAAATTTACAGATCAGTAGTACTATAAATAATCATTTTAAAGCCAATAAAGACAAAAAAAAACTTTCAAAATTTTAACTTTTTGAAAAATGTAATAACAAGAATTAGATTTATTGATTAGATCAATTTCTTAGGTTGTTTCAGATCTCTCTAATATTCCTTTCTTATTTAAAATTCAGTTTTCTATATGTTTTAAATATTGATACTCTATAAGTGCTAAAAAATTTCTTTTTTAAGTTCATTCATGTACCATTAACAAATGTTTTAATTAAATGTAAATGCTTAGTGGTTAAAATAAGATGATCTTTACTAGCTTATTGCTAAATATTGAAAATTTCTTTAGTACATTATGGGCATGCACATAAGATATATTTTAGTTTCTTAATGAAGTAGTTTTCACTACGTTTAAGCAACTTTTTTTAATAGCTTAATTCCAATATCTGCTTAATGATCATATCATTTTACTATACACTGAAATATATTAATAACAAGTAATTCAAGAAAAAATATTAGAGAAACATATTTAGTTAATGCCATTTCTACTTATGTCACCCCCAGTAAAAATATACTTCAAAGTTTATTTTACTTAACTTGACCATCAAACTATGGCACGAAAAAATGGGAACCGCTCAACATGAGCAGAAGTTACTCTTTCCTGTCCACAAATCCACTTGACATGACAAACCGTGTACCATTTTTCTCATGCTTCTTTAATAATAAATTATTATTACATAAAGTAGGATCTTGAGAGATAGAAAAAATATATAGCATGAATATACAAATCTCAATAAACCTCAAAAACATTTTGTTAATTACATATGTAACTACTTCATTTTTGGTATGTCTGTAAACCTATTGGCCAATAAATTTGCATTTCCTGCATGAGTTCAGTGTGGTCTGCCTTATTCCTGTGGTCAGATGATGTAACATTTATTTTCATATTTTCTTGCAACTGAGATACTGGAAGTAAATAAGAAGATTAAGTTTTTAAGGATAGAAAGATAAGATATAAGATTAAACTGGAATTATTTAGAGTAAAAACAATGTCTTTTTTTCTTCGTTCCAGGACATGAATGCTGATGATGTAATGATACTGGATGCAGGAGATGCTGTATATGTTTGGATTGGCAATGATGCTTCTGCAGAAGAAAGGACAAATGCTTATGAATTAGTTAAGGTAAAAATTCATCATACTTTAAAGATAGTTTGTATATTAGGATTGGGAAGGAGTATTGTTTTCAATTATCACCAATGATGTGGCTAGACTTGATAACCTAGCAAACAGATTGTATCGTGTCCAACTCTAATGATATGCCAGGATCACGTTAAACCTTTATGTTAAATCCTCAACTTTTATAAGATCCCTTTAAGAAGTTATAAAAAATCCCTATAAGAAGTTATAAGAAATCTTTATAAGTT
This sequence comes from Aelia acuminata, assembly GCA_911387785.2. Classification (NCBI taxonomy): domain Eukaryota; kingdom Metazoa; phylum Arthropoda; class Insecta; order Hemiptera; family Pentatomidae; genus Aelia; species Aelia acuminata. Next base: position 61,656,565 of record OU426982.1, on the reverse strand, counting down.
ACCCACTTCAGAGAGGGATGGTGCTTTCAAGACTTTCCCTTGGTTGAATAAGATAATAAATAAGTGCTGATGTAAGAGAACAGTAATTAAAAGTAACAGCCAGATTCAAACCCAGGCAGAGGAGCTAGGATTCAAATCGCAGTACCTTTCCCACACAGTAATTAAAACTTCCCAGATATGATTTCAATTCGTAATATTACCCAATATTAACTGTATATACTCTGGTAAGGACAGTTTTCATTAAAGGCACATTTAATTGTTTCTAAAAAATATTCTTTTAAAAGTTACAGTCCTCTTTGCATTACTAAATCTAATGGCTTAAAACATGGAATCCAACAATTGAAAATATTACTGAAAAATTAAATATAGAAGTAATAAGTTTACCAGTTAATATTCTACGTTGATTTTAGACTTATCTGAGGAATAAACAACGAACTGAAAATGCAGTGATTACAATAAAGCAAGGAAAAGAACCTCAGCATTTCCTTAACTTCTTTGAATATTGGGATGATGAATACTGGAATGTAAGTTATTTTAAGTTTATATATTCATCTATATATAAACATGGATTATGATTTTGTAACTGCCCATTACTAACATGTTCATAACTATTTCAGAAACAACCTTCTCTGGATGCTTTAAGGATAAATGAAATTCAAGATTCTTTTTAAGTTGAATAAAATACCAGCATGAAAAAACATGTGAAATTGTTAACATCTAAATATTTTAAAAATAATTTTTAATACTTGTATACTTCCTATAGGTTTAATACCAAATAAAGAATAAAAAAAAAAGAACTTTGTATTGAACCATACATATTTCAAAAACTTTATATTTACTATACAATATTTATTTATTTACAAAGCCTGCAACTGGAAAATCATTCAAGAATTCTTTTAGAACAGCAGGAAATAATGACATAACTTTGAAACACTCTCCCATCTTATCAGAATCCATAATCATGTGGTAACCCGACAGGATGTCATTTTTTTCTTTCTCATTTTTACAGCTTTTCAAAAGCACCTGTCCAAAAAAAAAAAAAATCATAGAACAGTATCAAATAATAACTTAAATTTTAATATCTATAGATTAATGCTAATGTTCAACCACACCAGAGCTCTACACAGAATTGGCAGTAATTTCGCAGAAAAAACGCTAAAATGAGACAAAACTTATTAAATGTAGCGCCCCTCAATTATTAAATATAGTGAAATTTTTGCAGTCTCATCGGGGGCATTTACATTCACTAAATACCCAATTTGAGGTTCAGGATTTATAGTTTTTGAGCTAGGATAAGCACGGAGGCACGCACCCACAAGCAAGCACGCATGCACACGCAAGCAAGCAAGCACGGACACACGCACAGGCAGGTGCACACACAAACAGACCATTTGTGGGACTTTATTATTTGGACTCAGGGGACCTCAAAATGTGTATTTCTGCTGAAAACCGGAAATGACAATTTTTCACAATCGCAATACTTTCCCTTACTATATATTTCATATGTAGGTAAGCCACGGGACTTTTCGTCCTCACTGAGGAAGAGTTTCCCCAGCTAGTGAGCGAAGAGAATTTCCCGCGGTTCAAGGAATTTATCTCAGGATGGAAAACGGCGTTGAGTCCGGCCCACTTCAACATAGGAGCCCGGAGAAGAGGACCTGGGCCAAGAAGACAGCCTTAGAAATAGAACAGACCTGGCTCCTAGAGGCAGCTGTAGAAGTCGAAAATCAAAATAAATGGTTCACTAGCAGTAGTGGGTTGTTGCGCAGTCATGCATAACTCCCCCCTACTGCTATACCCGTATTGCCTGTGAGGCATGGAAGGAAGTAAATAAATAAATAAATGTAGGTAAGTGAAAATAAAAATCACCAAAACTTTTACTTGCTTGATCATATTTAAGAACCTTCCGAAAATTTGATTAAACATTTCAATAATGTTCTATAAAATCATTTATAAACTTATTAACAACTAATTTTAAGCAATGGTCTGTAGATATAAATGAAAATCGGTATTTATAAATGAATGTTTTATTTAAGCAGCCAGAAGACTCACTCAATATAAATGAACTTGAAATAGGTACCAATTAATATTTAAGTAGTTTCAATAAAAAATTTGTTATTTCTAATTTTGTTTATCTTTCGACCCCAAACATAAAAGGATCATGATTTATTTTGATACTTTTTTATTATAAATAATTCAAATTATTATTATTAATTTAATTCAAAATAATGTCTATAAATTCATAAATATCTGTTGGTTTATGTATTCATACATATATTCTTTAAGAGATTTTAGTGAAAAGCAGAGCATTATTTATTTATTACCAAAAATTAAATTTTTAATTTCAAGAGCTTTATGACAATTTAAACTTCCATGATGCCAATCCAATATTTAGTAAATAAAATAGTAGATACATTATAACTTGGTGGAAAGACTTTTATAAAAAAAATAGCTGCCAAAAATCCTAAACCATTTAACAGCCATCACACTCAACTTTTATTACAATTTTAAACAATAGGTTCGTAAATAATAATTGTTCTTAATCCATAAGATATAATTCATAAATGTTTTCCCCTGTCAGATATGTCCTTCCTCCACCATTAAGGTGGGTGGATAAAAGACCACATATTGCATGACCATCTAGGTTTTTCTCATTTACAACTTAAATACAGGTGGGCCATTCCACGTCAAATCATCCAGCCGAATTTCAAAATTTTACCTCCCCCCCTCAGATGTTGATAAAAATTTGTAGGTATTAAGTACATACAGAAATCAGAAAAAATGCCAAATTTTACCCAATTCCAACAAGTAGTTTCAGAATTATGGCCATTTGAACTTTTGCGATATTTGAAGTTTCGACGACGACTTGAGCTCAAAACCAATTTGCACATGTTAAGACTTTCCTCTGTTGAATGATTACTAATTTAACTAGAGCTTTCAAAATGTATTCAATAATTCTGCCTTTCATACAGAATCAGATGGTACCGTATATATCAGAGAGATAATTTTCCTTCATGAAAAATAAATTCTTAAACATAAACATTTATATTTTTTTCAAGTTGTAAAACGGTCATAGAAAAATGCCATGAGCAAAAATCTCTCTCCAACCAGCCTTACACAGTATATATCAATAGAAAGAGGAAGAAATTCTCTATCTAATGATGAAATAATATGAGTGGCTTATTGACTTATAAGAGTTCTATCACGATTTGAATCTAATATAGTAAAATTTAATTTCAAAGTGGGGCATACCAATTAATACAGCTGAAATCTCTCTAAGATATCCTCATACAAAGTTATATTATTGAAAAGGGCATCTAATTTCCTTTTAAATGATATAATGATGTTTGTGAACTTTTGAGCTGGAAGTGTTTTATTACAATGTAAATCTAATAAAATTAATTCAACTCGGTGTTATATGATAACTTCTGTATGGCTAAAATCTCTCTCCAAGCCTATTAAAATATAATATATCACTGAAAAGAGGATGGAATTTTCTATCTAATCTACCTCAAATCACCATTTACTTATTGCTGAAAAGAACATATACTTAATGTTAATATAATTTAAAAATATGTGCAGGCTTTTAAGTTTAAAGAGTTTTTTTTTTTAAATTAAATGTAATAATATCAAATCAACTCACAACTTTTATTTATTTAAGCTAATAAACTATAATGGTGAAAATCTTGGCATTAGGCTATAATGAGTTCATAAAGGTGTTATATGCCTTGTTTATTTTGTTCGCAGAATCGCAATATTAGTGGGTTATCGAGTTATAAGAATTGTATTTCAATTTGAATGTAATATAGTAAAACTAACTTTAAAAGTAGTGTATACAAATTAATACAGTAAAAAGTATAATTACAAAAGGTAAAAAGAATAATTACAAAGTAAAATCTACAAAGTGTATCAAACAATGATCTAATCGTAAATGCAAAGCAAATCAATTCTTTCGTGGCCTGTGTATGTGACAACAAATGGCGGATCAGGATAGTGCACAGTATAAATGAGACAGAAGGTGATTATGATGTGCTATTTATGCACCCCTCTGGGCCAACAGAAACTTTTTTTTGGCCTAAAAGTGCCACCATCTTATATACTATGTGTAATCAATCCGCCAGAAATAATTTACACATTCAGTGATACTTCATCATTATAAGATTCATTGCGATTCTGCGAACAAAATAAAAAAGGCATATAACACCTTTATGAACTCCTTATAGCCTAATGCTAAGATTTTCACCATTATAGTTTATTAGCTTAAATAAATAAAAGTTGTGAGTTGATTTGATATTATTATTACATTTAATTTAAAAAAAAACTCTTTAAACTTAAAAGCCTGCACATATTTTTAAATTATATTAACATTAAGTATATGTTCTTTTCAGCAATAAGTAAATGGTGATTTGAGGATATTTGGAAATAGATTTCAGCTGTATAAATTTGTATGCGCCACTTTGAAATTACATTTTACTATGTTAGATTCAAATTGTGATAAAACTCTTACAAGTCAAAAAGCCACTAATATTATTTCATCATTAGATAGAAAATTCCATCCTCTTTTCAGTGATATATTATATTTTAATAGGCTTGGAGAGAGATTTTAGCCATACAGAAGTTTTCATATAACACCGAGTTGAATTAATTTTATTAGATTTACATTGTAATAAAACACTTCCAGCTCAAAAGTTCACAAACATCATTATATCATTTAAAAGGAAATTAGATGCCCTTTTCAATAATATAACTTTGTATGAGGATATCTTAGAGAGATTTCAGCTGTATTAATTTGTATGCCCCACTTTGAAATTAAATTTTACTATATTAGATTCAAATCGTGATAGAACTCTTATAAGTCAATAAGCCACTCATATTATTTCATCATTAGATAGAGAATTTCTTCCTCTTTCTATTGATATATAGTGTGTAAGGCTGGTTGGAGAGAGATTTTTGCTCATGGCATTTTTCTATGACTGTTTTACAACTTGAAAAAAATATAAATGTTTATGTTTAAGAATTTATTTTTCATGAAGGAAAATTATCTCTCTGATATATACGGTACCATCTGATTCTGTATGAAAGGCAGAATTATTGAATACATTTTGAAAGCTCTAGTTAAATTAGTAATCATTCTACAGAGGAAAGTCTTAACATGTACAAGTTGGTTTTGAGCTCAAGTCGTCGTCGAAACTTCAAATATCTCAAAAGTTCAAATGGCCATAATTCTGAAACTACTTGTTGGAATTGGGTAAAATTTGGCATTTTTTCTGATTTCTGTATGTACTTAATACCTACAAATTTTTATCAACATCTGAGGGGGGGAGGTAAAATTTTGAAATTCGTCTCGATGATTTGACGTGGATTGGCCCAGCTGCTTTTCAAATAATGATAAACCGTCAGAAACATATGAACGAGCTCTGTAAGTAGATAACAACGAAAATTTATAGATGCAACTGCTTTCCAAGTAAATGGAGGCCAGAGAAAGACCATGACCAAGAGAAAGACCATCAGAGCTTGTGTGGTTATCTAGTATTTTTTCGCTTACTACTTAAACAAATTAGCTTTTTGACAAAAGTGATAAACTATTGGAAACGTTTCAACAAGTTCTAGATGTATAACAAAACAAAAACATTTTAATACAATACTCTCCAAGTACATGCGGACGGGGGAAAGACATCTAATATTGTATTTTTGACCATCCATTTTTTTCTGGTTTACTACTTATACACAGCTTCTTTTTGAAAAAAATGATAGACCATCGGAAACTTCTCAACGAGCTCTAAAAGAAGAACGCAGTAAAAAATTTAGATAAAATTACTCTCAGAGTAGATAAAAGGCAGGGGAAAGACACCTGACTTCGCAGCACAAACGTTCTCATTCTGACAGTTCTACAGTGACTGAAAACATTTTGTGAATAAAAGAGTTTTTACCTGAGATGTACTATAACTTATAGCCAAAAGCCGCAGTCACCTGGAATGGTTAAAAATAGCCATAATACGAAAATACCAAGTAAGCGTGAGAAAAGCCAAAAACCGTGGACCAAGCCTTTTACGGCCTCTAAATACCATTGTATTTATATTTTCTTCAATGTACTTAATAAACATTTTTTAGATAATAGTAAATTTGAAATATGAATATCAATACAAATATTGATTTTCTATCATACAGGCTCCTCTAAAAATGTTTAAATTTCCTCTTTAAATTAATTAAAGGAAGCATGTGGCATTTCTAAATACTACTAGATACACACCCCTAGAGCTATTATTTTATAACAATACAAATAAATATGAAAAGTTTCACTGAAATCAGTGTTGCCACATCTATGGCTTCCCCTTGCTATTTCAGGGAAGAATAAACTGACTCCTTCAGAATTTGATCTGCTCACATAATTAATGTATTGCAAAATTAAATAAATAATTGCTTTCACTTTTTTTAATAATCATAGAGCTGTTGTACAACTAAGTAAATAAACCTGATTAAACTCTAAATTCTGTTGTAATTAAATTAAAACAAATAGAAAAAAAAACTCAACCTGCAAGCGAATATCGATGTGCAATTGTTTCAGGAAAGATCTTTGAGGAACAGGGCCAAAAGAAAGTAACTTATCATTAGTAACATTCTTAAGGAAGGAAAAATCAACATCTGCAGTCAAATCGGCGGTACCAGGAGCTTCTAATGGATCAACTAATTGATGGTTCCTGAAACCCTTAAAACCAAAAAAATAATTAATTGTTTTTTCAAAAAATAATTAACTCCTTGAAGTCCACAAATTTAACAGACAGTAATAATACACACCCTGAATGTGTCTTTTTTTTCTCCATTGTGACCATAGTCTATGATTAATGCAAAGCCACCATGCTCTTCTAACATACAAGCGATATGCTCAAGAATTAGGCCTGACTGTGGACTAATTTCAAAATAATCTCGACCATTAGAGTACTAAATTAAAGATTATACATTCAATAGTTGGAAAACATGATTATTATTAATAATCTGTTCCAAAAATCTTACTTTACAAAATACACAAGCTGCTGTAGGTCCAGATGATATAACATGTCGAAGTTTTGTTCCACATTCAGTTAAATCTATCAAGACTTCTCGCCAACCATCCACTGTTTGCTTCAATAGACAAAAAAAAAATTATTTTATTTGATATTCTATATCAGGTAAAATTGAACAAATAGATTTAAAGTTCTGAGTGGGACCTTCAGAATATGAACAGGTAATGCATCAAAAAACTCATGAGCTAAAATACAAGAAAAGTTTTTGGGAACATCTTGAATTGCTTTATGCCAATATATGGATACATTATTCTCTGATTTTCCTTCTTGATAACATGATTTATTGTCATGTTTTATTACAGATGTACAAAGTTTATTTCCTTGAACTTTACTGAGCTCATCACTAACTTCAACAAAATGAACACTGATATGTTCATCAAGTTTTAATTGCTTGCATACCTAAAACAGATAATTTAAACGTTAAAATATGAAAATACAAATAATAACAAAATACTCGGGGCCACAAGCTTGAAAATGAGCTTAGGTACCCTTAAAATGTCATGCATCATAGATCCTTTTCCTGGGCCCAATTCGACCAATTGTAGTGGCTTTGGACAGCCTAATCTGGTCCATTCATTCAAAGTCCACAGAGCAACCATCTAAAACATAATAGAGATAATACAATAAAATGAATAGTAGAAAGTTGAGCTGCTTTGACATATGTGAATAATCTGGCCATTCAAGTGCCTTTGGAGAGCACAACCAGATTGAGAGATGAAGCTGATGCGTCAACCTGAAAGGAGGATGGTGCAAAGGGAAGATTTTTCAGATGGCCATTTCCGATTCCTTGGAATATAAATAACTGGGCATAATTTTAAACAGAATATTCCAGATTATTGGTTATACTGATGAATTGGACATAGTGGACTTGACAGCCCTGATGAAGACCGGAATTTTGGATCAAAATACATGTACTGCGTATAAAAACTTGATACATGCAAGTTAGATAAGAGAGTGTCCTAGAACACACACCGTGACTAGGACATAAGTGGGCGAGTGTACCACTTCATGTACTTGGGCCCTAAGTAATAAAGTTTCAAGATGGTTAAATAAGATAACTATTCTGGGCATCAGGGAAAAATTTTAGAAGTACACTTATTACCTCTAAGATCAAAGTGAAGCTTCAGAAAGTCCTTGCATGCTCAATTGTGATCCTAAAAAAGAGGTAGCTGATCATTTAAAAGGATGCTCCACAGAAAATTTTAGGTCTGATCCAGGTAATGTTTGGAGAAAAAAAAACAGATCAATAAAATTTTCAGGGATACAGACATAACTATATACTGAACGGCTCCTGCCTCGATTAGAAATCAAAGGCTCCATATGGAGAAGGCCCTGATTAAGCTTTAAGCAGCCTCCTCATACATGTATGTGCTTCAAATTCAGATTATGCTGACATACCGGGTGGCCTAGTTGCCCCTAACGACTAACGATCACCCAATTTTGTTAGTTCAAATCCTGAAAGCCTGGGGTCTTTTCACAATCCTCATCCCTGTCCAGGAATAGCCAGACAGCTAGGACAAACAAAATTATAAATAAAATAATTGTTTATATACAAGTAAGCATAAACAATGTGTCCAAGGAAGACTGTTACCAAGCCAAAAAGATTAGAAAAAATAATAGTTAAACCTTATTTAACCAATAAGATCAGTAGGATGGCCCTATTGCTTGATGAGCTCAGCAGCTTTAGGTACAACAAATGGTTGTAGTCTGGTCTTTAGAATTAAGACCAGACTATAGCAGGTACAAGATGAAGAGGCCAGAGAATTCTCCAAATATATGAGTCCTCCAAGAGTCTAATAGCTGCATAATAATGGGGTCTTGCAGGTGCTAATGAAATATAGGAATTTCTGAGCAAAGTTTGTTAAAAATATTAAGATAGCAACCCACTTGTGGCATACCAGACTAATTATTACGTCATACTTACATGTTATGCAGATAAAAAAAGTAAGTATAAAGTATTTGAGGAATGGATGCTGTTATGAAAAAGAGCAAGATCCCTTAGCTTAAAATGCAATTAGCTGCAAGGAAGCAATTAACAAAATGTATGACCATTGCAGTTTTACACCACTTAACTAAAACAAACTTCTTCTTGTGTAAACAAGAAAAACATTTATTTTACAAATTAATTGAAAAAGTTTTGGTAAGGAAAGACTTTCGTAACTGGTTTAACTTGCGGGATTGGGTTGTTTGTTTGTTTAACGTCCATTTTTATGCTACTAAGGCTAATCGGACGATGCTACAGTGGGAGTCCTAAATTTTGCTTATCCAGGTATAATTAGGATAGGGATCTTTAACGAGTACCTGACATCGTACAGGCTCAGGACCTCCATTTTACGTCCTATCCGAGGGACGGCATAGCTAAGGATTTTTTACTCTCATTAAAAAATCCTAGGGCCACCGCTGGAATTGAACCCGCGATCTTTAGTATTGTAGGTTGCCATGCTAACCACAACACCACAGGTGACCCCTGCGGCATTGGGTTGTTCTTTAAGTAAATAAAGTATTTCACTGCTGCAAAATATATCAGTTTACTAGATAACTGGAGAAACAAAAAATTACATCAAGTTATATATGAAAAGTATCAGGATAAAGAGGAAATTGGTGTGATGTGCAAGCTGAAATTGCAATAATGTTAATAAAACTAAAGATAAAATTAACAACCATTTAGAAGAAAATTTGCTAATGGTATAAGTATGGATGAATAGAGGTACATAGACATGCCCACATATTAAAAACAAGAATACTCACTTCTCCCATAAGTTGAGAAATTTCAGGAGAAGTGATAAAGTCACCTTTTTTTCCAATAACATTTTTAGTAACATAATAACCACTGACAGGATTAGTTAAAACTTCCTTCATATAATCATGCACTGTAAGGGGCCCAGAAAATTTTATTCTGGACTTCAATAAATTAAAACAAGTTTCATCATATTTCTTTTGAGGAATATTTGAAAAAAAATGCTTTCTTTCAATTATAACTGTATTTATAATTTTTCGAAAAAGTTGAGCCATCGCGATTTTTATTTCAAAACTTCAATCACCAACTTTATTGTTTCCATCACAAGTCATAACGAAAGTAAATTGGAATATATTCGGAAGGTCAACATTCCAGTTCTTTCTTTCTATCACTAGTTCGTTCCTAACTAGTGATAGAGGGAAAAACTTTTTAACAAAGAGCTAAAATTTGATAGGCATATGACCGTTGTTAAGATTACAAAAGCCATATTATGAGTGTGAGGATAAAGGAAAGCCATATTTGTCTAAACATTATTTAATAATTCAACTGGAATGATGGTCAGAAGTTTCGGTCAAAAATGTATTCTTCATTAAACTAGTCAACATTTTGGATTCACATCCTCGAATCAAATGAAGAAAAGTTTAGCCGACCATTTTCTACCTCTACATTATTTAACTACCTTTTAATTTCGACCTTTAAATTATTTCTAATTATATTAATTAGAATTTCATAAAAAAACAAGCCCTATTATTAACAAATAATTAATTATAGAGATTAAAACTTTTCCGACTCCGAAAATTGGTAGATTAAGTTTACGAGCTTTACTGAGATTAAGAAAGCTCTAAGAGCTCCCAGTGTCTATGAGAACATGACATATTTTGCCGTTTATTTTAACAGATTTCACGGCCCTACTTACACAGGTAGGAGAAAATGCCGAAACGGGGGGGGGGGGGGGGGGGGCAATGAAGTTAGTAAGCGCCAAAGCCGTTGATTGGGATTTCGATTTGCAGACCCTATTAAAATGACCGATTTTCCCACATCCCCGTAGCCTCTTTCGCGTGACACTTAGCTCTTTAATGAAAGGTGTCTCCGCAGAACATTCTTTATAATTAGCCTTGGGAAGAGATGCTGATGTTGGGTAAGATGTATTTTCAGTCGAATTCGGGTTGGTTTCCGCGATTGCAACATTCATTTCGGTTGCAACATAGTCATATGTTTTTGAGTGGATCTGAGCCATTTCCAGGGAAATAGCTTAGTTGTAAGCATCATCCAATGAGAGATTATTTTTTTCTAAAAGACGTTGACGAATATTGGCAGATAGTAACTCACTTGAATGAATCCCTTATACTCGTACAATCTTTGCGATTTTGTTCAGCTGTAACAGAAGCTAATTCGCATTCTTTACTTAACAAGTAAAGTGCTTGGAGATATTTATTGATAGATTCATTAATACGTTGCTTATGTAACGGGTCGCGAGTGAACGCACAACTTAAGTAGTGTAATGGGTCGTGAGCGAACGATCAACTTTTTTTTTATGTTAAAGGCCAGTTTAATTAATTTACCACTGGTTACAGTTTTATATATATTATTATTATTATTTTATTATTTAATCGTATTATTTTATCTAATCGTAATTAATTTTTTTATGCATGTTTTATCGAAAAGAATTTTATTTTTTGATCAGTGGTAAATACGTCTTTTCAAACAACTGAAGTGTTAATGTTGTTGGTTAAAAAAAGTCAGTTGTTAAATGTGAGTTAGGGTCTGGCCACACATATCCGCACCGTAGCATTAATATAGGTTATGTTCAGAATATTTTTAATTTAACTTACATATTACCTTTAGTTATGCCTAAAGTGGCCTTTGTCTGACATGTGTGGCCTGAACTTTAGGCATAACTAAAGGTAATATGTAAGTTAAATTAAAAATATTCTGAACATAACCTATATTAATGCTACGGTGCGGATCCGGTGCGGACATGTGTGGCCAGACCTTTATTCGGCCTAGTAAAGTGTTATTTCTTGTTTATCATAATTATAATTGTCAGTGACCCGGAATTTGTATATGGACTTATGTTTTGGATTTGCGATCTGGTTTTGTTGCCTTGCTTATTTAAATAAAATTGTTTTGTTTGTGCTATTTGTTTATTTCTTGTTTGTCTTCTTTGTTCATCTTAAATAAAACTCTAAACTTACTTTCAGGTTTTCTAATGAGAGAAAGGGTTAAAGTATATAAATAAACATTCGGCTCACTGCCGACCCACACTTGTTCATGACATAACAACAACTACTATATTTTACTATATACATCAGAGGGCGCATGAACATTGTACAAAGGGTTATGAAATACACATAGATCATATTTCCTGACACTTACGTATAGCCAGAGAGTGTCTGGCGTACAGAATATTCTTCGGCTTAACATAAAGATTTTTTAAAACTGTTTCAGCTGCTTCAAAAGTTGTGCAATCGTTGAAATAATGATATACGGTGGGAGAAACAAAGTTAGTCAGCAGTTTTTTAGTGCTATCTAAAGAATCATCGTTAGCTATAAAGTTAGAAAATGTAGCATACCAATGCGTCCAATCTTGACCTGCCGTTTGCGAAGATGGATCGACGTCTAGTCTTTCAGGCCTGAGAAACTTATCCAAGAGTTTCTCTAATTTCTTGTCAAATAAATTGTTATAAAATGTAATACCCTTGAGAAATAGACTTTATTTGACAAGAAATAAGCACACAGTGTGATTCAAAGTAATTTCATAATTTAAACTAAAATTCATAATTAGTGACATTAAATAAATATATGGGCAATCAGTGTTGCCATAAATAGTCGATTACATCCTGGTGAGAGAAAAATGAATTTAGACTGAACTGAAAAAAAAACAAGGCCACCCTGTTCGGCTCCAAGCATCTTCTGAATTCCCTTCCTTATAGTGGTGGGGTCTAAATAACATAACAGCCTTAAATCACCTATTATTATAAAATAACAGTGATTGGAATAACCTGTTACCAGTATACCGACGTTATTGAAATCACTCCTTCATTATTGAGCAACCTATCACTTGCGCAGGCGCGATAACAGGAGAGAGCGTTATTACAGGCTAAAAGAGTGATTGGGTAACAGTGATCGGGCAACCGTTGTTATCGCTGGCTGTTATAACAGTGCGAGGAGTGATTCGGTAACAGTCGGAGGAGTGATTGGGCAGCAGCTGTTATCGCTAGCTATTATTACAATGCAGAGGAGTGATTGGGCAACAGGTGTTATCGCTGGTTGTTCTAACAGTCTGAAAGAAAATGTTATTCCCTCACTGTTATAATGATGTAATAGTTATTATTTGACTCTTCTGAATGACACATCCAATAACTTAAAATTCAAAATTTATACTCTTTATTTTGAAATTATTTCACAGTAATTAGCGCAATGTTAAGCCTTAGAGCTCCGAATAATGTAAACCTTAAAGTAGTGATTAATTAAATAAGTTTACTACTTGTAAATGAGAATTATGATAAATATGGACTCCGACATACACATGAATATATGAAATATGTTCTCCGACTTTTGAAATCATCGCACTCGGCTTTCATACCATTTTTAGAATTATCAGTAATTCCGAAATCGATTGGAAGTTTTTAATAAAATTAAGACTTATTTACTTCATAAACTACGGGATCCTTTATGATCCAAAAATTAAAAAAAAAAATGCGCCCCCCTCAGAAAATTTCTAGATCCACTACTAAAACAAAGCCAATAATAGGTAGAGTAGCATAAGTTACTAAAATCACCTGTTATAGGAACCTGTTATCACTAGATAACAGTTACTGGATAACCTGTTATCGAAATTTCACTGTTATGCCCATCACTACTTCCTTACTACCCCCTACTCTACTTCAAAAGGCAACCTGGTAACAGTAGCGGTTCCAGAGGAAAGGTGAGGACATTCATAAAGTATTACTATTTCTATATAAGATGTGTTATATTTAGTCATTTTTCAAGTCCACTAATTGAAAATGAATTGTATTTAAACATTTACCGTAATTGACAACGTAGGTATGTACTAACATGTATTTTAAATTAGGGCCTTTATTACTCATGAAATGCGCCCCCCCCCTCAGAAATTACTGGATCCGCCATTGCTTGGTAACATATTCATATACACACTTATGTTTAGAACCTCTGAGTGATCATTCATCAGCACTTGTTGCAGAGATGTTGCTATCCTTAAACAGTTTCTTAGATAACGTGATTGCATGTCCTAAAAAAACCCGTCAGCTCCACGGTTAATAGATAGATATACGGTCGAAGCATAACAGCGCTAGCCAATCAAAACCAAGCTTTACCTGTGACGTCACAGTAGACCTGTAAAACATAGTTTAACTTCTTCACGTAGAACAATAAACTAACAGACTGTATTACAAAAAGCTGTAATTTGTTCATTCTTAATGAAACATAACAACTTATTAGTCAAGAGACAATATATTTTGCAACTAATGAAAGTACGGCTTCGGTAGTAGAGGTCTGCAATGACGTCACGAACTTGAATCCAAACCCACTCTAAATAGAATCCGTGCGTCAGCTCTACATCTCCTCTGTCATATTTCCCCATTTTGATTATGGCTATCTTGCCAAACCTCATCTCATGCAAGCCAGAGAGTCTCTCGCATACACGGTAGCCATATTCAGATTAAGAATTTTGTTTTCAACTTGTGGTGATAATTCTAATTATAACACATGTTTTGTTAAATTAACTATTGTAACCTCTAGTCTACTTTGTGATATAATGTAATGGCTTTGTTTGCTAATAAAAACTGGGTACATTTCTGTTATAGTCACGCCCAGAGAAAATGTTTTTACTTTAGTTAGTACATTGCTTTAAGGAGAAGCAGGGTTATCGCCAGTGTTGCTGGGGACCTAACTAAGAGTTAATTTCACAACTGTTCGCTTACTGGCAACACTGTCAGGAGAAAACAATTCCTTGCCGAATCATTTCTTTTGACTAGATAATTAATCACATTAAATATGGTTGAGTATCAGTATAATTTAAAAAATATTATTAGGAATATTTTGGACGAGGAGGTTTTTTCAAAAGCATAATATTATTCCTGAAATGAGCGTATGTAAAAATAACCATGAGATGAACTTAACATTCAAAGGTAAAATTAAATTGGGGAACAAAAGAAGGAGGGGCACTAGAAGGAATTTTTAAAAATATTACTTAGCGGAATTTATGTGGCGCCAAAGGTTAGCAGAAAAAGATCCTTTTAATGAAATATTGAAAGATATTAAAGATTTTTACAATGACATTTCTAACATATAATTTTTTTTCAATGTTTATACTAAAATGAAAATAAATAATTTAATTAAATTTCAGGTAAAGTGTTTTATTCAGAAAACATGTGTTTTATTTAATTAAAGCAATGTACTAACTAAATTAAAAACATTTTCTCTGGGCGTGACTATAACAGAAAAGTACCAAAAACGGTAATACAATGTTATATACGATTGAATTGGTGTTCAATCTCTATGGCATATAACCATGTGGTTGTTTTTACTCGAATTATATTCATTAATAAATATTCTTTCTAGAGGTTAACTTGATTAACTTTATATCTAGTACTTTAACATGGCGCAGTCTTAAAGCTGAGCCATAGTCAGAGAAATTTATAGGGAATCCGAAGATGGAATCATTAGTACCGCCTCCGTGAGAACTGAGCTGGAGCGAGGACCCGGCTGGAGAATGGGTCTCCTTCAGAGAGAGATTCCTGACATACTTCGAGGCGATAGGAGCTGAGGACCTCTATTCAGAGAAGAGGAGGTACGCCATATTCAAGATGATACTAGGTGAGAGAGGACTCCATATACTTAGTAGTTTACCTGGGGAATGTAGTACTGTAAACGAAGCAATCGAGGCCCTAGATACATATTTCTTACCTCAAAAAAATTTAAAATTTGAGATGTACAGGTTTTTTATCTGTAGTCAGAGTCTGAATCTATTGATGAATATTTGACTAGGTTGAGGTCCCAGGCTAAGAAATGTGAGTTTCAGGGACTTTCAGATGGCTTCATCTTGGCTAGAATCATATCAGGTTTATTGGACGAGTCCCTACGGACCATGTTACTACAGGATAAAGACATTAGTTTAGATGACGCTGCACATACAGGTATTTTCACGATCTACGCGGCCTAAATTATTTTAATGCTTAATTGGTATCTAAACACTGTAAATAAACAAAAAAAAACTGTCCTTTTTACTTTCACTTACCTATATATGAAATATATAGTAAGTGGAAGTATTGCGATCGTGAAAATTTTCGACTTACGGTTTTCAACGGAAATACACGTTTTGGGGTCCCCTGAGTCAAAATAACCAAGTCCCGCGAAATGGTCTGTGTGTGTGTGTGTCTGTGTGTGTGTGTGTGTGTGTGTGAACAGACTAGCTCAAAAACTATAAACCGTGCGAACCTGAAATTGGGTATTTAGAGTATGTACAAGCCCGTGATGTGACAGCAAAAATTTCATCAAATTTGCTCAAAGGGAGGGGGTACTTTATTTAATAACTTTTTAAGTTTTTTTCGATTTTCTCAAAAACGGCTCTAACGATTTTGATTAAACTGAGTATTTGATCTATTTATATGCCTGAAATATGACTGTAAAAATTTCATCAAAATTGATCAACCGGAAAGGGGACTTTACTTAATAAATTTTGTATCATTTTCACATGTTTTTTTTTATTTACTCAAAAACGGTTTTAACGATTTTGATCAAACTTGGTATTTGATGTATTTATATGCCAAAGATGTGATAACCAACATTTCATCACAATTGATCAACCGGAGGGGGGACTTTACTTAATAAATTTTGTATCATTTTCACGTGTTTTTTTTATTTACTCAAAAACGGTTTTAACGATTTTGATCAAACTTGATATTTGATGTATTTATATGCCAAAGATGTGATAACCAACATTTCATCACAATTGATCAACGGGAGGGGGATCTTTACTTAATAAATTTTGTATCATTTTCACATGTTGTTTTTATTTACTCAAAAACGATTTTAACGATTTTGATAAAACTTGGTATTTGATGTATTTATATGCCAAAGATGTGATAACCAGCATTTCATCAAAATTGATCTACGGGAGGGGGGACTTTACTTAATAAATTTTGTATCATTTTCACGTGTTTTTTTTATTTACTCAAAAACGGTTTTAACGATTTTGATCAAACTTGGTATTTAATGTATTTATATGCCCGAGATACGACTGTAAAAATATCATCAAAATTGATCTACGGGAGGGGGGACTTTACTTAATAAATTTTGTATCATTTTCACGTGTTTTTTTTTAATTTACTCAAAAACGGTTTTAACGATTTTGATCAAACTTGGTATTTAATGTATTTATATGCCCGAGATACGACTGTAAAAATTTCATCAAAATTGATCTACGGGAGGGGGGGACTTTACTTAATAAATTTTGTATCATTTTCACGTGTTTTTTTTATTTACTCAAAAACGGTTTTAACGATTTTGATCAAACTTGGTATTTAATGTATTTATATGCCCGAGATACGACTGTAAAAATATCATCAAAATTGATCTACGGGAGGGGGGACTTTACTTAATAAATTTTGTATCATTTTCACGGGTTTTTTTAATTTACTCAAAAACGGCTTTAAAGGTTAACAAAAATAAGATATGAATGTAGAAAAATGTGTGACTTTGGGAAATGATATTTTGCAAAACACGTCAATTTCTAATCTAAGTAAGTTGGTAAGTGAAAGTTGTGTGTTGCGCGCACGCACCAGATTTTTTAGTTTTACTATTATATTTTAAAAACAAAACAAAAACAAACAAACAAAAATTATAAACATAATAAAAAACATAATAATTCTAAGTTTTTTGACTTTCTTCGTCATCTAAACACTGTAAATAAACAAAAAAAGTTTTAGTTTTTACTATTATATTAATATATATATATATGTTAACGCTCATAAACTTTAATTTATTACTTAAATCAATTTGTTGTTTTTGTTTTTTTTTTGTTTCTTTTAAAATGAAGTCATTTATTTTATTTTATTGTTTAATTTCTTAATTTTTGTTAATAGGGTTTAATTTGTATAATTATTTTGTTTAGATTTTTTCTCTCTTTTAATAATTTTGTTTAATTGAATCAATTAAATTATTGATGCGATGTTTGTGGGAAGACAAATGTTTATAAGGCCGTCTTAGTGCAGATGCTTTAATACGACAGCAGTGCTAATACCAGTAGTGCTGTATACAGTTGTGTATACACTGCCAGATTCTAACAGCCCACTGACTTACGTAAACGCGTCTACGGCTCTCATCTGCCCGCTGCAGTTTTGGAGAACGAGTTTTCGCCCACTGCGAACTGTATGCTTCCCAAGCACCGACTCCTTCTTCTGATGAAATTTATCAGCCTACTTCGACTTCATCATTCTGCGACATCGCCCAGCGATCCACGTGAATATTGACATTCATTTCATTAATTGGTTCATAGAAGCTTCTTTTCTTTTTATTTCATTTTCATTTATATGAAGATTTATAACTATCTTGATTTATAACTATCTCAAGATTTATAGCTATCTTGATAATATAAAAATTCAAGGTAAATCTGTAAAAGAGCATGATGAACGACTTATAGAAGTTCTTAAACGTTTAGAAGACTCTAACCTTAGAATAAATTATGATAAATCCGTTTTTGGTGTCACTTCTTGGAATTCTTGGGTTATAGCATAGACAAAATGGGCGTCAAACCTCTGAAGAAGAAGATAGAAGCAATTGCAAACATACCTCCTCCAAGAAATAAGGAAGAACTGCAAATATTTTTGGGTGGAATAAACTTCTATGCCAAATTTATTCCTGATCACTCTGTAATAGCTGAACCCTTACATAGACTCTTAGACAAAAATAAGTCATGGAAGTGGTCGGAAGTACATCAGCAATCATTTGAACTTTTAAAACAAAAGTTAATAGAAGCTCCTATTTTAACGCATTTCGATGCGTGCTGATGCTTCTCCATATGGAGTCGGAGGAATTCTGGCTCACCAAGAGCACCCAGTGGCTTATTGCTCACATACGCTAACCAAGACCCAGAGAAATTATTCTCAGCTGGATCGGGAGGCTTTGGGACTTGTCCATGCCGTTAAAACCTATCCTCAATACCTATTGGGCCGTAAATTCATACTTTACACGGACCATAAGCCGCTTTTGGGAATTTTCAATCCACATAAGAGGATGCCTGATGTCGTCTCCATGAAGCACAAACGCTATCGTCAAATCCTAGACTCTAACGACTACGAATTGAGATATCGACCGGCTGCACAGCATCGGAATGTTGACCTTCTCTCAAGGCAACCACTTAAAAATGAAATTAAAGAAGAACCTCTTTCTGTAATGATGCTTGAAGGAATAACTAGGTGTCCCATTAGTGCGACTGAGATAGCGGAGGCCACACCCAAAGATCCCATTTTAAAACAAGTTTCAGCCTGGATTAAGAATGGTTGGCCCTCAAAGATACCAGATCAATTTCATAATTTTTGGTTGAAAAGAAATGAACTTTCAATTCACAGAAATTGCTTGCTTTGGGGTGATCGAGTTGTCGTCCCCAAAAGCCTCCGAAACGACATGTTAAAATTTCTTCATGCAAACCACCCGGGAATTGTGGCCACTAAGGCTTTAGCCAGGTCTCACGTCTGGTGGCCTGGCATTGACAATCAAATTGAAGTCCTCGTTAACTCATGCGACTCTTGTCAAGAAATCAGAAGCAATTCTCCTAGGGCTCCTACTCTTAACTGGGAAGTACCGGAACAACCTTAGACAAGACTTCACATGGACTTCGCGGGGCCTTTCCAGAAACAATATTTTTTAATCGTCATAGATTCTACTACAAAATGGACCGAAGTTCGACGAGTTCCAACGACTGATTCGAAACATGTAATCTCAGAGTTAAGGAAACTCTTTGCTACATTCGGACTCCCTCAATATATTGTATCAGACAATGGGACTTCTTTTAAATCTAACGAGGTACAAGATTTTTTAAAATTAAATCGAATAAAGAGCATATTTACAGCACCATTTCACCCGAGCTCTAATGGCCAACCGGAGCGAACAGTCCAATCCGTTAAGTCCAGCCTTAGGAAGCTAAGTGAAGGTGACTGGGAAATCAAACTGGCAAGAATACTGTTGAAACTTCATACCACGCCATCAACCGCTACGAAGGTGACGCCTGGTGAGAATGTTCGGCAGAAGACTTCGCACAGCTTTGGACATGCTCTCTCCATTTGACGAAAAAAGGGAAACCTTTGACCTGACAACGCCTGGCAACTCCAGAGAGCTCCAGGTAGGGAACACTGTCAGAATGAGGAACTACCGAGCCTCAGGCCCTAAATGGATTTTGGCTGAGGTCATACAAAAAACTGGCCCTTTGTCATATGTGGTAAAGGAGCTCAACCTTGGCCTGCACCACAGAAGGCACATTGACCAACTTTTTAAGGTCCCTAACAAGGAGTTGTCGGGAAGGTCGCGTATCAGCCTGCATCCTGAGGTACAGGAGCCAGAGGAGGTGTCAGAGGATCCCGAACTAGATGAGCCTAAGCTTGATGGAACTGAGCCAGATATGCCTGACCATGATCCTGAGCCAGATCAGCCTGGGAGAGATGAGCCAGATCTGCCGCCGGGGACTGCATTACCTTCCGAGGCGCACATCTTAAGAAGACCGCGGAGGAAGTGCGTGCTTGAAGGAAGTAAAAACAGATACCGCGAAAGCATCGCTGAAGCCTCTGTAATTGACGGTTTACACTAAAAGAAACTCATTTGATGATAGATGATTGATTATTTGTATTTTAATAATCATTTCATCTTAAATGGAATTTTCTTTGGGAGGAGAGGTGTTATATACCTCTTCTGTGCAGAAGGTTTAACAGATGTTATTTCATTGAGTTCAAGCTGGTTATCATTTGATTAACCTGTTTTTGTAATTCTGTATTTGCAATTAATAAATTGTATTTATTTGACATTGTGTTCATTGAAAACATAAAACATCTATAAATCTTTCTTACATACACCCTATTATCCCCTTCTTTGGAAACTCTACAAAAACTAATTCTTCATCTTACCTTACTATCGAACTTCATCATCTTCTACCTATAATGGGGAAAGTATTTGAACATTTTTTTTTAACCGAATCAAACCTTTACTCAGTTTGGTTTTTGTTCATATCACTCCACTGTGGAAGCCATTCTTCATTTTTTTAAAATATATCTATTTTTATTTCTCTGAGCTTCCTGCCACTTTCTGGTAAAACGAGACAAGAAAGTTTTCATGAATAATCGGTTTATTTCCACCAGGTTATCCAAGGTCATATTAATAAACTTATTGTTAATATTTTCCAAAATATACTAAAGTCACGATAGGTGAAAATTTTGATCTATCATCGGCCCAATAATGATTCAGATTGACTTTATAAATGATGCTACAGACCTGGTAAGTAAGGCATGATGTTTTACCGTGGTAGGTCAGTAATAACCTTATTCGAAGCACAAGCTCCATAGCGAATAAACTGCATGAAATAGCAAAGGTAACTCAATAAAAAAAATTCCACATGTACAGACGCAGGTGGACGCAGCTAGAATCTGTTTTAATATTTACTTAGAGGTATCTTGTCCTATAACAAATGGATTTTAAAACTGCGCTCGCCTGCGCTTAAAAAATATGGATTACCAAAAAAAAAATTTGTCTTATTTTTATTGCATTTATTCGGGATTTTATTTCTTGGTTAAAACATAGGAAAAACAGCGTAATTTTTATGGTGGTGTAATATGTGGGATCGCTTTTCATGATTATAAAGGAAAATCGCACCAATAAACAGAAATGCGAGTTGCAAAAATAATTATATTGCTATAAATGTTTCGTTGAAAAATAAACTTTTTCAATTATCGATTTTCAAAGAGTCATAACAAGTGTAAAAATCGGAATATTTCCAAAAAAATTCATGGAACGTGTCAGGTAACTATTCTACTTATAATTAATAAAAAGAAAAAACAAATTCCAATATCTTCAAAAAATTGGTTTTTCCGCCCTTCAACCACTGTGCGGCGCGGCGGCGCGCACGTCTATGTCTGGGTCGAAATTTCGTGATTGAATTTTATCCAAGAGAATTTATTTTATTGAACTTTCACTTAGAACCTTACTTAGATTAGAAATTGACGTGTTTCAATTATATGTAAACGCTATTCCTCAACTTCACACATTTTCATGCTTATATTTGTATATCTCAATGAGTTATAAACTTAAAAGTTAAAAGTTCTCAGTACATTTCAATTCATTATTGCTTATCCTAATTTTTTACGGGACCTAATTCATCAGTGATAATACGGGATATGAAATTATGGCTGCCACATCGCGGGCATGTACATTCATCCAGTATGATCAAAATATTTACAGCCGTTTTTGATAAAATAAAACAAAACGTGGAAATGAGACAAAATTTATTAAGTAAAGTGCCCCTTTTGTTTGACCAATTTTATTGACATTTTGGCTGTCACATATAAACACCAGAAACCAAGTTTGATCAAAATAGTTACAGCCCTTTTTGAGTAAATAAAAAAACACGCGAAAATGAGACAAAAGTTATTAAATAATGTTCCCCAAAAGTCATTAAATAAATTTCAATGGTTAAACTCGCATAAATTCTTAAAATTGCATTTTTGTTTAATTTTTAACATTGGGTCCTCTCCTGCCAAAATATTGGGGGGTGGCAGTCCCCTCCTATAAAAATATTGAGGGGGACGCGCCCCCCCTGTCCCCCCAGCGGTGACGCCCATGTTCTCATATGTAATGCAATTTCTCATTCAAGTCTGGAAACCAACATAAATTCTTTAATAGTGAAATTAGTATCCAACTCTTTGATGATTTTTTTTATTTTACCTGTTATGAAGCGGAAATGTTTAGCATAATTCATAATTTAAAAATCTGGTGCGTGCGCGCAACACACAACTTTCACTTACCAACTTACTTAGATTAGAAATTAATGCGTTTTGTTAATTGCCGCTTCTCAAATTAACAGAATGGCTTTAATTATGAACAATGGCCTGTCTTTAAATGCGTACTCCGCATGCGTGGGCTCAACGAGTTTTATGAGTTGACTGAATATTTTTCTTTTTTTCTCCTCTTTATGTTTTCTTTATTTTTATCATATCTCATATTTAGCCATTTCTTATTTTTAGGCGCAACGAGAAACAGTTAATTTCTCTATATAAACAAAAACAAAGGTACTTCATAGGAAACAAAAAAACAAACAAACAAAAAAGGCCCCTGCCCCATATAAGCCCCCTCAGAACATTTTAATAATGCTAAAGCTTACCTGATATTAAAGAACACCTAATTTTCATTAAACATGACGAATTTTATAAAAATCGTTTAAGCCGTTTTTGAAATCATCGTATAAAAGGTAAAAAATGGAAAAAAATTATAAAATAAAGTGCCCCCTCCGTTTGACCAATTTTGATGAAATGTTGGCTATCACATCTTTGGCATATACAAACATCAAATACCCAATTTGATCAAAATCGTTTAAACCGTTTTTGAGTAAATAAAAGAAACACGTGAAAATGATACAAAATTTATTAAGTAAAGTCCCCCCTCCGGTTGATCAATTTTGATGAAATGTTGGCTATCACATCTTTGGCACTTTCACTTACCAACTTACTTAGATTAGAAATTGACGTGTTTTGCTAAATATCATTTCCCAAAGTCACACATTTTTCTACATTCATATCTTATTTTTGTTAATCGTTAAAGCCGTTTTTGAGTAAATAAAAAAAAAACCGGGAAAATGATACAAAATTTATTAAGTAAAGTCCCCCCTCCCGTAGATCAATTTTGATGAAATTTTTACAGTCATATCTCGGGCATATAAATACATCAAATACCAAGTTTGATCAAAATCTTTAAAACCGTTTTTGAGTAAATAAAAAAAACACGTGAAAATGATACAAAATTTATTAAGTAAAGTCCCCCCTCCGGTTGATCAATTGTGATGAAATGTTGGTTATCACATCTTTGGCATATAAATACATCAAATACCAAGTTTGATCAAAATCGTTAAAACAGTTTTTGAGTAAATAAAAAACACACGTGAAAATAGTACAAAATTTAATAAGTAAAGTCCCCCCTCCGGTTGATCAATTTTGATGAAATTTTTACAGTCATATCTGGGGCATATAAATAGATCAAATACTAAGTTTAATCAAAATCGTTAGAGCCGTTTTTGAGAAAATCGAAAAAAACTTAAAAAGTTATTAAATAAAGTACCCCCTCCCTTTGAGCAAATTCGATGAAATTTTTGCTGTCACATCGCGGGCATATACATACACTAAATACTCAATTTCGGGTTCGCACGG